>WACJ01000276.1:2400000-3133862 GCA_008973525.1 Stenopsyche tienmushanensis | reverse complement strand
TATACAGGTTATTTTGAAAATGGACCGACATTTTTTTTTTTTTTTGGGAGCTATGGGGTCTTTTGCTTTTTGTTTCACAAATAATCCCTATGTCCTATGTATCAGGTTGTTGAAATAGATTTATAAAACCATAACTTTTTTTATTTTAGTACGAAATAACTATTTTTTATTTTGCAATGTTTTTACAATGAGCTTCCAAAATTACAAAAAAAAATGTGAATGAATGAGAAATACAATATGTTACATGTTATGCAAATCTATCAATAAGTCACAATTAGGAAAATACTTTTTTTATGCTTAAGATGATTTTAATTAATATATTTACAAAATTTGGTTCAAATTCGCCACCTCTGCTTCTTATGCACATACTACATCTTTTCTTATTTCGACTCTATTTGTTTGAATTAGCATTTTCTCTATCATTTTTGCAAATGCGGGACTAATTCCTTCAATTAGAATTTCTTTTATGGACACGTCTGTCATGTAAATTAATTATTTTGGCAGCCCTATTCCGTGGCTCGCTCGGTCGCCAGACCTGACACCATTGGATTTCTTTGTCTGGATACGAACCCTATTCCGTTGTTTGCAAGGTAAAAAGCTTTGCGTTCTTAAAGTACACTTTTAATGGGATAAATAATATTTTCGTTCATCGATCTTATATTGATAAAAAATTGCTTCATTAAAAATATTGTGTTTTAATTCTCACCTATAAATTCGACAATTGTCGTATGATAAACCCTCATATATAATACGTATAATTAAATATGAAAGTGGTGCTTACAATATATTTGCAGATAAAGATTTAATTTCAAAAACAACGCATTAAACTCGGATAGAGTACAGTTATTTAGTCAATTAGGTCAGTGGTTGAAAATTCTTTAAATGGGAACAAATTTGATGTAATGATAACACAATAATTTGAACAAGCACTGGCTCATTCAACACGCGTATTGCAACCCAAAAAAATATGACATTATCCACTATTAAAATCTTTTCGTATTATCGTAATTTTACAAATGGGTATTTAAGTAGCGTTCTATAAAAGGAATTTGGATTAGATTAATTAAGGTCGTTGTGACGTTTCACTAAGTTTCTCCTTGAAAATTTTCTTATGGCGGAAAAAACATAAAACGTCATACGGGCGTGTATGCAATTCGGAAAAAAACGCTTTAGCCTTAAACAAGAAAAATTAATCCCATTAAGTAATTACAGTATTTCATGGCGGCCTAATAACACGTTTTATGAGGAAGAATGAAAAAAACATGTTTTCTTTACGACACGAAGGAAAATATCGCAGACAGGGGGGACTGGAAAAAATACGATCAAATGTGTGGAGACGTATATATTGGAACATAAATCAGGGGAAGGAATGAGAAATCCTGTCTCGCGATTTCGTAAGTCGTAATTACTGGTTTCGACCCTGCGTACGCGGAAACGGAAATACGCAGAATGGAATCGTAAGCGCACGTTGACGCGTGAGTAATTCTTTGGACTATTACGGAAAATTTTCCAATGGAGACGTGGATGAAAGACGTCGTAATCTCGCATTCGGTACGCAAATCCACATGCGATCCAAATCTTACTTTTGGTCGTATATTTCTAACATATTTATGTTTTTTGCTTGAGATTTCCTATTTGGATGAAGAGCATCCAATGTATGAAGCAGGCTGAGGGTTGAAAATATTTCCCCAATTTGAAGAGGCTTTCATAATATATATCATCTTCTCAGGGCCAATCGTTCCTTCGATAAATATTTTATTTGCTGTATTCTTGAGAAGGAATTATTTTTTCAGAATACCCGACAACGTTATCCATATAAACGAGTCACAAGTCAAATATCATGAAAAATATTTTTTTCAAGCAATAATTTATCAACGTTCAAATTTAACGAACTGATGGGAATAAAAAAGAGCCTTTTCCGAGGGCTGTCATTTTCAATCAATATACAAATTTCTTTATTCAAGGGTTTTTTGTGTTATCAAAAATTCAATGCTTAACATTCATGGAAATATTAGAAAAAATGGAAAATAATTATGATTGATTTTTTTTTGTTAATCCACTAGCAATCTACCACAATTGACTTGCCATACATTCGATATTAAAAATACTATATACGTTATCTGACTTGGAAAAAGCTTTGACGATCACCATAGATGATTTTTCCAGGGACAGGATTGTCCATGGGATGGTTTTCTATTTACCCTCCACATGTAATAATATTAGGATAAAATTGTTAATATAGGAATTTTAAAAAGGAAAGGATCACTCAAATGTGTCTCTGCATAACTTTATATTAATCGCCTCAAAATTTAAATTTTAGATTAAAGAAATCAAGGTAAACCTGGATCTAGACGGTAAATGATAAATATTAATTCTGCCCATTTTATTATTTTTATTTATTAAAACACATAAACGCCGACTTTTACCAAATTTTACAACTTTACATTAAAATAGCGTTGTAGTTATGGTAAAGGATACTTCAAAATAATTTTAGATCCTAGTAAATTTAAAAAATATATACATCATATCTAAAATAATAACAAAGGGGGTTTCATTTATTGAAGGTTTTTTTTTAACTTTATTAAATTGTTAGAATCTATGCGTAAGCTAGTTTCTAATGCTCATAGCGTATACATTTAAACACCCTTAACTTTAGATTGAGATGCATCCCCTACAAAACAAAATGTATTAAATATCAAAGTTAGAGTGGCTTGTTTCAATTTAAACTTTAACAGTATCCCTTTTGTATAATACATTCCCAAATTTGGAAAACACATCCTCAAATGTTGAACCCTTCTCAGGTATCCTGAATATTCCAACAGTCATCCGATTCGCCAACAGTCGAAAGCTTGAAAATTGAATAATTCATTGTCGGCAAGAATATTACCTACAATTTAGGAGACAAGCATCTCACTCTGCCTATTATTATCCGGGATATTTGGGACCGGAACTTGACCGGATCTTTTCGAGAATTCGACTCCCGAGACTTAGCGCCAAATAAGAAGCGACATCGGAATTATTCAATAACGCCGGCCCTGTATGTCATATTTTATAAATCGAGCCATCATAAATATGCGAATAGCATAGATAGGCATAATTAATGGTTTCGGCTTGTCAAAATTTACAACGCACAGAATTTGCTGATAAAATTATATCTTCCGGTTATTAAGTCCCTCCGGATTTCGGGACGCTGGATAAGGAATACCATAAATTATTATGTTCACTTACGTTTGTATCATCCTCCTAAGCCTTACGTTTTATACAATTTAATTAAATACGTTCCGCAAAAAATAATTTCGACCCTCTTTTGCTAAGTAATTCTGAATGTGGTCTTGTGAGAAGTGCGTATTTTCTGCCTGTATGAGACTCCAGAGGATATTAAAAGAGATTTTATTAGTATAGTAAATAGTCCTCGGTTCTATTTATAAGGTCTGAGCTATCGTATTTTATGTCAAAGCCATTTATTCGAGGATAATAATCCCATCGGTCTCAATCGTCGTTGGTCACCTCATGACCAGGACCCACAGCGGACATAAAAATGTTCTCCATATAGAACTTTAGAACCGGACAACGGACACTCTATTCAACATAAGGGATGCTTACCACAGAGGCTTTCCAAAGTGGTTTTCTATAACAGTGGAAATTCTTAAATTCATCCCAAAAATTTAATTAAGCATTACCGTATACTATTTTATATCTTTAATTCATGTTAAATCCTCTTAAAGGCTAAAATAATCTAAAATATCCAACATTATATCACAATCTTATGTTAGGCGACACATTTTTGATGTTATAATATGGCATACTCTTTCTAACTTATATACTTGTAATTTCTAGCTAACTAATAATATCATCATCATCATAGTGCAGCCACTAACAGTCCACTACAGAACTATGGGCCTCTTCAATATCCATTCATAGGAAAGGGGTTACATCCATTTCGTGTGTATCATACATTCACCTCCTCATTCGCTCGATATTGAAGGTAGCATTACCACCGAAACTAATAATATAATCTATATAATTATAATGGTTTTATTGAATATGAAACATATCCGATGTCATTCCAATAAATACTAATACAAAAATACAATTGAATAAATTCACCGGGGTGATTTCAATTCGGTAATTAAATTTGAATATTAATTAAGATGAAAATTAATTCATCTTCTTACAATTTCCGGATGGATGCTGTAATCATCTAGCTATGAGATTCAATCACAATATAGCAACAAATTGCTAATCTAAAACGAAAATCAAAATATTTACTAATTTGATTATTAATTCCGCATTTTGAAAAGCGCAAATAATTAGCGCAAAAGATAATTAAGTCTACTCAAGTGATAAATACATGTGTTTTGGTTAATAATTGTAGCAAATTCCAATCAAATTTTCCGTTAGAGATCATCATTTTCAATCATGCATATGATGAATAACATGAAGGTCGGAAGGAAGGAACTCGGGCCTCATATAACATGGTACTATTGTTACGCAAAAATGTCGTATATTACAAATCCGTGTTATACAAGGTTTAAAATTCGTACAAAATTGGTGTTTATTGAAATTGAAATTAATTGAAAAAAAATAACTTTCATTAATTCATCATCGCAATCACTTGTAATTCTATATGTTTTATTCTTTTTCATGATCTGTTATGGGTTTCCATCATCAGAGAACTCTGAATTATTTTTTGTTTTAGCCTTCAAAATTTCGTTAATAAACAATTCGAAATCTTTACGTATTTAATCATAAAGTTCCAAAATCTGTTATAATTCTCTCTTAAATTTCAAACTTCTTTCCATTATAGGATCACTTTCTATTAAAAAAAAACAAACCTAATTTAATAGCCAATTCTATGCCTTCATTAATTATTTTTAATGTGAAACTGTGTGTGTAAAATCTGTATTATATTAACTCTTTGAGTAGTGAGCTAATTTTAAATCATCATAAACTTAAATGCTATATTTGTATGTCCGCCATTTATTATCAGTACAAATCCACGTATCGCCACAAATCCACATACAGGTTAAAAAAAAAACGATTTCAACACAGACTTTTTTATGCGATTTTTGGTACATTCACATTAATTTTAAGTTATGCGGTTTTTAAAATAATGGAACCTATCCTTCAATTTTCTATATAGTTCAAGTATTTTAATGCATTTTTTTAATATGCAACTCCCCATGGATTTGGATTTACTGTACTGAGGTGTACTCTAAGGCCATTCAGTTAGTGTTACAGAACGTTTCCACAGATAATACAAACTGCAGATCAATAATAAATATATTAAAGTATGTATTATAATTCATTAAGAATTATACAATACAAGACTCTTTTAATATCAGTTTTAAAATAAATCATTTTATATTGATTGTTGAAGTTGCATGTTCGTTATCGTATGAAAGAAATCTCCGTATAAAACTATACTGAGGATAAGATTATTTGAATGAGAGTTTTAAGTATGAAAGGATGTATGAGTCAGTAGCGATATATCACGAATATTGCATTGTCTCTGATAACGTAATATTGGATATCTGTGGCTTCAATCATATCATTTTTATAAGAGTGGCGGCTTAAGCAAATTAATATATTTTGAGGTGCAGTGAATCGCGTGATTATTTCGAAAGAGAAGGCAAAATTATTTCATCCCCTCTATGATGGTGATATTTGAATGATTAAACGTTTGAAAACTGAAGTGTAACAAATGATGGATGGACGACTAGTTTGGATGGTAAGAATTATGGTTCAAATTCCATATCAATAAATTGAAACTATTTGATCATAAAAGATAAGTCAGCAGATTGCACGAGTCATTACATGGGCTCAAAACGGTTGGGTGATTAATTCTGTTGTGCGTGACCACCGGCGGGTCAATAAGGCTTTGCCTAAATTTGTTCGTAATTGAAAATTTATTTACGGCCCCATCAGGTGTTATGAGCCCGTCAGAGAGTTGATTAAATATTTGTCTTGGAATTCCAATACTGGTTGAAAATCACGTTTTCAATATTCGCTGATGGCGCAGTTTTTCCCTCGTTGGCGTGTTTGCAATTTGTCTGTCGAAAATGCCGATGAGATTTCGCACAGCCCGGATGAAAAGAGGGAACGGCCGTCGACGAAACTGTGATCCAATTTACGGCACGCTTAACGGAAAAAGCGGAAGTGGAGGGGTTTGATCCGCTTACCGGAAGTCGCCGTCTGGAGGCTTTCGCTAACGGCCCGTAACCGCCGAAACCTGCGCATTTTCAATCAAGCGCCGCGGAAACTGGCCTAAATCTCGCATCCCCTATCTTAACCGGAAATGCGAAAATGTAACGACAACAAATATTTCCTTAAAAACACACTCTTTCATCCCCCTCGAAATTAGGGACATCGACAAATTCACTTGATTCCGTTTCAATTCTACAATTCTTCAACATTCCTGAATACAAAACTTCGTTGATGAATATCTATGCTCCAAAGAACTTACCGAGCATACAACAGGACAAGATGTTTTTGATTCCATTTCTTCATATTTAGAATAATTAAAAATATCATGGGAGTTATATGTAGGAATTTGTACAAATGGTGCTCCTTTAATCGTAGGCTCAATCAAAGGATTTGTTACCCTTGCAAAGATAAGAAATCCTAATATTATAACTACGCACTGTTTTTTGCATGGAGAATCTTTAGTTTCGAAAACATTACCAACCGAACTAAAACCTGTACTAGATCAAGTTGTAAATATAGTAAATTTCATAAAATCAAGACCTTTAAAAACACGCATGCTTAAAAATCTTTGCATTTCTATGGAAGCTAAGTACGAGTGTTTGCTTTTTCACACTGAAATCAGGTGATTATATAGGGGTAAAGTTTTATGTCGATTCATAGAACTTAAGAATTAATTGTTAATCTTTTTTCGAAATGAAGGTATGGATGATTTTGTAAAAAGTCTTCAGAATAATAATTGGTGTGCTAAAGTGGCGTATTTAGCAGATATTTTTAATTACTTTAATAAGGTAAACACAAGCATTCAAAGAAAAAATGAAAATTTTTTGACATCCATAGACAAAATGACAGGATTTTGGAAAAAAATAACTTTTTAGAAAAATCGAATAATAGAAAAAAAGGAGAAATGTTTACTTTATTTAAAGAAAACATTCCCGAGAGAATTATTTTCGCAATAATAAAACATTTAACTTTATTAGAAGGAAATATTGCACATTATTATAGAAAATTATGACTGAATACGAAATCCATTTGCTACGATTGATACATCGTATTGTGAATTTTCATACGCCACATAAGAAGAATCAGTCTCATTATCGACTGATCGTACTCTAAAAATTAAATTTTCCGAAATGACCATGGAGGACTTTTAGATTTCTGCCTGAGATGAACATTCAGCTCTTCATACGAAGGAACTAAATCTTTTTTTACAGTTTTTGACATCATATTTGTGTGAACTTGGTTTCTCAACAATAACTAATATGAAAACTAAAAAACGAGAAAGACTTACGAATTTAGACGAAGAATAGAGGGTAGCTATATCTAATATTCGACCTAATATTTCTGATATCTGCAAAAGCCAATAAGCTCAGGTATCACATTCATTGATTTTTGATTGATCATATAAATTTCATTATGTTAAGGAGGGACGTCATTTAGGGACATATTTTTTTCGACTTTTTAATTCTGTGCGCCGTCACTTTTTCCCATGATCAAAAGTGCACCGTGACTTCAAAAAGGTTGAGAGCCACTTTAATAGTGCTTTAAAAATAAAACAACACGAGAAGACATTTACGATCTAATAGTTTGTTTGCATACAAACTAATCATATTTGATTGAATTGAAACTCTATCTTTCATTTGGAGCCATGAGTGACCATAAAAAAACAAGGATTAATTGTGATCATAATGTTGGTTATAACAACCTTTAAAAGCCATTTTTGTTTCAGGTTTTAAACTAAACTGTATTATATATGTCATGAATGCCATCAAAATGCATTAAAAAATGCTAACATAAGAATGATTGAAAGGCTGGTCTTAAATGTTTTTACACCAAAAATTGCTGCGTTTGTCGACTTTTTGTTTAGAGTATTTACGTCTGTCTGCTCTCTTACCCAAGTGTAGACGTAAAACATCCTAGTTCACTCGATCATTAAAATATAGATAACATCATCCAACGGATCTGATCCCATTTGAACCTGAATCTAAGACGTATCAAAGTACTCTATGTAATGGTATTCACGCTATATGTCTTGTCCAAAGGAGATAGCAGGATCGGAAAACCTTTTCATATTATTGACTTGCCGATTAAATTGTATTGCTATAGCGTTTGAAATATTATTAAAATATTAAAACATTAAAAATCGACAAATTATAGCAAATTTATAAAACTAGTGAATTTTCTATATTGTTCGAAACTAGATACTTTTTAAAACCGAATTGAATTTTTCAGGCATATAGATTTTCTTACTAACCCTCATTTTATACGATTATCAAAACTTCTATAAAAGGGTTCAATATGGCATCAAATAAATTGATGAATAGTTGATTCAGCTAAATCATCAAATCCCACTAGATGTGCCAAATTAGTAAACTGGGGAATATTCATCCCTGCTGTTATGAGGATACTATTGCCGCCCAAAACTTCTTCTGGCCGGAATCCAACAAGCGTTAGTTGACGAATTTATATCGCAAATTAACACCGCCCTTATTCTGTCGATATTATCAGAATCCAATTGATCATGATCGTTTCAATATACTGATCTTATAACATAGCTTCAACAGCATTAACAATATGAACATACCGATGTCTTTCCTATATATATGTGTAATAACTAATTGAATTTTAATGTAAATGGAGCATGCAGGATTTTTCAATGTGCAATATTTTTAAAATATACTATATAAGCATAAATTCAACATTATTTATATAAACTTTTTTAATTCAAGCAGAATACAGATTAAATTCAGATAGAGGTAAAATTTTAATTCTATACCGGACACCTGTTTTCAACGTTTTTTAACGTATTAAAATTCGATATGAAACATCAAGAGTTAAATTTGAAGAAATTGCCTTTATTAAAATACAATCAGTTTTCGAATAAACTATTCATAGTTGATTCATATTCCATGAGAATTTATGTGTGAAAAACTTATGTTATCTCAAACTATTAGATCAAAAGTCTAAATCTGAATTCAGAAAGTATTAATCAAAGTTTTTAGCATCAGTATTCATACATATCAAAACTTTTCCTTTGAAATGTCAGCATTCTTAATGTCAAAAATATCGGAAAAATAATAGTTTTGAAATCCCAGTTTGATATTTTTCAACTTTAACAATTCTGCGCTGTTTGCCGAAAATCTCGCAAACTTTGTGCAAGAAACGTGTACTAACTATCAAAATGACCAAGTTTATACTAGGTTAATATAGTATGAAAAATTCAAACTGCATCAAATAAGCAGTAGTGTATAATCAAGCAAATTCATCGCATAAAGTCGTCAACATTTTGGACGTGTTTGTGTTACATCGATTTTGTATTTCGATCACGATTTGCCAAATTTAATAATGAAAAGCCTGACTGAACCATTAGCTCATCTTGGCGTTTTTAATTATGTACCGTATGAATGCGGACCGCAGTTTGAGCAGCTCAGTGAGAATTCACCACGCGTTCGGTACATAAAATAGTTTAAGCGCACAAAATCAAAATTCACACGGCGCTCCGCAGGGGATACAAATTAAGCCAAAATAACTTCAACCCTATGCTTCCAAAATATTTGGCAAATAATTACGGCAAACTATTAAGAATTAAACTATTTCTCTTTCGTCTCACTATTCGGGCGATAAAGCTTATATAAAATACGCTAGATATCAGCTATATGATTGGTAGTGTGTGTTCTTCGTCTGCGAAAATCCTGATAGAATAATATCAAGGGAAGAAGATTAAATAGTCTCCTCGTCTTCTATATTTGCGCCTTATATTGGATCCAAATAGCCAAATAAAATATCTGATTATGAGATCGTCTCACGTACGACTATATCAAATATAACGGCGTGAAAAAGAAACGTCTTTACTGATTGGCGCTCGTGAAAAGAATAAAAGAAAAGCTCGATCTCACAGACGTATTATGTAAAGCTCTACTATTATACAATAACATAGCTAAAATCTTGCTATTTTCAAAAAATATGTTATGTTTTTGATAAATTCTCGATTCTCAAAAACTACCGCAATGTAAAACAATCCTTATCCCTGCTTTCAAATCCACATATTGTTTACTTACCCTGTAAATAAATATTTTCATCTTCCCACAGATGGCAAACTGGGGTACTTACGTAAGTAATTAAACCTATTATTTATTCGACTGTAATTTTATAAACATAATCCAAACGTTGATGTAGTGGATTTGATTTCGGATCTTATTATTCGGGTTCAAATCCAAATTTAATTTTTGAAAAAATGTTTACCTCACCGAAAAGCTAAGGAGATTGATAATATTAGTACTTGTGCATTGTCAAAATATAAATACTGAATCAATTAAAAAATATATAATTTTACTCCTCGCATAAAGATCCTAGATAAGAAACCACCAAATAAAAAATCCTTTCCCTATAAAAGTCAACTATAGAGTTTGCCCAAATCCAATGACTGATATGTAAAATGTTAATACACAAATACATGTATTAGTAGATTGATTCTTTTTAATAAAAATAGTCTTTAAAAAATGCATATTTTAAAACATCTAATAATCACTATGATACAATATTTGAATACAACAGACAAAAGTAAGCTTTCAAGAAATGTAAATCTTTCAGTAAAGTGGCTTTCAGTACAGAAATTTCAAGGGGACACGCAAACCTTCGTGCTTCATAAAACTCTTTAATCAATATGCAAAGAATTCTTTCTTTGGATAAATTCTCAAATATGAACAAAGATGGGTGTTAGGTTCCAAAACATTCCGCCAAGGGCGCTGTTGCGCGTGGCTGACGTACAGCCAGTTTGTATGATGGACAAAAGCTTATAAATATGGTATTAAATGTGAGACAAAATTATTATAATTGTATTTTTAACCCCTTCAACGTTATGTTTCACTGTTAAAAATGTCATCCGTGGTGACGCGATCTTTTCGCCACTAGCGGATACGTACGTCATATCCAATATACGAAAATAGTATAATCATCAAGTTCGAATAAGTCAATTCCCGAGATGAATAATTCATACATTTAACGTACACAACATCGCAATCGGACATATCCGTCATTTTCCATTGAAATTTGCTTAACTTTCACAATGCGGATATATTCGTCATACCCACTATGCATGGACTTTGGTCTTGACGGATATATACGTCATATTCACATAAAGGGTTAAATGATATTTTGATTATAGTTGCAAATCTAATAATTTATAAGCCAGCCTGCATGGTTTTATTATGAGGACAATTATGTCCTCAATATTTACTTTTTCAGATTCATAAAATTAAGGTAAACTTGTATACCCGAGCCTTTATATTAACCTTTCTTTGACCATGATGTATTTACTACAAATCGACTCATATAATGAGAATATCAACATGAAATATATATTAATTGATACGGGATCCAGAATTTCATATGGTGTACCAAATACATATTATGGTGTTTTTTTAGCACGGTAAGGGAAATGTTATAAATCCTACGAAATTTCTTCATCGCCATACACTGTGTTCCAATATATCTTTTTTGCTTCTATAAGAACGCTCATATATTAGCGATGCGATATAACAACAATTTTAAAATTAAATTAAAGCTTCGTTGAATCGTCAGCTTTTCCTATGAATATTTTATGAATGTATAACGCATGAAAAAATATAAAAATGCTAATAGAAACATCTCGTTACGTCGGTACGACTTTACTCTGCATCGTCATATGGCAGTACGACGTTAAGGCAACATCGTTCAGACGAAAATTACCGTAGCGCAGAGGGTTAAATACACGATAAAATATTATGGTGCTCAAAAACTTCACAGTACGCTCTGATGCCTTCAATGTCTGGAATAATTACGCCTCCGGGTATCGATACACTGCAAAAAGAAGACGTCAGGGATCTTCATTCTGAGTCCTTGCACGGCTACAAATGTCCTTTGTGAAATTCATTTTTGAAACCATCGGAGACGAAGATTTCAACGAGATGGTTTTATTGCAGATTTTATTGCGGCTCTTAGCTGTGGTTAACATAGCACAACTAAAAAAGCTCCCCATAGTGTGCTTTTGGAAATGTACCAGCAATTGTACTCATACACATATCCTTAGATTTAGCATTACCAAAATGAAAATTTTATTAAAATAACTTATGATCTATAAAATATGTTTGAAATTGATTAAAACATTAAAACCCAATAAATACCGTTAAGAATTAGATAATTTGGACAAAACCTTGAATTTCTTAATTATTAATTATTAATTACAAATTAATATGTTTGTCAAACTATGCGAATAATAATTATGTTAATAACTATAAAAAATGCTTAATATTTCGAACAATTTCCATCGAAAAGAGCCTGTACTTATTAACAAGGATATACTTTTATATAATAAAAAGTTGTTTAGTTGTTTGTTTTTTAAATGTTTTCAACAAAGTCGTCTTTTTATCTTAATCCCAGTATATTAACTTCGGCTTGATAGCAATACTAACTTATATTTACTTTGTAACTTTTCGGAAGTATCTTTTTAAAGTTGAAGTATCCAATTTAGCTGTTTAACTTTCTTTATGAGAAAAATACTCATATTTTTAACATATAGGTTCTTATTATGCAAAAAAACATATTGACTTTGCATCGAAATTAATTTGAATTTAATCTACTACTAAATTTTAGAATAATGATTTAAAGTGTAATAAAAAGAAGGGATTCTTCAAATACGGGGATGATTCTTGCAAAATTGTACTTTTATTCTCTTCGATATCTGGAAAGACGATCTGCAATTTCGTAGGCCTAAAAAAGGAAAGCTGATGGTTTTTCGTAAATGCAAGTCATTCTGGTTGGCTTTCGAAAGGCTTTCTCGTTAAAAAGAACATCAAGGGCCTTAATAGCTTTTTAAATGAAATATTGACTAAAATATAAACTCTTTGTTTGACGAAGGGGATGTTCTGTTTGATCAACAGCTCAAATGAAAGCGCTTTATACTACTCATACCCTTTGTTTTATTTTCAATCACCTACCCTGTAACAACAAATGATTTCATTCAAATCTAAAATTAATAATTAATTAATACATCAAAATTCATGATCATCTCAATTTGTTAAAATGACAAACAATTTAAAATACATTAATATAGTATCGGATTTCTATAAATATATATCACAAAGTGTACAACGACATTGATATAATAATTTATCTAAAATTCATCCCCAATTACAGAAATTTAATCCCTGGGGTTCATGCTTATATATCTGAAATTTATATTTCATAAAATACAATACCTCCCATAAGACGTCTATAACAAATTCATATTTAATGAGATAGTGGTTCATGAAATATGTACTATATTGTTGTATTATGGAATATTCTTCCAGAAAATGTATTCAATTACGACGAAAAACCAATAATACGCTTTTGAACTTTGACTAATAATATTATCATATACTTGTTAATACATTAATTCCCATTTAAATTAACTCTCAAACTACAGAATATATAGTATCGCTTTAATTTTTCTGTTATTAGATCATTAAAACATGTTTGATGTCAATGCCCAAATTTTGAGCGTAATATATCCTTCACCATGCTCAAAGACTTGATTATAGATTATGATGACAAAAATTTATATTTAGTTTTAATTCCATTTATTAAGATGTTATTCAATCATAAAGTGCACAATATCACTTCTGGTATACAAAAACTATTCTAAGATTCACGTCATTAATTTTTATTGCTTCTTCAAAACAATCCAAATGCATTTCATTTTTCTTATTTCATCTCTTTAGCACTTTGATCATTCAAACAAACAGCATCGTAAAACTGAGGCTTTCAGACTGCCGAGTCACGACCCCGTCGGGTGACTCAAGAAAAATATTGGTTTTAATAAGAAATAGAGATTGTTTAGATTGCTGCGATATTTTTCAGCAAATTCTTCAATAATAAGACTCAATGTTTTCAATTTCATTTAAAATGTGTTTACGTTATGAAAAATGTACACAGGATACTAATGATATCGATGGAATTCTGCAAGCGCTTTCAACTGAAGAGCTGCTTCAAACTATATGCATTTAATGACAAAACATTCCTCTTATTGTTCGGTTTTTTTTTTAAATAAATATATTATGAATTATCGATATTTACAATGTTATTTATGACATGAACACATGCATTCTCATAAAATAAACGATTATAGCATTCAAATTCCAAATCTACATATTATCACGCGCTACAAAAACACTTTCAGACTGTCCACTTCTCCGGGAATAGACAGAATTGATGGCAGGATAATCAAGCGTGCATACCCCCAAATTGATGTCGACCTCTGTCATATCTACAGAGAATGTTTCCGCTGCGGAGTTTTCCCCAGTTGCTGGAAAGTGGGACTGGCGGTGATACTGCCCAAGGCGAAAACGGAAAAACCACCCAGCGAGCCAAAGGCCCATCGGATTATCGTTCTCCTTCCACTACTTGGTAAACTGCTGGAAAAAATAATGGCTAACAGACTGAACTTGACTTATGAAGGCACTAAGCCTCTTTCTGACAAGCAGTTCGGTTTCAGACCAGGGAAGTCGACTGTGCATGCCTTACAAAAGGTCATCAGCACAGTCGAAAATTCCAGCTCCAAATACGTTATGGCATTACTTCTTGATTTCCAAGGAGCTTTCGACAACACCTGGTGGGATTTGATCATTATTAGACTTCGAAGAAGTGGAATTCCCACCAATTTGATCAACCTCACTAGAAGTTATTTGTATAACAGAACCGTCGTTGCTCAGGCAGGAGGTGAGATGATTGAACGCAAGCTCACAATGGGATGCCCGCAAGGCTCTGTATTGGGACCACTACTGTGGAACATCGTGCTTGACGACGTTCTACAGTCTGCGCTGCCAACCGGCTGTGACCTCGTAGCCTATGCCGACGACCTCACCATATTGGTTTGCGGGAAATCTCGCCGAGAAATCTCGGATAGAGCTAACGAGGTCACCAGCTTTCTTTGGGACTGGAGCGTTAGAAACAAGCTTACATTCGCGCCCAAAAAATCAGTAGGGATCATGCTGAAAGGCCCAAAAGGGCTACGCGCGCCGTCAGTCAAACTGGGCGGAGATGTGGTGCCATTCAAAAAGCACACAACCTATTTGGGCGTCACGTTAAGCGAAGGATGCCAGTTCAAACAAAATATCGCTGACGCGACTGCCAAAGCTGCAAGGGCGTTTAGCAAGATGTCCAGACTTGCTGGAGCGAATTGGGGCCTTAGCAGGGATAACATGCGCATCGCCTATGATGCCATATATGTCAGCATTGCGCTATACGGAGCCGGGGCATGGTCCGAAAGACTAGGAAGATACGGCATGTGCAAAACCAGCCATAGACGCCTTAACAGTGCACAAAGACTGCCGCTACTCCGCATCACCGGGGCCTACCGGACAGTCTCAACAGACAGCCTCCCGGTACTAGCTGGAATATTACCCCTCGATCTAAAAATGCAGGTCAGCGCCTGCAAATTTCGACGGGAAAACGGACAAGTAATTAAAGTCGGCAAACAAGTCCTCAATCCCGAGGACGTGACGATTGTGGGTTCGAGAGATCTGAGAGAGTGGGCACGGAGGGCTGCGTTGGAGGAATGGGAGTGTAGGTGGTCATCTTCGACCACTGGGCGCCATCTTTATTTGTTCTTCGACTCCGTTCAACGGAGGAATAAATTTCCTTGGATATGTCCTAATCACTGGACATCACAGTTCCTCACGGGACATGGCCGTTTTAGCGCTCACTTAATGGGGCTTGGCCTCGCGAACACCTCGGAGTGTCCATGCGGTGATCGGTGCATGGACGCAGATCACATTCTGTGGTCGTGTCCTGGGATGGCATCTGAAAGAGAGGAGCTCCTACGCCGAGTGCGCGCGTCACGTGAGGGGCCTGTGGGACACAGGGATCTGGTAGCCCGTCCTGGTGCCTTCAGCGCCTTCAATGCATTTTGCACAAGTTTCGGCGCTAAAGGCGCTCCAGGTGAGTACTACGAGGCGCATTGGATCGATCCAAGAACCCTCGTGGCTGACGCTGTAACTTAACATTCTAGGCCTCCGCCCCCAACTTTCTCGTTCTTTCACTCTCGTAACCCACACAGTGGCCGTGCGTTTGCCTCCATCTCCCTCTTTGAATTGATTAAATTGATTTATTTATTTTATTTTTGTTATTTATCTATTTAAGTTATTGAACTATTTTATTTATCTATCATCAATTATTGAATTATTTTATTTATCTATTATCAATTATTGAGTTATCTTATTTATTTATTTATTTACCTATTTTATGTATTCAATTTATTTACTTATTTAATTTATTTGCTCATTTGTTTGTCAGTCATTTACTTATTTAATTAATTAGTCTATCTATTTATATATTGATGTTTATTTTACTATTATTAATTTTAAATCTTACTATTATTTATTTGTATTATTTATTTACTTTATTTATTTATTATTATTGCCTTTTTGGGTTTTTATTTATTTACTTTATTTATTTATTTATTATTGTTTTTGTTTGAAATTTATCTATTTATTTTATTATTTATATATATTTTACTTTATTTAAATTCTATTATTATTATTTATTATTAATTTTATTTATTATTATTATTTTATTTTTTATTTATTTATTTATTTGTTTATTTTTTTTTTAGTATTATTATTATTATTTTTATTCTATGTTGTTCTATGTTCTATTTATGATTATTTTTATTATTATTATTATTATTATTATTATTTTTTACTTACTTTTCACCTGCGTATTTCACAAGTTGAGTCTGGTAATATAGCGAGTGCTGTTATAGGTTGAATCTCAACCTGGGTACATGCACGTTTTCAAAGAAAAAAAAAAAAAAAAAAAAACAGAGTGTTAATATCTGTGATTTATAAATTGTTATGTTTATATATTGTACACTTTTGATTCTTTGAATAAAATAAATATCTTTATTTATAAACAGAATTTCAAAGCTTTGGTTCTCTTAATATAATACTTTATATTTAGGAGTGTAATTTTTAAGGTTTATCTACTTTGTTACATGCTATTTCATATTAATTGAACACGTAATTGGTATAGTATCTTAAGGGTTGTCTTAAATATGTGTATAGTTCTTATGCTTGTATTATCGACGTATCGATTGAATAAGGGATGAAATGTAATAAAAAATATTCAAAGATAATAAATCTGTCAGTGACTCATGTTTCAAAATATTATCATGGCATAGAAATTGACTGATGAAGGTGGAGAGTAAAAAGTTTGGGATATGACGACAGACAGCAATTGACTGGATTGGGGGATCATTTGTATATCAAACCCAATTCCTGCGCTACTATATGGTCTGTTCTGGGTTGCCCCGGACTAGCCACACAGTGAGTGTCTTCCACTGATCTTTTAGCCCCACAAGAAACCCTTTTGCTCCATGCCCTCCAGAGGAGGCAAGGTTTCCGTAGGAAGACCAGCTTCAGACTAACTTGCACCCGAAAGGGCGATGGAGGATTAAGGACAAAGGTTAAGCTAAATTCAAGGAAATACTACCGCGGGTTCACTGCCACCACGAGTCCAACATCAGTTTGAAGGGGGCTTCTGCAGATGACGAACTGCAGAGACTAATCCATCCCCATGGTACTCGAATCGGTTCGGTCATTTGTAGTACCTAGCCACGGAAACGAGTCCCCGTTCGAATAGCCTAAAATCGTTCTCCCTTGTATGCTTAGGCTGTTGAGGATAGTGGTGAGCATTTGACACAGTCTCCACAAACTATAATACTGTAATCGGTTGTTTCACACATCCTTTTATGGGTATGAAGCACAGGGTGACCTGCTTATCCAACTCATGTTAGTTGGGTTACCCTAGTTGCGTTTGATGAGCAAACCGATGAGACTACTTTCACACACCTCTACTCCACACCATAACCTCAGGGGTTTAACTGTTGCCCACAAACGTAGGGTTGGCTCTTCCCTGGGATTTTATGGGTGGGCGCCGTGGAGTCTAACACACAACCGGAACAGATTTGGATAGTCAAAATATAAAAATAACATAAAGCAGATTCCAAATCGGGTCAGAAGTAAAATTATTAAACGATTTTAAATTATGGTTTTATTAGTAAATGGTGGTTATGATTTTGTAAATCTAAGAATATCAGATTATTTATATCATGTAATTAATTCATCTGTAGTATGACAATTCAGGATGTGTTTGTCGAGCTTATAAGGAAAAAATAGTTTTGTCGAATGCGGCCAAATGTGTAAGCAAGTGATGATGAAGTTCATTTTGTACTGTATTAAGCACATATGTAATTTTAAATTAGTTCTCAAGTACTCTTCTAGCCTAAAAGGGCAACTGTGGGCTAATTTTGAAGACTTAATTGAGCATGTCGGACTATCGTATGCTAAAAAGTCAATTATGTGTATTGTTTACTCTCTCCTCTCAGAATCGTCCCCCAAAACGCACATCAAAGAACTAAAAGGTAAACCCTGTAATTATTCCCTAAAGCGGCTAAAGTTACAGTTGCTGTTGCCCAAAACAGGCCCTTTTTCATACGGTCCTGCATCATTAATTTTACTCCTTGCCCGGGGACAAACCTTAAATGAATTCGATTTTAATACATCCTTGTAATTTTATAACCCGATACCATTTGCCTTCGATCGGGTGGGCGTGTTACATCTGAAATTGGCTGAAAATCAATGATTACAAAAGCTTTTAGCATTGGAAAAATTGCCATCCCATATAATGCAGTTGTTGAACAGAGCGTTTATAATAACACATTTTTAAATAGATTACCCGCTGAGGCTTTTATAAACACGCTGTAGTGTATTCGATTATTTGCGCTTAAATGCTTTTGTACTTAATGGATCGGAAAATTTTGCGCAGGTAAAACTGCATTGGAATATTGGGTTGGACGGGCGAGCTGTTATACAGAATAAAACAAGATTATGAGTTTTTTAATCACTGAAAATCATTAAAAAGGTTTTCAGGGAGCTTTGAGCTTATTGTTTCTCAATTTGTGGCTGAATACAGTTGTTTAGAGCTTCGCCGTCTCTTATTCTTTTAAAACCCCTAATTATATCATCGATCGAAGTATAATATAGACCGATAATTCAATCCCCTTATAATAACATAAGGTTGTGTAACTTGTGATTACATTTAAAAAATGTAAAAGCAAATCAAGTCTTTTTCCCAAACTTTTCTTAAACATATTTTACAAAAAATGTATATATTTTTTTTATTAAATTTTAAATAGTAAAAAAGAGTAGCATAGGAAAAATTAATAGAAAATATATTTGATTATATTATACTTCAGATTCATTTAAAAAGAATTGTATTTTTAATAATTGGTCCTTTTCCAATTATACGCTTGAGTATTGTTTGATATTGCATACATTTTTCAAGTCAATTCTCGAATGTGATACGAAAAGTTGATTCAATGCTTCATTGTATGTACTTAAATATAAAGTCTTGACATACAGAGTTCTGTAGCCAAGTCAAATTAAATATTTATGAATTGTGATGAGATTTTAGCAATATACAATATTTAGGAACCACAATATAACATATTGGGTTGATGCGAAGGAAATCGGCATTTTTTTACAAATAGGAAACTTTAATATTTCATAAAAAAACAATTTTGATTCAGCCTGTTAAGTAATTTACATTATTATTATAGTTAAAATCGTTAAACCATTAAATTATAGAAACTTAAATTAAACGATGATTACTTTCATAGAGAAAATTTTGCAAGATTAGAAAATATTGTAACCACTATAAAAAAATCGTGTCCTTCCTTACAAACAATATTTTCACAAATATTTTTTTAATCTGCATTAGGGTCATTATACATTTTTTTAGGGTTGTTACACGATCGAAGTTGAAACAATTTTCAAAATTATCAGGAGAATATCAAGATTTGACCTATTTTTTTGTTACGGGGGAGCAAATACTGAAACAACTAATTAAATCGGACAACTAATAAAACAACAATCAATATATCGTTTAAAAATAACGTTCATTGCATTGCTCAAGTATATATCTTCTCTTACCTAAAATATCGTATTCAAAGAATTCCTCATCCAAATTTAGCCATATGTAGATAGTAATGCCAAACTACCATATGAATATCCTTTAACCCCAGATAAACCTCCTATGGAGATCGTTTACGTCCGATAGCAGATATGGCACTTTAAGAATATGGAGAAAAATCTCCTATAAGTACATTAACCACGTTCCATATACGAACATTGCCCGATATGAATATATGGCATAGTGGATAATTGCATAATACGAGATGAGAAATGTATTTTTCATGAGGTTTCTGTTAGTCTAACAAAATTTATGATCCTAAGATTGCAATCTAAATTAAGCTCTTGGACAAAATCTAAAGCCACCTTTGTTCCATAGTTAGATTGCCAGTGCAGTTTGTACGCCTCGTTAATTATTTATAGTGCAGCACGACGTCCAAGCTTTGTTAATTATTTATCAAACCTCAATAAAGTGAAGCCTTAAAACTCCATGGGCACGTAAAGGAAATAGGTCCAATACTTTCATAACCACGAAGAGATACGAGAATATTTCTCTGACAATGTCTTTCCTACACTATGAAATAATTAACGCCACCTGCCATATTAAAATGTACAGATTTTAAATCACAAATTTATTTTTCTTCGCTGACAAAAGTATCATCCATCATTTCGCGCGGATGAAATTTTTTATCAACTTATTGAGACAGGCAAAATGTATTTCCGTAATTGACACGTTGAAATGTTCAGTCACTAGTCGATTTTTTAAAAATGAAAATATAAGAAATTTTGTCCGTATTATTTCGATATTTTTTCCAGGAAAAAATGAAACTTAAATATATAAACGAAAGCTAGATAGCATAACTGTCAGTGTCAAGTTATTACATATTAAAAATATCTTTATATTTAAATCTAATAAAATATCTAAATTTATATGATGATTGACATTATTATGACAAAAACAGAAATTTAATACATACTATTCTGGAACTATTTTCATAAATCAAGAATCATATATTTGTAACGCTAGTATGATTTTATTCAATATTTTAACATAGAAGATGTTGACGTTTTGGGATTCAAATATAGTCGACAGCAACGTTTAATTATTTGACCACAACTGTTATATACGCAAGGTGTCGGCAATTTATTCGCAAATCTGCTCATTCCTGAACGTGGTTAGTTTTGAAATACATTATTAATAGCAACTAAAAGATATTTTCCTATATTAATTTAATGTCAATCTAAAATTACAAAATAGTTGAATCGAAGAACACACAATATTTTGGTTATGAATTAAATTTTATGTTTATAAGAAAAATATCTATAATAGTCAATATTAGGTATTGCTTACTACCTTGGAAAAAAATTTGGTATCCAAAATAATTAGTGATTTATATGGGGAAAAGTTCTACAGGATCCCAAAAATTTTCATCTAGGAAAAACGATATAAAATCCATGTTCACATTTCTGAGAAAAAACGGGAGATCATTCAACTTATTGTTTTATTTAATGTCTGATTAATATTATCGGTTAATGATCAAGTTGTTGAATTAATATCACAAAAATACACGTTGATCCACAAAACTAACAAATCGAATGAATTTGGTGAAATTCTGAAAAAATTCTACAAATTTATATGGTTTTGCAAAAACTGCAAAAATTGCAAAAATATATAAAATTTAAATTACATGATAAATGCGTAAGCTTTTATTTAATTTTATTTTGAATTTTAAACTTATTTCCATCAAAGGATCATATTTTTTTTATCATTTAAATACATATCATTGGAAATTATTTTTAAAACCCAGTTAAAACGTATCTTATATAATATAAGGGCAGATTGTTCTAGTGAATAAAAAACTACATTTTGTAGATTACAATCAATATTTTATATTGACTTTCAAACTTAGCTAAATTTAAATCATAAAAGGAAAGTGAGATAAATTTAAATAATCTTGATTGTCATTAAACTCAACTTGGCGAAAAATACGCTTAAATGAAATTCCAGAATTAAACACCAAATGCAAGGGAAAAAATCAGTTTCCCTTAATTCAAAAACACAACGCTCCATTTCCTGCTCGGAGGTCTCATTAATTTCATAAAGGACGAGCATATTTTTGGAGCAGTGACCAGGGCTGCAATTTTTCTTAAATAACGTCCTCATTCCGACTTTCGTATTAAACGTCCGAGGAATATTTCCACCGGCTTACCCCTAACTTCAAACAAAAATAAGTTCCGCCGCCAACGCCTGTTTTTAAACTCGCGCATAATCAGACCAAGGCATTCTTTCATTCTTAGGAAAAATATAAAATCATAAATAAACAATGTAAAATATTCAATTTATGAGCTTTTGGAAAGTTGGCGCAATTTCATCTCGCCCGGGATAGAGTGAATCAGTTTTAAGTGTAGCAGACAGAACTCTCATGAATGTTAATGCATCTCACTGCAACGCCTTTCCAGAAAACGGATTGGTTATCCGAGGGGAGGTCGTTTTATACCCATTGGTGAATCAAGATTTGATATTTTATTCTGCTGAAAAATATTCCGCTAAATGGAATCAGAAGCCTCGAAAGGCTTTCATTTGACTTTAATAAAAGCAAACATTTTATCAGTCTTTTTGGATGCATCGATATATTTGGGATTAGAATTATGCATTTTTTCACAAAACAAGATGCGCTCTTCCAGTCGATTATTTTAAATTTTATTAAATATATAAAGTCTTTTATTCATTGGAATATAGGTTTACAATGTAAAATTTACAAGTAAAATTCATGTTTAGATAACAAATAAAAATACTCTAATACTAAATTCGTCGCCAAAAAATGCAAGATACCAACCCTTCCGACAAGTACCATAAATGGCCCAGTATTTTTTTGAAGTCAGGAGCGGAGCAGGGCTCAATCTCAATACGTACCCGCAGGAAATAATTAAGAAAGAAAGGAAGGGTAGGAGGGTTGACTGTGGTGAAGTAATGAGTCTTTCTGCATGCTATTCTACTTCAAAATAGACTAATAAACATATCAGAATCAATAAGTCAGATTAATAGTTAAATAGCTTTGACTTTTATATCTCATATAAATCATCATATAATGCCAACAATGTAATTTTTCCTGGATTTAAATATTAGTATGTTCCAATGCTTTCAGATACAATTGAACTAAATGATAGATTTTTTATAAAGATATTCTTCTATTTATGATGTCGTATCTGTTTTTTCGCTTTTCTATTTCTATTTCCTTCCTCACAATTCTAATCCCAAAGTTTTCGATAACCGCTAAGGTTTTTGTCCCAGCAAAATCGATGTGGTGATCGTTCTTCATCATGTGTTTCGTTAGTGCTGTTTTGTAGTCCAATTGCAAAACTGCTTTCTGATGTTATTTTATTCTGTGGGCGACTTGTCTATTGGTTTGTCTAATATATGACATCTCACAGTCTATCTTTTTTATCGGGCAGGAGACTTCCTATCTTCTTTCTCGTCTTAAAGATAGTGTTAATGCCGTGTTTTATATAATCACCTTCGTTATTCAACATTTCTTTCCATCGCTTTGGTACTTCTTTGATCTTTTTTTTATAAAAACTTTCCGGCTTAAAAGCAAAAAACTATTTTAAATGCATTTCCACTTCGGTTGTATTTTTGAATCGTTTTTCTATCAGGCTATGCTTCATGAACCTTAAAAGGTAGAAATTCGTCAGAGCAAGGTCTGGTGAATAAGTATTATGGGGAAACACTCCTTAGTTTAATTCCTGTATTTAAGTAGAATATATTCATTTATATTTAAATTGAAAAATTTCGATGGATGTCCTAAAATTACAATGAATAATTTTACAGGGCTAAATTTGCTCACACGTCATATGAATGTGAAAACGATATGGACCGAAATAGATCACGATTCTAATGAAAAATTTCACAGAATTTGTGTTATCTCCGCTCTTCTGCCTCTGTAAAATATAAAATCATAAGAGCCGAAAGGTGCTTGAATAGCTTTGAAGCACAAGTACACTTAAAAATATTCTATATGGTATTTTCTCTGCGGTGTCATGGGTGAAAATATAAAAGTGTCTTTCGAAATAAAACGAAACAGTAGAATATCGCATGTTGAACGAAAAGGTATCATATCAAATATCATCTTTCAGTATTGTGTAAAAGCCCGCTCGCCGTATACAATTTCAAATTTATTTATAAGGGATGAAAGTAATTATTAAAATTGATCATAGAGAATAATTTTTGATGGATTTTTTTTTGTATAGTATGCGTTCAGATATTTGGTAATCATATTAATCGGATGGTATTTGTTGCGATTTTTCTTATTCTTTTCATAACAAAGGTATCGCAGTGGCCGGTCACGCAACATCATTTTTCAGGGACTTTGTTAAGCACTGTTCACGAGGAAACACGAAACTTAGCTTGTTAGATAATATCGTCTAGAATTCTGCCCTTGGGGAAAATACAAAAATAAATTAATTTATCAACGTTTATTCCCGTGTATTTGATGTCGTCTTAATAGAAAAGCGGTTGATTCGTATTCCAAGTCGAGGGCGCCCTTGAAGAGTGTGGCCTGTGTTTATATTTTTCCGCTGTTTTCCAGGGCGCCTTTAAAATTTGTCATTAGGGTGGAAAATCGCTCCACTCGTATAAATCATGAAAGAAACTCTCATTGTTATTAATTTATGGAAATGTAACTGCCATTGCTCCTTTTATTATTTTGAAGGTTAATGGTTTCACCAAGACGGGCGAACGTATTTTATAAATGAGGAGGCTTTGGCGGTGGGCATCTTTGCTTTAGGGAGTAATGATACCTTTAATTTTTGGCTAGCAAATAAAACAACCACATTATTTTTATTGATGGGGGATGGGCATCGTTGTCAACAGGAAAAGGCACGAGTTCGCTCTTCGGTGCCCAATTTATGGCGACAGGACAAAAACGAGCTCGAATGACCATTTGACCTATAAAATAAAACACATACCTTCGACCAATTATAGTGAAAAAATAATAAAATAAATTTATTGTAAAACATGTCTTATTTTTGTACAAGACATTCGCAGGGCCGTTAAAATAATTTATATTGCGTGACCAAGTGAATTAATATAAATAAGCTTTATGTTCTTGTATTTTTTGCACAACTTATCAATAATTTTATATGGCTGAAGGTTGCTTTAATCTTAAAAAGATATCAAAATACTCTACAATGCAGGTTGCCCAAATTTATTAATATTAATAATTGCATTAATGTCAAATCCGATAAAACTTCAAAAAATTAATCAAACTAAGTGCCTTTCACAGTCCGATTAGTTGATCTGCCTGTTGGATTTTATAGCTTTTAATAATCTAATTCAAATAAAACTATATTCATAGAAATAGCGCATTTTAATTCTTATTTATTAAACAGAGCAAGCATTCTGATAATCAGAGGTCGTAAGCTCAAACTCAATTATTATGAATCGATTTTCCTAATTATGTTTGTTGATTCAGGTTAACCCTGATTTCCTGGATTTGAGAAAGTAAATACTGAGGCGTGGAAATCTGCCTATGAATAACTAAACGATATTTTAATTGCATCAGGAAAGTAATTATTAACCGCATAGATACATTTTTCATTAGAAAATTTTATATATCGCCTATATCCGATAACAGATTAAAATTTTAAGAAATATTATATAACTATCATGATCTTAATACGACATATTTCATCGTGGGATTTTTATAATTATGATAGTTTGACACGAACTTTATACGAGATTTCGAAGGATAGTTTATGCAAAGGTTTTCTAACAATGTAAGGGCGTGTATAACTGCTAAAATAATTATTCATTCGATTAATTTGAATTTGTAAATCTATATTTAATATTTCATAGAATAATCAAGTATCCTTTTCAATTATTTTATCTATTGAAGGTTGATATAGTCTATGATGAAAAAAAAACATGAGAACGAATCTATTTTGAAACTTTTAAATTTATGGCATAATAATTTTATTGTACCATTGGCACTTGTCCACAAGTGTAATCCAACTTTGTGGTTTGTATACTACAATACATAATAATTTAATTTTCGTTTCCAAACCAAAGACTTAGATATGAACGCCCTTGGATGTCAGTCAATTATTTTATTATATTACTTCTCTAGTTTAAAATAATAATCATATAAATTGATCGGAGCTACAATTCAGAACCAAATAGGTACGTTTGATTTTATAGTATTTTCAGTATTATAATTACCATAAAAAGTATTAATATTCAAAAGTGATTACATCTAAAAAAATCTAATTTCGTCGCCTGTTAAGACGTTCTTAAAAATATTAAGGAATCAGAGCCACAATTTACCGTGGATCAGATCACAGAAAGGATGGATTTATCTCATTAAACAGTTTTTCTTCATTTAAAGGAGATTAGGAAAGTATCCAAGCTGGAATAGTGGGTACTGCATGAACTATCCGAATCCAATTGCCAGCAACGTATAAACATCTGCACTTCCCTTTTTTCGCGCATTTTTTGAACGTTCGGTGGTGATAGGTGACGAAAAATGAATTATTTATCACAACGTCACAAGAAAAAGACAGTGGACAGATAAACAGATAGTTCTAACAGTAAAGGTGTCTTCATATCATAAAAATATACTTTTAAGTGTTCGATGGGAAATGTATGGTGTGATTTATTATGAACTGTTAAAGCTAAGTCAAACTATTGTTATGTACTCACTACTGACACCAAAACTTATGTTATGTATTGTCAGGAGTGCACCTCACTTCTAATAACAAAATTTATTTTATGGATTTCTTCTTCATCGGTGGTCTTCAAATGAAAGCGTATTTATCGTTTTTATATATTTATTCTTCACTTAGTTTATAATAGAATACACAATTGCGGTAGTGACCCGAAGTCTATGTGCTTTCGCAAAAGGCAGATAGATGATGTATAACAGGTGTTATCTTGGCGAGTGAATAGAGAAGAGTCCTATGTCTTAATATGTTAAAATCATATTGCATCGTCGAGGCACCGATTAGGCGATAAGGGTTTATTGGAGGGGAACCAGCCGACCAATCATCGGTGACTTGACGATGTTTTCGAAGATTATGAAATACGATGAGAGATGATGTTTATTTTACTCGAAGAGCACCATGTTTGCAAATGCACATAAATTACACTCTAAAATAGATAAGAGAGCGTGGGAAAGGATATGAGACAAACATAAATTAAACGCTCAGAAGTGGACATTGGAGAGCGTAGGATAAGGGTGCAAAAAAAAAAGGGATGATGCAAAACAGATGTGAAGCAAGGACATGGTCTCAATGCTGTAGATTTCAATTTTAGAAATACTCATGTCACTGAGTTGGCAATCCAGAATGGCGAGTACATAACACTATTAATACAGATGTTTACAGTGTCGTTTAAACTTAGAATTTATTAAAAAACGCCCGCAGTTGGTGAATATCAAGAAAATGTTGTTTCATCATGATAATGTTTATTTAATGAACAAAAAATGTTGGTAAAATCACAAACTTTTTATCGATCGCTGACTTTTTTTTATTTTCCAATATTTCTTCTTAGTTATAGTTTAAGCTATACAAAATATTATACAAAGTAAAAATATGTTTAATTTTTTTGCTGTAAATCACTTGTCCAGGACTTGGGACTTCCATGAAGAAGAATGTCATCGCTCGTCCATCGACATACGTGACTCCCTGTACTCCCATTACTATGCTTTGTCAAACTTTTAAAAATATTTTTATGTTCAATAAAGATCGCTTAATCAACATACCAAATATCAACTTTCTATATTTAATACTTTTAGCATAAAAACATGTTGAAAAATCGATCACTTTTAGGACCAACAAGGTAGAAACGTCCCTTAATAGCTTATTTTTTTATAAACCAATGAAGGGCTACTGCCGAGAAAATTGCAAGAATAATGTCAGAAAATCCTTCTAACAATGTCCAATATTTGACAATTTGCTGAAAATAAACAACAGAACATGTTCGATACTTTTATTTGTTAGTAGATGTAAAACTTCATTAATATAGGCGTTGCTTTCTATAATACATACATGTACTTAATTTTGCTGTGTTATGAATTGGATATGATAACAAAATTTTGATACATTTTGCAGCATCCGTCTCCTTTGGGAAAACATAAATTTTAAGTGGTTCCTTTTAGGAAAGCGATTTATTGCGTATACACTTGACGCGTAGAATTTAATTGACACGCGAAACTTTTACACGCATAAATAACACGTGGTCTTAGTTTTCCATATAATTTAGGTCATCGGCTTCGACTGATAATAAATTGACGATACGAAACGTGTCCTCGACTTTCAAGTTGTGTTTCGTCGGCTCATTTAACTTCTAAGATCAATTAATCTTTCACATTGAAACCACGAGCCATATTTGTTACCATCTGCTGTTTCTCATCAATTACATGCCAAATCCGATGACAAATCTTCCAAGGTCTGCTAAGCTCTTCGACGCAAACAGCAATAACATCCCATAATCCCGCCCCATCCCGTTTTTCTAATTGATGTTTATCATTTGCGACCGTGATTCAATTTCCACGAAACTCTTCGGCGACGGCCTTCTAAATCTACCATATTTTTCATCCAACGTGACGCGGCAATTTTGGGGTGTTTTGTCGCCTTTTTGTTTTTCGCATTTTATTAATTTCGCCCGCGAAGGTGTGATGATTCCCGGACCATATTTTTACGGCAAAGTCCTCGTCGTGACTAGCACCTGACGACTAAGAAGGAGAAACCTCCAACAAAAGGAGGGCAACCATTTATCTTTCACTCTGGCTAATGAGCCTCGGACAATAGACCCCCACAAATGGTCTCGTGCCCAAAGACATTGTGGTACCGAAAATAGCCGAAACGTGGTTATTGTGGGGGGCCTTTTGTTTTCTTGCGTGCAAGAAAAACGAACCGGGGAAATTCATTATTGAGGAGCTAATTTTCATGCTTTTATGGGATTACGTCTTGTATAAAGAGTTATAAAAGAGTTTGTCAAACAACGAAGCCTTCGATAATGGACGCTGAAATACGATAGGCGCCATAATACGATTATCATCACTTTACAAATTTCGCTACGAAATTTTATGCGACGTTTAAAATTAAAACAATCACCTCATCAAAGTTAAGTTTCTTTTCACCTACGCCTTTATTAATTTTCTTTTGTATACATTTTTTTAAACGATGATTTTATGCAATTAAATAAAAAAAAATATATTTCCATTGTTCACAAATTTCAAGTTTAAGATCAGACGCTCACACACTATGAATATCATCCATCTCTTTTTAACACTCTTTTCTGTTGAAAGTTAAGCAAACAGACGATAGACTGGAAATGTATGAGTGTAATTAGTAAATTTATTATAAATTTAAATAATTGACATTTTTGCAGAGTCATTGCAGAATACTTTTACAAAGTTTTCATAGCGTTCATATCTTCTTCTTGTGGTGGCGCCTATAGCCCTATGAAAGAGCTCCTACCACCGACAACGCTTGTCGCCATTTTCGTCTATCCTGGGCCTCCTCCCTTTGATTGCCCAGCCCCAGACGTGTGGCGTCTTTTTCTATTTGATTAGCCCAGCGTAGCCGAGGTCTTCCGATGGGTCTACTGCTATTGGTTGGAAGTCCGAGATGACTCGAAGGACTCGATGTGACGGCATCCGTGCCACATGACCTGCCCAATGAAGATGGTGGGTTTGGATGAAGCTACTAATAGTCGCCTCTCTGTTCATGTCCATGACATCGCGATTGGACCTCATGGTTTCAGTATCTGAAGTTTCATCCCGGAGAGGTCCGAAAATTTATCTCAAAACTTTCGAACCTCTTGAAGCGCATCGCGTCCCAAGCGACCTTGTCCTTGTTTAACCCCCCTAAACCACTACCGACCTAATCAATGTTTTATATATTTTGATTTTAGTTTTAGCCGATAGTGATTTGTTTCTCAATATATTCTTCAGATCATAGTTGCACCGATTGCCGTATTGAATCTTGGAAGTTATTTCGTTACACGCCAAGTGCTTCTCCGTGTGGGTGGATTCTAGATATTTAAAATTCCGTAACCTTTCAGTTACATTGTTATTGACACTCACGTAGGTACAACCTTCAATATTCACTCTTGAAACCGTCATTCATTTAGTCTTCTCATAATTGATTTCGGAAATATTAATATTTCTGATCGATCGTCTCGATCCAGGTTTACCCTGATTTCCTGGATTAGAAAAAGTAAAATTCTGAGGCGATTAATAAAGTCGTGCAGGGACGCCCATGAGTGAGTAATTGAATTTGCAACAATAATTAAATTATCATTTATATATATAATGATAATTTCGCTACTCACTCATAGATTCTCTCCTCTCCTACCTTTCCAAATAATCCTATCCTTACTTTACCACGTGTGGAAGGCAACGGGAAACCACCACATTAAATCATCTCCCAAGTAAGATCTCCTATGGAGATCACCCTATATCCGTTATCGGATATGACACATCAAAGATTCATGCTTTGATGGACGTCATAAGGATTTAAAAAAAAAAAAAAATTGATTGACATACCGAAGGTAGCAGCAGCTCCGTTGATAGACGTAAGCTCCGTCAAAGCTTCCGACCTCGATTTTGCCACGACATCAATGTCGTCTGCTAAGGCAAGATATATTGTATCTTCGTTCCATGAATGTGCGTATCCCGATCTGTCAGCCTCCCAGATCTGAGAGCGTCCCTCTGTCTAACTCCCATCGTCACCTCGAAAAGCTCCAATAGGGTGCCGTTGGAAAGTACAATGCTGACCGATCAGGTCACGCACATCCTTGACAGCCTCACCAGCTTACCCGGAATTCCCATCTTCAACATGGTCTTCCAAAGCTTTTCTCGATTGATGCTGTCGTATGCCTTGCACAAGTCTACAAATACGTGGTGGAGATTGACATCGTACTCCCACATTTTTTGAGGGAATAGTTTGTTCGTAAATAGTTTGTCCACAGTAGACTTGCCGGGTCTGAAACCACACTGGTATTCTCCGAGAAGTTTCTCCACGATGGGCGACAGCCTTTCAATGAGATTCCTTGTGAATAATATATATACTATATTTAAAAGGGATATGCCCCTGTAGTTGAAGCACAGCAGCACATTCCCGTCTTATGGATGGGACATATTACGGCCTTCTTCTAGTCAGAAGACATGACCTCGCTCTGCCATATTGCCAGAACGAGGGCATATAACCTCATGAGCAGAAGACGTCCCCCCATTTCAAGAACTCCGCCGGAATACCGTCCACCCCCGCAGCCTTCCCTTCCCGGAGACACCTTAAGCAGGTCTCAAATTCACTCAAAGTCGGAGGGTAGTCTCAATATCGTTTATGTTTTTTTTCACCTGTGGAAGGGGAATCTTCACACCCATAGTTGCTTATGGATGGGCTCGGGCATAAGTGAGCGCAAGACACCCTTCTCGGGTAGTGTAGGATTGCTACCCACTAAACCACCTCCCTTGTACTTCTCTGGTCTCCTGGTATTGTTTTCTACATTGCTTCAGGAGAACAGGTAGTCTGGCCTTTTAGTTGGTCCTATTCTAGTGTTGGAGAGGCTGTTGCGCTCTGCGTCTCTCCCTTTCACTGCCTTCTTTGGCGTCCCGGTTCTTCTTGCTTTCCATCATGCTGTTGATCATGTTGTCAACGTTGAGATCGGCTACCTCGAGTGCTTGTTTCAGCAGTTTTCTTTGGGGCGCCCAAGCCTCACAGCTGATGATGATGTGTTCTGCGTTGTCGACCTCTGCTTGGCAGTGTTGGTACGTTGCGGATGGTTCTTTGCCAATCCGCTTCAGGTACGCACCAAAGCATCCATGCCCAGTGAGCACCTGAGTTAAGCTTTAGGTCGTTTCACCGTGTTCCCGGGCCCTCCACCGACTTATGACCGGGATGAGTCGGTGGGTCCATCTTCCCTTGCTGGACTGATCCCATCTCCGTTGCCAGGCTTTCCTCAGTTTCTGGTCATGTTCGTTGCGATTTTTAGGATCTTCGTAGCTCCAACGCAAGTCTCTGCAGCCTCGCGTCCAACGGTCTCGATTTCCTTCCACATTATCTCGACATCGACCTCGTCGCTGCTTGGTCTGCTCTCATCCGAAACCTCCGCCTCTTATTCCCCATGTACTCTCGGATCCTTCAGAGCATCAATGTTCCAATTTTTTTTGAGCGTTTTACACTATTATAATTTGCCCTGATATTTTATTCTTACGAGACAACGGCCGAAGTTGCAGTCCGCCCCACTGTCGCAGTGGGCCCTGATCGTGAGCCTGTAAAAGATATCACTGCCAACTTTTGCGTTCAAATCCCCCAATATTATTTTAGCATCATAAGAGGGCAGAGCTGTACATCTTCTGTAGTTCTTCATAGAAGGCGTCCTTGATGCTGTCATCTGTTAGATAGTCGTCTAGATAGTTGTCTAAAAGCGTGTCGGTCTTCACAACTCTCTGTACGGGTGCAGGTCCCAACTTATTTACTTCGAGGTATTTGGCCCATCATTGTTAATATGTGACAATACATTGCTTTATTAATTAATAGCGTTCATATGCATGTTATTAAAATGTGATTGTTGATCACTTCTATAATTTTTAAGTCAAGATAATTGGATAAAATAACACATTCTATCAGTTATATAAACAAATATAATACTTAATTCTAATCAGGGATTGGCTTATATTTATTTCTCTTGTTCGAAGTTTTATACGATTTTTCCCGTACGAATATTTTCTTATCATCCAGAAAAATATTCGTGTTCTCGGTGTCGTTTTCCGTACTTAAGATGCTTTTTATTTCTATTTAAACTTTAAAATCCTTTAAATTTTACTTACGTGCAACTTTGTAGCTCTTCCACCTTATCTCGGTGGAAACTTGTGTAACGAATCGTGTGACACGATATTATTTTCAGGAAAGGGTCATTTAAAAAGTACAATATACATCTTTACGGCGTTCTTGTAGTCGCGCTGTAACACATTCGCGACTTTGACGACAATAATAAAAAAGGCTCTATTTGCATTAACGATATCATTCGCAGCGACGCTCCCTTAAATTTAACCCCGTTTTCGCAAGAGGTCACATTTAAATCGAGCCTTATTTTTTTCACGCGAAGGCCTATTTTTCCATCGACTAATCGAATGTGTTCGGAAATTATTCTCGCTGTAAAATATGTATTTTTTTGTTAAGCCGTGTCGTTTTTATCTCTGCGAGCAAATAAAGTGGGAATTTCTGTATGGTAATAGCTCAAACAAAACGCTGATCGAGCTACTTGATATTATTGTTCGACGATATCGGTGATGCGTGCGTAATGCTTGGGGTGTTCATATTAATGGAGAGATATGAAATCAAATATTCACCTACGAGGAAATAAAATACGATGGTTTTAATTCCCATATTACCAAATTTGTATTTATTTTTCATCATTTTTGGAGTATCTTTAAATATTTAATTTGAATACTTTTCATACCCAAACTTAGAGTAAAACATATAATATGGAAATATACTATTTTGACTGGTTTTTCTTACTTATAAAAAAGACGATATTTTCAAGGAAATTATAACTTTAGGTGAACCGGAAAATATTCAAAATTATAAAACATTTTATCATTAAGAGGTTTTTGATAAACGTCAATACCAAAAATCGTCTGAGAAAATAATTTAGATGATGATTTTATATCAATAAGCTTATTAAAGTCATCGTTATCGATCTTAAAAGGCATGTATCGATTATTATATTCCCCTATATATTTCGATCGAATAATGTGTGCGTACAAAGGTAAACTCGCGCTTTTGATATTTCGCGAGAGCATTGTGGTACTTTAATCTATACAGTGAAAGTACTGTGAGAAACAACACGAGTTTTACCCCCATAGGACAGAACAACCATAAATTATGTATATGTACGCATATCAATCTTCCAACGAGCAAATGTCAAATGTATATTTTCTCCCCTTGCCAAGACTCCAAATTTGAGACTGTATTACCGGTTAAATCAAACATTACATTTTAAATTCATGCCATACCGGAGGCTGCCGAAATTTTTCGTAAAACCATGAATTTTGGAGCAAGTATAATGAAAAGAAAATTACGCCGGAAAAGTCGTAATTCGATCATTTTTAGTGAGGGTACAACCTCAAGAGTATAGGGATGTGAGATGTTCGTTACTCTTGCTCAAGAAAGTTCCGGGTGACACCTACATAATTCATCCCTCGGCCGGATCTATCTTGCGGTGTTATTTCACAAAACAAGGATTGCCAAATGTAACGTCAGATCCTTCAACTCTACAAAACGACCATACTTCCAGGCTGGCTCGGAACTGTTTGTTCAATCTATTTGTATTTGGACGATTGTACGAATTAATTAAGTTCGCACTATGCTCCCAAAATACGCCCTAATCGAATTTCTTTGTGTTCTTATGCGGAAGAATATTAAATTTGTTCGTAAATAACTTATATTGCGTACGCAATGTTCCACTTTTAGCTTACTCGGTATATTAATAGAAATGCTCCTTGCTGAAATATTTTGCTATGAAATTAATCAGTCGTTTGAAGCTGAAAGCACCTGCGAGGAAAGAGGCGGAAATTGAATGAAGATAGCTTTCGAAAACGCAATTTGAAATCTTAATTAAATCAAGATGTTATACCTATTAATTATAAGATGCAGCAAATATATCTCAAATGGATAGCATTTGATTAGAAAAATATTCAGTTTGAAATACTTTGGCATTACTATAAGTGGTGTTATTTAATAGAAATAATATTTATTTAGTGTATCGCAAATGAATATATATTGAACTTGCAACCCTTATAAATACATAAGAATAGCCATGTCAATAGCCTAAAGGTACTTGTCACGTTGAGCTTTCTTATGGATTTTCTCGACGGGAGCACTCCTGAGGGGGTCTCATGTACTTCAAGATTCCAAAGTTGCTCTTCCAATCACTATATTTATTTTTATTATCATTTTTTTCTTGACCAAACACTTTCTTATCGTTTATTTCTCTTCTATTTATGGTTTTATCTCTTTTTTATTCGGCTTATTTGATCATCTTACAAGCACTCTATCCATGGTCCATTTATTTCCTATATTTTTTGTATGGTTTTATTTTTTTAAATTCAATCGAGTATTTGATTAAAATCAATTTATTTTTATAAGAAATAAGTAATCGCATTATTCGATTTTGGAGTGATAACAAGAGACACGGAACCAATCTTATACTTTTTGTATATAATCCGCAAACTGGATAATCCGGACTCGGATAATCGAGAGTACGCTGTACTTGCCTTCATCTTATGGATAATAGATAACTTACACATTAAGATTAAATTATGATATGAATCAAATATAACAGACGATTGATTTTCATACAATTGATTACAAAAGGTTGCGGTCCGAATACTGAATATTACACTATGAGAATAATATCGCAGGAAATATTTTTCCAGAAGGACGTCCAGAGAATATTTTTCTTTACAATTTTTTTTGAGAGAGTTTTTTGGTCCGATGATATTCACAAAAGTGTCTTCCTAGATGAAAAGGTGATACTTTAATTTTTTGAGGCTTTCAGACCATTGAGTAGGATCGCGAATGAAGAGCTTCAGCAGCGAAATGAAGCGTATAATTCTTAAATGGAAACGGCTCAAATTGGGACTTGAAAATTCGCGATAGACTTTGAAAGTTTTAAATAGAGTACAAGCACTCGGGAAGGCTATAAAAAGCGCCGAGAGAGTTAATAGAATAAAAAAGGCATAAAATGAATGATGGAAGTGAACTATGAAAGAATTTGTTATATAACTTGATTTAACAGGGTTATTGAAAACGACTCGAATAGACGACATTTTTTTGTCTCGTTAAATTTAATCAACGCATCTAATGTATCTAGTGAGCAAATATGAATTATTTTATTGGAAATAAAGTTGAAAACGTCACAAAGGAATAATATATAACAGCAGTTGTTCAACAAGGTTTATCAGCAAAGTCATTTTGCTTTGACAGAAAGTTTCTGGAGCTTTTGGCAATGTGAGCTTTTCAAAAATATATTGTCTCCCTCCCATTGCTAGGCAATGCATTCAGTTTTCTTCGTTTAATATTTTAAATAATGGGCTCTTTTGATATCCACAATTTGCCAGCATAATATGAAGTTTTTCGTTTTATTATTCACTCATTGCTAAAGAAAAATATAAAAGTCACATCCAATTGGAAAATATAATCAAAGCATTCGGTAAAAGTAAAGGAATTTATAAAATCAACAATGTACACATTGAAATATCAAAATGGAATAGGCTATTTCGAGATCAAAGAACCGGGAATAAGAGAACTCCGAACGAAAGAATTTAGAAATCATAAAAGCATTGTAAATATAAAACAAATATTCAAAAATCGATTTTTATCGAGGAATTTCATTTTATATAACCGTCTTTGTAAAATTTTATATAATTTAAAAAAAATTATAGACAAATTTTAACAATATATTTAACAATTGATCGAGAAATCAACAGCAATTAATTCAGACAGGTTTACGTATAAACAATTAAATCATCAATTTTTCATAGAAATGTAGGTTTATTTTCATATATAAATTTGGCCCTTTCGGCCCTCCATAAGCGCAGTATCCTATTACGATTTCAACCAAGATTTCTACATGCCGCTTAATAGGATACTGTGCATTTCAAAGGATGAATATATTATTTGAGCACTTTTTTAGATCCCTTGAATTACACGGTACCAAAGTGCGCGCTTTCCGCACCTAGAGGTAAATCCGTCACTGGTACAAAAATAAAAAAAGGACAATTTAATGTTCTTCCTGTTATTTGGCATCTCTTCTCTGCTACTATATATTTTTGCTGCTACTACTACTTTAGGGGCAATACTGCTAGATATGATTACTTTCAAAACTGCCCCAAGGTGCGCATCGTTTATGCTGGATCTGGCTGGAGACTTGGCTGGAGGTAATTCCAAACATGGAAATTATTTCAAATGCGTACCTTTGCGTGTTTTCAAATTTGACTAGTATATATCTGTAAAATTCAGGTACGCCAACTTCAATGATCTTTGTTTTCAAATTTGAATTCCACGAAATTTCAATAACCTCTATTTGCTTAGGTACTGCAACTCAGCGTGGAAGAAGCAAACACTGATCATTCGAAAGCCCAATAGGCAGTCGGATGAACATTTGAAAATCTTGATTATTTTACACATGTTCGTAATTATGTGATATTTTTCTTGCAGCGATAAATTTAAATCGTATAAGTGTTTTGTAATATCAACCATGATGGTTCAAAAAATAAGGTTGTGTCTTGATTTTTAGTTATTAAAAAATTACAAAAATCTTAAAAATATATAAAAATGGTACTGGTTACAATATAAAGATTACACATAATTAGTCCTGAATTATTGAATTCAAACAGTCTAGCTCTATATCTAGTCCTAAATAACCGGGGCATTTGTGGCATTCACGGAAAGTGCACACACAAAGGATGCATATTCGGAATTCTGTCTGGATCCCACGATATATTTAACTTCACCAAGGATTAGGTAGAGGTGAAATTGATGTGAACGTGGAAGTGCATAAATGCATGACCATGTGTGGGGATGTATAGCCTATGTTAAAATATTACACACTAACCATAAATAAAAAATATCATAATTCAGATATCGTAGAGAAAAGCGAAAGGTAATTTACAGAAATGAGTGCTTTAAAAATATGGAGTCAAAAGTAATTATAAAAGTTTATGGGCAAAATGTAGACTTGAAGTGCATTGTAGTGTTCTGAAATGCAATTTTGTGCACAATTTAGTACGAAAAGGAAAATAATACTTCATTCGAAAGCTTTATTGGAATATCGGAATCCTTTTGGATCGTTTCTATTAGTTTTTTTTTTAGAAATTTTTGGGTCGTTCCTAAGAACGAAAATGTATCTCAATGTGCTCAATAATTTTATGCCGAATTGAAATACTTTTATGGTTTTATTTTCAAATCTGATGGGAATATAACAATGTGGAAGAATCGTAAAAGTGGAAGAATATAAGCAGCTCTCATGTACTAAAACGAAGTTTTTTAATAAAGAACCAATGAGAACCACACGTTCCCTGCTTGAATATTCTCTGTACACCTTTGAACTGTATAGTTTGTTGTAATCAAATATGGAAGTTTGAATAAGCGCATAGAAAATTGGGTACACGTACAATTTTCCAGATGTAAAAAAAAATTAATACATTTTTAAAACTCAAAAAATAGTTTTTATTTAAAAAAAATATGTGTTAACATTAAAATAATTGACTATAGGAATTTTTTAATACATAAAAAAATATAAAAAAGCTGATCAGAGAATATTAGTAGTACTACTTTTAATATTAATACTACTATTGATAGTACTATTAAGAGTAAAAAAAAGGAGAATCTTTATTAGCTTTCGTTAATACAGTAGAACCTCGATTATCTGGACTAATTAGGGAATGAAAGTAGTCCGGATAACAAAAATCCGGATAATCGAAAATATTCATAATTGACAGGGAAAATATGAATAGTTTGTATTTGTCTGGATGTACATACACATATAATAAAAAAATAATATTAAAAGAATCATAAATCGATTTTGGCCTTAATTTAGTTTTTCTCTTAGAAACTAATCGCGAATACTCGAATATGACATATAAGTTGTACTGAATTACACTTTTTTTGGTTCTCAAGCCATTTTATAGTGACATCTAAATACTGAAAAGTTTCAGAATATGCAAGACTAATATATCCCTCCTCGAATATCTCTTCTCGATCTTATTTTTCTGAGGCAGATATTTCTTTAAATATTTCCTCATCATTCAAAATTTGGAATCCAGGATCGTTTGCATCGCAGTTTAACCACTCGGTTACATTTTCTTCGTCACATTTAGAAATGTATGCTATTGCCTCTGAAATGTCAATTCTATATCAGGTTTAATCGCGTTGCTGGAACTTACTAATGGTAATCTGCTGCAATGTAATAACAATCTTTTAAATGTATTTTCTTATGGATGCTGATATTCAATGTACCTATCAGTAGATAGCCTTTCATTATGAATTTCAAGTTCTCTGATACCATGTCGTCCTTTGAAATTTTCGAGCTAACCCGAACTGGCTTTGAAGGTGGAATCCCCATTAAATGTTGTATTGTCAAATTTTCCTTTTTCATACAGTAACAGACCAGATATTGGCTGTCCAGTTGATCGTCTTTGTATTAATTACATAAGAAACACTCTTCAACTTCTATATTTCCTGATTTTTTATAACTTTTTGCTCTGAGCTTCCTTCCATTTTCTGATATTAAGCAATTAGTAATCTTCTTAATTAGCAATCAATCATGTACGTGAGCAAAGGTGAACATAATTTTCGACTTGCAAATCAGCAAATTTTATATATTAATGTGTATAAATATATATTTATTTTAATTTTTTAATTCAAGTTTTATTTTGAACAATCCGGATAATCTAAGTCCAGATAATCGAGGTTTAACTGTACTTAATTTTTTAATGAGCTTGTATAGTACTCCTGACCAGGTTTGAATAATTTAAAATAAACTAGTAATATCCCTACATACAAAGAGAAGTCATAAAATATCTTAAAAAAGTCATGATTTATTTTACTAGGATTATTCTACAGTACGAACTTTTTATTGTAAAGTTACAATTCTCCAAAAAAACAAGCTAGTTTGAATGATTTTTGAATTTGTTTAAAAAATACTTAATTCACTTATAAAAAACTTTTGAATTTAATTCACGGGAGAAAATTATGAATTAAAAACGTGTCTATAAAGTAAAGTTTTTAAGTAAAGATAAATAGCATAAGTATATAAAATGGAATTCACGTGGTGAAATTGCATAATTACATCTCACCAAGTTTGCAGAAGAACATCAAGAAAGCAATAAAAAATTACTCGAGGGGTTTCTCTTGTTCTATTATCGTGATGAACCCACTTTTAATTACTGTATTTTTCTGCCCATTTGCAGTCCTCACTTTAGAACAAGAAAGTTGCAGATCTTTATGCGGTTTTTTACATCCATTTTTTCTGGTCGAACATTTTAATTTGGGATTAAATGTCTGTGGTATAATATATCTGGAAGCTAGTTCTCATCGATCTCTTATCGGATGGAGGCAATAAATTACTTAGGAGGGAAACATTCTAAATTAGCCTCATAGTAGTGAATAGCTATTACGTTGAATGTATGGAAATGTAAAATTCGACTCTATCTTTCTTCGAAAGTAAATAGATTTACAGTGTGTCAGCCTTTCTGAGGGGAGACTTGGCAGAGTCCTCGAAGTGGAACCTTGCCAGCCGTCTGGGTCTTCAGCCACCGTAGTATTCCGAGTAGCTTTATAAACCCTCAATCGTCCGAGAACAAATTGAATCAAAATTACTACTAGGGGCAGTAGAATCTGCCCTCTATTGATTCTATTATCTCCATAGCTTCATGATTGCACCGTGGAGTCAGGAGGCTATTACTAAATTCGATTTACATGCTTCCAAGTTGCTCTTGTAATATCTGTGTTTATGAAATGATCGTTGAATTTACGGACAAGCTTTGAAATGTAGATGTATCGAACTACACGATTGCTGTTTGCTGTTTAACCACATCAAGATTAACTTTGCACACGTAACTCAGCCATTGATATTTACAAATAACAATCAAATAACGTTGTCAATCAGCTTATATAATTACAGAGATCCCCCATTCCATTAGCTAAACGCCTACTCATGAAACGCTTCATTCATGAAAATCTATTGCAGAAATACAGAGTAGTTATCGTAATGATCTCTGATCGCATTATTGTAAATTTTCATTCAATTAATCCTGCAATATTCAATAAATGTTTTTTTTTGTTATTTTATAATAAAAAGTCAAACTTTAGTATAATATGCTATTTCCTAGAGATTCAGAGGCATCTCTCAAAATCGAGATTTAAATTGATTTGAAATAATAAATAAAAATAAATTGATTTGAAATAATGGATGTACCTATATTTTAAATTGATCTTTTAGTCTCACTGTCTATTGTATGTTATTTTTGCATATTCTTTTAATATATTATGATGAATTTTCAAATCAATAAACAGAACAATTGGATTTTTTCTTGACTCCTGGAATTTTTTCCTGGTCCAGGCGAACAGGTGTTGGCTAGAAAATTCCAGAAGTCGGGCAAAATTTCAATGAGTTGCCTCAAAATTCCAAGAGTCGGGCAAAATTTCCATGAGTTGCCTCAAAATTCCAAGAGTTGGACAAAATTTCCATGAGATGGCACAAAATTCCAGGAGTTGGCTCAAAAATTCTAGGAGTCGGGCAAAATTTCGGGTTTAAGTGGGTAGGAATCCCATACTACTATTAATCAATTTTAATCATCATGTTGAAGATTATTTTGAATATATTTTCGTTTGGATAAGAAGGAACATTATCTAAAAGCAATACTGTTTTCTGCGGTAATCTTTTATATTTTCAAAAAGCTTGTCATTTTCTTTTCAACCAATCTTTAAAAATCCCCATCTATGCCCCCTTTCTGACTAAAATAATCGACAGGAAGATTTTTCATTATAGTTTCATTAAAAGATTGATGTTTTTTGCTCTCCTAATCACCAAAATTTAATCTTATGAGTTCCTGATGCGTTTTCGAAACACATGACAATTATTCTTTCTTTGGACGATGCATGTTTAGGAGCGAACTATAGGAGTGAAATTAATATTTTTCAAGCACGGATAATCCGCACCCAGATAATTGAGAGTATTCTGTATCACAAAAGCGAGTATTTTTTGCAATAATCCATTCATGCTTGTATTGTGGATTGAATATGATTTACAGCGGAGATATTAGATCTTCGTGTTGTCTGCGAATATATGGAGGAAATATATATATGTAGATTTCAGATTTGATAAAAATCAAATTGTAAGCCTTATCATTCTATGAATATATATTCTCAGAATACGCAATATTTCCACCCTTAATAATAGAAGCCGGAGAGCTGATAATGCCGCCATTGTGGGTATGTATTACAACATTTAATGACCAGAAATGCGATTATTTTTTTTACGTCATTTAAAATTACCGTAGTATTTAATAACAAGCACGGGATATTTTATAAATATAAACTTAAATATGTAAGCGAGTAGATATTCCTACAGGTGAGTTTACGATAACTGAAATTGCTGGTACACCTGATCTGAGGTAGAATGGGGGAGGCTGTACTACGCTACGTACCCTCCCGGCGAACTCTCCGTACTGACTTTGTACGGTCGTAAATCATTATTCAAACGGTGTATGAATTAATATTTTTATTGCATGCAATATACACTACAATTTATAGAATTTAATTCGTGTTCCGTTTTATGGAACAATATTAACCGGATGTGCCAAGAAAAATATTAGCTCGTAATTTAAATTAATAACGCCTCCGAGGAAATAAATTCGATCTATAATTTGACTAGGACTAAACATCATTCATTATGAAACTTCTAAATAACAAGCTTACACAATGGGGATGAATGAAAGGCGAAATCCTATTTCGATCCAATGATTTGTATATTTTCTTGCAATAATGTATCCTCGATTTACGCTACTTTTCAGATTAAATATTTCTTCAGGGACTCTTTGTTTGTAATATCATCAATTATTATTCAACACATTATCATCATTGTCAATGCATTGGATTTATTAGTCTATCTGATTATTTGAACAATTATTGTTATTCGTTAATTATAAATTATACAAAAATTGATTGATGAATTCAATTTTTAAACCATTTGAAATATAACTCATTGATTACTTTAGTTGTTTTGATACATTGTTGCATTTTTGTATTTATTAAACGTTCTCATGGAAGTACAAGCGACAGATTTTTCAAAAATATATTAATCTGACGTCTTTATTGTTTCAAATTATAGTTAAGTTATTGTTGCAAATCCAATAATTCATAGGTGGCTTTGCCCGACTTTAATAAAATACGTTCCCACAGATGCACAGACAATAAATTCAATTCGTGCAAGAATTAAATTAGGGTCTATCTGAATAGAAATGATCGATCAGAAATATTAATACATGTCTTTTACAGACTTTTTTTTATATTGTTTTAATTTTTTTGCGATTTTTTAATATTTAATTTGTTAAAAAAGCAGAAATTGAGAATAATACTTTCGATCCCCAAAGTCATGCATCTATTCAAACCATATTTCGTAATACACTCAAACCTTTTTTTTTGTGCGATTTAGAAGTTATGCGGTTTTTTTAAAGCATTTTTTTTTAATGTCATAAAGCGTATATCAAGATATTTTGGATACAATAGGAAATAAACCATCAACACTAACCGAAATTTGAAAAAAAAACACGGTTGACTTCATATATCTCAAATTTCAATAAATTAATTTATTTCAAACTGGGTACGAATCTTTTCATTATAACTCTCTATTATTCCTAAATTCCTAAAAAAAAATTACGTCAAAATTTATTTTTTAACTGTTTAAAAAAAATTAAAAGTGACAAAATAAGGCCAAAAAACGACTTGACTGATTTTTTATAAACAGTCGCCATTTTGTGGTTTATTTAATTTTTGAGTTAGGGACAATAATGACATTTTTACTAATTATGAATTATATTGTTGGAAAGAGGAAATCTACATAGAACAATGATGACATTTACATTGGGTATATTATTTCTTCCGAAGAAGAGAGCGATTTAGAGTCATATTGATATCGCATAATTAAAATAATTAGTATTTTTCTAGCGGATGTCCGGCATTTGAGATTCCAGAAGTCAGACATCCTTAAAATTTTACCAATAATACAAGAGGTCCTTTAAATGTTACCAAAAAATTTATTTTTTAATTGCCTTATTGTTTTCCTGTTTTTTTTTATTAACTTTTTTTATGCGATTTTGGATATATTTTATATAGCTGTTTCAAAGTTATGCGGTTTTTAAAATATAAAATATAGGTGTATTATATTATTAGGATGGATTTTACAATGACATCAATTCATTAACAATAGTTAAATTTAAGTTATCTCTTCATAAAAAAGAAAAAATCACAACAATACAATATTATAGTAAAGCTAATAATAAAAATTGATTCAAAATATTCATATAAATACACAAAATTAATTGTAATATATTTTTAATTCAAATTATTAATATGTTTGAACTGTGATTTTAAATATTGATGTTTTTTTTTGAGGGTAAATTATGAATGTATAAAAATAATTTTAAGGGATGATTTAATTTTATGTTGGAAGGTAGGGTTTGGTGCAAGTGTAGCTATGCACCTCGCGGAGAAAGAGCGCCCCCGCAAACTTGGTCTCTCGCCGATATGCTGCGGGACAGGGACGCTCGCCTCCTCTCCTGTCTGGGCGAGGTTGGACGAGCGCGGCCGAGCGGGCTCCGGGCGCCGGGATTGTCGGGGCCGCCACTTGTTCGCGTCGCGGCCTACACCCCGGGTGCGCGACACACTTGCAGCGGACCTGCAATCACGCACTTACTCGCCACCACGCGCCGCCCCATAACGAATTAACCGACTAACCGACCCCCTAACACGTTCAAGTGCGCCCTGTGATCATTTTCCAAACTCGCCCCCCTTTTTTATCGAGTCTTTTTCAAATGCTGTGTAACTTCCTTCGTGGTTCGATTTCAACTCTGGTGTGTTAATGGTGTTAAAAATAACGTGCTGTCTGATTGGAAGTGGCCGCATTATTTGATTTGGAATATCTTACGGCGAAGGTAAGCGGAAACACATTTATTAACCCCAGGTGTAGACTAGGTAAACGCGATCATAAAATTGGACCAAATACGTCATTGCGAAAAAGTTTTTTTTTGCAAAGCGAAAAATGTTTTTCTAGCATATTCTTTTATAGATAATACACATTTAGTCTTCCCGAATATTTTAAAAATATTTGCACCCAAATTGAATCCATGTCAATACGATAATAATATTTTTGAACGATTGCTAAGAGAGCATGTTTCCAACAATATGATTACAAGGCTCCTCTAATCAATTACGCTGTATAAATTCCAAATGCAAATATTAAATTAATTTAAAAAAAGCTGTTTAAATAAAATATTATAATATAAATATGTTTTGGGACCACGCCCTCTAAAAAGTCATATTGACCCATGATTTATTTTTTCGTCTATATACCCAAAAAAAATCATGATCCTCAATATAATACACGTTTTTCAATAATATAAAAAACATATTTAAAAATTCTTCACAAGGTTGAATATTTAATTTCAGCTCGGGGGGTAGTTTTTCGGCACATAATGCGCGCTAAACGTATCGGTAAAATTAAAAACATACCAAATGCATATAAACGCAATTAAAACAAATGTATCTTTTATGTCGTATCGTAAAGTTTATGGGGAATATTAAGGTGAGAAAATGAAGAAGGAAAACCTTAACTTTCTGGCCTTTCGCAGGATCAACGTATTTTTATACGCCGCTTATACCTCGAGAGTAACGACTTTCCATATTCCAGCCTCATCCAGGATTTTGAGCCCCCGCGAAACAGAAAAATATCGGTCTTTATTAAAATTCAAATGTGAAAGACATGCGCTGATTTCCACAACGAAAAATACTATACATTATGCAATCGTTCCAAGTCTTTGATGATGTCTTCGAAAAGATTTTTTCGCCTCAAACAAAAGATATTTCAGTGCTAAATTTAAAATTTTCCTCACTCCATTAAATGCATTGTAGGCGTGTTTGCGAAGAAATGCCCAAAAAACGGCGAATTTATTTCGTAGGCGTAATGTTTTCGCTTAAATCCATAGTCGCAAAAATGACTCAGCCAATGGACACTCTGGAAGATAGTCAAAATATAAATTGCGACAGTATTTCAATTTTTTCTTTTCATCCTTGTACACTTATTTTCGGGTCCAATTTGGGGACACTCTTAGGGCGGCATGATGCTTTTTAATAAAAGCTCCTTTATGATTTAGCATTACCGAAGGCTTCGTTTTAATACCAGACGCTTATATCACACAGCATCTTCTCGGTGTGTACAATTTTTCAAATGATATTATTTTCACTCAATTTGGTGCACCCTAATGGATTTAAATTCACGAAACCAAATATCCAATCGTAGTGCTATATGCATTTAATCCTTGTTTAAGGATCTGAAACGTCCAGCCCAATTGCCTTAATATACGATAAAAGCACGCCCAATTGAAATTTTTATAAGCTGAATGTCATAAATAAAAGAATAGCCATTTTATTTCATTTATATGCACAAATTTTGCAAAGGCAAATATGACTAATCTACATAAATAATTTGTCAGATCTAATGAGTTTTTCCCATGCATATATTATCTTAATTTAATCAGCAAAGCAATCTTTGTAGTACAATTCTACGTTTTTGGATGCGTTGTAATATAACAATCCCATATGCTGAATCATAAACAGATTACTCAGAATTTTTAATACAAAAGTTTGACATAAGTGAAAGCAATTGGGTTGTAATGTTTAATAAAGTTTTGATGATTAACCTTATGTTATTTTCTGATACACATTAATCAATTTTGAGATCAACTTACAATTACTTATTGCCTGAATATACACTTTTAAAATATATTTAATTAATTTATTATTGGCAGTATTTTCAGCTCTTTTTGATAATTGGAGCTAGAAAATTATTTGTATATAATTAAATGTTGCCTTTTTATGTTCAATATTATTGATATGGCAATAAAACAAGGGTTTAATTAATGTAGATCCTTTGCTAAAGATTTTCGATATTCATACTAGTTTTTGAAATATTCCGATTGAATTAATGCGGCAAAATTATTATTTGGGCGAAGTTGTTATTTATATTTAAATTAAATATTTGTCAGGGATGAATTTTTATTAAATAAAGCGATATTTATGTCGGAATATTCCAGGGTCTTGTTTATATACGCCTCTATTCCCCTTTTTTTGTATGTTTATCGTTTAAAATAATATTTTGTCTTTACACAACGAATATTTGAGAATAACGCGCTCCAGACGAAGTCTTTGAGAAAAATAGCACCTGTCTAATTATGTGCCTTTTGAGGGAAAATTCAGTACGAATTTTCAGCGTTTTCAATTAATTCCCGACGCCTATATCGCCCCCCCCCCAAGAATATTTTGCAATATCCCCGGCATGTCAACGGATCCTTTTTTTGCAATGTTTTTTGTGCGATGTGGAAAAAAGTTGTAAAATCATTGCCTAAATGTAGGGGTTGTTTTTCTTTTCTCGCGAAGAGCATATTGGTATTCAATTCATTTCGACGTCTAAGCCTTTTCTGTAATACACACGCATCACCTTCGGTGAGTAATGTTGACCTGCACGTTTATTTGAAATAAAGTGTAACCTTTTTCGACCTATTGCGAAGCAATTTAACCCTGCAAGCGCTGGAAAATTTATAAAATGAATATTCACCAAGAAAAAACCCCTTTCTGCTTTACTTATTCACTTAGCTTTTGTGTTCGGTTTTCCGAATGCTTTCGGTAAAGTGTGACGAAATGCATAATATATCAGCATAAGCACACGCTCTGTTTTTATTTCGCAGTCCAGATAAATTCTTACCCAATCTAATTGACACTGATGAAATAAAATACGCATTTAAACTCGGTTATAACGAGCACCAAGGGGTCAAAAATTTTATTTATAATTTATATTTTTTACGTTAGATATCTTATCATTCATTTACACATGATACCTATTATAACATCTATTAAAGATTAACCTCAAACAACGTGCTATTTTATCATCAATATGCTATTTTATAATATCATTCAAAACCAATAAATCAAATATTTGGCATTAGACAAATAAAATGTTTATAAAATAATATTAATTCATAACGATCTGAATTTGAACCCCTTTTATCTAAAGATTGCTATTAACAAATGCTCGCTATAAGCGTGATATTTAACAGTCAATCATTGTTTAATCACTCTAAACTTGGTGTAAATATTAGGGTGTCCCGTAAGTTTTTTTTTTCAATGAAAGAAATAAATAATAATCTGAAGGGGCAATGTCTGGAGAGTATGGAGGATGAGGTGAAACATCCCAGTCAAATGATAATAATTTATTTCTAACGAGCAAAGACACATGAGGCCTGGCGTTATCGTGATGAAAAACAACGCCTCGTTTGTTCGCTAATTCTGGCCATTTTCTGGCAATTGCAACCTTTAGAATGTCTAGATAGAAACATTATTTTGTTGAATTGATCGTTTCACCTTGCTGAAGTAGCTCATAATAAACTACCCCCTTACAGTTCTCCTAAATGCACAGCAAAACTTTTTTTTTGATGTAGGCCAGGTTTAGCTACAGTTAAAGCTTCTGTATCTTTGGTCCAAGACCGTTTAAGTTGGATATTCTCATAGAGTATCCAACTTTCATCTCCAGTGACAAATCTCTTAAAAAAAAGGTTGACTATTATGTAGTAGGAGAAGAAGATCGCATATTGAAATACATATGCTGAAGTTTATTTGAGTCAGTCAGTTCATGAGGAAGCCACACATCTGAACGATTGATGTAGCCCAATTTTATCAGATGATTGTGGACGAATCAGACGATTCGTGGAATTTCAACTTGTTTGCTATTTCGCGAACAGTATATCGCGGATTTTTCAATTATGGCTATGATTAAATCTGTGTTCATTTTCGAAAAAAACTTATGGTACATCTTAACATAATCATTCTGGTTACCAACAAATCGAATTGATGTCTCACCGAATAAAAAAACCTTAAACATGGCTTATGTTGAAAAGAGACGTATATTTTCATAATGCCCTATAAATAATTTTTCCGCGGATGAAAATCCATTTAACTAGAAAAGAAGCTTAGTTCAATATGAATATTGATAGAAAAACAACCCTCACACCATCTGATGTAATCTTCAGTAGGGAATCATTAAATTTTACATGTACATTACTCGCGAAAACAATTTATTTCAATATAGATTTCTTCATGCTTTTAAATATTTTCGTAATATGATAAAATGTCAAAGTGTATGAAATATATTTCGGTCCCCAGCGAATCATATATAATGCAAAAAAACTGTTTCAAAGTTCTTATTTTATTTATGATAGGACTCTTTGCCAATAATTGTCAGTTTATATCCATTTATTTTGACGTAGGCGTCTAATGTTTTCCTGAATATTTTTATAACAAAGAAATGCCATTAACGTTTGCTTTATTTCCTTTCACTAATTTGCAGCATAAAAAGCCGATCTCTTCTTGCACGTATTTAAATATTTATTCTTTATCTTCTACCCCTATAATTTATTCTTTTGAATTATCCAGGATAAAAATAGGTTTTAATTGAACGTTAAAGTTCACAATTATTAATTATACGTTTATATACATTAAACATAACTAATAGCAGATATGTTATGAAATTAATGATCTGTGAAGGATTTAAATTCAAAATTAAAAATAATGATTATTTCTTTAATCTAAAATCCTCTGTCATACATTTTCATTTAAATAATCTTTTCCATATATGGAAAGCATTGGAAAACTGGTGCCATTGACATGATTATTTGTCTTAACTCATTCCTGTCGGGTTACGCAAATGTGCATCTTTCGGGTACTATTGTTAAATGCGGGAGGCGCAGCCATGTGTATTAAAAAGAAGGATCTAACACGATAAATGTTTCAATACACACAATCTACACGGTTGATTAAATCATTTAGATACGGTTCTTTAATAAATTTATATGTAAACATTGCGCTGTTCCTCTACATTTTAGTTATTTTTGCCACGCGTATCATTAATAAAAATATCATTTTTTTTAAATATTAGTTCTTACATAAATAATAGATATTGTTGAGATAATTACAAAAATTTGCGGAAAAAAAAAATTTATTATAAAAATATTTATTTTGAAAAGAAATTCAATAAGTACGAAATTGTATCTAAAATTTAAGCATAATATTTGTAGTTTAGTACCAACGCATTATTTGCGTGTGTTTAGATATTATAAGTCTCTGGATTGAAACCTGATAGCGTTTACTTGAGTTGAATTCGCTTAGTAATCGACCCTTACTTAATTTTTTTATACCAAACTTAATAAAAGTGTGAATATCCTTAAAGTGAGTTGTCCTAAACATTTTCTCATTTTATTCTAGAAATTACTCACTTGTTAAAATGTTAGAGATTTTTTTCTAATATCTTCGCAAATACAACGTGAATTAGGCAAAAAACAATGCTATGCGTAACCTGACGGGAATGTGTTAATATTATCTTTTATAGCAATTTTGCAAAAAATACATTGAAGGAGTAATCAATAGTTATTATTTTATGTATAAAAATATTATTGTAGTATTAAGTATAAAGTTTTTCGTTGTCTTATTATACAACAGTTACAATATTTTATATATATTATTTTAATAAATATATTATAAAGGGATTTTTATATCTGGAAAATATATTTAACAAATATGTTTTTCGGCTTTTATAAATTAGGTCTTTAAAAATCCAAAACAACAACAGTAATGATAATATAAGATTTCATAACCGTAATCAAATTTTCATTTGCCACAACATATGCCAGTATAAAAATCGTTTATCATAAATTGGTTCACGAAAGTATAAACGTTAAAGCTTCTTAACGCAAGCGTATGTTTCAATTGTTACGTAAAATATTGGAGTATTTTGATTATAATCCATCTTTATTCATAGTCGTATTTATTATTGCATTGAATATTTTAGATCTTTGAGGTATATGAATATTTGAATAATAGTATTAGTGGAAAAATGTTCAGCTTTATTATTTTTTTTTCTACTTGAAAACGTATCGAATTCCATGTTTTAGTTTGAGTAGGATGAATTATTTTTTCAAGTAATATACACTATAGGAATTATTATGAAAATCAATAAGTATTTTTTTTAATAATACCATTTATATAAGTAAGCATTCTTGAAAACCAGTCAAATGAACATCTTCTTATGATTCTATTCTTTGATATTTTTGGGTTCAATAAATTTCATTCAAGTCCATGTTAGGGGTTATAAGGTATGTTAATATTTTTGACCCTGACAAGAAAGCGAATTTTGCATCCAAAATTATTAATAATACAATATATACGAATAAATATCATTCTCGATCAAATTCTCGATTTCCCGACAAATTATTTATTTCCGTTGCTGCAGACGAATACTTATATACTAAAATACTTTGATTTGATTCATAATTATATTACGGAGGAATACAAAAATTCTGAACCCCGTATCTATTATATTTCATATCGATATTCTCATTATTAGAGTCGAGGTGTAGTAAATACATCACCGGTAGGGACAGGTTAATATAACAATTTGAAAAACATATATGTATACATAGATTAGACAGTTACTGCCCCTAGGCGTCGCTTAAGCTCGCCAATTAGTAGTTACGCCACTGTTTCCAAGCGTCCAGATTTCGGTGAGAATGTCTCGATTTAATAGCCTTCATCGTGCTGGTGAGGTGTACGATTTATGTTAGATAAAAATTTCAAACCCGAATTTTTCGGGATTACGTTTACCCGGGATTCATGAGGACCTAAAACTGTCCGGGATCCCGGGATTGGATTCCCTAGTCGTGAAGATGTTTCAATCGAGTGTTTGGCGATGATTTACTGCAATAAAGCCGATTTTTTTCATCGAATCATAATATAATTTTAAACAGGGTATCAAATCTATTGAACATTGCTGAAAAAAGTGTATCGAGCTGAAAAATTTTTTTTTTCCTATTTTTTTGTTAGATCGGGTACTTCCAGGACTACCATCGTAGGTTTTTTCCACAGTCTGGATTTCAACCTGAACCTTTAAAATAATATTTCAGGATTCAAGCCACTATATCAACACTCGGTATAAGGCACTAAATCCAATTAAATCATCTGAAACATTATTTTGTGTACTTAATGGGATAAAATTGCATGGGCGCGGGGCATAGGGTGCAGCTCTGTAATCGCTCCCCGCCCTCGGGCTCACTCTCCCGAATGAACGGCCTCCCTGAATTTGTTCATTATCGGTTCGTGGAAGAGGTCCTTATCAGAGGGAAACGATGGCGAAGAAAAACGACTGTTGGCTCCAAGTCTTTATTATTTCACCAAAATAACGACCATGGTTTCGAGATCGGAGAAGTAGGCCGCAGGAAAGTCAGACTTTTTCGCGGTCGAGACGAGCAGTCAGATCACCAAGATTTAACTAGCTCCGACTGTGATGAATGATGACTGACTCAAACTAACTCACCATCGATCTCTCTACTTCTTTTATACCCGACTTAACTTAAAGTTTTTCGAATTGTTCTCGATATATTATATCCGTTCTGAATTACATATCGATCTTAAGAATGTTCGATTACCGTGGAACTGGATAGTTGTTTCCGGGCATTGCACATTCATCGTATAGCTCTTCGATTATTCTGGAACTATCATCCTTTAGCCAACACGTATAAAGTTTTTATCCAAATCACGCCATTTTATGTAAAAAATTATCCCGGAAGAAAATAAAAAAAAATTGACAAGCTTGTATGGCAACCCTTATCTTTCTATTTTCGAAAAATCTCTTATGGAGATCATCATAATGAGATATCATAGCGAATTTATTACCTTACGAAGAATAATATAAAACTATCTATTTGTCAAATACGTATAAATAGTCTTTGACTATTTACCAACAAAATTGACAGACAATTCTGCAACTCTTATTACATTGATATTTGAGGCGTTGTTTTTATGCTCTTATAGTTAGGGCGTACAAGTATTCAAGTCTCACAGTGCTAATGTAGTCTGCGGTATGTTTGAGTAGTAATAACGTGTAGTGGAATGTAGTAGTAATTAGACGCTTTGATAAGCTTACAAAATATGCACTTTTTGAAATGCTTGTTTGAAATTCTGAAAACTTTTCAAAGCTCCAGCAACAAAGAACAAAATAACTTTAAATCAGCACGCTTCGAGATGTATAATGAGCTCAAAAAACTTACCACGTATTCAATTGTTGTCGAGTCTTTAAGAAATTTCCGTACGGGATTTTTTGCGCCGTGAGCGATTAAATCAACATTTAGGGGTATTTGGATTATCCCAACCGGCTCATCGTAGGGGATTGAGTTTCAGGATCATTACATAAAACATTTTATTTATAAGTACACGTTAGCTGGGGTGGTAGGATGTCTCGGTCAGTTGGGGTGGATTAGAGTGAGAAAGGCTGCTCTTGTCACTTATTTGGCATGTCAAGCGGGGCGGAACCACAGAGCTTGGCTCCGTTGAGCTTCACTCACGGTAGAAATAAACGGAGTAAGATTTTTATATTTGCTTAGCTCAATTGATTTTTGTATTCGTAAATATTTGACGTAGGGGCTGGTACACAATAAAAATATTAAGTTTCCAAAAATCCGTCCTTGTTGATTGTGTAATTTATTAACGTCCATACGCAAAGGAAAGGGGGAAACCATAATTGATAAAAAGCTCCGACATCAGCAACCCTTTCAAGCACCGTTTTTCGACCCTTTTTGATCCATCAATCCCTCCACACAAACAACAATATTTATATTAATTCCAAAATTCATAATCAAACGATAAAAATTATACTTGTTTGCTGTATAGAATTGTAGATTTAGGCTAACTAAATCCACAAAAATAACTGAAATCCATGGAAAATCTTTTCACTAGAAAAATACATCCAATAACGAATTTGGCATTTAGGGAGAAGAAATTTAAAAAGTTCATTTCACATGACTTATAAATAAAAAATATATCCTTTTATATATCGCTTTTTTGCATTAAAGCACCACTTCTACTAATAGAAGTACTTAAAAAAATATCTACTTGATTGGGGTAGTAAGGAGGATATTCAAGTATAAAAATATTTAAAATTTTCTGTCGAATATTTCAGGCAAATTTTCCAGAAATTAATCGCAATAATTATATAAGTTATTTCAAAATTTATTTTAAAATATTCACTATTTGTTCAATTTCATATGCTCATTATTGTATTTGCTTATCCAAGCTTAATATTATAAATATTTTTCATATAATTTTAATTTATATTTTTTTGAATTATTTCTGATCCAATGAAATTTTTTGTCCACAGTTGACATTACATATTGAAAACCGATGGAATTTCTATTTCGAAGCATTGTTAGACAAATAAAAAGACTTTTCATTGCGTGGGGAGATTAATTTGTTTTTTCCTGACATTAATGATGAACAATTTGTTGTATAATTGATGCCAGCTTTATCTATGGTACTTTTTGAAAAAAGGATTCTGTTACGTCCCATCTGAAATGCGTTCTGCGGAAAATCGCACAAAAAAAACTATGACTTACATATATAAAAATCATAAAATGGCGACTGTTTCTCAGTCATTTCTTGGCCTTATTTTGTCATAGTTTTAATATTTTTTAAACTAGTTTTTTTGACATATATCTGGTAGGAATAATAGAAAGTTATAAAGAAGAGATTCGTACCCATTTTGAAGTAAATTAATTTATTGAAATTTGAGATATATGAAGTCAACCGCGTTGAAAACCGTCCTAAATTGTAATTTTTTTCCGAATTTCGGTTAGTGTTGATGATTTATTTCCTATTTCATCCAAAATATCTCGATACGTACTCTTTATGAAATTCAAAAAATATCTTTAAAAAACCGCATAACTTCGAAATCGCACAAAAAAAGATTTGAGGTTGTTGGTTATTAATTTTGTGTTGCTTTTAATCGATATTAACATGAATTTTTGTAATATTGACTCTTGGAAACATATATATTGCATATACGGTTCAAATTATATCATCATGAAAATTTAGCTGATTAAATGATTGAGGTTATAATTACTCTATGATATTAAAAATATATATTTCATTATTTGAATATTGAAGATGATGAATCAACATTGCTTTGAGCTGCAAACACGTCAAGCCCATACTACAAATTAGTTGCATCTTGTCACACAGGTACTTGTTCATATAAATTTACTCAACCGATCAAAGCTTCTCAAAATTCATGTCAAAAATATTTCCTTGATAAAAATCGAACCAGGAGTCCATGCATATTATTATTAAATTTTTAGAAAAGCGTTAGACGCAAAGTAATTTGCAACCATTCAGCATAATTAAGCATGCCGGGAAGTTAGTTGCCGTCATGTCTACTTAGCGAGCGTCTTTAGCCTAAGAAGTTGTAAGGTTTCTCTGGAACAAACTGCCAAAGACTTCGCGTGACGTTACTTTTTTGCAGACTATACAGACTGTTGTATACGTGAATTTCATCAGGATCAGCGAGGACTTTTCTAGACAGACGGGACGAACCCATTCCCCGGGCTACAGTTGACGTTTGATACAGGCACAAACCCTAATCCGGCTTTCCGGTGGGGCTTAAATAATTTACCACGTGTACGTGTCTAGGTGTGCTTGTATCCCTGTGCATGTACGAACAACCCTTGTGGGTGTATGAGTGTACGTGTAAGATTCATCCAGGCAGGCAGGTGCTCCTGTAACATTTCAAAGGTGGACCTGGGTATTATTGTCAGCCTGTTTTGTTTGAGGATTATCTTGCTTTGCCAAATAAATACCCGCGCAAACAAACGTAAAGCCCCCCAATTGCGGGAAATGGTGGTCAAGCGGCCGGAATGAGAGTCCTTCATCATACCAACTGCAATTTCTCTTTGTGTTAAGAAATTGCTTTCACTTAATTACCCCTTCATTCAAACCCAAACGTAGAACGAAACTCATATGAATTTCAGAATCCTTATATATTATACCTTAATCAGATAATATTCTACTAACCAACATACATATATTGTAGTTTTACAATGTGTGTTTAATTGTTTCACTTAAATAATGCTTGATTTTAGGTATTGATTTTCTTCGCTTATGTTTAACTAAGCATACTAACAATACAACAAGTCCTACTGTAACTGTTCATTTAAATTCTTGTAAATGACAAGATAAACTCTTTGTATATCGTCATGAATGTAGAACGTATTTTTTTTTATACATATACCATATATCCTTCTTTTTAACTCTGTAAATGCCGTCCGCACAGATCTGTGCATTTCATCCCTTCAACTTTATACACACACACAAAATATGTTATTATATTTACTCAAACCTATTTATTTAACATATTGTATACATATGTGATTAATATTAAAACCAACTAAAATACTATTAAAACAATAATTATCAACTAGTTCTAATGGTTCAAAACTTTATAAAATATCTGAAAAAGTCCTTTTTTTGAGGGTCCAATTTTTTAGACTTGCCATCAATCGACTTTAGCATATAAATTCATTTCTTAATATTTTTAAGGTTTTGTAGCAGAAATTGGTGTTTTCGATCTGTCTCTAATGAATAAGCAAAATAGTAATGATCCTTCTTAGCTTCTAGGGTGGTTTATTTATTTTCTTTTGCACTCTAAAACTTCGTACTGTGCACTTGTTTTTTTCTCAATTTCACTTATTCACATAGAAATTGTCAGCTTAAAGAATAAGCTGTGTTTGTGCATTATATAAAAATGTTTATGCTACGTATACATATAGAAGTTTTACTTCAAAAAGTGAGGTTATTTACTGGTACTATGTAATATATTTCAAAAGAGTTATATTTTGGAGATTTCCTTTTTTGGTTCAAATTCTTTGATCTCTAGTGGTATTTATTGGGTTAAGGCACCAAATACGTTATTGAATGTAGACGATCTCCATATAAAACTTTTCTAAGAAGAAGATTTTTCATATGGTGGTTCCTTATTACATTCCACATGCGGTTAAATTATGATGAGATAATTCAAGCAGATATTGTAAACGAGAGTGGATCTATAAATGGATAGCAACATAATAGTCGTTTTTAAAGGATGCTGATCCAGTCAATCATAGGGGTTTTGGCACGACTTTGTTAAGAGCTTCAATTTTTATTTTACAGATCCAGGAAATCTTGCTAAATATTTTAGGATCCAATCGTTCGAGCACATCAATACACAATTTGCACACTACTTTTTAACTCATGTTTATAACTGACAAAAAGGGTGTTTATAATTTTTAATCGATACAAATGTAATTTTAGACTCATTAAAAGTCGATTATAACTAATAAATCATAAAATATAAGCACAGCTGCTTTGAAAACAACGAATTATATTTACCAATTAACAAATCCATCAAATATTTATTTGCCCATTCAATTTCACCTTATAAATTGCTGAAAACATATTGTAATATAAATGAGCAGTAATCGTAATTTAAATATCGCAGAGAATAAGCGGTAGCCCTGCCCTTTGAACAGATGAGATCAGTTCACACACAGCATGCGATATTCACAAAAAATACCCAGCATGGAAGCAATGCTTCAGTTTAAAAATGTTTTCCAAGCACAATAATTGAATCAAATGAACAAATTTCCCAAATGTTGGAAGCCATCCCCCGTTTTTCAAATATTTATTCTTTGGCTCAACCCGCTTTGATGCAGTCTTTCCAGCGTTTCTTCTTTGCCGTAATCGTTTCAAAGGAATGTTTTTGATTTTATACGTCACACTTTGTTTACCTTTCATCCGAGTGCTAATTTCTGCATCCTCTCAGTAAACGTTCCGGAATATAATTAAAAAAGACAAAGTACGTCAAACCGTGTAGAGCGTTTGTACTATTTTAATGACACGATGTAAAAGTGGATGATTAACAATAGTACGCTTGTTGTAGTATTCACTGCTATGTTTATGACACGCCATAACTCGCTATTATATATAATTTTTTAATTAATTTGAGCAAAAATATTGTTTTCGTCGTCTCCAGAGTCTTGTCTCTAAAATAATTATTTCCAAAAATAGCTCAGGTTTATTAAAATTTTACTTCATAATATAGGGTTTCCCTCGTTGATGCAATGTCATTTGAGTTATATTATTCATTAACAAAAATAAATCAAACCTTATATCGCCTTAATTTCGTCGAATATTTTTATTCTCTTAAGATTTAAATATTGTGAAAATTAAAATTGAAAAAAAAAACAATTTTCTTACAATCAACATTTGCAGCTTTTATATCGCCCAACAGAGAGAACAAAATGAACGACTGAGTCTTAAAACCACGCTTTTAATTTAGCCCCGCATTTGTGTTGGCACATGATTTTTAATTTCAACTACAGTAGAATCTCGATTATCCGGATCTAGATTGTCAGGATTTTCGATTATCCGGATTGCTCAAAATGAAACAAAAATATTATAATTTTTAAATTTACGTAAGTAATAGGATTGCACATTATGAAATTTACTGATTTTTTAATATCAGACGATGGAAGCTCAGAGGGAAAAGTTATAAAAAAATTGGGAAATATAGAAGTTAAGTGTATTTTTATGTGGTTCATAGAAAGTCGATCATCTGGACAGCCAATATCTAGTCGATTATTGTATGAAAGAGCAATATTTTTCAATACAAAATGAAATGAAGACTTCACTTTCAAAGCAAATTCGAGCTGGCTTGAAAAATTCAAAAGACAATATGGTATCAGGAAACTTGAAATTCTTGGGAAAACCTTTCTGTTGACATACTTTCAGCAAACACATTCATTGACACAGTGAAGCTATTTATGGAGAAGGAAGGATTCGATTAATTGTTTTAAATTGGAAAAAAACTATTCAACAAATCTTTAGCATCAAGGCTTGAAAATACTGCACCTTTTTTTCACGTGGGAGGAAAATCTTGCATAAGACACCCTGGGTTTGATCCCACGATAGTGTCAGATTATTACTGACTAAACTCCTCCCACGTCATTCTCTGCCCCCTGGTATTGTTTTCCACATTACTTCAGGAAGACAGGTAGTCTGGCCTTAAGTAAGTGACCCTATTCAAGTGTTGGAGAGCCACTCTGTACCTCTCTCTCTCTCACTATCCTCTTTAGTGTTCAGAATTTCTTCAACGTAATCGCGCCAAAGGTCTCAGTTCTTCTTGCTTGCTATTATGCTGTGGACCATGTTGTCAACGTTGAGCTCGGCTACCCTGAGTGCTTGTTTCAGTGTGTTTTTCTGATGTTTGCAAGCGTCACAGTGATTGCGTGTTCGGCATCGTCGATCTCCACTTGGCAGTGGCTCCGCTTGGGATCTTCGAAGTTTAAAGCCCTCTTCTTTGCTTGGAGGTCCAGCAGGAAGATTCCAGCTATCAAGAACACCGCTTCTTCAGATACTGTTCTGTATGCTGTGGTGACTCAGAGCGCTCCCTGCCGTCGAATCCTTACCAGCTTCTTTCTGTAGCTCTCACATCTGAGTGACTCATGCCATATCGGGGATCCGTACAGAAGGGTTGAACGATCCTGGATTCCAATTTTGAGCTATGAGGAAATATCTGCATCAGAAGAACAAGATGAAGAAGAGATTTGCGAATGGAGATATATTGGCCCTACACATTCTGAAGCTCTTCAGTGTTTAGATGTCGTCATGAAATGATTTGAGAACCAAGAAGAGTAAAATTCAAGACAACTTATATATTATAAGAGTATTTGCGATTTGGCAGCTTCTAAAGTAGAGATAGCTTCAAGCAAAAATCGATTTTTTTAAATCTAGACAAAAAAAAACGATTCATATTCTCTCTGTCTTTCCTTGTCAATTATAATTATTTTCGATTATTCGGATTTTCGTTTTCCGGACTACTTTCATCCCCAATCTGGATAATCGAATTTCTGTTGATATTTTTTTGAGCTCAAATATTTTTTATACAAGTTAAAGTTTTAATATACTTTTAAAAAGCTTTATGTATGCACATCCTTTATAATTAATTCATAATACTCAAAAAATGTATAGAATTTTGAGTCATTCTCAATCGATTGTTAGTATTTTCCAGCATAAAATTTGCATATAAAATCCAAATGCCGTTGTGATCCTATTTAATTAATTAATATATTGTATTTAAAAAATGCTGTATTGATATTTTAAAATTATATAACCGAAATATATTAAATAATTTGCTATTCATGCGGAAATAGGATAGATAAAGGGATGGTTCAACAATGCTGTTTACCATATGATTTACTGTTATTACGTTTTTTACAAAGCATTAATCGTATATTACCTAAGTTACTGTTAAAAAAATGAAATTCATTGTGAGCCATGTAAAAATAATATTGCATATGCGATGATTTTGATTTTAAATTTGATTTTTTTCCCTTGAATGTTATTAATTAAATATAATATTTCTTAAATAAATACTAGATACAGCTTCGACAAATACATTAATGCTTGCTTGAACATAAGTTATTTTGCTTTACCGGTTTTAAAAGGTCACATCCGCTCACGCAAATTCACATAGTTCGCCGTTAAACATCGAAATGTCAGAGTTGATTATGTGGCGTGGAAGTTCATTTATCAATTTGAAAATTGAAAATCTATCATACAGCTACACACAAAACAATTATGTGGAAGATTGATCGTTTCCCCGTGCAATATTATATTATTCCTGTGACAGAATACGCATCGATTCGCTCTAATCTAGACGTGTCAAATTGAAATCGTGTCGGCGTTTCTTCATCACATCATTTCGAAAGGATGAATAGATCCATATTAATGTGTCCGATCTGCGATACAATCAGCTGCACATAAATTATTCAAACAAATAATTTCCGTTATAGCGGTAGTTTAATGTGAATATTCCCATGGAAAGCATTTATGCATTATGCTTTTAGACAATCATAGTTATTGAATCAATATTTTATACAAATACCATGAGTGTATAATAATGTATCTATCTATGTACTTATTTTTATTTCACAATTTAATTTCCTGATATCCAATCGAACTTCTTCCCGGTCCATTTTATCAACTTTCAATGGAAATAATATTCACCAACAAGGAATAGCCATTTCCATCACATCTACATCGTCTAAAATCCACATCCCTCTTATATTTCTTTGAAGAATTGAAATAGAAAATAATCTAAGGGATGTTAGGAATACATAGTGGTTGGTTGAGCTGTTGTAATCCACATTGTTGAATGAAAGCTTAAAATTTAGCAGACATGTGCACTGATGCGTTTTCATGCAAGAGCAGCTCGCCATTTGAGAGCTTTGACGCCTTTTCTTGCAAATAAATAATTGTACAGACATACATACATATATAAGTCTATCCTATTATGGCAGTTTTCTGTAGTATAAATTCTAGCTGCAAAAGCACTCCATCATCTCGGAAAGCAGTTTCCATGATATTTTCAGCAAAAATTCCAGCTTTATTTTTTTAGATTTAAAATAAAGTTTATGTTTCCTCCGTATGTAATTAGGATTCTTACTAAGTAACTCAAGCTCTCCTGATAGCATTTATATCAACATTCTCTGGAAGTATTTCGCACTAAACTTAAATATGTTCAGATTTACTTGGATAATGTATTGAATTATTCCCACTGAGATGCTATTAGAAATATTTTTATTTAAAAATTTGTTAAACTTAAATCTGCACATATCTTAAAAAGTTATTCTAACAGAACCTTTATTCATAAGCAATCTTTGTTTAATTTTTTTTGAATCCTCACAAAAGCGCTTACTTGAAATGTTGGCATTTAAACTGTTACAATCGTATTCAAATGGGATAGAAAATCTATTGAAAGCTCCTCAGATTATATTTATGTAGATCTTTTACATATATTCCTATTAAAAACAAGGATTTAGAAAGAGCTATCACTCTTAGAGCTGTGTCAGTGTATAGCCACGATAAAATATATCAATATGTACAAACGACGTAAAATTTGTTAGTCAATTCATGTATTTAACAAATTTATGGTCGGTAATGCATAAAGACTGAAGAAACTAAATTTGTGTATCGTATTTAGTATAATATATGGGAAGAGTTAGTCTTGGAGAGTCTCAACTTTCCGTAACTCGTTTGTAACTCAGATAAGAGAATGACTGCTTTCCTATTGAAAGATGCCAGCAATACATCGGAGAGAAAGAAACTTTCTCTTCTACGACATATACATTAGTACATTTTTCATTTTCTTCCGCTTTATTATGGCAAAGGAAGACCATGTTTTTCATTGTATTCTCTGCTTGAATTGATGATATCCAGCGAAGAGATTTTAACTCTATTTTTGAAGACAATTTCATTTATTGAATGCACTCAAACATCGCACACTCGAAACTTTAAAGTGGTTATGTCGTTCAATTGAAATGTCTGTCTGGAACGTTTTACAGAGCTGATGTGTCCTTTATAAAACCCTGATTCAGTTATAAATTTACTCTTTTGTATATAACTAACTAGTTCATCATAATTTATTTACAGAAAGTCAAACACAATATGTCATAAATACATTTCTCAAGCATATTTCTTAAATTTCCTTTAAATAAATTAGTAAGCTTATAATATGTATCAAATATTGTTCTATTAGAAATAGAAAAGTTATGGATATATGGATGCCACCTTAAGTAAAATTGTTGTAAATTTCCTCATCAAAAGATTGTACACTTATTCAAAGACGTTTAGTAATTTTATATATAATTTACTTAAGCATATAAAAATTACAATAAAATTGTATTAATACTTTAATAGCCGATGGTACAACATGTGTGCCATAACTGGTCACAACCAATTAGTAGTTGAACCACACTTTCGCTAATTTCCGGACCCAGATAAAGCCTTTCCACGTAAATATATTACGTATATCGAGTTATACAATTTAAGTGAATATTCCATCAGCATATTAGGTAAAATGAATTTATATTACGAATTAGGATCTTTAAAAAAACATTTCAAGCATTTTGCAAACGAAATGTGAGCACATTCTCAATGTATGAAAATTTACGCCCCTTATAAATAATAAGAAAAATACCCCATCCAGTTTGAACCCGTCCAGTATTTAATCTAATAAAATTCCATTTCGTATTTAAGTTTCGTGCCGGGGTAAAACTAAAACAATTTTGTAAAATAGCTACTTAAACTAAGCCCTACAAAGAGTGACCCGTTGAATTATTTATTTTGCTTGGTTGATGTTAAAATAATGTTTTGCTTACTCTGCAGGGTTCACAATTGGTTAAACGCTCTGGGGTATTTTCCAGTTCATTCGTAATCTATCTTACATTGTGTATTTTGCTATGCGTTGCTGCGAAGAGATCCGAAAGATAATATTTTGTCACAGAATTGTGGTGGAGGCTTTCGGTACTCGTCTGAGGAATTTCAATGCTTTTTCTGAAGATTATTCCAATGATATTCCGAGTAATGTGCGATAAAAATGTAACTATACGAGGTTACAAGTAAGATTTGTCTTAATATAATCAAAAGTCTCGAAGAGCCTAAAGCGAATCAAATCCTTTTCCAATGCAGCCTTTTTATGCAGCAATTTATTTGATGTCATGTTTAATTCAAAATATTTTTAGGGATGAACTTCAACTTGATGAACAAGCAACAATGCTGATTTTTAGCCTCAACTTGTATGTCAAGATTTATTAAAACGTGAAGATATTTTTGATTTCATTTACACTGATTCTGATACGCATCCTATATATTGACCTACTAAATTTATATACTAAATGTACGGAGCTTATTAATTCCCTATAGATACAACCCTTCTCATATTACTAAACATACTTACCCTTTGTGATAAAGTTGTTTCTTTAATAAATAATATAGCTTTTATTTATATTGAAGATAATTAATTGTTGCTCTATTACAAAAAAATACGATGGCTATATGACTTGATTTGCGTACCGTATAAAGCATAAAACAAAATTGATACTGAATAAAATATTGGAATTAAACTGGGAAGTGTTACCGCATCTTCTTTATTTGCCAGATCTCATCCCGGCGGATTTTCATATTTTCAGGTCCATGGAGCACAGCCTGAGAGAAAAACTATTGAAAAATGCAGCTGAAGTAAAAATGCATTTATAATAGTTTTTTGCTTCTTTTTTTACAAAAAATGCGTCAAAGAATAGCCAAAGTGATATGTAAAGATATATGATATGTTGATAATGATAATAAACTATTCGCATTGTGTTCTTAATTTTACCCTGATCAAGTAAATAGATGTTTTTTATTATCTTTTATAATAAATTGTATACATTTATCTGCTGTTATTTGTTGGTCATGGGTAATATATGTGATATCCAAACACCCACATTACTCTGCCAATACATTTTAATTTTTTTTACTGTGATATATAAAGATCAAAGTTTCTGATATATCTCTGATATGTCTGTGCATCAACATAACCAAAAAATGATTTACTTTTAGATCCATATAATAGATCTCAATTAATCAGACTATGTTATCTCTATTCTTAATGCAATATTTACGAATTTATCTTCTGCTTATTTAATGGAATTCCGTATAAAAAGTGTTGATATAAATTATATCTGTCCTTCGAACCTCAACAATATATATTGATAAAAATTGTCACACTACCTGAGATTATATTTCGGCCCTTTATCCCACGTGTTCGCAGTTTAGTCCGAATATTACAGCTTCATACGGTAGCTAACATGTTTTTATATTAATGCTAACATTTCTTTGTCGAAATAGTACACAGAAGAACGAACTGGGATGTTCCAGAATACCTTTGGCACTCCTGTGGGCTGTTGCGACTGTCTTCGGTTACGTGTTAGTCACTCGGGGACCGTTAGGGACCCTGACACTCTTCGGTAGGCTTTTACACGAAAACCGTTTTCGGTAGACGACGTCCTTCAATAAAAGCTTTCCTCGTAAAACATACCAAAGGATACTTTTGAAGCGGTGCTTCATTAACTCCCACAGCGTGCAAAAATGTAAGTAGGTCAAATAATCCTGACCGTTAATAAAATTCACCCACAAACTCCCCCCAGCATCTAACTCGATTACGGTTTTATTGATGTGGCGCATCTGTACATTCAATTTTCATCGACGAAATTAGTATTTTAAATGATGACCTTCATCAAATCGTAACGACCGAAATTCGACTATTCAGAACAATTTGGATAGCGTTGCGAATGGATGGGAGATTATTAAATTTTCTCGTTTTACCGAGTCAAATCCCCTTTTTGTAGGCCGAAAATGAAGGGATTCCCCCTTAATAATTCATCAAACTAGCCCTGGCGTATCGTGTTTGTGTTCCGTTTGTGTATTTAAGACGTACTATTATTTGGCCTTCTTAACCGGGATCGAATTAAGGCTTTAATTAAATGCTGTCCCTGGATGTTAGTACATATGCGAAATGGTGACCGTGCTTATTCAAACCCTCGAATCTAATTTTTTATTTATGAAAACGAATGCTTTATTTTGTTTACGCAGTGAGAAAATGTTTTATTCACACGTCCATCTGCATCTGGATTAAACCTCACCCTCCCCTATTTGACAAAAGATATAATTTGTTTAGTTATTATTAAATTATCGCTTCAGAAACATCCTTATTAAGTTATCAAGTAACCTTCATTAGATAAAATCACAAATGCAAATAATACACAACAGCCCTTATTTAACAAGCATATATCGAATAAATTTAATAACGTATGAAATTCTACGTTAAAGATGTGCTTAGGCGATTATTGTGACTTAGAGTGACTTCACAAATAAAAACCTTAAAATGTCTTTTAAATATTTCATATATAAATGTACAATATGACTTAGATGTAAACTAAAACATTTCGATACGCTTACTATGATGGCTCGTGAGGGATAACTTTTAATAAATATTAAAGCATAACAAAAATAATGTTGCTTCATTAGATATAATATCACAATTGAAATGAATTTAAAATTAAAAAAAAAATCGGGATCCTTGTATCTTGAGAAAAAAGGATATTTCTATATATACCTAGAGCCAATAAAATAGGTTTGGCAAGGCCTAGATATTTTTTTCATAGGATTTGTACAGGATATTACATTATTCTCCATGTTCTATAAAGAAGTTTTAATTTTTTCGCTCCATAAAATAATTTATAGTTTTTCTTACGCAAATCTACATTTTTACGTGTGTCTTAAAATTTTAAAGACTTAAAGATTAAATCTTTTAATTGACAGAAGAGTTAACGATTGATGAAAGTGTAATGAGATTGAATGATTTGCAAAAATAATTATAAAATGATTTTAAAATAAAAAAATATATATATTTTATTAGGGTGTCCCACAAGTTTCTTTCGTTTTCATATTAAGAAAAAATAAACAATAATTTGTATTACATCAAAATTTATTGAATTATATATGATACATTATATTCTATTACCTTTCTCCACCTCTCCGGAAGCCTCATAATGCCTTTTTGCCAAAATTTCCCAGGTTTATTGGCAAAATATTGATCAAGGTACATTTTTATATCATTTTTTGAATTATTTTTTTTACCATGTAAATAATTTTTCAATGAAAGAAATAAATTATAATCTGAAGGGGCAATGTCTGGAGAGTATGGAAGATGAGGTGATCGTTTCACCTTGCTGAAGTAGCTCATAATAAACTACCCCCTTCCAGTCCCACCAAATCCATAGCAAAACTTTTTTTTGGATATAGATCAGGTTTAGCTACAGTTAAAGCTTCTGTACCCTTGGTCCAAGACCGTTTACGTTGGATATTTTTATAGAGTATCCAACTTTCATCTCCAGTGACAAGTCTCTTCAAAAAAGGTTGGCTATTATGTCGTTGGAGAAGAAGATCGCAAGTTGAAATACGCTGAAGCACCACAAGGTATAGGAACCCACCCCGAGATGTAATTATTGACGACCACAGCTTGAGTTCGATTATCAATATAGGATGAAAACTATCTCAACTAAATCACCATTGATTTCAATGTTATACAATTTACTGAGAAGGATGTCATGGTATATCCGATCAAAAGCCATGCTGAAGTCGGTGTAAATCACGTCAGTCTGGGCTTTTTGGTGCATTGTTTCAGTCAGATAGTCATTGAGAAGTGCGAGATTGGAGACAGTCGAACTGCCTCTAAGAAAATCATGCTGATTAGGGCTAAAAGACTGCTTTAACGCAGGATAGATTTTATTATAAATAATTTCTTGAAAATCTTAGATATGATGCAAATCTTTGAGATTGGACGGTAACTGGATATATCAGTCTTAGCCCCCTTTCTTATACACTGGTGTAATAAAGGCCTTTTCCCATAAAGCTGGCATTGCACACGCATGAAGAGATTTACGGAGTAAAATAGCAATGGGTACTGATATGGTTTCAATAAAAAAATCCAGGTATGTTATAACTATCACTATCGATAAGAATATTGTACGTATATGTTACGTAGATGTAAGTCATAAGAATCTAATCAATATTTATTGAATTTGAAGATGCGCATACGTAATGGCACTTTCATTATACAAATTTGATTTCAGTGCCAAATCAATGATAAGATTTTCAGTGATTGTCTTCAAAATATAAGACATATGCAAAATTTTCATGTATGAAGGACATTTTTATTATAAATTGATAGTATTATGTCATGTTAAAGTGTAAGAAATTGCATATATTATACAAATGAGCTTTATGTTTTAACATCAAATGGAAACATCTTATCCAGAACTTGGCATGCCTAAACGATTCCATATACGAAATTTACTAATGTTCGACGATTATTTGCTTATAATTGCTCAATTGTAAACATTCCTGTTTTCTTATTGAATTAATTCGTTTTTTCTAAATTTAAAGCCAAAATGTTAAATCTTGAAGAATTTGTCACAAATAATCCACAATTTGTCGCGACATACACAAAGGCGTCATTTGCATTGAAAATACTCAACAGTTTTGTCAAGAGACGTCTGGATTTTTTTTTGCCAAAAATGTCACGTCGAATACACGTTTATTATATTTGAAAAAAATATATTTATAAAATCCAGCGTTGGCAAAGAGCCTAAAAATGTGCTAATAAAAATTCCGACTGCAAACTCCGACGCTCAAAGTAGGAGAGCATACAGTTTGGCAAAATAATTAAAATTTAATAAAGAAACATTTCGAGAGGACGCTGATGAGGTATATTCACGCGAGATGGACCCGGGGATTATTGAATTGTTATCCCGTTTTTCAGTATTAACATTGGGATAAAATTATCCGCCCTCCCTGCCTCTGTGTGCTAAGGGGTGAAAATTAAAAGCAACGTATTTTGAACGTGTACATGCCTCATGTGGTTTTGACGATTCGATGAATTCTCCTCGGTATACTACAATTCAATAAAACAGAACTTGGTCTGAATAAATATCATTTGGTTTCGTTTTTCCAATATAAAATACGTGTATATTTTCATGGGATGCCTTCGAATATTTTCATCGAATTGTTCGAAGAGAACATATTACTTTTAATGGCGAAGTTTCAACAGCCATTCTGCGAGATTATGTTAAGAATTTGTGTGTTGAATAAAAAATAAAATCATAAATATTCGGTTTTTGTTATGTAATATGCGTTATTTTTGTAATAAAGCTCATACCAACTAACTACTTCCAATAATCATAAAACCATATCTTATCTCAGCTCTACTATTTGAGGAAGGTATTATAATAGGAAATACATTCAAAGTGTGTTCCTCAGGAAATGTTCTATACCGGCTCAACAGAGTCGACTGCCAAAATAATTTAGTTCATGGAGCTAGTTCTTAAAGTACATTCACAGGTAATGCTTTGTATCAAATTTTAATTTTCATCTAATTAATCATAATAGTTTCATAATAAATTTATTAATATAAATCATTTATATGTAAAATTAATGTTTAGATTACAAATAAGGATACTTTTTTAATATTAAAATCATATATATTCAGGATACAAGCGTTGATTTTTTTGTATCAGGATATTTCTTCTTGTAATGATTTACCTAAATAAAAACCTATTATTACCAATTTATTATATTACTCCATTAAGGAATATAATAAATCGGCAATATCATTCACTACCCGCATAGAATGGACCAGTTTCTTTGAAGTCTCATAATCAAAGTCATCCTCCTAAGGATCAACATCTTTATTCAAAAACTATGATGAGATACCCAGTATCTGGAAAATTTGTAAAGAGTTGCTAGCCACAAAGTTTTTTCAGTGATATGTTTAACATCATTACTTTTTCTTTTTGGGAAATCCTCTACATCTTCGATTTTTAGTGCATCTATCATATTTTTCTTATCTTGAACTGAAAGTTCGTCAAAAAAATGCAAATGACACCAACTCTTCGACAAGTACCATAAATGGTCCCAAAGAATGTTTTAAGTCATTTATCGATGCTGAATATCCGACAGGGACTTGTAATCAGTATTTTGTATATGTTAATACTGTGATAATACATATATCTTTTAATGCTTCCCTTTCCTTTTTCTTCAGTTTAAATAGGAAAATTTTCGAGCAAAAAGTAGTTTAAGCCGTCCATTTAACACGTTGAAGACCAGCAGGCTACTCAAATGAAATTCTTTTTTCAGAAATTCCTCTCAAGTAAAAGATGGAATGATTCTGCACCCTTTATAGTCATTTTGAGGTTGATATACGTTGAGGTTGGTTATTAGGTTGATGTTGTTTTTGAGCAAAGGAAATCCAGTCTGCAGCAACATTTTCTATATTTTTTAATGATATGATAACAGAAATTAATATTTTATTATCACTTTGATAGATTTTGTCCCAGTTCTTATAAGAACACAAGCTCCAAACATAAACGTAATACTTTGCAAATAGAAGATAACTTTGACTCATGCAGATTTGGTGTTGATTGATCGATAACCCAAATATTGGTTTTATTTCTGATTAATAAACTCTCGTCACTGTTTGTGGATACCACGATAAGTTGAAACAAGTACGTATAATTGGAGAAACAAAAAGCGTGTGCTAAAGACTGAATTTTAAGTGAGGAGCAGGGCAGGGCTCAATCTCAATGCATACCCGCAAGAAAGAATTAAGAAAATGAGGAAGGAGAGGAAGGTTGACTAGTGTAGTGGTGATTCTTTTTGCATGCTATTCCACTTCAAAATAGACTAACAAACATACCCAAATCAATAAGCCAGATTAGTAGTTAAATGGCCATACATTTTTTTTTGAAATGTCGATAGCGACCTCTAAAAACTTTAAAAAAAAATTAAAAGTTACATTTTTATTGTTAAATTGTTAAAAATTTCAACGTATCAATATATGATAATTTTTAAAATGATCCTTTGATTTTTCAAACCTACGAGATTTTATCACCATTTGGGTTGATTGAATATTCATTTAGCTGAATTAAGTTTAATCAGTAAATCCCTTACATCTGTTGTAATTGCACACATGTCTATTAGTTTTAATTTTGATTTCATGACAATATATTTCTATTGAATATGAAACACTTAATTAAGTGATTCATTCAGAATTTGTTTGCAAGCAAACAAAAGTATTGACAATTATCTGTTAAATCCTGAAACGCATTGAGCATACTAAAACATGATTTACGACGTATGTTACAGCGACTCATAAGAGCGCTTTCTCATTGTCAGACATTTTTTTTACAGCGAGTTTTAAACAAACACATCAATAAATCTCCACTCTTTACAACGACAATTTAGTTTATGACACATAAAACTTTTATTGTTTATCTCGCGGAGTTATCGCAAGATATGGACAAGAAATGAATGAATCCGCACATTCAGAGCCGGACACGAATTTGTATGTGAATGCGCGTCCATTTTGCGAATTTATGAATAATTTATAAGCAAATCTTTCATATTCATCCCCCGAAAGAGGGGTGCTGAAGTAGGTACCGTGCGCAAAAGGCCGTTCGCGTAAACGGTTTTCCATATGGCAATGTTTTCACGTGGCACAGACGCGCCACTCTTGCAGAATGAAATGTGCCACAGAAAAATAACATTTTCGCATATTTTCCGTCGAATTCCCCGACCATAAGTAATTGAATCGCGTCTTCCTCGATGCTTTTACAAGAAACAAATATGGACAATGTAATTCTCGTGTCGTTCATGAGCAAATATTATCATAATGTACCCACGCGCCGAAACCTACGCGCCGGTCATAACTTACACAACTCTCCGTTGATGTTATTTTTTTTTTTTCGGAAAATGCTTATTTTATTTAAAAATGTACCGTGATTTTAAATTAATTAGTAATTTTATTTTTAAAGTATGTTATATTCATTGGGTTAGACGTAAACACGCCTTCGAGATGTCATGTAATTAGAGCGAGGAAAATTGCTCCAGGTAATTTACTTATGTGTGGGCAATTCGGCATGTTTTTCATTTAAGAAATTTGCGTTGTTCTGCTGACTACGTATATAAAGTTGGAGCAAATTTTAGAATACCCAGAATATATTTGAAACACTGAAAAAAAATTAAAATTGCATGAAATTGCTTCTTATAGCAAAACCTTAAACGCTATTTTTAAAATTCATCATTGAATGAAATTGCTGAAATACACTCATGATTAGTCTTTTTTAAATGTCAATTAAATTCATCTAAAATAATTCAATCAAATTACTACAATTATCAGTCGATAATCAATCAGTAATTGTATACTATTTCGTACTATCAAAATGCTATTACCGCAATCATCCCGATAGATGTGGTAAAACCATCGAGTCTCCCCATTGTCATTACAGGTCTCGCAAACGCTTAGTGCTCTAATCGTAGGGTAGCTAATTGATTTCTCTGAGAATGTTCACATTCAAATTATTCAGTATAATTTAGCGTCATAAGAAAGTAAGAGATTATATACCCTTCATAGACCATCACTTATCTCATCTGTGGAAACATACACACACACACTAAGCATAAATTATGCCCTGACAAGACCCTTCTGCACAAAATACAAATTCTAGCACTAATAGGCTGAGAGCTTAAAACGGACGCGTTTTAAATGGTCATCGATGGAAGTCACCTATAAGCGAGATAGCTTAGACGTAACGTGGAATCGAAATCGTTCGGTTACAGCATACAGAACATCCTCATCCAAGATTCCAAGAATCGAAAATCAAAAACTGGTGATACTTGGATGTTTCCAAAATATTTTGATCTGAGTCCTCACGGCTACCCGCGTGAGTTTCATTATAACAAGATCTAAAATCAAACTTAACAAAACATTGATATGACTAGTAATTACGAAAGTTTGCGAGGCCGAAACATGCTCCAGAGAAGAATCTTAATGAAATGTTTTAGAATCAGGAGACCATGGACGTTTTCGCAGAAATACCAGCTTCAGATAACATGAAGATGAAAATAATAAAGAGGAAGGATAGAGGTTATTCTAAGTTCAAGGAAATACTTTCGCGGGTTCACTGCCACTACGAGTTCAAGCTCAGTTTGAAGGGATCTGCAGAAGATGATAGACAGCAAAGGCTACTCCTTTCTCATGGTATACGTATTGGTTCGGCCATTTGTAGTATCCAGCCACAGAGACGAGTCGCCGTTTGAACAGCCTAAATCCGTTCCTCTCTGTATGCACAAGACTGTTGAGGATAGTGGTGGTTTCTTTGACACAGACTCCACCAACTTCTGTAATCAACAGTTCCATACACTTATTTACGGGTACGCAACGCAGGGTGACTTGCGTACTCAACTCATGTTATCTGGGTTACTGTAGTAGCGATCGATGAGTAAACCGATGAGGCTGCTTTCGTGCATCTCTATTCAACCGTTGCTCACAGACGTTAGGTTGGCCTCCAATGGGGTTTTATGGGTGTGCATTGTGGAGTCTAATGGGATGGGATAGTCAAAAACAGTTGCATATATTAACGTGTATCATATGAGGGTTCGGAGTCCTTAGATGAGAATTAAAACGCCATAGCTTTAACAAAACATAATTGATTGAATTGAAATAATATCCATTAGCTTCGACAGTCTTTTGCCGATGAGAAACTAAATTATTTATTCCATTTTTATAAAAGTTACTTTTTAACATTTCCTATTGAAACGAGATGACGAAAAATAGACGTGCCAATAAAACGTAATTCCCAAGCAAGCGCTCGTACTGTTGTATGCGAATTAGCTTCCAATATGTTTTTTTTTTAATCCCCATCACTAACGATAGTTTTCAGTCTTCTTCGATGCTCAACGTCGATGTTTATAATTCCGGAACGAATTTTTTGTTGTATACTTTTTAACTCTCACAAATTGATTCTTTTTCAAAAGCTATGTAGATATTTTTAATTGCAATCGCTACGTTGTGTTCTAATTTGAACTCCTATAAAAAAGTAAGGGCAAACCTATTATTTACAGCATCCTGTTAAAGGTCGTAGAATTACTTCGAAGTGTCAGTTTAAGTGCTCTAAAACATGTGAAATATTTATATTTATTGACCTAATATCTATACATAATTCTCAGGTATCTGCCAAAAATGCTTATATACTTAAATAATTATTATTTCTTACATGAGGCGAGGCATTTTATACAAATATTAAAATATGATTTTAATGGATATTAAATAGAATTAATGGTTTTCGAATCCTTTGAATACTGAAATGTTTGTGGAAATTTGCGAGAAATGTAATGATCCTTATTCTTGAGTATGAAGCCTTATTCCTGCAGTAGACAGCTAGCTCCTTATTAAGTGAAATCAAATTTATAATCTGACTAATCTCACAAAAAAAAAACTGTTTGAGATATTTATATAAGCAATTTTAATTATAATTATTATTTTAAAACGCAAGCAATATATTGATTGAAAAATAATACAAACGTGACTTAAATTGTCTACAGAAATATAATATTGTTTAAATTAGGCAAATATAAAATATGATAAATGTTACCATATGAACACGCTTTTTATAATCTGATTTTTATTCTATGATTTATACTGCGGACTAAGAACTCGCATTGTGTGTGTGCATCCAATCCCCATTCAAAATTTCGCTCCCGGGATTTCGGGATTGCATTAGACCATCTCGGGATCAGTCCCGGAATCCCGAGACCGGGATTTCCAATAGTTAAGGAAATTATATTAATAAATTTTATCAAAAATTACTAATAAGTCCATTTGTTTAATATAAAAAATAACTTGAAGGTGAAAGAATTTTATTTATTTAAAACACTAAAATTTAAAATATTATTTTGAAAAATCTGAATCTGATTTTGGAAGTCAGACAACTTGCTGCTGAAAATGAACGCTCAGCCTCCACACTCGTTGGAGGTATCATCATCAGATATTTAAATGTTAGTTCGAGCTGATGACGGCGTGAGCCCCTATTTTCGTATAACACCATCAATGTGACTGATAATATTCCTTTCTGCTGAGATACGGACTAAAACTCGCAAAATTCCCGATTTCCCGATAAATTATTTATTTCTGTCGCTGCACATGAATGCTTATGTACTATAATACTTTGATGTGATTCATAATTATATTATGGAGGAATACAAAAATTTTGAACTCCGTAACTATTATATTTCATATCGATAATCCTATTATTAGAGTTGAGGTGTAGTAAATACATCACCGGTAGGGAAAGGTTAATATAACCATTTGAAAATATATATGTAGATAAAAATTTCAATCCCGAATTTATCGGGATTACGTTTACTAATCCCGGAATTCATGATCTCTTATATTTATGTATTTTTGATGTTTTCGACAAGCATCCAACAACAAATTATTCTCCCGTTTGTAGACACGATTTTTTCCACCGTGTCGTAATATACGAAGCAAATAAAAACTCATCCAAATAAAATTTTTGGAAAGAGTTTTTTTATGGTGTTATTGTTGTGAGTCCAATTCCGCAATGTCCACATTTGAAAAGATTTAAGTCAGGAGGCTAAGGATTAATGGCTTTTGCTCTGTCGAGACTAAATATGAGGGGAAAAAAACGATTCGGATTTAACAAAGCTTTTAAGCCAATATTACATATGTAATTACCCAATGACCAACTAATTGGACATTTCAGGAAAATTTCCATATTATTTGAGAGACATTTGTATGGATTTAAATATCAATATATTAAATCTTTCTTTAAATAAAATTCTTAATATTTTAAGAAATACATGGAAAATCATATCGCATTTACAATAAACTCTAATTACAATATATGAATCCAAATATTTTGCAAAAGCTCTTATTTAACGAAGCTCACATTGTAAAGGTCAAATGTCGCTTGAAAGTTCGCAGAGCTTTTTATTATATCAAGGCCTTAAATATATCCATTTTTATATTAAACCGGAATATAATAAAATGTTATTTTTACTTTACAGTACAGTAAGCCTTGATAACACGTGCGGGATCGATCGAATCTGACCTTATTTAGCGCGTTACAAAGAAAACAGTATTTAAACATTTTTCGTATTGTTGTATGAAAAATTGCATTTTTTCTAAAATTCTGAAGATAAATATTCTGCCTTCAATAAAGTATGGTATGTGAGTTGATTTATGTAACCATATCGAAATGTGAGGGTAATTATTAGTGAAATTTCATCGAATTCAACTCCATGCTGTGCTTAAATTCAGTAAAATAACCTCGCGTGCCAATTTCAGTGACCGCAAATGCATTTCAAATGACTTCAAATTCAATTTTAATTTGTCATTTGAATAGATATTTTTTCATTCGAAATAATCGCTTTGAAGATTAGCGTAAATCTACTAAAATTTCCTCCTCGAAAACTTTATCATTTATGTTGATAGATGTCTTAAATTTAAATTCTGAAACTTTAATGTAGTCACTCAAGATGAAAATAATTTACTTATTTGAACTCATAAAAACTTCTTTATATACCTTTATTATGTCCAAACGATGTGCCATTTTCTATGAGAATGAACAAAAATGTTCATTAACTTTTGGATAGCTAGACGCAAAGGTTTCCTTATCTTTCACTTAAGCATAATAAAAGCCGCCTTCAAATTAGGAAAAAAATACTAATCTATATTTAACGGTGAGGCTTGATATTCTTTGTGACGCAATATTACTAAAATAAGGTCTGATCTTGTCTAAATTAAAATTAAGTATACACGCAAGCTCCGGTGATGGGGTAGTTCTTGCAAGATTAAGGCGGCTCGTAACCTCCGATGCTATCAAGTAGCATCACTTCGACTTTATAAATATGAATATTTTATAAACTATTTCAGAAAATCGTATAGATTTAAAAAAAATAGATGAGATTAGGCGAGATACTGATATGAATAAGTGCTGTTTTGCAGCATGGCGCATGGCCAATGCCGCAATGCAAAATTATTTTTTGATTTTATTTTTTGGCGGGATAAATATATAAAATTTTCTTGTATACGTTCTAAAGTCCAGAAAATTATACGGTTGATCCACATTTAAATTATAGGATGGACATAATAAAATCCCAACGTCGAGGGTGTCGAATTTTTGTATTTTATAAAACGCTAATTAAAATGCAGGGCGCGTCACTCGACACAATCACCTGCTTCAATTAATTTGTTGTCGAGCTCAAAACATGTAATTTCATCGATTCAAAATGTCTCTAAAGCATTTGCACTAATTGTGACGGAATATTTATTGGCATTTAAATGTATATCGTTCGCTTGTGTGTAATTTTGACAACGAAAATCGCACAAAAAAGCGCGAAATTCATATGAAATTATAATAATGTTGACATATAACGCCGTCTTGCTGTAAATGGACATCAGACACATCGATATGATTCAATTGTGGCCATAAAAAGTCACTCAACATTGATTGATTTCGCTCAGAATTTCTAGCAGCATCTTCGAAGAAATTTGGCCCAATGATTCTACTTGCCCGAAATGTTCACCAAACAGTATCTTTCCTAAATAACACGAGGATTTTGATCACAAACAAACAAAAATTGTACTTGAAATTAATTAAACTCTTCTGGAGCAGAACATGGAAAAAGATATGCTTTGTTTAGCTTGTCACCATCATATAATGAAAATACTTGGGAGGAATTTCTGAAAAAAAAATTCATTTAAAAAACTTACTAGTCTTCAGCGTGCTAATTAGATGGTTAAAGCCATATATTTATTGAAGATTTTCCCATTTAAACATCAGTTTAAACTGACGAAAAATGAAGAGAAAGCAGTGAAAGATATATGTATCTATTTTCACAGTCATAATATATACAAAATACTGATTTCAAGCCCCTGTCGGATATTCAGCACTAAGAAATGATGTACAATAATTAAAAGATCTTATATCATTTGAAAGAATAAACCAAACCATGGTGGACTATTTATGGTACTTATTGGATACATTGGTGTTTTTGACGACAAGATAAGAAAAATTGTCTTAATGAATGAATGTAATATATTGATGACAATTGTATTTGTTGGTAAAAGATTACAGAAAGAAATATTCTGATACAAAGAAATCAACGCTTGTATCCTGATTTTTTTGACCTAAATAAGGAATAATTTTTTGACCTAAATTTTTGACCGGTTTCATTAGAAAAACGACAACCGAAAACCGGCTTTATTGAATGACAATTTTTGTATAAGCCCTAATCATGATGCAGTCTTCCGCAACCCAATATAGGATCCAAGCCTCTTTAATATTAATTTGAATGATAGAATCGCATACATATTATCTATATCATGTGTTCACCTCCTCATACGCTCGATATTGAAGGCATTATGATATCTGAGTTTTATTTACAAACGCAAATTTTTGGAAAGGGTTTTCTGGAATATACAATATCCAGTCTACCACACCGATGGACACCAAATTTTGAAAAAAATCAATCAATATAGATTATATCGAAGCTTGTGTAGATATACCATTAAAAGAAGTGAATTTATTAATTACACATCAAAAAATATTTAATGTAAAAATTTTAGAATTTTATGAAGTCGTATAAGGTAAAAATCGCGTAAATTGAGGATCAATATTTTCCTTTGATTTTCATCTTCCTTTTTGATGACTACAATAATGCTTATTTATAGATTGTATCAGATCTCTAAATAATATTTTCTTAAAGCTATTACATTTTCAAGACTGTATTCAGTATCTCAATGTAATTTTAATATTGTTTTGGCTATTTTTTTTATCACAAATTGAATCTTGCGATAGAGATTTACGATGCTTGGAAAAAGAATTTGTAGAAATATAGATTATTTTTGTAGTTCTTTTGTAGCATTCGAATTGAATTTGCAGTATTGGCAATTTTTCTTATTGGATCAGTCACCGTTTGAAACAACAACTGTGATATTGCTTCACAACCTCATATTTTTTGCTCCTACCTTCGAGCTTCGATTTCAGTTTCCCGTAATATTTATTCTTAGTGTACCTGAAAAAAATAGGCCATTGAATATGTTATTGCGTATGCAAATTGCTAAAATATGATCACTAAAATGATACTGAGAAAAATAGAATAACAATGTTTTTAAAGGAATATTTTGATAATCCATTTACTACATACTTAAATTTGTATTAAAATGTTTCTTAGAAGTGATCCAAATTAGATGATTATTAAAAACTAATCATATTTTCGCAAATTAATTACGACACATCAGAATTGTGTTCCATTGCATGTTTGATTCTGTTTGTGTTTGAGAAATAATTTCAAATTCAAGCTATACAAGTATATTTTGACCGGCAGAGTTGGGACTTCTCTATTGTTAGGATAGTTTATTTATTCAAATGCTATTATTAGAATTGCATGTCGCTAATTAATGTATTAATTGCCTTTGTTCATGTTTTCTCTTTGTAAATTATTTTAGGCTTGTGACGAAACTGTGCTATTAATGTTTGCAATACCATAAAATCGTGTCAAATCAAAAAATAAGCTATTTTTTCGAACGATTGTTATTAAGATAAAATCTCCATTTTTCTTATTTTAAATAATTTTTTTAAAATTTATATTACAAATTCATTCAGCATTGGGTTAAGCAAACTAAAATGGTAAGTTGGATGACGTTCATGTCATGGGAACGTCCGATAATGTCATAACATATATATAGAGTGCATTATTTAATATATAGAAAAATATCAGGATTGTTTCATAGAATTCACGAATTGTGTGTGTAAATATATTTACTGCCGAATTTCATATATCTGAATTGGAATTTGTCACGTGGAAACTGACAAGTAATTGCATATGAACATTTCAGGAACAATATGGTTCGGGACAACCGTTGCAAGGTAGTCATTAGCAGCAAGCTTATACTATATTGAATTGAAATCGAATCCAATTACCATTTATCCAACATATGATATAGTTAGATATTAATTGGATAAAAACAACTTCTTAGTTTTCTTAAAATTGCTTAAATCTATTTGGATTTCATGGCTTGGGATTAAATTAACTTTGCTGTACAAAAATACATTTATTTCATATTTCGCTTTATTATTCAATCTCCCTGAATTTCGCATAGCATTTTTATATAATTTAAGTTAGTTTATACTTAATTTCCTTTTCAGCAAAAATATTCAAATCTATCCAATTGGACGTCTATTGATCGTCAACATTAAAAGATAACAATGGTGAAACCTTGATTTAATTCAAAATCTACTCTTTAACGTCTACGGACAGTTGTCATATACGCCGTTGAATAGTATTTTTAGACTAGGATATTTGTGGCATCTTTATTTAACTAGAATCCCCAAGAATTAATTTTACTATATTTAATATGCAGGGTTTGAAAATTTTTTCTCCAATTGTGTGAGATTTGTATTACTTGGCAATTTCATATGACGCTTGCACTGATGCTGTGATTTCTTGCTGAAAGCTTCCTGTTCGATCAAGCATCTGATGTTTGCAAATATTTTCATGCCGAATAAAGAACTCCAAATCCTTTTTAGTGTGTTCTGAAAGCTTCGTCTCTAAGCGACGTTTGAGTTTTGAAGGTTTCATAGATTCATGACTAAGAATAAATTTGCACAATACGCATAATGTCTTTGTCAAGTTAGTAAAGTCGGATTTCAGATATTCTTCTGAATATTTAAGATTTTTCATAAGACCATCCAGAGATTCTTCAGTAAAATATAAAATTTAATATATAATTAATCGCATATAAAGCAATGGTAGTCAACTTGGTCCCTACCATCCACTAGTGAATGTTCAATCTTTCATCGTAGGTTGCAGGGTTGCAGACCCAAAAAAAAAACAGGATAAACCTAAAGAAAGATGATGGATTAGAAATATCAATACTTTTCATTTTCCAAATTTGCCTGTACTTGAATTGTGATACCAAATGCCATTTTGAAAATAAATAAGCAACATTAATTATTTTGATCCATCGCTGATAAAGTGGTATTATAATTTTCAAATAGTGGAGCGATTTCATGATGGACAGATCATTGCTCTAATGAGGGTGTAATGAATGTCCAAAGCTAGTTGCTTAGATCTAAGATAAAAGCATCTTTGTTATGCATCAAGATGTGATTGCAATTGAAATATTCGCGATTGATTGCATTATTTAAAATAGAAAATAAATTCTTACATTATTTATTGGAGGTCATTTATATTCATATTTCCACCTGAAATAAAGATGCTGTCTGAAGCCTGACGGTAAAATATGTCTTTGACGTCTTGTCCTTATTCCAGCGACGCTATTATGGGCCACGAATTGATTGTTCGTCAGGGAGGCTTTGACGCAAGTACGTATTTATGCAATGTATAAATGTCGCTTTTACGTCGTACTGATTATTCTATATCGATACTAAATTCAATAACGGCTCGTACTGGAATCTCATCTCGTCTCGTAAACAGGATGAGAGACGCCTCGAAGCCTTCCGTTTCTCGGCAATAGCGTCGTTTTACTCGTCGCTTTTAGACTGTCAGTAGCGTCGATCGGGTCATTTTACAAAAATGCTTGATGCCATTTATTTTTATATTCTTGTCTCGGAGCAATCCCATTTTTAAATGCATAAAAAGCGCTTTTTGGCATAATTTTACGATAAAAAGTTAGTATCGAAATCGGCTTCTATTTCATATTTTCGTTTAGAGCTTGTATCATAAGTGCAGTGTGGATGCATCCTACGTCAAATCGACGATGCATTTTATGAAATGTCAGGCATTTCAATATTAAAGAATGGAACGAACCGGAATGGGATCAATATATTGTTTAGTAAGACGGTTCAAAGGACCCCTTTGAAATTGCCATTTAATCAAAACCTTTTAGAAGACATGATTTCATGATCCTTATAAAAATTTCATCCTTAAATTGATGGATTTATGCCAACTATTTGCCATAAATTTAACAATATTGAATATTTGATGTTTAACATTGCCTAAAGTAGCAAAATTTATCAAGCCAAAACTAATTTATCCTTTAGCTGACAGACTTCAGCTTGCATGCCAAGTTTATATTTCTAGCTGCATTGTTTCTCAACTGCTTATCTTGGTAAATATCTGCACACAAATACATCACATTTTAACAGAAAAACGTTGTTTTTTCATATCAATAAGTGTAATTTATACATTGTTTCTTCCATACAAGATTCATTGATATAGTCATCCTGTGTTTGCGAATTGGCATGTTTTATCTTTTCCTATGTATGCTGTTTGTAGCAATAAATAGCCTTTATTTTAATATCATTTTCTCTCATTTTTTGACTGTTTTGGGACTAAGCTTATGGTAGAGTGGTGTCTCGAATTTAATTGAGCATTAAAATTGTATACAAAAAATATTTACTTACGATTCCATTCATATATTTTATATCAAGAATATGATTTTTTTTTTTTTATATTTTTGAAAAATTATTATAATAAAACAGTGGCATCGAAAAACCCGTGTAGAAATGTTATGTTCGTGGCTTATGTTTATGTTATCTCGGAGACGGGTCATTTTAAACAAAAAATAAAACAGTTTTAGATTCAGTATATCAGTGGCTATAGCGCATATCATCAGATTTTTGATATTTGCGAAAATGGCGCATGTTTTTCGAAAAAATAAAAAAAAAAACGCGTTTTTTTGCAGTTTTTTGTAAAAAAAAAATACTTAAAATCAAAATTTCAAAAATCTGATGATATGCGCTATAGCCATAACTATGAAAAAAATGTCATTCAAATTTTATGACAATCGGCCGGATAGTTCCCGAAATTTCATCAACAAGGCACCGAAAAACCTTGTTTTGAGATAAACGCGTTTAAAGTTTTGTACTAGCACCATGAGTCTGAACAATATGTATGCTGTGGGTTGCGCCTAACCTAACATAACGGTCGCCAAAAAATGTAGTTTAACTCGTCTGATTTTTATGAAATTTCGATATAACATTTTTGAACATATGTACTTTCAAAATTTTAAAAAAAATAAAAATCGATTTTTTTAAATTTGTAAAGTGAGAAGACGCCTTAAATTAAGATTCCCATAATAACCCTATTAAAAATGCCATATTCAGTAAGATTTTATTCCCTAATAGTATTAAAAATAAATATATTTTTGGTGAAATTTATAAGGGGTTGAAATTGAAATGTTTACAAATTATTGCAATTAAAAAAATGCAATCATTCCATGTCAGATTTATTATGATATTTCGTTATATACAACATTTTGTAAGTTTGTATTAGATTTATGAGGAAATTCTTTTGGAAATTTCATCAAACTTTGATCCCTCAGGAAGTATATTAAAGTCAAAAGTAATAAACAGATTTGAAGATTTAATACCCGAAATGATGATCTCAATAAATATACTTTAGGATCAAATAAAAACTTTGAAACGTTACTGTAATAACGCTCGGGTAATCTTGCCTTTAACATCACAATTCACACCTACCAAGGATCCGGATATCCTTATCTCACTAGCAGACATTTGCTGAATCACTTCACATAATTATCCTCTTCGGATAGACTGACAAACAGACAAACTTCGAAAAGTATTCGCAGAATATCGAGAAGCCATTCTCGAACGTACGCTTTCGTTATCTGTCTTCTATTAGGGCTTAATTGTCGGGAAGAGCTTTGTTATATGGAATGTTATGATTTTATCAAGATTTAAGCGCTTCCATATATTTTTTGTGGCTATTTTAAGCTTTCACTCGAATGCGTTCAAAATTTTTGTTCTGTAATATAATAATATTTCACTAAAAGCCAATTCATGTGAAAGCTCGTATCAACTTAAAAGTTTGTTTGCTCACGTCAGTTATGTCTTTACTTACTTTGGCTTTTCTTTTACGGTTATATTACGGTTCGAGCATAAAATATTTTATAAAGAAAACATCTCGTGTATGCAAACAATATTTATTTTCATGCTCATAGCACTGCGTGATTTGTTGAGCACATCAGTCATGAATTGTAATAAATTCGACACGTTTGAAAAACCTATTTGAACTTTTGCTCTGTGTCGTGGGCGATTTAAAAAATGGCAATAAATTGTCTTATTTCATAATAGTGTTCCATCGCATTCGGCGGCGTATGGACACACTAATTTTGGGATCACAAAAAGGCTTTGTATACAGCTTAACTGTTTTGTCGATAGTAAGCTCTCGGGTAACCGCACCTGACTCAGCCCCCAAGCTAGACCTGGATGACCTCATTTCTATCCTGATGGTTATAAATTTTAGACGTTCAAAATTGCTCAAACCTTTAACAAATTGCTTACTACCAATTATCACCCTTTGTAATGGCGATAAACAGATTCGTCTGTGAATAAAATGATTCGCGATTCAAATGAACTGTCAAAATCGATTTTAATTATCATATGACACATTGACTCGAATTTAATAATAACAACACAATTACATCGTTTTTATCTATTGTAAATCAACAAATTTAACTTGAACATATCTCTCAAGAAAAAAGTTATTGAAATTTTGAAAAACGAAACTCGAATAAACCTTCCATCTTGAATGTATCCAAATATATGCAGTTTGATGCATAAATAAAGATTCTCAGCATATTGATATATTCTGTTTCACGAAGTCATGCCACAAGTTGCAATGTAGATTCCAGACTCTTCAATATTCATTCAAGAACAAGGATGGCATCGCCACCGTATAATTCACACAATCAATTCAACTCAATGGGAACGATATTCACTGTCAAATGATCACTCCATCTATGATATTATAAATACATTTTTAACAGCAACTCATAGTGTCTTTTTGTTATGATATCTGCATAGTGAACAATAAATATATTTCTGACAAATCACTCTAAATAACCATAAAACTAGTGCCATAAATGGGATCTCTTGCAGAAAGAACACGTTATACAAATTCTAATCTATATCTCCAGCCTGTCATCGACATTGATAGAATTAGAATCATTTTAATAGACCTGTTATTTTAATTTTATATTTCTTAAAACCAAAAACCGGTTTTGTTCGAAAATTGAAAACCGAAAACCGGTTTCAACGCACTTTGTCGTCTGGAACCTTTTTGAAATGTTGCCAAACTTCCGACTTCGCTCGAGAAGTCGTTGATGCCTAAACAATTGAGTTGGTATATCTCTCAACAGTTTCATAATTAGTTAAAAACTCTTCTGAGAAAAACTTTTTCTTACCTAGACCAACGTATCATCACAAGTGCAAGAGCACGTGCTGTTTAGAGGACTATTCAATATTTTTCATCCAAAATTCTTAAATAATGAAAAAATATTTTTCAAATTCAAAACCGGATTTTCAGAGTAAAAAACCGATTTTCGAAGGTCACAATGTTTGCCTAAAAACCCAGTTTTTCAAAACCGGTTTTGAAAACCGACAGTCCCTGCCGTGCCACATTCTGATTGTCCTTGAAAATTTACAATTTTTCTAATTTGAAGCGTTTAAGGTGAGGCTCATTTTCTTATTAAAATCAACATTGTAATATGCTAGAGTTTTAATAAAAATAAATACGTTTTCATTAGTAAAGTTGGAAACCTTTCATCTAGTACAGGGGTTTGCAAGACCGGCTCGCAAGCCGCATGCGGCTCTTTACATAGATGTTTGCGGCTCTTCAGGACATAAACTCCAATTTCACCTCAAGCAACCTTATAACAGGAATTTAAGAGATAGAGTTTAAATAAAACATCTCGAACTTTTTTCCTAAAAATCCATATCCTGTACATATGTATATTATAGCACACTCTCGATTATCTAGGACTAATGCTGAGGCAGAAGGGCAGAAGGGTACGGATAACTGAAAAACACGGCTAATCCAAATCAATCAAATTTATAATTGGTTTCGAATATATTAGATGTATCAAAAAGTCTTTGCCGATTGTTTAATAATGAAATAATTATTTATTTTTTTCATTTTTATTTGCAAAATGTTATAAAATATTATTTCCTATTAGGAAAAATTCTTCTGGTTTTGTATTGAAATATATAAAAATATGATTTTCAGTTATTTTACGTTGCCGAATAACTTAATTGTTCCTGATTAATTCTCGACGTTTGATTCTCGATTTTTATTCAGTTATTTTTTCGCCAGGTTTCATAAATTCATAATAAATAATTTCTCGAATATCCCACCAAACACACAAAAGAATCTTGCGGGTTGTCAATCCAGGTTTCGGAGTCAAAAATGTGTTTTGTCTCAGCGAAATTGTCGAAATAACCCATTTTTATCCCCAGTCACAATTCATTGCAAAAAGGGACAAAATTTTTGTTTTGACAACAAAACTTTGTTATCATCGGACAGTTCGTGCGGCATCCAAACTCCCATTCGATTCGTCTCCCCGATACATTTTAAGTGCTCTTGAGCGTGTATCCTCTGTGATAATTCTTCGATACTTAATCGAAAATCTGTTTCCACTATGGTTCTTAAATATGTCGTCATTAAAATGTAAGGGTTTTCCAGTTTAGATGTATTTTTCAAACATCGGATACCCAATTTAAAATTCGAAAACCCAAATTGACACGTCGTAACGACTTTTGTGATCTTGGTGGTATTCAACTCTTAGTCGAAAAACAGCAATATATAATGCCGAATGTGGTGTTTGTCGATTTTGGACTTTGAAATTTTATCCTCAACAAAATAGCATTTTTTACTGGTTAATATTACTTAAAACTTACTTAAAAAATTTCACCATGTTTGGACACAAACTGAGCTCAAATAGACGTCTATCAAATCGGAAAGGATTTATCACTTACACTTAATATGTATATTACATATATGCGACTCTTTGATACCTTTGTTATCATACTTCCATGATAATTTGGCTCTTCTCACTTGACGAATTGCCGAGACCAGGTCTAGTTGAATCAATATTTATTTTAATTTTATTAGACTGCCTTTTCTCATCAGTCAATTAAGGTGCTACTGAGATAAATTATGATACTACAAAAAAATAATATGCATTGAATGCGATTTATCAGCGATGCTAACGATTCTGGATATCAAATTTTAATTGGCGATGGAACGGTTGGAATCTATTCGTGCAGACTTTTAAATATTGGGGTCAGGATGATAAAAATGGAGTTGATAGCAATTGAAAGATTCTTTCTTATAATGAAATATTCTAGTGTTTTATTAATATTGTTTCTGAATTTATAAGTATTTTTCTTAATATTCGTTATCAAATATTGGCGATCTTCTCAAGCTATTTTTTATGTTATGTATTAAATCGTTTTGATATATAACTTATCATATTGACCGTACATGTTATATATTAAAAATATAAATTATATCAACTGATTGTGTTGATGTAAAATCAAGTGTCATAAGAAATGTATATTATATATTATGTATAACTTTAGTTTATCCATGAAAGTAATATAGCTGAAATTGATCAAAGAAAATCCTAGCACATGCTTGTTTAAAAGGCACAAAAAATTGCGTCATATCTTTATTAGAATGGGATATTGCGAAACTTTTCCAGGATGAGCTTTAAGCTCGCGAGCCGAAAGCTTCGAACGTGTCGTCATTGATTGGTCGCCATTCGACTGCGAAGTGAGAAATCCCATTTTCACATAACTAGTATTCTTGTCTGCCGTATAAGCGACAGACTATTATATTTCTAAAAGCTTTTCAGTGCAGGGTTCAGATTACTGAAACTGCAATTTTCCAAACTCATTCAGATTTAATAAGCCGATAGCGCCTTTAATGTAACTGCATCGTTGGAATGAGATCACAGAGTGAATCTAAGGAGTCTTCCAACTAATTCCTAATATGCTGAGGAAGGATATCTTTTTTTAAAAGTTAAAATACCCGAGGCAACGAAGCCAATAAATCAGTGCAATTTTTCAAATATTAGTGGGAAGGCTTACAGGTGAGACTCTCCCACCTTATCTCCGATTCACTGTTTGGTGTCTTCGTTTTTTCGCGAGCTAAGGTTTTTGTTTTCAAAAGAAAACGTTCTCGGCTGTAATAAATCTTCGTTAGATAGATAGCACGCCAAAAAATGGCTGAAAATTGGAGAGAAATGGAGAAAACAGCTTTGTTGTGCGAATTAACTGCAAACCTCAATTTTAATCTATGAATGGATTTTCTAAAAACATTTTAAATTTATATTTCACAATGAAGATAATTTGAACACAGTGTATATTAATAACTAAATGCTATATTTTAATTATGGAATTAATTTACAAAATATCATGTACAAATTTTAAGCATTAATCTCGAAATGAACTTGCATGGTATTATCACTATGGCAGATGAAGAGTTACATCCTCGAAAATCACTATCTGTTGTCATTTGGATAATCACAAGAGTCTCGAGAGAGACATGGAAAGTTGTTTAGCTCGTATCCATCAGAATTCGATTATCATGACACAATGACATGATATACTCAAGGGATAAAAACTGAGAGCACTTGCAATACATCGATTTTTTTTATTGTGCATGATCTATTCAAATACAAAATGAATGGATGCCTTGATTAACCAATATACAATGACTGAATATAGTGTCTTTCGAAAAGAACGCTTAATTTTTTATATTTAAATAAAACAAGTTATGTGTGAGATATCCATTCAGTTTAAGATAACACCAAAGGAAAACGTCTATAGGCGTTAAAGATGATTATTTTGGGGAAATTAAGTTAACTCTCAATTGCTCTAAAGCCCAATCAGCGAACACATGGCGTCGTCTATAGTCATTTACCTTAAGTTTCTGGTTCAGATTACAGACAACAAATAGCGATTAACGGACTTGGAGGGTCTGTAATAATGACCCTATTGCCGGCGATGTTGCATCGTCTTTTCCGGGTTACCCCGGACTAGTCACACAGAGAAGTACTTCCACTGATCTCTAACCCCACGAGAAACGCTACACGGAGAGCATCCAAGTGGTCACCATTTTTGCTCTGTACCCTCCAGAGCAAGTGAGGTTTCCGCAAGAACATCAGCTTCAGACAACGTGCACCCGAAGGTCCATTGGAGGAGGAAGAACAGAATTCTTCTCTCCCTGGGGTTTTATAGGAGTGCAGACCCAAGTCCCGTTCCAAAATTCACCAAGTTGAAGTCACAGAAAGACCAAGTGTTTGTGAATGACGAGAAATTGACTATCTCGGGATTTCCCGTACACTTTTACGCACAGAAGCGATGTTTTCAACAGACCTTACATTTTGGTGACGTATGGGCGTTGGTTGATTATTGTCATATACCACCAAATAATTCACAATAAATATGACATATTTTGCTTTAACAAAATGGTCGTTAACTTTTAATGCTAATTTTCAACATTCCTATTGAAAAACCCTATACAACAAAATATAACCCATAAGATTTTTTTTCACATTAAATTTAGAATTTTTATAGTTCTTTAGTATTTAAAATCATATTTAAGGATCCAGATTCGATTCCAGCTTGTAAAATACTATTTGTATGTATCAACAATTTTGAGAAATCGATTGTATTAATATTTTTGATCATCATTTGGTATCAATTGTCGAAGTATTCCCACGGAAACATAAATGATTTTAATATATATACGAATTGATTTTGATAGTTTATCATATTTAAATTATTATAATGATGTTTTAAAACTTTGTTTAAAGTAAATCTAAAATCCATCGTTTTAAAAGTGTTTTTATTCATCAAATATATTTTACAATCCCTAACTACCCTGCTCATATTACAGATTTATCAGCTAATTTTATTTAATTCAAATAAATTAACAATCACATTCGACAGTCTACTAGGATACATGAACATTATCTCAATGTCGTACATCACTGTGTTTAATTATAGTATTGCAGATGTAACCCATAGTTTGATTGGTGCTATGACAGATACTGTATATGTATATTGGTTTCTATTCACACCCAAACGAATCGAATTATCTAACAAGTTCTGCCTAAAATATTATACTCAAGTGTTCGAATATTGATCTTGATTTTAATGTTAAATCGAATTATGAGCATATTGGATTACAAAATGCATTAAAGTCTTGTAACCATGGCGGAAATATGATATCATCTCGAGTTTCTCCTTTGTTCATACCCTTAGAATTCATTGATCTCAAATTAAGGCTCGAATATCACATACACCCTCATGGAAGCAACCCCACATTAAAGCACCGTTAAACAAACAACCCAAATTAAAATAAATATGATATGGTCACCACAGAAGCTAATCTACTTAAATGCGGGGGTGGCATTCCGAAACATCCCCTGACCTTAGAAATAAACTTTAATTCGGCAACTTTATCACTTATTATATTATTTTATTGACGCATATCTTGAATGGGGGCATATTAAACAAACACGCTCTTGAAATATTATACATTAAATTAAATCGACATATTTATGTGCATTTAGCCGAATGGTTTCATCCGAATTATTTGTCTCAGTTTCTTTGGGAAGCCATAAATGTAATAGGGCAAGTATTAAATTACCTTTGGCCGCCACCTTTCTTTAGTTTCGGAAAAGGCCTGTCGTGTTTCCAGTAATAGAAATAAAGAAATGAATGCTGTTTCGGCCAAAGTTCTGAAACACATATCCAAGATTCAAAAAGTATTCTCATAGCATCGAGAGCTGCGAGATAGGCGTCCAACGTTCAATTTATCGTTATTGAAAGAAAACTTCTTATATTTCCCAGAGGTAACAATGAGTACTCACGGTAAACTTTGCGCTCTTATATTATTTACACCATGAAAAAAATTTAAAGACCAGTTGATAAACGCCATTCAAAGGCAACGTATTGCATATTAAATCATTCGGTCTTATGGCGAAGCATGTCGGTAATAATTATTAAGCGTACATTGAAAAGCGCCGAGCTGAAATACAATACGCGAGCTTTTCTATTCATATCCGTTGCGAGAAAGCCTCGCAAATAATACAATGATTGTTGATTTGAATAGTGTTTTGTACTCAAATAATATACAAGAAATGGGTCAAGCGATGTATGTAAATTCTTTTTAAATTGGCACTGAAGTTCTCTGACAAATTTTGTACATTAATATATTACATTTTGTTTCGAAATTCGATAAAGTGCCCTAAATATTAGAGCTTTCATTACAAATTTAGGCTTTTATGATTCGGAAATTGCTTCAATTCCTTTGTGTTTCATGTAACATTTTCTGAAAATAATGCGATGTGCTAACATTTAATTTGACAGTTCATTGAGGCTAGATTTGCACTACAATGAACTTTCGAAAAATTATCGTATATTATGGGTAATTTGTAGTAAAATGCTATAACAATGATTTTAGTTGAAAACAATCGAGATATAAAGAGCTTTGGTATATCTGTTTATGCATAAAGTTAATATCCGAATCCAATGAAATATTTAATACTATGTGAATATCATCGATCTCCTATTAATACTATAATACATTTACAAAGGTAATACATTTAAACAATGTAACTCATCGCCCAATAGGTTCGTAGGATTTGTTTTAAAAAAATGCGTAAAACGATCCCAAATGAAAAGAGTCTAAAGTGAAAAAAAATATTGGGAACTCTTATTCATTGAGAATGTTAAACATATTTACATATTATGAGCTTCTAAAGTGACAAAATGTGCAAACGAATGAGAAATGTCAGCTTCTGGGTACGCAATAGACCAAAGAAACCACAAATTTGGAAGATCAGAACTATTGGTATTTTTGATAGATCGTCTCGGTTAATATTTTGCAAAAATTTAAATTCTATTTGTATCAATGTTCAAATAGTCTGATTCATACACCAGAATTGATAAAAACCCACAAAATAATAATTCTATTTTTCTCAAAAATAATTTTATGAAGATGAACTCGATCTCATAGCAGATATGGCATCTTAAATAGGCACGTCTATTACACTTTTATTTTTAAATATTTTAAAATAAAATTCTAAGATTTTGTTTGACTTCAAAATTTCACTTGATTTCGTGCTTTTGTTTACGTGAAAACGCGTTGCGCAACAGAGGATGCTACTTCTCGCCTTCTTTCCTCAGTAAGGGATCAAGAAGCTTTCTATCCGATGGAATAAATGTGTTTCTAATGAAGGAAACTATGTAGAAAAATAACACACTCCATTTACATCTTCAAATATCACTAATAAATCTGTACAGCGAAATTCCGGGTTATATTTGAATCACTCTCATATGAATGTAAAAAATGTTCGAATACTCGAATATTTTACCAATTTTATATTCGTTATTCGAATAATTGATTTTATGAATATTTGAAATGCTGCAATGGCAAGTTTCCGAGCGTTAGCGCCCGACTAAATTGTGTTAAAAACGATAATGCAACAATAAGTCGACACATAAAAAATCTTAATATCTAGGAAATGTCCTATGTGCAGATAATCGGATTAAGTACAATAAGAATACAAAAAATATTGTTTGATGTAACTTATTTAATTAGCTTTTGTACGTATTTCGGTGATGTGTGTAGTTTTTGCCTTTGTATTGGAAATATAAGGACATTCGAAGGATGGATCTTCGACTTATTTTTAGTGCTGTTCAGATCTTGAAATGTTTATATAGATGGAATATATATTTTTATGAATTATTGATAATATGTAGACGAGTTTAGTGCCACTTCGTCATATCCTCGCCGAAAACGATCGTAGGGAATGACTGCAAAGGGACGTCTTTAATATTTCATAGGATCAAATCTACCCTTTTGCTATCTTTCCTCTTCATTGTTTACGATTTTCACCCTTTGATGTTGCACGGGTCCGACATTTCCCCGGCGTAGCATAAATAACGAGGCAGAAGAAAACCGGCGACTCTTTAAAAAGTTTTCCGGCTTCTTGTCGCTGGGCTTTCGTTTCCCTGTATTTAATATTTGACTAGGGACCTTCCATTTCCACGTGTTGATATGTACCATCCGTGAGACACGCCAACTACCATTTTTTTCCTGTTGCCATGGCACGGACGGCTTTATGCGTATTTGTGTGCGCCAGAGGGTTGTTTTTGAACACCTGTTTTGCAAACGACCCGAAAGAAATTTATGCGATGATAACAATGCTTCAGCAGGAAGAAGGAAACGACGATAACAAGCCCGAAGGAGAGTAATTTTTCAATCCCGAGATAGCCCAAATAAAGTCTCTCTCGCTTATCTGAATCCATTCCAGATACTTATTAATGATATACGATTTTGTAATTCCTCTTACAAGAAAATTATAATATGGCACAGAACAAGAAAACATTATAAATCTATCACGCGAACACCCATTGGATTCAAAGCTCCCTCAAAATAATCTCTCGTACTCCAGTAAAAATAATAAGTTACTGGATTTTGAGAAAAATGATCCCCATTTTAACATATTAATATTAGCAAGTTAATAGTTTCTGAGAAATCTGAGAATATTATTGAAGTTAGGTAGGATCATAAGTCAGACTTAATTTACAGGATATATAACTTTTGACCATATTGAGAAATTATGCTCTAAGCATGTATATAAATTCAAGAAAATTATCCAATATTATTTCATAATTACCAATGAATGCAAAAAAAACTTACTATAGAAAGTTTTATGATTAGGTTTGATTACCCTAATAAATTTCTATTCGAACTATATCTGAAGGAAAACATTTCCCAATATTTAAATTGCCATAATTTTGAGATGAATACTTATTTCAATTCTTATTCTGTGATACATTAATGATTTTATGATATATTTCTAAACAGTTCTTTCAATTTAGCTGTGATACTTACCAGTGATCTATGAATTTTTGAACCCTCTCTGGAGCTTTTATATTAAGTTCTAATGCAAGGTTAATGTGTTGCTTAAACATTAATAGCCTTATACATTTTAAAACGATGTTCGGAATGATACTATAATTCTAAATTCGTTCACTGTAACCAACATATGTCTATGTGTCAATTATAATGTATACTATTTTCTGTTTATTGGTCAGATAAATTTGATACAGAATTTTATTGGATTAAAGGATGTATTTTTGGATTTGTTACTTGAAGATCTGTTTTTGACGCCGAAATTTTACCACTGTGTTACCAGATCACGTTGAAACATATGTAGTATTTTTTAACGCTTCAAATGAACGTATGTTATCCTTATATATATCCAGGCAAATGATTGCTTTGATGTATTTGGCAAGGTTGACAGGACTTCACTTGGAATTTTTCCCCAAAGAAAAGCGAAATTTATTTAAAAGAAAGATAAAGGAAAATATGTTTTTACGAAACATTGGAGTCATTAAAAAGTGATCAATGAAGCGAAAACATAGACATAAATTACAAAGTTTTTTATATAAACTTTCCAACGAGTACCGAATTTATCCGAAGAAATCTTTTTGTTGCCGACATTGCGATAAAAAATTATCCACACAGATTTGGAAGATTGAAAAATTCAAGCTTACATTAGAAAATCGCTATTCAATGCCTCTGAACAGATACTAAAGAGCCCCCAAAAAACAAATAAAACACCTTGCAACGAGATATCCATTACATAGTGTTCTTAAGAAAATTGAAAAACAAACCGATGTAAAGCCTCCGCATGTAACGTTTCGATATTCTAAATTTCATCCTCTAAGTTATAAAGCCTTATCATTTTTTCGTTTAGTATCTGACCCGCTTTATCGGTATATTTTGCCTTTTACGTTAACGTAAATCTTTTTTATGTGAGTTTCATATATTGTAAATTTTGTATGAAGCCTTCAACAATAGCAAAAATATATAATACGATTTCGACAAGGATTCTTTTGATACGTATTCAGAAAGACGATACAACAAAAGCTCAGATAACGTGTATATTTTATTTCGTCCTTTGAAGCGTTTCATTTAACGACTTATTTGATTTAATACTGAAAATGATAAAGCAATTTGAGTATATCGTTTCATACCTTATATTCGTCACGGCTCATAAAAAGTATTAAATTTTCACTGCGATATTGAGGAATAATTCCATAATAGATCTGTTACAATTCAGAACGAGAGTTTAGTTATTTATCCGATGTTTGTACGTGGAATATTCAAGTTCCGATTCCGGTTTGATCTCGATATATTCACGTCAATTTGGCTTTATCTCACTTCTAGAAATGGGGTCATAAACTATCATTTTTAACAAGCAAATATTTTTAGAAGATTTTTCTTATTTATATCCATTTGCACATTAAATATAATATAAATTGTGTAACTTAAGGGTTTATATTAACATGTCGTTGTTAAATATTTCAACGTCGTTGTTTTATATTACATTTGTTCATGTCTTGATATAATGAGTCAGATTTTAGTCTTCTCACACAAAAGTTTGGATTCAAATGCAGATTGAAGACAAATATTTCGAGGTAGGCTTTATCTGATTTCTTGATTTTGAGAAATTAAAGATGATTAATAAAGTCCTTCAGGGGCGGAATAGGTAAAAATTTTTTAAAAGGTAATAAAATATTTATCCATAGAAAAGTCTCGCCTAAGAAGAAATCCTAAATCCGATTAAGTATATGGAATCCTAATTAAAATTTAAAAAATGATTAATTTTGGATCTGGTTGAGCATTTGTTAGAAGCTTCTGTTAAATTAAAATGATACCACTAAATATGTTTTTAATCTAGATCTGATCCATATCTCATATTTTCATATCACTTTCTGCTACAAATTACTGATGAATTTCCATTTGAATCAAATATGATTGTTATTTTGCTCAAATCAATTCGTTTTGTATTCAAGCATTTGATTTTATAGAATAGATCAGACGATTGTCTTTTCAAATAGCCACAATAAAATTAAATTAGTATCACTTGATATTATTAATATATCTTGTATAACAATTTGATCTACTTGACACACGATAACTTCAACAAATTTTTGACAATCGTTATTAATGAAGAGAAGTCTAAAAAAATCTCAGAACGAAAAAGATTCAGAATTCATAAGATTATGGAAAACTCCTGCAAGGATTTGTAGGAATCTTTTCAAGATACTCTCTACGACGACTTTCAAACGAGTTATACCCTAACGAGCCTAATAAAAAACGAATCCAATATAAACAGAGATAGTAACCATTCTCCTTCACGTAAAGAAACCTCTATAATTTATTCTGAACTCTTACTAACATTATGGGATATATTGTTTTCCTGGGGGTTTTGATATCAAAAAGGATCAACACATATAAGAATTGACGTTAAGGTGAATAGACCAATATATATTCAAATTTCTGCCTCTGTTAAAAATATATTTTTGCGTAATATTATTGATTTTAGCAGCTTTTAAAAAAAAAATCAGCTATGACATTTTAAAAAAATTAATTGCAGTTGAGATTATTGGGATATTTTTTAAAATGATCTGATTTTAGATAACGATAATATTAACCCCAAAAAAATATTTATTTACGCAAAAACCTTAAAACTTTAGCTTTGTTGATTATATAATATTATAGCGAGAAACACCCCAAAATTTCAGCCAGATCGATCAGCAACTTTTTAAGCTACAACTGGCGAACCCTTTGAAAAAGCAGTTTCGAGATAATCTCGTTTAAAGTTTCATTCAATACGATAAAACTATCAATTTTAGTGACTTATCGATCAATCGGTGATTCCAAATGCATATAATAGATCTTCAGCTTTCTCAAAAAGTTGATTATCTTCGAGTAGCTGCTATTTTTGAGCTATATGAGCTGCTTTTGTCTCAAAAGATTTTTACAGTTCTGCCTCGCAACTCGCGCTTCATCGGTGTTTTCGGCAAAGACTTTACAGTAAGTGCAAATAATTATATTTAATGTATTCATCATCTTCAAAATTAAACAATAGTCATTATTAAATACCTGCAGGTGCTTTGGAACCAGTCGCCAAGCCGTGGAGTTAAAACATTCATTAGCATTTTGGGTATGGCCACCCAAACATCTTTAAAGTAATTCATCTCTGGACAAATCTTTATAAATTGGTAAAACATGCTGTTTTATCTCATTGCCAAGAAATGGAGTCAGGTTTTCAATCTTTGGATTTTTTTTAAACGATAGCTTTCTGCCATTTGCTTAGTTAGGTTCCCATGATAATGTCTTTTTTCGAAATCCCTCAAACTTTTCTACATTTCGTTTCTTTATTAAAATCCTTACCCTCCTACACCCTCCTTACATACATTCTAAATCATTCTTCATCGTATTGTTGCAGGAATATAATTCATTTCGAGTGCTAAAATACGATATATTGTTGATTATGAAACTATCGAAAAATAAAAACCACAAGCTGCCAAAGAGTTAACAAATTAAATGAAGATTATAACGCTTCGATAGTTCGTGAAAAGCAATATATTTCCATTTTTTAACGAAGGAATAACCTTAGTAACTTTCCTCTTTTCCTGGAAACATTCTCGTTCTTAGTGGTAGATTAAAAATGTATTTTTAGGAAGATAAAATGCCCTTACTATACGGTTTGATCGCGTGCTGGGGAATAAGATCGGATCCTGAACATTTCATCAGTTTAAGTTTTTGAAAATTAATAGCATATTGAAAGTGTTCACTTCCGCGTTGAGAATAATATTACTATTTAGTTTTGAGTTGACACTGGGTAAATAAGTAGAATTAATGTATATAATTAGTTACTCCTGCTATATTCATAAATAATTAATTATACTTCGGTTTCTTTTGCTGTTTAACAATGTTAATATGATCATAAAATTACATTGCTATAGAATATTATTATTTGATACAATTTAAATGCTGAATGGAAAAAATATGGTTAAAATGTTTCATTCTTTGACAAATGATACTTCAGCGACCACAATGGGCAATGCTGTAGTTAAACTTCTAGTACGCCCGACAATTTAATGGAGGAGGGTTTCATGACATGGAACAGTGAAGAAGAAGTCCTCTCAGCCGATTTGCGTACTTTGAACCCAACAAAATTAGTTTCAAAAAAAGTTCTACACATAATAGGCCTTGTAGACTTACATCACTCCATATAACTTATCATTAGATGAAAAATGTATTTTTTTTTTCTGTTTATTCTGTTTGATTCTCAACATTAAGAACCATCTATAAGATTTATAAATGCGTCCAGATTTTGTGTCATATATAACAATTTTTATCATTCAAGGTAACCTCTTTCTTCGATCCATTTTCTTCCTTCGAAAATTGTTCGAAAGAGGTAATTTGGGCTTAGATCATGAGTCCAAAGTATTCCATTTTTCATCGTTTAATAGCCTGAAAGAAGCTCTCGATTTTATTCTATCGCGGAGAGAATCCATTCTTTTTAATAAATATAATAGTTTTTAAAGTCTAGGATCTCGCGTCCATAAAATAAGACTGATAAGACATTGCATTCCCATAAAGTTAGTCCAATTTGAATTATGGTTTTATCTGATAATAAATTTGAATATAAATTCATATTTGCACGAAGTATACTCGAACTTTTCGGAATGTTGACTTTATTTTTATATATTATAAATCAATTTGTTATGCTAATCGTATATGCTTCTTTTTGAAACGTTTTACTATTGAAAGAAAAAAATATCAATATTAATAACGCATATCATATTTTCAAAATTAAACGATTAACACACTTTAGTCGGGTGCAGACACGTGTGAAATCGTTATAGCCGACGAAATTGCATATTATATGCAACAACATATTGCTAAATAAAAATGACTATGACCATAATAATACCAAATATTTTGCTAGTGGAGATGGATAATTGAGCATATTTGTTAGCTTTTAAGCTAGTTTTAATGATCTTTAACTTCTCGGAATTAGAGTCACGATGTTCAAAATATATCAAATGTTTCTCGCAAAAGATGTGTTAACATAAGTCCACCTCAGATATTACATAGTACATCATCAAAAATTATCAAATGTTGGTATAATTAAGTCTGTGTTTGTTTTTCGTTTTCACCTCTGGGTTATTCAACCTGTATATATATATATAATATAAGAAAAGACGTTGAACGTCTCAATGAGCCGTATGCTCATATTTGGCATAAACTTTTAATAAAGTCAGAATGTATATCGTCTTTATCGTTGCCAACTTAACAAATACAAATATTCATAATCCTAAACGATAAGCAAGGGATTTGTGATATTTCGGCGGAGTTAAGCCGTCGCGAAGTTGCTCCCATAATTTGGAAAACGCTCGACGTGCTCATCGAGCTTTAAGCTCTGGCGTACATCAAAAAGTTCGGTGGTGTTATTGAGGATTGATAGTGTGGTGGGTATCGGATTGATGTGACGTCAGAGCCGGCCGTGAGAGGGCGCTAGCCCCCGGCAACTGGTTTGGATAATGCCTCCCCTGGGAATCTATCCCCGAGTCTGTTTCATCAGGGATATACAGCTCGCCCTCGAGGCGTATGATCTACGCTAGCTGTGATCTTTGTTTATTCGTCTGTCTTTTCGTATTTCTTTGCGCCCGAAGAAAGTATGCGCTTTACATATTCCGTGACCGACATGCAAAAAATGGATAAGAGCACGATGAAAACCATATTCATTTTTTATCCATTCCCGGGGGAGTAAGACGATATACCGCGCTTTGAAATAAGTCATTTGACGCGCTCAGGCACGAACATTTTTTTCCGAAATAGAATACATTAAAAACATGCTTTTTGTAGATATATTAGCTTTGAGTGCTTTTGCGAGAACTTCTTGTATACTTTTCAATTAAAGATTTATTCTTAAGGACTTCTGAATTTTTTTGCAGTATAAGCAGAAATTTTAAATATATTTTTACGTTTATAAGCTGGATCAGCTGATACTGTATATCTTTATATGTAAACCATTTTTCAGTGTCAAAATTTGTATACGTATGTATGACATTGATTAGGATATATATCTGCATATAAAAGATCATCAATATGAGATACAAGGATAATACACACTCTATTATTGTAATTGAAGAACACTTTAAATAACGATATTAAATAGCAATTGTACCATACTAATAAATAATAGTACAATACATGTTTATTATTAAGGTTCATAGAAATTCCACAAAGCTAAATTGAATTTTAAAAATATGAACTTATCAATATCATAATAAATTAAGATGATAGCTGTTCTAAATTGAGATGGATCCAAAAGTCAAATTATTTATGTCATACCTATTTTGAAGATGAATCGTATTTATTTCTTGTTGCGGTTAAGTTCACTAGTTGAATCTAACCCAACTCAACTTCAAAATACATGTATATAAACGCATCATATGTTTCATGTCGAAGAAAACTATTTGTTCTCAATACTTGTAATCATTTAAGGTCTAAGTATTAGGGGAGAAAGTAAGCATTTATCAACCCCGCTCGAAGTCTCTAGCTTGTAAGATAACATAGGAAATATTACCACCTAGAGGAATTCATAGTAAACTCAGGGGAGACATTTGTTCCCAAAAATTGAACAAAAGCATAAAAAAAACTTTAAAAGTAGATCTAAGAAGTTCTATCCAAACGCGAATGCACTACGTATTCTTGAATTGAGAAGTATGTATATGAGTTAATCAAAGAAAGAAGACATTATGTATACAATGGTTATAATTATACCGTATATGTATTGCTTTAGAAAGCGTTAGGATTTTGAAAAAATGTAAAAATATTGCTCAAGATCACATGAGTTTAAGAACCGCCGATTAGAGTGTCATTTATGATATTTTTTGATGGATAATAAAATGAATGTCAAACGATCATTACCATATGCTAAAACATCCTATCGATCATCAAATTGTGACGCTCTAATCCTGATTTGCCTGAAGTTTCAAAACAGTATCGCTATTATTTGATTGACTATCGTACGGTCAATGTCCAATCGATCAACCAGTGATTGATTTTTTTCTTGAACAGAACAGAGAACAGAACTTGAACGAGATTTTTTTTTGTAATCCTCAACAGGGAAATTCGTTTCGCTAAACAGTAAATGTCACACAACTTCCGAACATTGATTTTTATTATCATTTTCCTTTTTATATAAAAAAAATCCTTAATAATTAATGAGAATTATTAAAAAATATTTTCATTTAATTTTCAACAAAAAATAGGCAAAATTTCGTTAAAATATATTTTAATGAAAAGTCCACACATACATGCCAAAGGTTATTTCCATGGTAATAACCTTTCAGCGAACAGCTGGTCTTCCATATTGGAACTTATGTGTTGATGCATTTTAAGCTTTTAAATATGCTGGGTGGAATATTTTAGTAAATGGGATAAAATTTAAGTGTTCACTCGTTTTAAATTGGTAAAATATGTAGAAAAAAATGTATATTTTATTATCTATATTTTTTTTGTAAGAGTCAATTTACGGTTCTAAACCAGAAATTATTTTAATAGTTTGAAATAATAGAAAACTTATGAGTTAGAAGGCTGAAAGGTCATTTTTTTACAAATATGTAATAATATTAAATGCTATAATCATAAACAACAAATTCTATTAAAATTATGATTAGCCCAAAGTTTTTTGTAACAATGATGAACCAAAGCATTACATTTTAATATCGCGTGTTTTTCCTCATTACCGTGATTTTAAATATATTAAAAATTGCGTAAAAAGTTATTTGGCTAAAATACATCCCAAAATTAATTTTGTTACATATCAAAGATCATTCAATGGGCATCCCTGATGAAATTAAGATGTTTTAAAAGCTTGAAAAATTATGTAAGTATGTGTTGATAACGTAATTATTTAGAGATAATGAAAGCCTCAGAAAAACCACTTAGTGATGAAATCCAATTTCCGCTAAAATTTTGCAATTATGTAAATTTTAGCTGAAAATTGGAATTGAAAATGGAATTATAGCCTTGAATTTATAAAATATAATTTTAGCAGATTCTGCGATAAAACAGCGTGCTACGTTAATCTATCAATCAACTATCTTTCAATGAATAACAACTATTTTTTGTATACAAATCTATTACTGAAAATGGTATAAGCTTGAAATATTTTTCCCATTATCTTAAAAATTTGTATAGTTTCTATTTTATTCAAATTTATTGCTTTCTCAGACATTTGGCGCTTAAAGCTTAATGAGAATGAAAAATATTTTCATATAAAAAAACGAGTTTCATTCGGATCCTTTTGCAGTAGATTCAGAAATAGATGAGCAAAAATTTAATACATTTTTAGCCATTCACTTTGATAGATTGAATCATTTGGATGTATTCTTTGAAAAAAGTGAAAACACTGTGATTGAATGTCTAAAATGTGTAGATGCTTTCAACGCCGAACGAATATAATATTTTTGAACCATTTACGGTTCAGTTAATTTATTACAACCCATTCATATTTTTCGAGAATTGTATGCGAGAAATGATGATGGTCGTTACCGTTAAACTTTATACACTGGCACCTTGTTCGATGGCTGAAAATGAAAAGAATTGCACCGAATGGAATTGGTTTCTCAAAGCAGATGCTGAAATTGAATCGTAAATTCAGAAATGAAAAATAAGTGAGATGTAGTATTTTTATTGATGCTACGTTCTGATTGTTCTTGTAAGTATTGTTATGGCAGCCAAATTTATTGTAATAAACACGCTGTTGGCGGGCATAATCGGCGATATGGATCATTTAGCAGATCGTTTTTGCACCCTTTCGCACCCACCCCGTTCGCAACAAATCCGTCATTCTTCCAAAAGGCGAAAATACGGAAAACAAACACAAATTTGATCGTTTCATCCATGCTTAATAACCACTGACGTTTAATTGTCGGACGTAAATTTGAAACTTCAATTTCCGGACGGTATAAAAATCTGTTCCGAGTATTTGCAGATCTATTAAAGGCCCGGTCGCGGTATATAAAATTTAGGGCTTATTTCTTAGATTGACGTTACATCCGCCTAAAGCACCGGAGATAGGGTAAACACAGATCTCCTTCCTTTCGCAGTCTTTCCGGGTAGATTATTTAAGACAAGAGCACAAAGAAGCTAAAATGCACGGAAAAAGCGTAGTCTCATAAGAAACGAACACCCTCTGTTGAATTGAAAACAAATACGTTTCCGCGCAAACGGAAAGCTTTTTCCTGCTAAGAGGGAGCTTTTGCGAAATATCCTTATGACGTAGGAAGTGCTCTAGATAAATATTAGATTGGTACAATGGCGAAATGTAAATAATAAATCAACAATTGGATTAAGCACTTGTTTGTGTACTGGGAGTCAATACAAAATAGTATCCGGTGGGCTTGTCGAGGAGCACTCAAGATTCATTCTCAGAATATGTATACTTAATGCCAACAGGAAATTTACAAATGAGGCTGATATTGACTAAAAATGATTGTTGAAGAGATAAATTCCTAACAACTTATTTTAAATAAGATATAATAATACAAAGTATATACAACCTCAACTAATTACCTTAGGATCAATCACAAAACTTTCATTATAAACAATTTTGATATAAACAGTTTATTAATAAATAAATTAGCCGATTTTTGTGGAAGAAAAAGTCTACCAATGATTCGAAACAATGAGCACCCATGAGAAACAAAGATTTTTTCAGGTCATGATTTATTTCCAAATCTAAATTTGTTAGTATAATCTGGATTTGAACCCAAACTTTTATAGTTAAAATCCAGGCATCAACTTATTATATCAAAGCTCAATATTTTTTTTAGTGTTACGAAAAAAGCTTTATCCAAATATAATTTTGGACGAACTTGCTTGCAATTAATTTAGTATTTTTAAAGCCTTTAATACTTAATTTGAAATAAATCTTCATGAATTACTTCTGTTTTTAGGTGACACTTAACAGTTGAAGTTAAATACAAAAAAATATATTTGGACTTTTGAAATCAACATATTTTTACTTAAATTTCTTTATAAAATGAGCTTATTTGAAAGGGTTAAGATTATTAAAATGATGCAAATATAAATTTTAGCAAATTATTTTTTAAGGTATGCAAAAAATTCAGCAGTTGCTGTCAAAGACAGAATAACAGCATATCAAAATCCGCAGATGGCGGATACTGTAGAATTAATTTCAAATGGCGCCCTTATTCGACAAGAATAAAGAGAAAATCCTTTGAGGTCGTATTTTATACAAAATATTTTTATCCCCCATAGGAAAACAAGCGCTTTGTAAATTTATTTAATTATTTATACACAGAGATACTTTTTAAGAGGTTTCCTCGGTGCATGGCGATCCCTGGGCTAATCGTAAACATTCAAACAGTGATTAAGGATGCGTCTTATTATACAGCAAGGATAAAACGTTTTCATATTTTGGGCATGATTTAAATTAAGGGTTGACTCGATCTTCCCCGCCGCCGATTCATTTCCTTCGCTTGCGATTTCCCTAAAGCGAATCTCAGAGCGCGGCCGATTATTATTTTGCGTCAGCGCGAACAATGAACTTCAATAAGTAGTATTAATGCAAAAGTTATTAAGCCTCCGTAGAAGACGTTGCAAAAGATTGTTGCTCGAAGGTGTTTCTCGAGGAATTATTAATTGAAGGTAAGCCGAAGGATGTTTATCTGGGGGCATAAATTGAAAGTTTCCGGCGGTGCGTCAAATAGTTCACGGGTCAAACCGCAGAGGTAACTTTCGACGTTTGGCGAAGATCCTGTTTACATCCACACAGGATGTATAGGGTATGTCTTGTGAGGTCAAAGCCTCTCCACCTGACAACACCCTCACTCCTGCACCGGAGGCCACCCCTGGAGACGTGAAACTTTAATAAGTGCCACCTTTAAGTAACTGCTATCCGATACCGGCTTAATTAAATGTTTCTAAATGAATCTACCTACGTATCACTCGCTTACTTTCAGACAAAAATTTAATTTTATGCATTTTAACCCTAAATGAATTCCTTTCACTTTACAAAATTTACTAATTGGAGAAAAATACTCATATTTACATACTTATATATACTGATATGTAGATACTACTATAAGCCAACGCAGTGAAATATCTCAGAATGTATTTTGACAAAAAAAGGGGAATATTATATTGGCTGATTGGCCAAATATCATAACTGACCCTAAATAATAAAATACTGCCTATACAGAGCCAATTTGGATATACAATGAAAATATACAATATTGACATTTTCAACCCTTTCCAATCCAGAGTGCTACGTACAATAGCAGACCATCGACAAATTGGTGCTCCATGATTTTACAAGGCGCTGAATATGACCACAGTGAGACAAGAAATTAAAACCCAATACCCAAGAACTGGTTGAGCAAAGTTTCAAGATATATAGGCAACAGTGATTTGTGACCTTAAAAATAGGTTTAAATGTAAATGAATATTGTAAGTTGTGTAAAATGTGAATATTGTTAATTTCATAATATTGACTGAATATCCCTCAGAGAATAGATTGCCAAATGGAAAAAAAGATTATAAATGGATTGGATCATAAAACACTTTCTATTAAAATATAAAATCTAATATTATTGAAAGAGATTATTTATAAGTTTAATATATTGTAGTTGAAAGCATAACAATTAAAATGACTATGAATAAATTGACATAGCAAAAAAAATGAAAATTAGGGACATTTCACTTATGATATTGCAATGTCAAGTGAAACTTTTCAGCTACTGAAATAATTGATTTTATTGCTTTTATTCCATTTGTTAATGCTTTTTATTATCATTTTGCCCTCTGCCTGGCTTAATATCCTCTACTTCTTTCCAATCTACTTATTGCAACTTTTCCTTGATAGCTTATTTGCTTTTATCCGTTCTCTAAAGGCTGGCACCCTGTTCACACAATGGAAATTGTTTGCAAAACACGTGTCTTTATAAGATTAAAAAATTACATCTAACTAATTATTAATTGCGCTTACAATACATGAATACGTCGGCAAAAATGATTTAGATTTTCATTTTCAACGGAATTTTTGAATGACTGACGAAGCCCATTTTTACTTTGATGGCTTCGCCAACAAACAAAATGCGCGCTTTTGGGGTACTTCCAATTCGCAAAGCATACATGAACAGCCTTTATATTCAGAAAAAGTTTCGGGATGGTGTGCTGTTTCTGCAAAAAGACTAAATGGACCGTATATTTTTCAGAAATGTGGTGGATCAGTAGTTATGTATCCGATTTGATATCAATGTATGATTGAACAACTTTTCTTAACGAATCTTAGAGAAGGAATTAAGGAGATATAGTTTCGATAGAATACAACTACAATGGCACTTCAATTCAAAATTTAGATAGTCTTTAATATGCTGTTATTTGATTTGAGGAGTTCCATTAGTATCAAATCTTAGATCGTTTCATTCTTCTTCGCTAAAAATATTATATGTATAATATTTTTGATAGGAAAAATTAATCCAAATTATGATTATGTAGTTTATAAAATAAGGTCGCACGTATCAAATATTGAATTACAATAACTATAAAACCTAGTAGTTTCAATTTGACATGTTAAAATTTAGCATCATTATCATACATTTAGACTATACACCATAATTTTATGTGCAAAAGCATTAGAAATACTAAGATATTTTTAGATAGAACCATTAATTTTATAATTATTGGTAATGAGTCTTTTATACAAAGGTATTCCTGTATTATTTGAAGCCTCAGGGAAGCGATGTGTTCTTTCATGTTGGAGTTCAGGAGAAGTTTTTGAGATATATTTACAGAAAATTTAGCTACTAAGCTTCATATATGTGTTCTTTAAGGTAAATTTAATTTGAGATTGTACCTTAGATAACACTTGTAAAAAATACCTATATTTGAACTTATAACCATAGATTATTAGAATTATTCAAATCTTCCCATTCTTTTTGGCAAGGATTTGGTGATGAAGTTAAGAATTTAGATACAATTAATATCTTACTTCTTTCTGTCACATAAGCATGAGCAAAAATCTTTTATAGTGTTGACATGTAAATAAATGCGAAATTTATCCTTTCGGCGTAATTGAAATTCCTTTAGCATATAAAGTTATTCCCATGGGATTAAATTTCTGCTGAAAAATTTATGACATGATTTATTTTCTAATTTCATAGAGTTATTAAAACTATACCGTAACTAATTTCTTCTCACATTGAATAAATAATATAATATCAAATTTACTTATATCCTTTACAAATGCATAATTTCATATAAATCTTCTAAGAAATTTGGTAATAAATTATATGAACCTATGAATGCTAATGACATTATTAAACTTCTTATGCTAAGGGTCTTGCGATTACCTTAGAGCAATTCTGAAACATTATTTTAGCAGGGATTTCAGATATTTTGCATGCATAAAAACATATAATATTTCGTCGTCATTGGATAGAAAATATGTTATTTAATTTGGAATTCACTCCCTGAATTTCAATCGAACCTTTATCGTAATAGTGCTTAAATACATTAAGTTGTCTTAGATTAATGATGAATTGTGCACCGCCATAAGATTAATTGGTCTAGGAATACGCCTGGCTATTAATCATGGCATTAACCAATGGAGATTACAAAAAATATTCGATTTCGTTTTAAAATTTTATTTATTTTGCTCTAAGCAAAATTGATTGCTGTTCTTAATCCTGAGGAACGTATTTTAACAGTATTTCGGACATTTTCACCGATGCTATTTTATAAAACCACAACTGTTCATATTTAAATCTATCAATGTTAGCTCCATATCAATATTTTTAGATGTTTTGAAATATTGTTATATTGGATTCGTTATTAATAAAAGTTCTAATTCAAATTGTGGAAAAAAATTTAGAAGATCGAATTGAATCTATTGTTTCGATCCTGATTTAATGTGGTCTTTTGCACTATTAAATAATGATGAAGATTGCTAATTCGTATTGATCCCACAGCTAAAATTATTCTAAATATCTTAACAAATATATTCAATTGAGAAAAGCACATACAAATTTACAATTATACTAATCTGAATTAATATAATAATTGATAATAGGAATAAAATAAAAAGTTTTTTATATTTAAAGGACCATGTTTTTTGTATCATAAATTCAAAAGTTCGTTCAATCCATTTGAATTTCGCTCCGAGAGAGTTTTATACATTCGGTTTATGGTCCTTAGCAGGGCGAAGAATATGTTTTATGCTAATAAATCTAGGTCGGTTATTCTTGATTATATTCATAATTTAAATATAAACTCCTTGCACGGGTGTGAATTGAACCCTGTTGAAATCTGGATGGAATATAGACCCAGACAAATGAGGAAGGCGATTCCGACAGAGGTTAGTGGTTTAAGACTCTAGGGTCTGTTCTGTTTGAATAATTGACATAAATTTTCTGATTTCACCAAAGATTCCGCACAAAACATATTTTATATCCTCGATCATTAAATATGAATAATTTAATTGTGTGCTTAAAAAAAAGATTTTCCTTTGAATTGAATTATTCAAGTCAGCTTGGATGTCAGATTAAATGTAAATATTTTATGGGTCCGTTTTGTTTGAAAGCTCAGTCAGAGCTTACCATAAGCTTTTTACTTTAAAAGTCCCAGACGATTTTTATGGACGTCTGAGCAGTACGAAGATTAACTCAAAATCTTTGATTTTTTATGTCAAGTAGTATCGACAGCTCGACAGGCAACGTCCATGTCTATTTTTTTTGGCGAGAAAATGTCAATTTATTTTTGGTCTATAAATAGTTGAGCTCGTTCCCAGAATTTAGACTTTCGTGCAAATATATTTTTGCCGTGAATAAATATACAGAACAAACTTAAAATTACGGCTTTTGTAAAGATACAATAATAATTAAGGGCAATTAACAGAAAGAAAAACATGCCCTCGAGAGTTGGAGCTAAGTCGAGTTTTTTTAAATATTAAAATCTTCTTCTTGCTTACTAAAAAGCAAAGAGTCGCTTCTACTTCAATAAAAAACTGAATTCAATTATACAACATATTCTTTCGCCTTCAAGTTACTTTTTTTAATTGACAAATGGACTTATTAGTAATTTTTGATCAAATTTATCAATGTAATTTCTTAAACTATTGAAAATCTTGGTCCTGGTGAAAGACTGATCCCGGGATTGTCCCTGGGATCGAAATTTTGGCTTGGAAATGGAGTCCCTAGTCCCGGCAATAGACAATATGTGTCCGTCCTGAGCTTTTTTCTTTGATTGACGTTTCATCATACATCTACATGCTTGTTAACTTGATGCCAAATATTTAAACCAGAGGAGGTCCAAAAATACGAAACATTTCTTTCAAACTTCTTTCATATTTGTAAATCACCAACGTATGTAGATATTTTAAAGAAAGACCTCTCTACGTGGAGATGGATCTTTGAAAGTAATTGAATCATATGACTCTTTATACTCTATGTACGTTTGTAATCATGGAGGTTAAATCTGTATTGTTAGTCATACACTTTGTATTTTTTTAAAAACAGCTTCATCAATATATGCAAATATAGTCATAGTCTCTAATTCTGACATCGCCATAATGCCGATGCCACAATATTGTCCTCCTTAGCTTGCTTGGGATACCCATACCCAAAATGATCCTCCAGAGTAATTACCGATAGGCGATATCATAAGCCCTCTATAAATTTATAAATATATGATGAATTGACAAAGTTTTCATTGAATATTAACGTGCAATGTTAAATATTTAGTTTATAATAGAACTGCTCGGTCTGAAATGTATTCCTTTTAAATGTGTTGCATCAATTATTCACCAGTACTCTGATCGAACGACTTTATCCTAGTGTAGAGCAAATATTCAAAGAGCTTTTATTATATCATGTAAATTTATTTTTGATTGTATAAATTTCGTAAACGGCGTGTATTACTCGTTGTGTTGTCAAAAGCAATGTAAATCGAAATCAGCTAGCTGAAATTTAATTAAAAAGGACATTTATTTAAAAAGCATTGTATAAATGCTTTATGGCGCTTGATGGAATACTCATTAATTTTTGTCCCCATTTTAAACAGGGAAAGTGTATTTTTTTCGTTTTAACCCAAGTTGGCAGCAAATGCTCGCGCGTGGGCATGAAGATGGAATTTATGATCAAACAGGCTGATTTACATTAACTTGGAACATATGTAAGCGTACTATATTAATCTCAGGTACATTGAACACGGATGTGGAGGCCGTTAGAAGGCACGCATTTAGCGGTACTATTATATTAATATTTAACATTTGACAACCTCAAGAATACGCAGCAGCCGAAGTTAAGAACCGCACGGCACAAAGAGCGGGCCCTAAACCGCCGCCGGAGCATAATCCCGCCGAATTAACGGCTACAACAGTTTCAGTGTGGAGTTTTGACTTTGTATTCAATTACCAGCTCAACTTGCCATATATAAGTTATTTCAGAGTCTATTTGCTCAGGTGTGATAATTATCTTGTTAAAAAGTTGCGCTCGCAACCTAACCAGGAAGGCTTTATTCGCATTATGGATTAAAAGCACGCGTACTAACTCTTCGTTACAAAAAATCGACACCGTCATTAAGCTTGAAAATTTTCATAATATTTTCAGTCTCGTATATAAAGTTTACTTGCAAGTACAAACATTCATTTTGTTAATAAAATGTGGATATTGACGATCGAACAATGCTTTTGAGCAGCTCTTGTAAGCTTTACCAACAACAGATAATATGAAAAGTAAATCATTTTTATAGCCAGTTCATGTTTACACCCAAGTGAGCATTTATAAGATATTTTATTTGGTATTATTTCTTAACTCTTTTGCACAATTAATTCTGTTTCATTGCGAGCAGTACAATGATCATCAGTTATCAAAGCCGGTTCCGAAAAGTGTAAATCAGGTAGTAGAAAAATGAGGAATTTACCCTACATATGAATCTGTTTTAAGTTATTCGATGAGATCCATATGAAAATTTAATTTGCCACAATATATTATATATAGAAACATTTTAACCCTTCTGTCAATAAGATAGTCTGACTATACCATTTTGCTAATAGTAGCTATGTATAGATCTTATCAAATCTCACTGACTTTGTTAATTGAAGGGTTTTACACAATTTAGAGCTAAAAGAAAAAGTTCAGAAAAACGTTCATAAAAGATGGAAGCTCTATTTATAGAATAAGTTAGATACTGCAACATTGGCATCATTCATTTTTATAAGAATTTGAACAAGATAACTAATCATTCCATCGATGTACGTCAAAAATGTTTACAAATTCTAACGATTAAGCTGTTGACACCAAATGTAGAAAAATATAAAGAGAACAAACATGTTAGAAATGGACATGCAAAATTGGCCAAGTGAACGATAAGCTTCAAAGAAAACTCCGATTTGTATCTAAGAAATGCGAGTAGCCAATCTAGTCAGATCACTTTCATTGACTAGATGTGATAGAAATATTAATTGACTAAATGATTAAATTTATTAGCAAGCTAATAAAATAACGCAACGAGATTAAATATGTATATGCAATTTCTTATTATCAAAACCAGGGCTACGTACAGTTTTTTTTTTTAAATTCTGCTGCTGAAAATGCACGCTCAGCCTCCACACTCGTTGAAGGTATTGTTATCAGATATTAAATTCTGAACTCCGTATCTATTACATTTCATATCGATATTCCTATTATTAGAGTTGAGGCGTAGTAAATACATCGCCGGTAGGGAAAGGTTAAAATAACAATTTGAAAAACATATATGTACTGTATATATGTTACATAAATTAGGCAGTTACTGCCCTAGTGTCGCCTAAGTTCCAATCAGTAGTTACGCCACTGTTTCCAAGCGTCCAGATTTGGGTGGGAATGTCTCGATTTAGTAGCCTTCATCGTGCTAGTGAGGTGTACGATTTCTGTTAGATAAAAATTTCAATCCCGAATTTTTTGGGGTTACGTTTACTAATCCCGGGATTCATGAGCACCTAAAACTGTCCGGGATCCCGGGATTGGGTCATAACATGTCTTAAGAAAATGACGTTATAGAAGCTTTTCTCGTACGAAAGTTAACAGTCAAAATCAACGAAAAGACTTTTTATCATCACAATCAATATATTCAGTATTAATACCGAATTATTTGACATGATATTTCATCGTTATTTTTTACTTAATGAACGTAGGAAAGCCAAAAGAGGAACACTTGATGATTTTTTGTAAAGCAGAATCAGATGATTAAATAATATTCCCTCATCGATTGCCTTCATATTCGAATATTTAGAACATTTCATCCAAGATAAACGAATTTGAAAATAGCTTGAAGTTGAAAACATTTTATTTATTTTATAATAAAATGTCGAATGAAAGATAATGAAGTAGCATATTGAGAATATTTATACAAAAAGACATCCATCTTATTTACGTTCCGAATTTACACGTTCAAATTACGATGCATAAAGACCAATTTGAGGATTGTTTACTTTGTCTGCGTTTAAGGGTCGCTGTTGGTTAATCCTTGAGGAGTTAGCCCACCCTTTTATTTGCAGATTTCTGTCACATTAGCACTATTGTCTGTTCTTGCTTGGTCATCTATCAACTGGTCTAACAAAGCTACGTCTTGGTGTGTACATATGTAATGGCACAAACGGGAAGATTTGTGGCATTTTGCTAGTATCTGCATTGTGTATGTACATTTGGAAACTAGTAAATATTTTATGAATGTATCAGTCAATATTAGTTATTAACAGTACTATATTTCATATTTATGTATGCAGATGTAAGCAGAAGAGTGCAGTTATACATTTTCTTGTTAAAAATGTAAGAAAAAAATGATTGAATATAAAGCTTGGGTCTGTCACTATTTTGAGTGTAGAAAAATACTGATATTCCCCTAAACTTAAATAATAATTTTGAAAATTTGCTTGAAAGCTTATGTTAACTATTTTTAAGAAAAAAACAAACTTGTGTTTTTAAAATTCATTTCACAAAATACTTTCATAATAGGATGGATGGTTTTTACAACTTTTACAAACTTTGTGAAAGATCATAAAAAAGAAGGAAAGCTCTCAAAAATCATGCTGCTCTTGTATGACATACACATGTCTGGTAAATTTCAAGCAACATTATTGTCAAGCATTTTATTGTCATGCTTCACATACATGACAGTAAAATTGTTATTTTATTGTCATGTATGTCAAACAATTTTTTTTCGACGATGAAGATGTCAAGAAAGTAAAAACTACCAAACGTATTATACAATTATCATAATCTCTAAACACATTGGCTCAATATATTTGCTAATTACTAATCAATCATTATAAATCTTATGACATTATGAACCCATATTATAGATTTTTAATCTAGATAAAAACAAATTCATTAGTCATTGCGTATTATTCTTTGAAAGTCTTCATGGCCATAGTAAAAAATATTTTTTTAGTTAATTGCTTTCAATCTTTCATAATCTTTTCGGAGTGTCGGTGCTTTATTTGGAGGTCGGTCACTGCCATTAATTTAATAGCTGCTTTTCTTGCCATTAAGCTCGCTCTCGCAAAACAAACAACAGCTTTGCTGACTTCTTCGTACAAATTCAGATTTGGATAATTAATATCCGACTATAATCTAGGAAAAAGGTAAAGATAAATGTTCTTATGCAAATTATCATTGCTGAAAGTACTTCATTCAGAAATGAGTTTGCTTAAATTCCATAGCATAATTAAATGATTAAACAGTCTCAATTTAATATTATCATAATTTAGGCTAATGTATTTATATTATGTTTTTTTTTTTTGGAACAAGATATAAGAAAAATGAGTTTCACGCCAAAAATAACGCTTTCAAATGCATACAAAACGTTGAACACATGAAAGCTGCCATCAGGGATTAGGTCTATGCCGTTCGTCCTCGAGTGTAAAATAAAACGTCTGAAAAAGGACGAACACGGATGAAACAACGTCCAGTGAATAGAAAACTACACAAGCATACAATACACCATACTTTCGATCCCATGGGACTCTATGGACACTAGAAACCTAACCTGAAATAGGATATAAACGCATGTAGCAACACATCGTTGTTATATTTTTTGCTGCATTAATTTTGAATCGTAGATCAAAGTATTAGCATACAAAAGGTCCGGACAGAACTTACAACTCAAGGAAAAAATTGCTTGTAAATGTAAATTGAAATGTGGGGTATTTTACGGTACATTAATTTAATAGGAGCACAAGGTCAGCGCACCTTAATTTGTCATACATTAACAAAGGGCTGGATCTACCTTCGTGGAATGGTTCAAATTATTACGCGCAGTTAAATTTAATTTTATTTTGAAAACATATTTTTTTCTATCGAATATTTTGCTCGAATGTTGCTGAAAGCAGTTTAAAATACTGCACTGTGACTTAAATTCGATCGTAAAATGAGCGATTCTACGGTCGTCGTTAACCGAATATGGCGCAAGAGCACTGATAATAATCGTATAGTTCACAGTATATCGACATTTTTAAAAGATACGATCGAAAGATATGAGCCATGAAAATGAAGCCATAATCGACTTCCTTGTGATTAACGATATACATTTGAAACGCATGTATTTTTAAAATAACATCAGATGAAGAGTGTATCCGAAAAGTCGTCAAAAATATATCGAAAGTGTTGAAATTAATAGAGGGTGGATTTATTACTACTTCCATAACTTTAGATTTAATATATTAGGGCGACCAAAAAATAATCAAAAAAAAATTAATGAGCTCTTTCACAACTAGTTTTTGTTAAGACACGATCCATTAAACACATAAATTTTGATATGGCATTGAAGCAAAAATAATGGCTTTCTTCCGAAAAAGTACCTATTCGACCCCTCAATCAACATTAACAATAAAGAACGTCCTTTTTTGTGTGTGGTGGTATTTTTCTGAAATTATTAATTATTAATTGCTCAAACCTGACCAAACCGTTATAGTGATCGTTTATTGCTAACAATTCGAATGAATGAAACACGAACTCATATAAAAGGATCGTTTTTAGTCAATAGCTAAAATGGATTCTTCTTCACGATAACGCGTGATCGCATACTGTATAAATAGCTTAGGAAAAAATAAAAAAGCTTGGATTGGAAATTCTATCTCATCCAATCTATTCACCAGATCTTGTACCCTTATATTATTACCTTTTTATATCGTTAAAGCATACATTAAGATGCAAAAATATTGACAAAGTTGGAGAAGTATAAAGGTACTTGTAAAAGTTTTTCAATGAAAAATCAAAGGGCTTTTTCAAAAATGGAATTTAAAAATTACCTTTATACTAGCAAAACCTGATAAAAAATTATGAAAGTTATTTGTTTGATAAGTATTTAAGATTTCTTTAATAAATAAATGTTTTTCACCAGCCAAAAAAATTTTGATTACTTTTCGGTCCCTTAAAATTTGATGAATCTATTTATATATGATACTACAATAGATGTATTATACTGGGTATTTTGCACATGGTATATTAATACCAATTTCAACTAATTTGAACAATGTTGCGCTCAAAGTATCTTAAAATATTAAGAACATTAATGATGAAATAATGTCATACTTTTCTTCCCTCGTATTTAAGGTAAAAATGCAGATTATTTTATAGCTTTCGTTCCATTGCATTTATCAAGATATTAATTTTAAAGCTTGAGGGGTTTATTTCAAATCACTTTCATAGTGGAAAATGAGCACTGACATAAATAAATTGAATAAACGAATGCCTTCTTTCATACTTGGATTTCTTTTTGTTGAAATGCTATACTTGAGGCGATACTTTTCAGCGATAAATTACATTTCAAAATGCGTCAGAACTGTTTCTGAAAAATTGTTATTTTTGATTATTTTCAGTTGAAAATCGTTTGAATCATTTAAAAATGGTGCATCCCTGCATAGATTTTAATTGATTACCTATTTTAAGTATGAGGAACATTTAGCTTCATTTGACTTAGGTTAGTCTTCCAGAATGCAAGTTTTTTGAAAATGTCTGTAAATTGAAAATATTTAATTGACTATTTTTGAAGATATTAAGAAAAAATAAACAAATATGTTTTAAATACTTCTGATAACCAATATAATGTTTTTGCTTTGTTATAATTGAAATATCAATTCTAGTCTAACAATCTCAATACAATGTTCACTTAAACCGATGACCTCTCGTTGTCCAAAAAAGTTCTATCTTCCAGGTCGACAATATTAACATGTAAATGCTTTAGGATTTTTTAAATTAAATTATTTAATAATTCGATTTTAATAAATCGTTTTGATAAATAATCCAATTTTCGTCACCTGTTACCAAATGGTCAAAAAATGGCTCTCTTTCGAAGCGCATGAAAATAAAAAATGTAACATAGCACGTTTAAATCGATTATCGACATTCATTTTCTATGGGTACTAATATGCATCCGATGCTTACGAAAATTGGTGACAATTGGTGACATGTAAGTGACGAAAACTTTCGAATGGTTCGAAATCTTATTCGGTCTTATACTGAATCATAGCATGCTATTAATGCGCACAAACTTATGGACTGCCTTGATATTACATAATAAATAGTGTTTTTAAATAAAAATTATGTAATCTGTGTTATTTAGCTAATTACAAATATATATTATTAATTAAAAACTTATACTGACTCTAATTACATTGTGTTAAAATGCTACCTATTCGCCTTGTTTGTAATAAACTTGAGCTTTCATTTTTTTATAACTGTATTCAAAGCTTAAAAAAACAATGTAGCGTTATTAGTGAAGTTTTATACATTTTCAAAGGACTCTTGATGAGGTTGCGCATTTTGGCAGCATTGAAATTAAAGCTCTTTTTAGACAATTTTAGAGCTTCTCGTATATCTGGCAGAATAGACGGCTTGAACCAACATGTAAACTCGAAGAAGAGCAGGTGTATTTATGACCACTCCAACTCCATTGGGTGAACGATCCTGAATGTAGATTGGCAAAGACAAATGCCATTCTAAAAACTTAAGCAGTGAAGTTAATTTGATTAGAGAGAGAGATTTTTCTTGACTGGCGTCTGGGTGGTGTCACTTCATAAAGCGACATCCGAGTGTTTTGAGACTTTGTCGTCACAAACGGGAAACTTTCGCAGGTTCAGGAGGGCTCGCATCTGCCGGCAAAGGTCATACCTAAGTGCTTTTAAATTATATCGCTTCATTAACGTGGCACGTGTGGGGGCGAAAGTGTACTCAGGGTCCTGGGGTCTCTTTATCACGACGACTCCTAAATGAAGCAGAAACATTTGTTTGTATGTTTGGATACAACTTGGCCGATTCTTGAAACGTCGAGCCTGAAAAAAATCCTTTCATCCGCTGTTGCATGTATAATTTTGCGGAAGGCTGCTATAGATGATATTCGCAATTATTTATGGACGGACGCAATAAAAATGGTAAAATTTAGTGCTCGTATCGGATACGGCAATCGACTATAACCAATGTGATTGCTGGAAACCACTTGCGCAAAACTGATGCAATCCATACAAACAATGATCGTTATCTTTGGATTTGCTTTCCTGAACTAAATTAAATTAAATGTGGAATCCTGTGAAAAAGGTGGAGAAATATTATTAATCTTTAACGAAAGAATACCACAATTTTCATAATGACAAATATTCTAATCGCACCATATTTCCGACTCAAAAAGATTTGATTTCAATTATTTTCAATTACATTATTTTTTTTTCGTTCATTTAAAATTATCTACTTTAAGTCAAAATATCATCGATCTAATTGCGATCATTTATAAAAAACTAGATCGTTCGCTAAGAGTTAATAAGCTTTCACTCAAACCTTACAGAATGAAGTACATATTGTAGATAATTATTGTCTAGTTAACTGTCAAATTATAATAAATTTATTCCTTTTATTGTGTATTTTCATTTAATATTTTTTTTCAATATAATGTATAATTATTTCTTTAACAAAAAATGTAAATTAAATATATCCATGAATCATTTCAACTTGTGTAAATTTCAAGCAAATGAAGAGAAACGAAAAATAATATATCATATACGTTAATTGTGAGCCCTTCAAAGGTTAATGGAAGCCTTTGGTAATCATATTTTTAACAAATACTTGATATTCTCTCTACCCTATCCAAAATATTGAAAAACAATTTTTCTCAACCCCCGTTATGATTAATTTCATTTATAAACTATTAATATTGCATGAGTAGTTTATCACATTTCTTTTATATTTAAGATTAATCGCATTATGCACTCACGGATGAACCTAGCGCTTCTATATTACCACGATGAGTCCCAGAGAAAACTATTGTTCTATCTCCAAATGTCTCGGAGCTTTGGAATCTGACTGAACCAGACACAGCTCAGGGGAATTACTTTGATTCTTTGTGAAGCCATGTGTGATCGTGAATTGTCATGTAGTCCTAGAAATATTTGCATGTCAGAGCCAGTGCTCCCTATCTGCGGGATAAAATCTGAAATGACACTCAGACCAACCGGAAATACACGTTGACTGACGCTGAATTGCTCGGCGTTGCATCGATATGCAAAAATACTTAAAGCTGCATGCTATATACGATTTAAATACGAACCATTAAATCTAAGGTTTACCCTTAAATATTTGATTATGATAAATAAAATATATTTATATCGATAATAATATTTAACAGGGCGTTTTGAGTTTTCCACCCTTTTAAGCTTTAATCCCCAACGACACCTCCCAAACTCTCTATTAAAATTTAAATGTATAAAGGATAGCGTCAAATAGCTATCGAAGCTGCAACCTTAATATTAAAAATCGAATTTGTTTATTTGAATATAGGTAGTCATCTTGGGCTACATTTTACAGAATATATATGGCCGACGACCACATTTAAAATATATATATATAAATTAGGGTGATCCTTTTTTGGGTCGAAAACTATTTTTTTGGAATATTCAACCGATCAACACCTTATTTATTTTTCCACCCTAAAAAAGTTTCTGCATTTTTTCTTAATGTATTGAAAATAATATTTAGGGATCGCTACCAAGGTTTGAATTCTTATAAAAAAAATTAAAACATTGTTTTAATCACTAACTTTTATTTAATTATATTCAACATTTACATTTAAAATTAATGTTTAGATCTCAAATAAGTATACTATTTTAATACTAAAATCATAAAAATTCAGGATACAAGCGCTGATTTTTTTGTATCAGGATATTTCTTTCTGTGCGTTTTATTAACAAAAGCAAATATTGCTTTTGCTCTTCGTCAATTTATTATATTCCTTCATTAAGGCAACATCACGATCAGCAATATTATTCACTTCCCGCATAGAATGGAGCATTTTCAGTCATCCTTCCAAGTTTCAACATGTGATGAGATACCTAGTATCTGGAAAAATCGTAAAGAGATGCTAGTCACTAAGTCTTCTATGCTTTTTTCGGTGATGTATTCGACATCAATGCTTTTTCTTTTCGGACTTTTCTACACCTTCGATTTTTAGTGCATCTACCATATTTTGGTTATTTTTAACTGAAAGTTTCTTCGTCTATGTCGTATGTCTGTTTATTCACTTTTAATACGATTTTTTGTACTTATATGAAAAGTGCGTTATAGAAACGATAAAAAAAGTATTCGTACGAGTACATTTAAAAGTATGTCTGTCTGTTTGGCATACCCATACTCTACCCGTCTCTATCTCCTGGTATTTTTTTTAAAATTATATCAAAACGGTGGATTTCAATATTTCCATTTTACATAATCTACTTTATGCAGAAATTTTGACAATCAAGGATATCATAGTTCAACAGAACATGTTTTCGGATACCACATGACATATTGTCACGATAAACAATCTACCTATTTCTTTATCAGATTTCTGCTTAATGTGATGTCTAAGGAATCATCTATTTTGGAATATTCAAATAACAGGATTTAAATTAGAAAATATGATCATATTTTCCGTAATTATCCAGCATTGAAAAAATGGATTACTTTTCGATACTCCTAATATTTAATTGTTATGAGGGAATTTTGATGTGCTAGTCATAGTTTGACCAAGAGATGACCAGGTGAAGGAGGTAACCGACTTAACCCTCACTGTATCTCTAGGGACGGCGGAAGACAGAGGTGGATGAAAGGACGTGATTCGGAGACAAATAAAAGCTGCTTGATCATAGTCACGATCCTCAGTCATGAGGAATCGAAAATGAAGAAGATGTGGGAATTGAAATCCTCCGCCTCACCTTAGTAATAACTCTTTATTAAACAGTTTGAAGTTGGCTCAGAAAAGTGGATGAAAATTAGAGTGACAATAAAAAATATAACTTGTCTTGTTTAAAATATTTGTTTACAATTTCTTAAACGGAGAGAAAGAACCCAGCCGAGAAACTCTAGTAGCACCGGTGAACATCACGATCATATTTCTTTTGAGTTATCGGCCTATATCCCTTTTTTACAGGGTTTTTCATCTACCAAGAAGAAGTACTATTCTTTCAATTCTGCCCACGTCATATGTCTTTCCAAAAAAGGGCCACACAAGGAAAAAGGGCGTAATTACTACCGAGAATAGTAGATATTTTTACTTCTCGCTCTTAGCTGTACATTATGTCAATAATTAATATTTATATTAAAAATCATATGTATGTGAAGAAGTTAGTTGGTGCGGTCGAGAGAGCAAACGCGTTCATAACTTCAATCATATAAATGGAATTTATCAATTTTTTTGATTTAGCAGTTGTAAATAATTCAAATTTAATCCATGTGTTGTAGTAAATTTCATGAACTGGCAACATGTTCTGATAAATCTGAAATTAAAAATGTGTTTTATTATATAATATATCCATAAAAGGAATATTTTTTTATGGAACTTCTCTTACAATGTATAATATTAAAAACCCACGCAACATTGCCATAAGCATTATTTTCTTCAAATGTTTACTCAAAAGAATTCATCAAATTGGATATGTTGTACCTTAAATATGATTTACTCGCAATAGACCTGCCTAGTAGTGGATGAAAAAAATATTTTCTTTTCATTACCGTAAAGGCGGTGAGGTAAAATTTGTAATTGAGACCCGTCCAAATAACATTTCGTTATTTTCGCAAAAGCTCTCGATTTCAGTACACATCCATCGCCTGAAATTTATTTTTCCATTAAAATATGTTAAATGTGTTTTTTCCCGAATCATCATTAAAAAGGTTAATGTATTAAAAAAGCTCATATTTCATTAATAAAACACGGTTCATCAAATCAGTCGAGAGCTTTTATTGGGTTCATCATAACCGTAACCATTTCATGCCCCTTACTTTATTACATCATCCGTAGAGGACCAGCGATAATCCATCTTGGGTTTATGAATACATACCAAATGAAAGTAAATACGCTTTAAATTATCTTCGCGCGAACTTCGTATTACGGCACATTTTTATTCCCGAAAAAAAAATATAACTCGACGTAATGAAGACATCTTTATTGCTGGGAATCCAACAAAGCTCTTCACCTTTGACCCGTGTAGCTTCATAAAAAATTAAGGCTTTGCAAGTAAAAAACGGTCCAGAAAAAACAGAATACGGTCTACGTATTCCTGGAAGGGAGTCGCACAAATCGTATCTTGTCCAAAACCCACTCTCCAAGTTCGCTAGTTACTTTTATAGTTACTCGAAACAAAACTAATCTTCGCGCTTTATGAGAATCTAGAAAAATACTGCGATGAAACCATCGAGGAAAGTGGATCCATTAGTTTCATGATATACAACTCATCATTATTGCTCGAGCATTACCTTTATGTCGAATACAAAGCGATCATAAAATATTTTAGCACCTAATAATACATCGGAAAAACGATATGATTCGTCTTGCGCCATCAAGTTTTAACGATTCGACGATAATACACCGCGACGAATTTTTTTTTGGCAAGTGTAACATAAGCTTAAGTTTCTTTTTATAAGAATAATAAATACTTTTTTTGGTAAAGCTCGTATCTTTAAGATAGAAATAACAATATATAAAAGCAAACAAAAATACAATCTACCCATGTCAATATTTATTTCCGTAGCTATAGATGGTGTTACCTCAATGACTGGATAAAACAAGGGATTCGTGGCATTACTACAAGAAAAAAGGCGAAATTTTTGGCGGATCCAGGAATTCATCATACGCATTACTGTGCATGAAGGTAGTTAACATGTAAAATGTGTTATTATGTATCAAAAAAGTTCATAAGATTTCGAGGCTTAAATCAGCCACAATTCTCCGCTTTCTTAAGGAAATTAGAATGCGAATATTCCGGTCTATTTTACAATACCGAGGTACATTAATCATCTTGCTACAAGATTATCAAACAATTCTGGGATTTGAAGAATTAAATTTGCCAGATCTTTGGAAAATGCTGTTGAAAAACGATAATTTAATGCACTTTCCGACATGCAAAGTGCAAGTGAAAGTCTTGTCGTAGAAGTGTCTTAGAACTGAATATAAAACAAGACTTACAGAATTTAATTCTTTGGATGACTAATCTTCTTTCTTTACTACTATTTTTCTAATAAATATAGAAGCATATGCAAATAGAAGTGATTGAAATTCAGTGCGATTCAAATTTGAAAGTACTTTTCGCTTATAAAAATAAACAAGTATCCGCGCATTTTGGTACCGCGTAATTTAAGGGATCTAAGATATTGCTCAAAAAATGTGTTCATTCTTTTAAATACATGATATCCTTTTATAAACCATGTAGAAATTGTAATTGAAAAATTAAGTCATTTTTGTGCCTTGATGCCGCGTAATAGTGAAATCGTAATATAAAACTACACTTATCGAGGGTTCAGAGGATCTCAAAATCGCTATGCTCGTTGCTAACAAAAACCCTCTCAGTTTAATCAAGGTCGCAGCTATAAACCTACAGGAAGGACGTCTTCCCGCAGCCAAGGCTATCCGACGACTGCTCACTTCCTGCATGTTTGGAACTGAAATGTAACGAAAAGCGAAATGAAAAAGTAATTGATCGAATCCTTAATCTTTAAAAAGAGCGTTGATACCATATATTATACTTTTTGGAGAGGTGCCGAGCCACATCGTTCAATAGATCAGTATGCATCTGGGCAGCATAAGGATATTGTTTCAAATTCAATTTTCATGAATAAAATTTTCATCTATTTCCTAAATAAGAAATTTAATTAGTATATTTCAATTTTATGGTTATTATTTTACATAGATTTAAATTAAGATACAATCGCAAATCTTACGTTCAAGCAGTTTGTATAAATGTGTATAGGCTAGATCCATTAATTTATTGCATAATATAAATAAATTTATCACAAAATATCGGTATTATGTCTATGAAACGCGATATGAGTAAAATAATTAATAATGATGAGAATTGAATAATTATAAACATAGTGTCATGTAAGATTCTAATATGCATTGATGAAACTTCAATAGTTATTATTTTTATCTCGTCAAATGCAAATAATTTATACAATGTGTGTACCTTTAAAATATATTTTAAAGGCCACGTTATATTTCTTTAATGGTGTGCTTAAATTCTGGTAAAACGATAATCCCATTACGAACCTAAGAAAATCACTGGTTTTAATTTTCAGATAATGGCAACAGTTACTCGCTTTTTAACATTGCTTTGTATCGAATTTCTGAAGCTTTATGACGACTAAGAGCTTTTACGAGTCCATCCAGAATTTAAAATAACTTCGCAACGCAATTTACGACTGAGATTGAGCAAATTTATGTGCTTGTGAAACAATTAAATTAAATTAAAGTTTTTTTTTTGGCAACGTTAAGTCCTCGAATCATCCTTAAATATTATTGAATTAAACGAACATTTTCATCCTTCGACGCAAAATATTTACGCTCTGCTCGTTTTGAATCAAGCGATATCAGATCCTCTGGGAATATGATGGTAAAAGTATATGGTAAGCTAAATCCGCAATGCAATCGAAACGGATGATCCTTAAATGGAGTGCATCTTATTGCATAAAATTGTTCAGCTCGATGCACAATTTAAGCATTTCTTCATTTTATGATATCAAATAGGGTATATTGATGCTTGAACATCGTTATGTGGATGTGCGTCACTATTCCTACGATTTGAACGAGTTTTCATATTATTTTATCCTCATTATTTTAATTATGTTTATCTTTTACAAATTCTTAGGATTTTATCTTTAACATCATTAAGTCTCATATTGTTGAGCCCTTAGCATCCTAATTTACAATGTGCTGCACGTCAACACTAATTGGATCTACACTGCCCATATAATTATTCTTATGAGGAAACTCTATATATTTGTGCATAAATAATTATGTTTCATCTTATGCTCTATATTTTAAGCAATGATTACACCCATTCATCATTACAAAGTCAACTATTCAAAATAATAGTAATTAACGCCATATTTTATTTAAAGTTTCTTGAAATTCTAGTATTAAAATGCATATATCATTAAGTTATATTATTGCATTATAAGGCTTCATGCTCTACACTACAGTTGATCTTAGTTAAATTTTTAATCCGGCTGCCATTGAACACATGTCCATCAAAACGGTTAGACAATATACCTGTACAATGATGATAATCATTTATTGAATCTTACTTTATTACATGTTTTTCGTATGAGAAGGGATAGAAAAAGTCATAAAAGTCGTTTTCATGTCGGGTCAACCCAACCCCAAACCACATATTATTTGTTTTTAAATTTCGATAATTTATCGTGGAATAAATAATGTTTGTGATAATATGATGTGGATATTGACATTAGACAGTATACTTCTTAATTTTCACACACTGTGTAAACTTAACATCACTTTAAAGCACAATGCTATAATAAATTCATAAGCACCTTGATTTTCATATTGTACATCTAAAATATGAAATATACATGATGGAAGGAATATCAATATTACAGACAATTTTCCATGATAATATTATTTAATTTAACTATCATCGAGGTATTCGTAAATCTGAATCACGTCAAATGCGACATTCGGATTTATCCCATACATTGGCTGTCAGCATCTAAAACTTTATTAATCAGTCATTGAATAGTCTAAAACTATTGTCTAATATTAAAAATCATTCAAAACAATTCTATTCTCACGAAAACAATATAGAGAGAAAATTGTAGAGCACGTATACCTAATATCAGACTGTTTTCCCCAGATTCACATTACTTTCTCTATTCTATATTAAGTCCACCTAGACAATATACCCATTCTGTCGTGTCTTGCTCTATTTTACTATCCGGAAAGCATTTGTCACGATGCGACCACGTAGGACTTACGTGATCCCAATTTACGTGTCTTTTTCGCGGGCGTGTTACGGGTTTGATTACCCTGTTCGGGTCACAACGAATATTATATACGTTTATGAGTGATAACATTTATTGCGGAGGGCTGAGCCAGACCATAAACCTTAAACGCCATGATAACTTAGGACCGTGAAATCCAAAAACGAAACCCACTTGCCCCCCCATTAAGTCTGGGGGAAGATAATGACGAGATGCATGTATTGATGCTGAGCCATTTGCTTTCTCGTAAAAAAATATTCCGACTTTGTGTTATATTAAATATTTCCGTAAGATTGAGGATGAGGAAAAAATTAAAAACGTGACATGAAAACGTTATTTATTCTGTCGGCAATGATATACATTTCATCTCGCAATGAAGAAAATCATCATTAAGTTCATCTTTTCGCGTAAAACAGGACGTCTTAAACATAAAAATGATTTAAAGGACGCCATCTAAATAATATAAAGGACTTCCTCGTATTGATGCTACAAATTTTCATCAAATTTATACAGGTGCTCTAAGACCCTAAGAGGCATACTTCTAGACTGCATAATGTTATCCCAACTCATTCAACGTAAATTTTGAATTAACCATTAATGAAGCTTTTAGCTTATAGTGCAGGGGACTAACAAAAACTAAAGCTGAAATAACAAAGCATGCTTCGTATGTTGATTTATATCAAACAGTATGTGTATGAATTATGATCATATTTTAAATATTAAATAAGTTTTGATCCATTTTAAAATGTAAGCTAATAAGAAACGTGGCTATTAAATAACGAGACTGGACATATGTGGTTCGAATTTCACAAAGAAGGCAACAATTATTTCAAGGAGTGTTGTATTTTAAGGGCGTAATTCTGAAACGTTGGATTTTAAACAAAACAAACAATGCAAATAAATTTTAACAGATTATGGAAATTAAACAAGTTTGCCCTTGTGGAAACCCATTTTTTGCAAGTTAATAAGTTGGAAAAAAATATTTTATTACACTGCTCATCAATAAGAGATTAAAGATATAGATTTGCAATGGTACGCAGAAACGCAGAAAGGACATTATAATGAAGAAAAATGATCTGTAATGAAATATTTTCGTTTAATTAATACTTCACTATCATTATCGTTATTTAATATTCATCTAGCAAAATAATAAATTACACATTTCAAAAGTATTGCATACTATAAAGATTACGTTTTATCTGTTAAATTCTGCATGGTTCTGCATTTTGCTATGGTTTCATAGACGTCAGTCGATACTTAAATGAGTTATAGTAGATGTATATTCTAACTATTATATTATACATCATTTTAACTTCCTCTTTAACTAATAAGCATTTTAAATTTTCACTTGTCGATAGGTCTATTTATTATTTTCAATGTAAAGCTACACTTTTATACCGTTTGAACTTCCACTAACGACTATTTTATCCATTTTTATTAGTTTTAGACTTGAAAAAAATATAAAATAGTATGTTTAACCATTCTATTTAATTTTGGAACATGAACATAATACAATTACAATAGCAAATTTATTTATTTCTCCCAGTGAAATTCATCATAAAAATGACTTATCGTCGATGTAGTCTATAGACTGTATATATTCCACTATACAATTTATGCTAAAATCGCTTACGTTCGTCTATACCTCCATAATCCTCAAAAGGAGAAGAAAACCGTAAAAAGACAAGACAAAGCTTCTACCATAAAGAATATTTTACCTCTTGTTAAAAGGTTTTCTTGTACAATATAAAATCAAGATAGTAGTTGATAATCTTTTAACTATCAACTATTACCCTTATGTATTCTATAAACAAGAAAATATCATATTACATTGATTTAGTTTGAAATAAATGGGCTTAGTATATCAAACTTTATTATTAATAGGAAAATTTATCCACTAAAGTTGGATTTGAACCAACATACTTATGCTATCCAGATGCATACTGTGACTATTGAGCTACGAGGCTCGGCACTTTTCCAAGAAGTACTAACAATATATATGATATCAATGCTCTCCTCATGATAAATGCTTCCTCATTAATATGAAAAATAAAAATAATGAAGTTAAATAACTTGTAAAAAACAGGAAAATAATCTTGACAGAAATGCTATATTTAAAGACTATACCATAACTTAAAATGGATAAATGTTTGGTGTCTAATGAGTTTTTCAAGTGAAATATTGAAATACTGGATAATATACATTTTCGTTGATCTAAGGATATTCATTGAATTTATATTTTTAAAAAACCCTAATTGGTCTGAGTGATAATACCTAATATATTTACTGTTTTAAGAGTTATAAAAAACGATTCAAAAGATTATTATAGTTCCAAAGAATCAAGCCTAAAACTGCCAAATCCGATGATCGCTTAGGTCACTTAAGTTCGAGTGTTTCGATAATATTCGATTATTAATAGTTGACAAATAGTTTGCGGAGTTCCATTGTGGTTTTGATAGAATAAGCCATCGCTGCTTAGCTTCTGCTCCTGAATTCAATTTGAAAACGTCTTCCTGTATGCTTTGCACATTGAAATTACTCCAGAAGCAATTATTTTGAATGATGAATGCGTTTACTTGAATCGAAAGGATTTCTCCTAGAAGTCACCAAGAAGTTCCATTTTTATCCAGATTTAAATATTTTGTGTCAATTGGCGTTAATTGTATTGTAGGTGCATTTAATAGGTTTTCGGATAACTACTTTTCTACAACTGCTTTCTATGATCAATAATTGTAGTAGATTAATTTAATATTTTGACTAATTTGTCTTATAAAAAACATGTCACAATTAATAGAAACTTATTGTATAAAATCGCGCTGTATAAAGCCGTGTTATACGAGGCCCGAGTGTATACGGAAACTTCAATGTTGATATTACTTCTTAATAAAATTAATTTTCTATTTTTATTTGTTATGTTTTAAAATTAAAAAAACTACTAAATAAATATATGTTCAAGGAGATTATGTATATATAATATATAAGTATCTAAATTCAGAATACACTTAAACCTCTTTTTATGCTGTAGATCGCACAAAAAAAGCTATGGATTTTAAAAACCGCATAACTTTGAGGCAGCCATATAAAGTATATATTGAAAATCGCATAAAAAAAGTTAATAAAAAAACAATAAGGCAATTAAAGGATTACATTTTTGTTAATGTTTATAGGAAATCTTGAATCATTCCTCTTTCAAAAAATATAATTCATAGTCCCTAACTCAAAAAAATCATAAAAAACGACTGCTTAAAATAAAAATTAATTCAAAATTCATTTTTTGGCCTTATTTTGTTCATTTTTAATATTTTTTTAAAAAGCTAAAAAATAAATTTGAAAGGAATAATAAAGGGTTATATAGAGAAGATTTGTAGCTAGTTTGAAGTAAAATAATTCATTAAAACTTGAAATATGTCAATCGTGTTGAAAAAAGTAGTTTCGAGAAAAACGCGTTAAAAGATTTCATTATGGTAGGACCGGCCATGTTGTCTCGTCACTAAAATAGCTATAACTCCATAAGTACTTGGTATTTTAGGAAATTCCTTTGGAGAATATTTTTTTAAAAGTCGAAACATTGGGAAAATGCAAAAAAAATCAATGTTTTCAAAAATCTAAACCAGAATAAAGGGCGTGATCTTAATTCAGCAATAGCAGATGCAATATGATTTACACAGTCCCAAATTTTTTTTCCAAATTTGTTGATGAGTTACTTCCTATTTTATCCAAAGTAGCTCGATACGTACTATTAATAATTAAATAAAAAAGAAAAAAAACCGCCTAACTTCGAAATCACACAAAATAAAATCGCACAAAAAGAGGTTTGATTGTATACGAAGTTATTGAGTCCAGAACCCAGTCTAAAAATGAACTAATGCCTAGATTACATTTTTAATAATGATTTTATGAGAACTCATTTGATTATTTCGTTACGATAAGTGTCTAAATTTAATATACGAAATGATCCTTCAGAATGACATAAAATATTTGCTTGAACAAATCGCCTTTATGATCAATTCCGAGAATATTTCCTCGTCGTGTTTTACTCTTGACGTCATATGGAATCTTAAAGAAGCTGTCCCGTGGAACATTTTTATGGAGATATTTATCATGTTTGTGGGATAGACAGGCGCCTCACATCTCGCTGCAGTACTAGGAGGGGTTGGGGATTTTAATAGAGCGAGTGAAATGACTCCTTCACGATAGTGACTTGGAAGCATGATGAAGGCAATTAAGTGTACTAAGTGCTTCCGTGACAGTGAATATAACGACCTCCACAACACAACTCGGCATAAACTTAATTTTACTTCGACGTTAAATGCGGTTACCAGATATAAATAATTTATATTTTCATCTGCGGATTTAATTTATTCCTCACAACAAGAAAATTCCCCAGCAATCCGCCTCATCATGGAGTCTTCGAGCTTACGCGTAAATATTACAACGAGTCGCTCATATGGAGGCCCAAATAAAGCGATGCCTTACAAAGGAGTAACAATAAAATTCTTTTTCACGCGGAACATTAGTATTACGCGAAATGTTTGTACTTTTATATGCGTAAGACGAAAAATCTCCATAAATTTCCTCCAGGTGTGATAAATTTCTAAGTTTACGCACGTAAGGTCATTCATCATACCGCGAACATATATTATGTATTTTGGCTTTACAATAATCTTCAAATGTGTACGGTTAAAAAGAAAACGGAATCTGAATTTTTTATCCCTTCCTTTATTTCTTATTTATTGGCGGGGTAGCAAACATTTCTCAAAAATATACACTGAAATATAATGGTATACTCTTTAAATGTAGCACATTTTGTAGCATAACTTTTTCACTAAACGAGAGTTAAATAGAAAAACTGTACTGATTAAATTGGATGGCGCAGTCCCCATAGAACTTTTAGCATGAAAATACGGTATACTTTAAAAATATTAAACTAAAATCAGTTCGTCTTTTTTAATCTTGAAATTAAGTAACTCTGAAGAATGATTATGTTACATAGATATCAATCACGTAAATTTTTATTTCATATCATCTCTTTAAAAAAATTGTATTTTTCCAAAATTTGTATTTAAAAATATGTGATCTCTGGTTATGACTTCCAATACTTCAAAAATACCAAGCTAATTTAATACCGAACTATAAGAGGCATTGCTTTATATTTATATTGAAGCATTCCAACATCTTAAAACACTAATATAATAGATAAAACACAGATAAAATTCCTTTCTGCTGAGACACGGACTAAAACTCGCAAAATTTCCGATTTCCCGACAAATTATTTATTTCCGTCGCTGCAGATGAATACTTATATACTATAATATTTTGATGTAATTCGTAATTATATTACGGTGGAATACAAAAATTCTGAACCCCGCATTTATTATACATCATATCGATATTCCCATTATTAGAGTCGAGGTGTAGTAAATACATCACCGGTGGGGAAAGGTAACTGTAACAATTTTAAAAACTTACATGTACGCTATATATGTATACATAGATTAGACAGTCATAGCCCCTAAGCGTCGCCTAAGTTCGCCAATTAGTAACTACGCCCCTGTTTCCAAGTGTCCAGATTTCGTCGGGAATGTTTCGATTTAGTAGCCTTCATCGTTTTGATGAGGTGTACGATTTCTGTTAGATAAAAATTTCAATCCCGATTTTTTCTGGATTACGTTTACTAATCTCGGGATTAATACGGGGAATAAGTACCATAAACTGTCCGGGATTCTGGGATTGGATTCCCTACTCACGCAGTAAAAATGAAACTTTTTTTGAAGAAAAAGTTGATTTTATACATTATTTTTTTCCCATTTATTACTGGAAATTTTTAACTAAAAGATAAAACTGTGTTTGTGTAATATATAATAAAATAGGTAAGCTACTAGTCTAGTGATATTTTTATTCTACGTACAGTGCCGCTCAAAAATGTTCAAATATTTTCCAAACGTTTCTTTTAGCTTCATTTTTTTGGAATCATACCCATTCAGATTTAAAAAATAGTATTTCTATAATATTTGATAATATATATATGTATAAGTATGGATTTTATTGAAAGAGAAAATGAAGCGTTTAAACAGTTTTGTGTACAAAGGCTTCTATTTCGATATTCATCGGCTAAACCCATATATTTTTGTCGGTCTCTCCGTACATTTATGGTCGATGAAGCCTCTCAGCAACAGTGAGAAAAAACAAGTCGAGACCCTGCTGTATTCATCATGAACTGCATGGGAGTCAGTATTGGTTCAATCAGTACTATTCGCAAGGGCCTGTTCATTGTTTATCCAAATAACAAGGGAGGAAATTCGCCAAAGCTGACAGAACGCGGTTTCCGTCAAATGTGTCGGGTGGCGGATCAAATTCTAGTTGATAACGTCGTGCAGATTGCGACTCATGTCAAGGAATTTCTCCAAGGAGATGTCATTCGAATAACAGTTGCAAGGGCACTTAAGTCTGCTGGTTATTTCTCCGTTAAAAAGGGTAAAAATACACTTATAATTTCGCACCATTGCTGGAAGATTTTAATTTGCAAAAACCTACATCAACTGTACTTTAGAGGATTGAAAATGAGCTATCTGGTCAGATTAAATAAAGGTCAACCGTATCCTATTAGATAGTTTGTAGTGAAGCTTGTTCAAGCCCGGAAAAAGTCCTGAAAGCAAGTCAACTCAACCAACTGTCAAGCACTTGTCCCCGGCTACTGTATTCTAATATAGGGCAACGTGGACCAGGAACTGCATTGAGAAGCATTCCGGAAAGCGATTTAGAAGGAACAGTTCGATTTTATGGATTGGACAAAGAAATAATTATATTCCAACACGATGAAGACCCCAAACACACTGCCTGTTCCGTCAAAAATTCATCTTATATATATGAAGGTGATGATGTTTAAATCTTGAATGACTTTATTTTAAATCTGAAACATGTATTATTATAATTGCTAAAAACATTTCTTAGACAACTTCATACTTTTGAATTATTTTCAGTTTATCTTTTAATCAAAACGTCGAGCAAAAGACGATTGAATTACAAGATAATAATTTTTGAAAGCTAATTTTAAGCATCCTGATTAATTGGACATTTAATATTTTTTATCATTTATTCCACAAATTGTGCTGAAAAAATACAGTCAGCTCGTGTCTGTTTGAGCTTCAAATTTCAATAAGAGACTCGTGTTTTTTTTTAATAAGCCAAAGCTTAACGTCGACAAAACGCTGGCGCACAAAAATTTGTTCTTATTTCAGCAGCACATTTTGTTAATTAGGTATCTGGTCGCAGGTGGAAGTTAGATATTTAACCGCAACATGTCATTAGCAGTATCCACATATCTGAACAAAATTGCGTCGTTACAACCGAAACCAGATGTCGTACATAAACGACGTCAACAAAAATGCCCTAAATGCGACCATAAAACCATTTACACATCCTGAAGACCGCTCGTAAAAATTTTGATTTTGATTTAACGACCCCGATGGATGCGTTCTATGACCGATTAAAAGTATTAAGACATTTGGATATGGCCACTTGAACACTGGGCTAATATCCTTATTGGCTCGTATTCTCACTTTTTTACATTTGATGCTGAAAAACATCTTGAATGTCGAAAGTTTTATAGTTGCTCGTTGGAACTTAATCGTTGTACTTATTCTTAAGCATCCTTTGACAAAGCGATATCCAAAACTTTTCGCTGCGAAGAGTTTGGGAAGATATATTTCTAAATTCGATTGAGTCTTCCAATGCATTTCAAAGTTCAAAAGCAAATATTTTGACTCTCAACTAATAATGAAATCTTTAAAAAAATAATTTCAAATGAAGAAGAAGAAAGTTTAAAATTAATAAAATCCTATAAATTTATAGGGAAATGTGTTATTACATCTTATTCAAATGAATAAAAATATATGTAAATTATGGTACCCGAGATGAGATATTCCCACATTGTTAATATCAACCAATTTGCGAAATCAAAAAATCATTTAATATTATTCCAAATGCAAATGAATTGTTTATCAAGTGTTAATGGATCAATTAATCAAATTCAGTTATAATTTGAAATTGATAGTTTAGCTATTGAGCTTACTAAGCTGGGGTGGATAAAATTACTATGAATAAGGACAGCTGTATTATCTTAAGCGTTCTAGGCCATATCGAACATCAAAGATGTTATTTAATATTATGCACGCATAAAAATATCGGAAAAGTTGATACATTTATTCTAAATTTTATATAATATAATAAATATACAAGCTCATTTATATGGACTGTATTTGAACAAGTTTTCGTCATTGTGAATTTTGTAAGATCTAAAGTGCATTTAACGTGAGTTGCACAAATTGTGTTGTTTGTGTTGTTTCCAAACAAACTTTTCTTGGTAGTTCTCCCATCGTAAAAGTGAGTTAAATGTGTTTACTGCACTGATACGAAATCTTCAAAAATAGCTCCTTAAGTGCTATTTTATTTCAGGAATTTTTGCACGTTAAAAGCTTCCGGTTTTTCCAGTAGGATGAGAAGTAACATAGGGAAGCTATTCGGATTCCACAATTACATTTTTCGGTGAGAATTTTCGCGGATGAAACAGTCCGTCCCTCATACAAGCATCATCATCAGGGTGTATGTACTTAACATGGGATGAGGTGTAAAAAGAGACTCTTCCACCCCTACACGTGTGTGCTTTTGTAACATGCGTGTCGGAAACTTCAATATTAATGGAACTTCCACTCTCATAATTCCGGCCAAAAATCTTGCTCTTTCCACAGAAAAAGCTTTTGCCTCGGCTGCTTATGCAAAAAGGCATTTTTCTGGTTCCTTTCATAAAAGTATCCAAAGGCACACAAAGTGTTTGCATTATGATATATTCTCAACGTTTTACAAAACATATACAAATATGCCCACGCAATCTCCCTTAAACGCATTCACGCATGGCCATGCTGAAAACGGACAAACAGGTTGTACGTAATTTTTTAAATTAGCCCCCGAAAAAATATAAAGCTTAAGGGCGAAAATTCATGGTTCCAGTTGCGAATATGTGAAATTCCATCCGGACGATTATCCGCCTGAAAATGATAAAAGTTCAGTATAACACGGAGATAAAATCATCATAAAGCATGAAGCGTTTTTTAAAGCACTTTAAGCGCATATCCAAAAATGTCCAAACTAAAAGCAAACTTGATACCGTGATACTTTAATTTAATACTATGATAATGGAAAATATCAAATATTATACAAGGGTGTTCAAATATATATGTTTCTAAAATGGATATAACAAAATATCGCTTCCATTTCTACAAGAGCGAAATAATATCAGTCATCATGAAAGCCGAAAAATATTATACCAAAAATAAACTAATAGTCATTTCTGTTCTAATTCAATTCAATTTTGATGAAAAAAAATTTGAAGATTGTGAATAGCTTAAGACCTAAATGCAATTTTTGCTGTTAAGTAACACATCATATTATACTCGTTTTTACTTTGTATAATACAAATTCTGCACTTGATATAAAATACTTCTGATTGCTATCTAATTTAGCTTCATTATTTGCCAGTATATGTCATTATAATTATTAACCTCTTGTTCATCTCTATTGGTGGTTAAATTCCAATGCATTCGTACTCTGTTATTTCAATATTATTTACACGTCATTGATAAATAAATAGAGTATTTCGTCATTTAGTGAAATGATTCGTAATTATATTACGAAGGAATACAAAAAATCTAAATCCCATATCTATTATATTTCATATCAATATTTCCATTATTATAATCGAGGTGTAGTAAATACATCACCGGTAGGAAAAGGTTAATATAACACTTTGAAAAACATATATGAACTGTATATATGTATACATATATTAGACAGTTACTACAATTCCATCACTAAAGCTGTTTTTTTAGCGAAACATTTCTTTGATTGAAGACTGGTTTTGAAAATAAACTAATAATAAAAGACTTTTTTATCTTGTTGATGTATGACATGTACAAGGCTTCCAAAATGTGGCTTTGATCCGCGAATCATATCTAACGTATTAATTCAATCAATATTATATTTATTTTTATATTAATAAATATTATAAAAATAGTAATAAAACTCATTTATATTTCATCAGCGTTGATCAAAATGTCCATTATAAGTTCAAAAGTTTTGGGACTATATGTAGGCAGTTAATAATTTATGTGTGTCACTCTCAATCAAACGCCACATAATAGACTAGCTGTCAAAATCAAGGGCGTTAATACCTTTTATAATGTTCTATAATTAATATATCAAATATTTTTTAAGCAAATTTTACAGTAAAATTTGCTATAAATAATGAAGCCGAATGAGATGGAAATGAAGATTTAAATATGTATTATGTAAAACCTAATTATAAAGTCTCGGGGATCTAATTCCACATATTCCATATTTTATCATAACTTGCGACAAACTTCTCAGGGCAAAATTGATTGAATAAATAATTATCGTCGGTCAGTCAAATCGAGCTTTCACCCCTCGTAAACTTACATTGCCTGATCAATATTTAATTTCATTGAATATTAGTTTAATTCTCTGAAACAATTTCAAGGGTTGATAATCTCCATCGCCGTCAAATCAAAGTTCAGCACGTGTTTTACAGGTTTACGAGCTTTCATTAGGCTAATTGATAACATGTGCAAAAGCGAGCAACGAGTAAAATATTTATGGTGAGCTTTTCAAGTAAACATGTTTATCCCGAGGATATATTTGTTTACATCCGTAATTAAGGCAAAATTAGAAATCGGCTCCTGAGAACAAATATGAGCACGTAAATATGCAATTTATCTGTGTAAATATTAATCATACATTCAAAAAATCTCATGCTATGTATTATATAATCAGCATGATCTTAATCCAAGAATGATCTTCAGCTTTGGAAGCTGCTGCGCATATAAAATTTTATGTCGGCAAGGATTACTCCCATTGAAGGGTGGCTTAGTTTTATTTATTAATACGTCGTTAATGTTTTATGACCCGTCAATGTTGTGTAATAGTTTCGCACAGTATTTTTGGAAGGTTCATAGTAATTAATCATTCCGAGATACGACTGAAGTTTAAATACTTTCTACTTCTTTGCGTATTAAAAATAAACATTTTTTTTGTCGGAGGCGAAAAAAGTTGGTCCGTCCGAAAAAGGCTTTATTCTTCAAAGCTCATAAAAGCTGCGTGGACTTTTTCATTTTGTTCCCCGCTCCCATATACACATACAACCTTTATGTAGGGGAAGATATGTGCGTACAATATTCAAAATGTTCCTTTTGTGACCTATATTTTGATCCGCACCATACACGAAGGAACCGTGCTATATACATTTCAACAGGTAGCAAGTTTATCAAACAAGGACAATGAATCCTGAAATTTATATATTTATGTTCCTTTTCCAGGCATTGTTATTCCGTAATTAATATTTAGGTCTGGCGTGCTGTTATTACGTATTCAATTGGTACCTGGATTTGCTCGAATTCTGACAAATTATCCTGAAGATACCTTTTTCATTGTTCAATATATTTACTGTGTACATTTTCTTTAAATAAAAAAATTGCCATTATTCTTTAAAAGATAATACTTAATCATGTATGCATATCTTCCCTACATTTTCATATATTAACCACAAATAATTTATTTTTAAAAAATCCAACAGATCCATCTGATTACTTTACATAAAAGTCTAACTATAAAAATTATTCTATAAAATATTATCCAAATCCACATTAGAGAATATATTATATAAGCATGGAAAATAAGGGTCGAAGTCTATACTTCAAACGCAAACACCAACCCTAACCATGTCATTAAGCCCGATCCCAAATAACACCACTAAACAATCAATACAAGCAACCTTATAAGGAATAAATTCACTATGCTAATTACAATCATGACCATCTTTATTTAGGTCTTATCAATTTTGTATTACAATTATAACAAAATTAGCTAAAATTGTCAGAATTTTTAAATACATTTGTTGTTGTTAAAAACTTTTCTATATTTAACCATTTACTGAAAGTGTTAATGTTTGCCCTTTTATACGTACAAAAAGTTCGTACATATATTTTTGTGGTCCATGGAATGTTCACAAATGTATCAAATGGATTGTATAATAATTGGATAGTAAATTTCTTATATAGAAGCTAAAGCAAATTTAATTTCATTTTAAAGTTGAGTTGCTCAATATTACAATGTACATGACATAATGGTCGAATAATGAATAAGTAATCTTGAAGGAGTTTTCAGCTTTAGACGTTTGGACAAGTCTGCTTTTCCACTTAAATTTTTCAAAAAATACATTTTTTACAAATCTGAATGTAATACTATTAAGACTTTATTGGATCACATTTTATAAAGTAGGTTGACTGCAAATAAATGCGGATCACGATCCAATCTGTTTTATTAATATACGTGACATTTGCCAGAAAATGAATTCCTTCGTATTTTTAATAAAAGTAGATATTGTCTAATAAGCGAAGCAATGTAAGTTTGCTTCTTGAACTGCATTTTTATCCTCTTTCTGAAACACAATACAATTTGTGATCTCGAAATATTTGCTACGAAAGTTTCTCAGCGTTCTGTATATTCGTGAGAGCATTTTTTTCATACATTTTACATATTTCAGACGTGAACTTGGGAGAAGAAGGAGTGAAAAAGTTTGTCGGGTTTTTCGCTTAATTAGTTTGGAACATTAAAAGGCAAATTAACTCGGTTCCTCGCAAAACTGCCGCGGTATATTAAGAGATATAATCGCAGTCTCACCCAAAAATTACGTTAACTTTCTCGACCAGAAAATATGATAAGTTATTAATGTCACGAGCGAGAAACAATAATTCGCAACCTCAGCAGGACGCAGAACGTTAGACGAACACGAAACTTTGCAACATTTTCTTCGAAGTTCACCGTTGAAAATGAAGCAAAGGAGCCGGATTAAATTCAATGCTCTGAAACTATATGCACTTTCACCCGTCGTGCATTAAATATCAAACGGACGTTTGTATTGCATTATATATTTAAAAATTCAATCGAAATTAATAAATTATTATTTAATCATGGATGTAAATCAGGCTTGAAACGCATCAATCGCGTCACTGAACCAGACGATTAGTTTCAACCATGGAATTATCTCCCACATGGAATGAGCCTCTATAATAATTAACTAACGCGATCATTAATAAGTTATCCACTAAATATTTAGGGGGTATGAGTATTTTTTTAAAGGCCAAAATCTACCCAAAATTATATTTATAAATGATAAATTAATAGATTTAACATATTTTATTATCATATTGAATCTCCTAGAGTCTTTTGAAAATGACATTAATCAAATGTAAAACAGTGATATTCGTAACTCAATATAATTAAAATTATGTTTTGAACAGGTACATGCTTTTTCATGGTTACTCATTGCTCCAAATATTTTTTTTTAGTTTAAGATTGTTATTGTTTTTATTAAAGATAGCGAGGATGTTTCTTCAACGGCATCTTAAGTCATATGCTCTAATTTTTGCAAAAAAAATATTATCAGTTTTTTGTGCAGTCCAATTTCTTGACAAACTTCTGACAATTTATTTTACTTTTTGAGAGAAAATATTCCATGGCTCGCGCGATCTGCAGATCTGACACCACTGGATTTTTTTTGTGTGTAGACGTGCCCTATTACATGGCTCGCACGGTTTCTTGATCTGACACCAATAGATTTCTTTGTCTGAAGACGTGCCTTATTCCGTGGTTTGCACAGTCTCCAGATATGACACCACTGGATTTTTTTTATCTAGGTACGTGCAAAAGAATTAATTATCATGACAGAAGTGCCCACAAAAGAAATCCTAATTGAAAGAATAATCAACTTATTGAATAATTTAGATGACATGGAGCATATCGTTAGAAAGGGTAAATCTATAAAAAAAATTAAAAGTAAATTAAGTTCAAAATAGTTGTTAGTTTTTTGTTTATAGAATTTAGAAGTCAAAATTTTTCATTAGTTTGCACATTTTATGTGACTTTGGAAGCTCATACGTAATTTAGCTCATAGTAATATTTATATTCAATTTAGATTTGCCCGGCAGATGATTCCAAATGAGATGATCCATTGGTCTCTATATTACTAATACTGGTGATGCACATTTATTTTAAATTTGGGATGTAAGACAATTAAGCCTTGTTATTTAATACTTATATCATTGTCATACATACAAAAATAAAGACATTATCAAACTTTAATCTTGATATATAAAATCACAAATAATTCATCGAATAGTGAATTTGCTACAAACCGAAATTTTAACTCGAAAATGCTTTTAAAGAAAAAAAAATCGTATTGGTTTTTGGTATTCACAGTTAGCTACGTGGCTGTCATACATACAAATATAGTGTACAGAATTGCCACCAGGGACACAAATAGTACTAAAATATATATTTTTTAAATCACCGGTAGCCGGACTTTCGAAAACAAGCTTTGTGGCTTGTTGCGATCCGATTTTTTTATTAGTTCCAGTTCCATTTTATTTGTTGGAAAAAATATTCTTGCAGCAAACTTTATCAGAATTGTATCTGAAATATAGGGATCAATTGGGATTATCAAAGATTTTTTTGTTTGAAGATCACGCATGTCATATGATATCAATTGCAATATAATTTGTATCCAATTTATTCCATCACACGTTAAATATTGTATGGTAAAGTTAAATGTAAAATAATTATTTGGTAGCTGGTTTCCTTTTGAAGATTGAATTTAACGAAAACAAATCCAAATATTCTCATGGGAACACGGTCCTAGAAGTTTCTTCCAACATAATTTATATATTAAAAACGATTCATTGTGGATGTTTAATATTGCGAATATTCTTTAACCATAAAAATATTCGGGTATTTTGATATAAATACGAATCATATATGTTTCAGAAAATCTTTTGAATATAATAATTTCCATTGTTATTTATAATCGCCCTCCACAGATTAGATAGCTTTTTAATGCCTCTTTCGTAAAATTTGGCCGGTTTTCCACTAAAGTAAGAATCCAAATGATTTTTCACTTGTTCCACAGAAGTGAATTTTTTATCGCAAAGGGAATGTTCTAATGACTTGAAAAGATGATAGACTGAAGATGCAATGTCAGGAGAATATGATGGACGTTGCAGTACTTCCAAATCCAGCTCCCTTATTTTGTTCTGCTTAATCCTTGCTGCATGTGATTTTGCATTATCATGCTGTAATATTCTTCTTTGGTTGTTAACTAGCACTAATCGCTTTTTGAGCATTTTCGCTTTTAACATATCTAATTGTGCATAGTATAGCTCTGCTGTTACAGTTTGGCCAGGTTTTAATAATTCGTAGTGAATTATGCCAAAAAAATTCCACCAAACACAAAGGAGGACCTTTTTCAAGGATAATGACAGTCGAGGCGTAGAATCAGGTACTTGATTTCAAGAAAGCCACTGTTTTTCCTTCTCAGACTGTTGGAGAGGACCCACTTATCATCCCCAGTAACGATTCTTTTTAAAAATGGATCGGTTTTATACCTGGACAATAGCGATGAACAAATGGTTATCCGTTGTTCCATGACCGTTGATGAGAACTCGTGCGATAACCAAATTCCCTGTCTATGTTTTTTCCCGAGTTTTTTAAAATGGTCTTTTACTGACGATCAGGGACAGATGATGTCTATCGATAATTCCTTTATTGTTTTTCCAGAATAAGATTCTACCAGAGAATTTAATACGTTATCATCGATTATTGGAGGTCGTCCTGATTTTGGTTTATTTTTCAAATCTTTATCGCCACTTTTGAATTTTTTGAACCATTTATGGTATTTTCGAATATTCAATATGTTGCCATATGTATCACAGATGCTCTGGGTAGCTTATTTTGCTTTTAATCCTTTATCGAATAAAAACAGTAAACAAGATCGCAAATGGGTCTCATTAATTTCTGGCTTGGACATTTTTACTATAACTAAAAAAATATTAAAATATTTGAAAAAGTAAGATAAATAACAGAGCTTCAAAATGACATCAACCTTGACGTATTCACTCGACAGCAACCCGAGGCAAACTGACGGCAAAGACGCAACCAAAAAAAATGACATTTCTTTCCGCTTTATCTAATATATTGGGTTATTGCTAAAACTCTTATTCTAAAAGATTAGGCTATTTCAAGAAGGCTTGATCAATTGTCTCGATCTAGGTTTGGTCTGATATTCTAGTTTTGAAAAAGTAAATGCTGAAACATTTGGTAATACAGGACAATGGCTGTCTTTAGTGCAATAATTAGTCAAACTATGATATGATGATGTTTCCTTATCAAATTTCTATTGCTGCTTCATTTTTGTTTGTCTGAGTGGAACTCTTTATAAAATATAAACAATAAAAAACTGATACTGCTAGAAAATTAAGCTGGCTATAGAATTTCAAACGCTTCACGCCTGCATTTAAATCCAACCTATGGCTAAGGTCGCCATTTATTTCGTGAAAAAATATGAGCACAAACTCAGCGCCATATAATACTTCTCTCAAAATCTCCATCGCAAGTTTTTTCATTTAAATATTTCAGCGTCATATATGGAGCATTCATGTAGCATAAATGTACCGGCGAGTTGAATCCCTCGGGCTTGAATCCCAGCTAATTGAGTTATATGTTCCGCTGACAGAGATGTTGCCACATCATCCCGGAAGGCACCTTTTGTTCGTAGATACAGGGATAAATTTCAATTCACACAGTTCCCTGTATGCGATGCCATATTTCGTATCGAAAAACGATGGCACATCCGATCCGATACCAAGAAATAATATTTCTGCTTATATTTTACGACTTGGATGTATGCGAATTCAATTTTTCCGATGCGAGGGGTTTTAATTAAATCGAAAAAAGCCTCCGTTTAAAAAATAAAACTAGATAGTACACGCTTGAAATTACAATCCATGGGCACGTTATAATTGGAATGGAGTCATGTTTCGTATCCAATTTCGATGGCACCCACTTTCAAAATATTGATCAATTATGCATAAATTTTAGCATTTTATATGATGATTTAGTAAAATTAAAACGCTTTTATCACATATATGAAGGCTTTATCTGTATAATTTTGGGGGTGAACGCCTTTATGATTATTCTAATGTACAAAAAGTGTCTACGGTCTTCTTTCATCCCTTTAGTGTTATTATAAAAGCATTCAATTTAATGTGAACAGTAAATGAAGTTGAATTAAATTTAGGATCTCTTTGTGTGGAAATATTAATCTTGTATCTTTTTTTGACATCCTAGCACATTTTATAAATTCGTCTTGAGTGCATTTTCTAAAAGGATTTTCGCAACAATGGGTAATTTTAAGCTTTCTATAGCTTAACGTTCTTAAATATGCGATTCAGCTTAAAAATAAATGTATACAAGCTACTGTTTGGATATTACAAAAACAATATTATTCGATATAATTATTCTTGACGTTCAAATGTATGATGCTTTGAAGTGCAAAAATGTCATTTAGAGTTTTAAAAATATACTCTTATGTATTTATAACTGTCATTAGTTGCTAAAATAAATGCATTTAATCTTGATACTATTTTACAGAAACTATAAATCAATGTCTATTTCATATACACATACTTGGATTTTAAATATCATATTTTTAATGTCTACTTTAAAATGTAATTTTGAGAATCGGTTTTTCTTGCTTTAAATTAAATCCACCGTAGACTAGAGAAACTTGTATGCGGTAGTCTCTTATCATGGTCTTTATCAAGATAGTTTTCATTGATTATTACGTACCAGCTTATACTGATTAAATCCACCTTGTGGAAACTTTGCCTCTAAGCTACTATCATATTTCACTGCCGATAAAATGAATTTGCATCTTTAAAACAACCCTTAATCTAGAATTTGAACTATGGCGATTAACTGAAGAAATTGAGGGTATATTAATTCCCGTTCGAATTTTGATGTCAGACCAGAGTATTTTACATTTATCACTTATGTCCTATTTGTAACAATAAACCATAGATTTTCAAAATTAAATTGAATTTATTTTGAATTCAATACCAAAATTTAACACATTTTACAAAATTAAGTATTTTTATAAAGAAATCGTTTAAAATCGAATTAAACCCTTTTAAAGGCTAATAGTATCTTTCCATGATATCACTTGGTTAATTTATTTCTAATAATAATGTATGTCTGGCTGTTCTTTATGCAATTTAATATGTGCTACTGAATGGCATATAGTGTTTGTGTTTAATTATATAGAGTAAATACACAAAATTTTGACAAACTGATACTGATTAAAAATTAAAAACCAAACTGCTTTTTATGATTCCTACGCAAAATCACGATAGCATTTAAACTGATCGATAAAAAAAGTAAATTTCGCAGTAAAATTAAAATAGTCATCCGTTGTTTTCTGCATTATTTTAATATTTTAATCTCAAACTAGAAATGTGGATTTCCAAAAGAAAAGATCCTTCTATCCTTGATTTGCTAAAGCAAGATGCATGAAGTCCGGATGAACCATTGTGAATTTTATATGGATTCTGAGATGCAATGGTGAAGTGTCACGTAGGTCTTTTCAACATAGCTTTTGCGATAAAAGGAAGAAATGAACACCATGGTCTTTAGAAAATCATCCCTCATATACTTCAGTAAAATAAATATAGTCGTTTTAAGTATTTTTTCATTATATTTGAAGAAAATCTTATTAACCTTCTATTATCATCTATCAAAATGGCCGTCAAAATGCCATTCAATACGTTCACCCGGATGTTCTATTGAATTCAAAATAAAACCCTCAGGTCATGCTACCTTTAATATCAAATGCATGAGGTGGTATATGTATCCAAATGCAAATTATATGGATGTGACCCTTTCCAATGAATGCATATTGAAGAGGACCCAAGTCAAATACTGTACTACTTATGATTGCACGCATGATTATGATGATATAAACACTTTAAGTACAGAATAATAAGATTAAATTTAATTCAAATTTATATATTCCATGACTCTTATATTTTTCATAGCTCTGATACTTAATAAAAGTAATTTATATTACCATACCACGAACTGTCCTATGAATGGTTTACACAGTACTAAACCAACAAGGGCTTAACAGTTTTATTACACTTCGATAGTCCGCAAACACCAAAACTATTTTATTTTCCCCTAAACATAAAACCACACAATATCGTTAAGTGCACAGTCGCAAAATTGCACATATGTAAATGAAAACCACTTGTTTATCCTCGTATAAGTCTGCTCGCATTTATTTCTGCCATTAAATTTAGATTCAACATAAATAGATTATTCCGATCGAAATTTATCTCTGCAAGCGTAATGATTCCATTATTATGGCAGGGGGCCGTGTGCTTAATATTACTCAATGGACTCTATAAACAAGCAAACGCATTATGGGTCAGTCAATGGACTCAATTTAAACCCTAAAGGAGCTTTTATGTATGTAGCGGTTGAGGGATAACCGTATTCATATAATATAGATTTCTGATGGCCCTATTTCTGTATTAAGTAAGGTTTGCTTCCTGCCATGAATTTGATTTTATTGACTACAATGCAGACCTTTCTGCGTCCGAATGTTTTATTTAATAAGTACTAAAAATGGCCCGATATGATTTGAGCTTCCGCGATTCAAAAGCTCATTTGCGTGAGGCCCCTCGGCGAAATTGACTCGACGTACTTTTCAATAAGAGGACAGTAATTTTCTAAGATTCACATACATATTTCGCATTGTTCAGTTGGAAGAGTGTAATCAGAGGCTCTTGAAATGTCATAATTAATCATGGCGACCTAAAAGCTCCGACTTGGAATTGCAAGAGGAAGGAAAGCTCCACAAAAAGATTGATGCGGGAAGAAAAAATGAACGCAAGAAAAATAGCACTGCGTCTTCCCTGTATCGCGATTTTTTTCTAAGTGATTACTTTTAAATACGATATGACGGATCTGTTTAATATTTTATTTCGCACAAATGCAAACCTATGATTGCCTTGTTATTTTTCTTGTGTTTTTTTCATATCATCAATGAATTCCAAAATTATGAAAAGCTTCAATAATTATGGCTAAAAACTATTTCCTCCTCGTTAACATGAATTTTTATCTATTTATAGGGTTTTCAAGACGATCGAGCAATAATTTATTTTCTTCTCTAAAGTACAGAAGCTCCTATTACATTCCCACTTTTTATTATTTTTGATCTGTTAAGATACAAAAATAAATTGTTCAATACAAATTTTATCAGTAAAATATTTAGCCTCAATTTCAATTTTTTTTGTTCATCATTTGCATCATATTCAAAATTGTTCTTATAAAATGCAAAATACATGGTAATTTGGCGTGGAGAAAAATTGGACACTTATCAACTTATCAGCTTTCTTATGCTGCTTTTTGGCCTGATGATCATTCCTATATTAGGTTGATTTACTAAGTCCATTTGCAATAAAAAAAGAATCACTCAAAGATGGATGGAGATCAGAAAGGCAAACGTCCAAAAAGAAGTCGTTCTAATCAGGATGTTTTATTTTCAAACCTTCGACGAAGAGAAATCTTTACAGCAAACCTCATTTCCAAGCAAGGCTGAAGCCATTTCAAAAATAAAGATTCAAAGCTCACTTATTTCTTCTTGAAGACATTGGGTTTTAAATTTTTCACAAGATTTTTTCATGTACTAAGAAAGGTCACAATAAAAATCATGCCCTTTTTATGTTTTACTTTATCATACGTTTTGACGCCTACATTAACTCCTTAATCAGCCAACATGACTCACTAAGAACATTGAAATTTTGAGTTTTCGACGAATCAAGCTACTACTATTAATATATTATATTACAAGTGAGTGATCTTAATCTAGTATGATATACGTTCAATATATATACCTGAAATTATATTTGAGATTTGCATTATTGGAAAATGATTTTGATATTCTAAAGCACAAAAAAACTCTCATTAAATCATATTACAACAAATATTTGCGGAATTATGATATAATTAGTAGTGGGTTTCGCTTTGGGCAGAACCATATAATTTAAGCTCATTCATTATGGCAGCATAATTTTAATAAAACTAATAATTAAATTGTTCACATTTCGATGCAAATAATTATTGAATCATTTATTTACAATGAATCAGTCAAATTTCGATAGGCATTATTATTGCATCGTCAAGTGCTCCATAATTGAAGTTTAGCTGAATGAGCCAGCCAAAGCTTCCATGGTATCCGGCTCCAAACACATTGTTTCATTAGTGCTAAAACTTTCCAAATAATCTGTTCACAAGTTTGGTCGTACTCCTGCCAAATTATCCATTCATCAGATATTTCATAAATCATAGACACGGTAATGAACACGTACATGTGCACGACTATTTCAAAGGGAATGTTGAAAGGACATCATAGACTACACTTCAGTCAGTTCTCTCGCAACAAAATGTATATTTAAATACATTAATAATATGAATATTCATAGGCAAAATATTCTATGTCAACAGATGAAATCTTTGAGAAATATATTTTGCTACATCCAGAGGAACTTGGGAATATAATTTATCACTAATACGTTTAAACATTAATCATTTCAATTGATGAAGCTCTAAACATAATTTACAGGCAAGGAAAATTTACGAACAAAAATACTGATGACTCGAAATACAAATAAAAATCTATGAATTGTTAGAAATTGGATTTAAAAGCATTAGTGTTATAGAAAAAATGCTATTGATTATATTGAATAAATCTACATCTTCCAAAGCAATACCATAATTTCAGACTGTATAAACAATCACAATGTTTTAAAAAGTTGATTTTTGTAATACACTTTTCCTGCACATATAATTTCAAGCTCCAAAGTTTGCAAAACTGCTACACAATTTGGAAATATAATTTAACTCCAACGTACTGAAGTTTGCAAATCGAATTTTGTGCTGAGCACATTTCAAATATAATAATAAAATGATATCATACTTGGCCAAAAATGTGCATTGTACTCTTATGTTTATTCTTCCAATTTTAAAATAATCTGTTTGCTTTTATGCAAGCAAAATGCAATTATACACTCAGGGGAATAAAACAGTGTAGATAATTCTTGAATGTTCCCAAGAAAGAGGATATATTTTATGTAGTATAATATATCAGGTCAGTCCAAAAGTTCGTGCGCATTTTTGGGGTTTTTTTAAAAATAAAACACAATTTAACGTTTTATTCAATGATATATTTTACTCCACCATCTACAATTATCGCCATCTTACAGGTAGCTTTTCAATTCCGTTGCTGTAGAAAGACACTAGTTTTGATGCAAAAAAAAACTTGAAAGTCAATTTTGTACATCTTGTTTAGAGTTTTACTTTTTCCCTAATAAAACATTTTTCGGGATTCATCATAAATGCTGCTTTTTCTAACTTAATACTTTTGAATCATTTCTGGGCAGTCCTTACATTGATAGTATGTTCACCATGTACATTATTAATTTTAATCATTTCATGAAATATTATAAAATTTTAGTTCATTGCAGTGCGAAGAAGTTTTTTTTTAATATATGAGGCATGTATATTAAACGACACTGGTCATGTAAACTATTGTGAATGAAAATAATTAATCCCTTTACTATTAAATATACTCATCATTTGCATTTAGACATCACTGTATTCTGATCTTGTATTGATAAAACAGTGCTTTAAGACATTTTCTTTTAGCTAACTCTGAAGCTTCATAGTTTTCTTTTCCCCTGCAGCTCCTTTAAGAATAAATATAACTAAGAGGAAAAGGAAAAATAGAGCTAGTTCTAATTAGTGGGGAGGATATTTTAGTACTGTGATGCTTTCCTTGGCCAAAAACTGCTTCATTGAGGAAGAATGAAAAAGCTTATTCACAGCTATAATTAAATTTCTAGAAATAATTTGAATTAATTTTCGTTCATCATTATTCTAATCAGAATTCATACTTGTGCATTAAATGTCAAGTATTTTTTTACTTAGAGACGTTTTTATTTAAATCCTTTTGTCATTTCATATCATTAAACTTTCTCCTTTAAGAGTATATTTGCTTCGCGAATAAACAATGTTTGCTAGGCAACCCTATGATATATTATTGTGAAGGTTTGAATTTAAATGTCAATAAATTTTTAAAAACTAATACATGAATTTATCCAATTGATTCATTGTAATTAGAAATATAATCATCATTTAGCCTATAAATATATTAAAAGTCATGTTTAAATTGTAATATGTCTGATAACTCAATAATATGTTTTCAATTATTCAATAACAATCAAGTGCTACGTTTTTACAGCAATTTTGTCGATATTTGTCAAACATAAATAGCTAAAACGTATTCAATACGTTTCTTAGTATCCATAATGTAGGGTTCTTCTTATCGATCAAATACCACTGAATGATGTAAACATAAGCCCTATTTGTATTACTTATCTTTTGTGTTTCGATTACAATAATGGTCAATCCATCCTTTAAGTATAAATCCATCACATATTGACAATAAACCTTTTTTTGACATCAAAAGCTTTCAAAACAAGGTTTTGTATTATAACTTTTTTTTCAACGTTCATATCTGTGTATAAAATCATATTTTTGAGGAGTATTATCTTACGATGATAACACGTATCCTGATTGCTTTAAATACTAGCTTAACTAAATCCTTAGCTTATAGTCCCCTATATTAAAATATACATCAATCTACTTGATTACCATATGGATAAAAAATATCTTGTTTAAATCTTAATTTATAATAAATATTGCTTTGAAATGATTTCAGTTTATTAAAATTTACATTAACAAATTGCATGCATTCTATAATATAAGTAACATAGACATTGTGCGAGAGATAGTTCACTCGTTGATTAAGACGAGCTTCCTTAAAAGCTTCTATGGAGAACTTTGTCCCTAATGACATGAGCTTTATGCCTCGCCTGCGAAACATAAATATCTTCAGGATTTCAACTGGATTTTTTAAATTAAAATAATATATAGACATAGAAACCTTGTGAATTATGTAAAAAAAATATATATATGTTTGCACGAATGGAGCTAAAAACGATTTCCAAACGTATATATAATAGTATTTAAGCAGAAGATTAATTATTAAAAATCCTTCAAATAACAAACGGTCACCTTTTATTCACACACATGGAAGCAAACACATTTTTCGTCCGATTTAATAAGGTTTCGAGGAAACTCACATTAGCTGAAGGAAACATTTATATAAATAATTGTGAAATACGCCCTCGGTGTGTTTTATGGCAAGTTATTTTCTCGTGTTAATAATACAGGCCTTACTCCTATTCGGTCGTAATCTGAACATTTTTCCGGATTATTTTTTCATTTAAAAATAAACCGAATTCTTCCAGTGCCGGAAAATATGCCGCATAAAATGATAGGGATGTGTACATTTGCCGTTGCCGGTTATCCTTATGGGGGTGTACGCTCAAATAATATTAATATAATAAAATTTCAATATGGCAGAGGGTTGGGAGTAGGTTTTCTTGATAATGGGGACTTTAGAGTGTCATTTCATCTGCATACGGTATCGGCTGGCTTTCGGAAAAAGGCGAAAGGCTGTAGTCAAATATTAAAAAAGGACTCGCCCTTAAATGATATATAACCGAGTAACGTTTTCCCAGGGAGCGCAGCCTTATCTTAACCATTAATTATTCAATTTTCTCAGCGTTTCCGGCGCTGTAAATATATAAGGATAACGATACGGACTAATTGAAACATGCTTTGAAAAATTTATAAGCCATAAAAACATATTGTTTCGCTAAGATTTCCTTATAATTATGTACGTGATCGGCTACATCAGGTTTTCCAAATATTAGTTTAGGTTTTAACGATACGCAATATTCTATTTTTTACTACTTGTGTAATTATTGTCTTTGTGATGCAGAACTAGAGCTACGAATTAAATATCACCAAATTTACTATGTTGTCCTCATTATTATTATAATTTTCATGAAAATGTTTGCAACACGGGTATATTCATTAAGTATTAAAATAATTTAAATATCATCATTTGAGATAAACGAATAAACATATTGTGGTAAATTGGCTATATCGTTTTATCGCCAGTATGCTTCATTTAGAACAATTTGCTTAGTGCGTTCAATACATAATGCCGAAATATGCTAGCACTATGTAATTCTGTAAATACCCGATGAGCGCGTTTATCACTAATTATTCATCCCAGGTATTCACAAATCTGAATTCATCACAAACGCAATCAAAAGTGCGATCTCCCATGGAATTCCATATTAAGTGCAAAAGTTCAAAACTGCCCATTTAGCAGGCCGTCGAAAGATCAATAAAATTTGATGCTCCCATAAAACGTCCCCACTTTTAATCAAAGAATTAGAATTTCTATGAATAAATTTATCATTCGTGGCACTCAAAACTTGCATATCCACGAGCGGGGATAAAATTGGATCCTTTTGTGCAAACACGAATGATAGCACCGTTTGTTTGTTTCATTTGTGAAAAAAATTGGCAACCAAAAGTCTCGGATTCAAAGATCTTATGATATTTACAATGCTTTCGTATTTCTCTTTGAGAGTCTGCACATTTCAGGGTGTTTGAAATTTTCTTACCCCGCCCCATATATTCAATTCATATGTAATTTATAGTAAAAACTGATTCTTATGATTTACAATGCCAAAAAACAATGAAGAATTTTATTAATATAGACCGATGAAAAATCTATCAATTAATAACTGTTAAGGTATTTTTAATGAAGCTTAGGCATAATATTAATAATACTTCGAGCTAAATAGAAATACAATAGCTGACAGTCAGTCTTTAACAAATGTTTTCTAATATTGAATGCAGGATAAATTCTATTAGCATTTTTTCTAAATTTATCTAGCTATAAACTATTTCTTCTTCTTCTTTCTGTGCCGTGTCAGATCCTCCCGAAATTGGCGATTACTTTGGCGAAGACCTCGCTGCTCGGAATAGTTTGTCCACTCTTCTTATTCCGGTCCACTCTCTAATGTTGTGCAGCCAGCTCATTTGCTTCCTATCAACTTCCTCATCTTCCCTCTACCTTGCCCTCCAGTATCAATAGAAGAAGATGATATTTATTTCCTCGCAATACATAACCCAGATATGATATCTTTCTCCTTTTGATTTTTGTCAGCAGATCTCGCTTGGTTCCGGCTCTCCTAAGTACGTCTATGTTAGTGATCATATCGATCCAGGGTATACGAAGCATTTTTCTGTGTATCCACATTTCAAATGCTTATAGCCGATTCATAATGTTCACTTTTAGATTCCATGTTTCACAGCCATACAGAAGAGTTGACCATATGTAGCATTTGACCATTCTTTGTCGGAGTTTGAGGTGCATATTGTCATCACAGAAGAATAATCAAGTCTATCAAATGTCATCCATTTGGTTTAAGAGACGTTGATGATCAAACCTAACCATTCTTCAGCAACATTAATCATATCTAGGAACTTTTGAAAATCATATAAACTTTCAGCCAATATGATTGTATCATAAGCATATCTGATATTATTTATTACGACTCTATTGATCTTTACTCCCAGATTCGAGTTTTCCAGAGTCTTTTGGAAAACTTTATTGGAGTACAGGTTAAATAATAGGTGTGACAAAATAGAACCTTGTCGAACTCCTCTTTGTATAGCTATAGCCTCTGTATTTCCACTTCCATGTCTGATCTTTGCCGTTTGATGCCAGTAAAGGCTTTTAATAAAGTTCTGGTCTTTATAGTCAATATTGCATTCTCTGAGCATCTCCATTAATGTCATGTGCCTTACTTTATCAAATGCTTTTTCGTAATCTATAAAGCACGCAAACACTTCTTTGCGTTGGTCTCGACAGCTCTGAAGTAAAATATTGACTGCTAGCAATGCTTCTCTAAATCGAATGTAAAAAAAATGTAAATCGAATTGCGTATCATCCAGATCATTTTCGCATTTGTTTGTTATTTTGGCATGTATAATTTTAAGAAATAGTTTTAGTGCGTGACTAATTAGGCTAATATATGCGATATTCATTGCAGTTCATTGGGTGTTGCTTCTTAGGTAGAGTGATAAATGTCGATTTCAACCAATCTTGGGGTATAATCCCTGTGTCATAAATCTTGTTAAACAACCTTAACAGAAGATGAATATTTTCTTCGCTAATTAATTTTAATACTTCTACTGGGATTTCATTCGGATCACATGATTTTCTGTTGGCCGAAGTTGCAATTTACGGTGTATTGCGATGTTCCTTCTGTTATCTCTGAACAGCTTTTCATAATTTATTTTTCATCCAATATTAGTTTATTGGAATCGTCCATCAGGCATGCTGGTGTAGTCTTCCTTGTAGTCCCAGATATTAATTATTTGCATGATTATATTACATACTTTAATTTAATAGCGGCTTCTTTCAGTTTTTATCCATTTGTGTGAAAAACTGGTATAAAATCATCGTTAAATAGGTAATATTTCGGGGGGCTCGGTCGACATGTCAGCTCTCCTGTCATTGCCTTCGCCGCAACGACAGTTTCCGACCGTCACCAAGAGTTCATGGCAACGCCAAAAAAGACAGCTCAAAAGACGAAAAGGAGAGACAATTAAACGATTGAATTCTCTAGTTAATTATTTTATTACTCTCTCGGCACTGGCAACGATTACGAAGCACATGGCCTCCATGCAAAGTAAAGATCAGTCGTGGGGCAAATGTACGTACAACTTTCAAATTCTACTCTAAATGTACTCTAACGGATTCTACGAACTTCTCGGCCAATGCGGAGTGCTAACAACAGAATATATTACCAGCTTTAAAACGACCAAACTGTTAATGGCTGAATATTTTAGTCCACGCAACACGAATATAAAATTAATATTTCTATATGGCCCAATACAAAATAAAACATTTTTTAGCTTTAATCACATATCGTGCCTTAATTAAATTTGTGAATAGCAAAGGATGGCTTGATTTCGTTGGTTATCTCTTTCGATATCCAAAAATTGTTAATATAGTGATTTTTTTACAATTTAGATTCAAATCAAAATACTCAATGGATATGTACCTAATAATTTAAATTCAAATCAGATAAAAAAATATGAAATTAACTGAACAAAAACCAAAAGGGTTCGTTAATGTTGAGTGGCTTGTCGTAAGGTCTTCCATTCAAATTCAAATCCCTGACTGAGCTAATGATGCTTCAATGGACGTTGATATACTCGAAGTCTATGGAGTTTGATCTCATAGTACATGGAGGTAGAGCCAAAAATAAAAATTTGAGTAAAATCATTCCCGTATCCTGAATTTTATATTCATTCAGATTTGCATTAAGTTCAATGTATTATTACGGACTATTTTATGATAATGTAATTATCCCTATGCGAGACGTCCATTTCGGTACGGAATTACACGTGTCTGGGAACATAGAAAGAACATTGAATTTTTATTGCAATTTAGTCGAAAGAATATTCGCACACTGGGGGGGTGTTTAAAGTTTTCCCTCACCGGTTGTAAAGAGAACGAGTAGAACGTACACGCGAAATACTGGAAGCTTTTCTCCGGTACGAATTTCCTTCGAGCACTCAAATTAATGACGGGAATTCAGCTAACAGCCTCACTTGTATGGAAAATTTAATCTGATTGAATTTCTCGAAGGCATGTGTTGGTTAATTAATTTAATTAAATGAGCGTAGAATTTTGTGTACGGATTTGCGGAAGCGAAGGTGTTGAAATTAATTATGAAAATCTCCAATTTCACTTGTGAAATATGAAAAACCATGATATTGCCTTGGAATTTTCGATTTTTTTTCCCGGTAATAAATTCTAAGATATCAATTAAATAACAGCTGCTGGAGTAATTTCATTTCATATCGGCCATATTGTTAGATTTATCTGCAATGATATATGTTTCAATTACTGTTCAGATCCATTTTCTATCAATTTTGAAGCGATTAATAATATAAAGTTTATTCAATTTTCATTCTATTTAAGGCTTTAAATTCAATATTTAAACGCGCAAATTCAATATCGATTTATTCCGATGGAAAATACATTTAAATCGATTTGCGAAATTATATTAATCGAAACTTATTTTAAGCACTGTCTTAGTCTCATCAAATTACGCTTAATTACTATCTTTCCCGGATAAAACTAAATGTAATTTATCGAGACCGGGATCAAAAGATTACATTACACCGTTGAGATCTTAGGTCAATTTAATTTAGAGCATTTCCCAGAAATTTCCCTCCCCTTCGCCATCCAGAGTAGAGAAATAAAATAGTCCATTGCGAAGCACTCAAAAAAAGTAATCCCATAGTTGAAACTTAATTTTATGGTTATTTCAACAGGGAAATGTGAAATAACATACGTAAGCTCTACAAGGAATGCAGCAAAGAAGGTCGCTCAAGTTTACGATGCAGACAAGTCTAAAATGGTAACTTCTACTTTACAACACAATCGAGACGTTACAACGACACGTTGACCATAAAAACAGTAAGCTCTACTACGAGTTTGAGGCTAATTTATTAAAATATATGAGAACTTTTACTTGGATCGTAAAAATTCGACTCAAAATTATAGCACTGCATTGTTACGAGGCAACTGCAAGAGCCTTCTTAAAAAGACATTAAGAAAGCAGAGGTACGCTTAAGAATATTTCGTTTTTTTTAGCAGTTTAATATATTTTTATCTGACTCGAGGATTAATGAGTTAAAAGTAGCGATCAATGTTCAACAAGTAATCAACAGAACTACTCGTATTAATTGAAAGTACTAATATTTCTGATGTTCTATGAGTAAGTATGAACTAAGATGAACAAAAAATAACTTTATTCAAAATCTATTCCGTTAAATGTGAGCCAACTATGATATCATCTGTAAGATCTTTTTTCTTTCAAAAAAACACATTTTTTATGGATTTAGATAAATACTATGTACTATAATTAGAGTTTTACTTATGTAATATGATTAAATTAAATTGGTCGTTAAACCGAAATCCTTAATGACTTTATGATTATGTAGATACAAATAGTAATTTTAAATTATCTTTTTAAACAAATTTTGTAATCATTTGAGTCAGCATTATTAAATAAAGCTTCATTGTTAAACTCTAAGACCTTTAAGTAAAATCGATCGATCCTCCCACAACACCCCTTTGGACATCATGCCTCCTCTTTAACTTGAATTCTAAGATTTCAATTGCGTATTTTATATATACCTGATTTCTGATAATTTCTAAGATATATCGTTACTCAAATTTATAATCAAACAATTACAAATTATAGGAAATATCACGGCTTGATATTATAACGATAATTGTTCGTAATGCGGCTAGGATTGGTTTATTTAATATTACCAGATTGTGAATAGTTGATATTATAAGATTTAATTGTCTGCTACACGTGTTAATTTCAGGGTTGTTCTGAAGGACAGCTTAGGGGTTGAACGTTCTTTAACACAAACACTTATATGAAGAAAAAAAAATGATAAACCCTTCATTTGTGTTGAGCAAGACTCTCCTGCAATGCGATTTTATTTAATATCTCTCTCATTTTTATGTTCGTGTAGTCTTGATGATGTATTTCATGAGTGATGTGTAAGTAATCTTGCAAATATTTATCTCTAAAGACGCTGAGATAAAAGCTCGTGAGTGGTGAGAGGAAAAGATAAAAAGGTTATATCATATCTTAATGGAGTAATTCATCACAAGACATGAAGCTTTTCAGCTCTCCAAGATTTTGCCATGCTCAGCACTAGATGAATTGTGCAATTAAATGCACAAAGCATATAAATTAAGCTAGCGTGTAAATTACGAGAGTGCATCATTTCATTCAGATTAAATGTGGAAAAAATCCTTTGCTCTCTAATAGTATTTATATATTATTTTAAATGGATCAAAACGTTCCTTTTCCGGGATAATATGATTTCGGCACGAAGACACGCAGCCCTCACAGCTCTGACTTAATGGAAAAGCTGCGGGTGTCCATGTAATTAAAAGCTCGCCATCATCCTTCTGGATCTCACACTCTTTTACACCCTAACAACTACTAAGCTACCCCTTTTTACTTCTTTGGTCTCTATTCTTAGCCTAGATGGCCTCCGGGTGAGATGTCGTCCATAGTTAGTAATCACCACACTCTCTGCATCCGCGAAAAAAGTCATTATTTTCTCATTTAAAATTTTAATTCCACACTTAGTAGAGAAATTTGTTATTTATTCCGCTCTGAATTCAGAAAGACACGGACCGTTAAATATGGCGTTAATATGCACTGCAGTTAATGTAAACGACTATCTGATTTATTATCACAGCCCTTAAAAATGAACGGCTCTTCATTTATAATAAAAGTCTCCGACGGACTTGAAAAGTTTGTTTTTTTCGGGGCGCTCCGAAAAGAGGGGTGCAAGCTGAAGGGTTCATTAAATTAATTGATGGAACGATAAAAAAAATCAGGCCTTCATAAAGATCGCAGAATCAATTATTCAAGAATATTGAACGATCAGAGCAAATTGATTCGATGTAATTATTTTTTAATAAAATCTACTCAGACGTCTTTCTTCGTCACTGTATTGCGTCTTGTACATTTTTTACATCAAAATAAATATTGTTTAATGTTCTTTGCTTAAAACAACAACAACAAAAAAAAGCTTAAAAGAAGAGACACAATGCACAGACAATAAAAATGCTTTATTATCCGTAAGCCGCAAATGCTCTTTCCAAAGGCTTTGTAATGTTGAATTTATTTTAGCATGCTATTAAGCTTTTATTCTCAAATTAAGATAACATCTTAAATCAGAACTTCGCTTCGAAATAAAATTCTTTGTATCATTTTTGATGGCTTTCCTCCTTAATTAAATCAATTCAACGTGCCAAATGTCGAAAAGGAATATCATGATTTTGATTCCATATTTTTATAAATATGTTAAACCTGAAAATTTCAATTTTAAGATTAATTATTATTATACAAATATATAACAAAAACTCTTTAATAATTCGAAATTTTTGATCAGATTTATGAATGTAATTTCTTAAATTATTGAAAATACCGGGTCCGGGATCCCGGGACTGATCCCGGAATGATCAAAAGCAATCCCGGGTTCGAAATTTTGACTCGGGATTGTTATGAAAATGAACTATAAAAGTGAGCAGTTCATGTGATTGCATGAAAGATAGAAAGATGAAGATCGTTATGGATAAAAATGAATGAATGGGAGTCGGTATTTATATCAGGATGAATATATTCATCTAAAGCTTAAAGCTTTTATATATTAGATATTATATAAAATACTTTTAAGTGAAATGGAAACAAAGGGGGTGCTGCATTAAGGCATCATTCACAACAGTGCTCCCTGAGCCATTATTAACTTACGAGATTTAAGCAAGACATGTGGTCGCCAATTTGGTCCAGAGTTTATAATGAAGCTTGAATTATTTAACAGAGATTTCGAAGTAATTTTGCAAAGATCCCAGAGTGCCTGGATAATCTATTTAATTTGATTATGCGCCTGGAAACAATAAAGTGTGCTCGATCCGGTAAAAACTTGGGTGCCATAAATATTTACCTGCGTCAGTTGTCAGCATTGGATGGATGGACAAATATTTGTTCAGATGCTGTGAGAAAGCTACGACCCGAAGACGTATCCTCGTTTATAAATTCTCGTGGTGTTTCATCTCAATACAAAAGTGTTTGGAGCGTATCGAAGACAAATTAAGGAGTTTCTTCTCGAAAGGTTTTCGTGCAAGATGAAGCGGACAAAGGTTTATTCCTCATTTAACAATTCATGGCCCGAAGTATTTCCTTTGTATTTCCCGCAAAGCGACTGAGGGAACTCTTCCTCCGGTGATGTATTTGGACGATTTACAGGAACAAGTAAGGTAGCGAGATTACATTAAATATTTAACTTTCAAACACAAAGTATTTTTACCAGAGCCGCATTTTGCGCCTAGACATCTGTTATGGCTCTTCACATATTCTAGATTTCCGACACCCCTTTTTCCACCCCTATACATTTCACTTACGTTTCGGTCTTCTGTGGCACAGCATATATCATTCAAGAGTTTGATTTTGTGTCTGCAGTTTTCGAGCACGGAGTCGTTTCCCACGAGAGCCTTCCAACTATATCATATGGACTTTTGTGGTGCAAAATATGATATGGGCTGTGTTTCCAAGGAGCTGTTATTTCAAATTTGATGCCACATTATGATCTATATACATGTTATAGAGATATTATAAATCTATCCGAGGAAATCTCAGTGCATTAAATTTTCATGGAAAATGATATATATCTGCGAATAACAAAAATAAGAAAAATAACACGTGAACCTAATATTATAAAACTACCACTAGAACACATCGCAACCCTTGAATAATATTTCTTTTTTTTTTAAGTTTAAATATTCACATTCTTTAATATTTAAATAAAAATGGAGCTAATGTAAACTTTTGATCATTATCGTATGTTTTGTTAGATCGATTTTTGCGCGACGTCAAAGTTTGGTTCCCAGTAAAGTTGAAACTCTTTTGCTATCGCCAGTACCATAAACTTTTTTGCTTTAGAATTTCGAATACATTGATATTAATGTGACCTCAATGCATTCAAAAATGTGAACTTTTTATCCATTCAAAATATTCAACCAAAAGTTCTGTCTATTAATTTTGGGTATTTTTATGGCAGCAAAAAACTTGATACTTTTAATTTTAATTCTCGTATTTATTTAATTAATCTTCGTAAAGATCTTCCTCCCATATTTTTTGCTTGTCTAACTGAAAAAGGCTTTTGATAATAGCTAAAGTATACTACTTTTATATATCACTACGAGGCAAATCTCTTTTAAACTTACTGGTGATGAAGCCATTGATTTTTTATAAATTATTTTTTTAACCTACTACAAATTAAAAAATATTTATTTTTAATAATATTTAAAAACATTACAAATTATTAAAGATGACAATTATCGGCACCATGCTTGAAACACAAATTGTATACGATAAGAAATATTTTTGTGTAGATAGCAAATTTAAAATCGATGAAGTCGTTGATGCCATAATCGCTTTACGTCGATTACTTTCTTTCAGCTCCTAAAAGCGTAAGACAATCTTCAATTCGAGGCAGAGTCAATTGTAAATAAACACTGTTGATAGCATACAAGACCACGTCATTTTTTTTATATAAACAACACACAAAAAACGATTCATATGACTCATCATCAGTGAACGCCAGATAAGATATCCTGTCGTTTCTTGGCGTAAACAAATAACAAGCTTGAAATCAAAATCATTATTAGTCGATTAATTTGAGCTAATGATCTATATGATGTATGTTATTTATCAATATCCTTTTAATTATATGATCGACATAAATTATGTAATATTAAACACTTTTTACTTTAAATTATCATCTCCATATTATCATAAAATCGGATAAAAGCTCATACGAAAATTAATTACAGCATAAATTTGCATTTAGATAAAATTGAATTCATAATGAATTAATACATATTCATGTCCATGACACATTCATACGTTTTAAATATTCAACATCATGTTATCCTCACGAAAAAATGCACCCCTTACGACGCAAGTCCGTATTTTAACCCCGTGGAAAAATGCATAGCCTTATTTCAGTCAAATAGCAGGGAGAGTGCATTTACAGCCATGCTTATAAATAATGAAGGACCAATCTCAAAATGAACAGCGTGCGATCTCTATCTTCTGGTTTAATAAAAAATATAAGAAATTGGATACATATTCCTTAAAATTGAGGTATATATAATAAGGAATTATAATTTTCGCTGAATTTCCATGACGGAATAATTAATTACATTGTAAGAGCGGCACTTATGTAAAGCTCTTAATATAACGTCAAATGTGCGGCGTTCGATTTAATGCTGAGAGTCTCAATAAGAAAACCATTTTTCAACGCAATAACCATAATCGGATTTTATTATTTTTTATTCGTTGTTCGAGCATTTTTCTTCTTTCTCTGGTTGAATGAAACTTGACATATTTCCTAGACAATCCATCAATCATAATGATGAGTGATCACTCTGAATTTTTGCCTAGTCAGCATTTATCCAATATGTTGCGACTGTATTACGACGTTTCGAGCAATCAGTCCAAAATCAATGATCAGATGTCGGAGTATTTTTCATATGAATGTTTTACATATTTGTGTGCCACAACAACTATGGGGGGGAAAGTTTCGCCATGGCCGCTTTAATTGCGCGGAAAAATCCGCGTCGAAAACATCGAACTTTGGCGGATGCGCAAAGTTCGGCATTCGGCTCATAAATTCCAATTACTGCTAATTTTTTTATGATTTTTACGAGTTTTAATACGTGAAAATAAATTTCACCCGGGCGTATTTAGACCCTTTAATTTTTAATATGCGACGTCATTTTATACCCCTTGCAGATGGTCTTTAGGCGTCGTCGCAAAAAAGGGCATTTTGCTTAGCAAAGTTTTATTATGGCGTATTATGCCTAACAAGTGATTAATTCGGGCAATTTCTGAACAAGCGCCCACCGCCACGTACGGCCCTGCTTTTTATGAGTCGTAAAGCTCGTTTCTGCTCATCCAGGTGATTTCGACAGGCTTTATTTCATTTTTTTTATGCAGACAAAGCCTTGCAACAACTGCTTCCATCTGGTCGTCATTAAACACGAAATGCAGTTCGCGACATGTTGCCTTAGTATGTTCGTGCTCAAATATTAACGTGGAAAGTAATAAAATATGCACAGAACCTCCTTTCTACCGCAACTGTTCAAAATAAGCACAACTTGCACAATTAGATTGCAAGAAGCGGTCTTAAATTATTATATTTAGCTATGATATAGTTTTATGTGAAAACTCTTACTATTTGAAATTTAACATCAAAACAAAATTTACAGGGCACATATACGAATTTACACCAACGAAATATAAGAATTTATCATGCTTATTTGATATGTATTGTGTAAATTTACATCTCACTCTTGTAGAGAATATGTATAAAAATAATTCAAAGCAGTGACTGACCATGATAAAATATGCATTGATTTAGATCATTTGTATTTTTGTATCACTAATGAATTTGTTTAGCAAAATTCCGTGTTATATTTGAACCCACCTTGCATTTTATATACATCGGATTCATATACAATGTGCTATTTAATAATAATTAATATTTATAGGAAAATTTTTACTCTTTTATATCTTGTATTATAGAAAAGGCTATAACTGTTTTAAGCTACTTCTTCTAAAATTCAATAGCAAAAAAAATTAAACCCGCATAAATAATTTTCATCACATCTTAATTGGTTGTAATGATTTTTTTACAAATAAATATTTAATTAACTACAAATTGTGTAATTACTGTGCTTTTATGAACCTCAATTATGAAATATATTTTTATGCTTTTTATATATTCAATTTTCAAGCTCGCTCTATATTTTTGCTCTTATAAAATCCTGCAATGTTAGCAATATCTCCACAACCCTTATAATTGCCTAGAAATATATTAAGGGAAAATTACATATCTTAATTAAATTTCAAACAACATTTATATTTGAAAAATTATAACGTATTAAAATTATTTCTATATGATATTAATCCATAGGAGATTTATCTGGGAACAAAAAATATTTGGGTGATGGTTTCCTATTTTCTTCCACACATGATTCTACATACGAAAACACATTCGAAAAAATGCAAAAAATACATTTTTAGTCAGGAGAAATTTAATGATTTTCGCAATTGTATATTTGAACCCAAATCTTAGATTATAAAAATACAAGAGTACACATGTAAATAATTATAAAATAATGAAATATCTTAAAAATATAATTAAAACACTTTATAAAACCATAAATAAAGATCATAATAGTTATAGAACCCATTGAAACAACATAGAAAAAAATTATGTCCAAATAGATGAGATATAGAATCGAGAAGAAAAAAGTTTTCAGCACTGCTAGACTCTTCAGTATATTAAAATAATTTTATATTTAAAAGATCAATAATGCTTAATTTTAGCCTGTATATCTTTATATATTTTATTTTAAATAATTTGGAATATCCTCATGAATTTGGAACTTTTTTCCATCAAAGCTTCACAACATTTGCTATCAGCGATTGCCCACTTTTGGCGTATAAATTTTTATATGAGAGCACTAAGCGCTTTTAAATTTCCCCTTGAATTTTAAGATTATTTCCATCAAATAATCAATTTCTTTAAAAAAATTCTACCAACTCCGGCTGACGTAATTTTTCGTCAGGTTGAGACTCACTTCTTAAAATATTCAAACTACCCTTCAATAGCAACAGCATCATAAAATTGTCATTTTTCACATGAAGATTCTATTCAAATATTATTTTTTTTTTCTTATTAATATTTCCATCCAAATGTATATTTTTGTTATTATAGTCTTCTATCCAAATATAGAAAACTTCCTCCATCTTTTATTTTATTACTGAGCGTATATGAACAACATATTTTGCACAAATGGACGATTCCATCCAAACTGTGAGCCTTATTTTGTTTTCATCAACTTAATTATTGCTAAATTTTAGCATAGGAAGACGGTCTATAATATTTATTTTATTCAAAGAATCAAAAGTGTACAATATATAAACATAACAATTTATAAATCACAGATATTAACACTCTGTTTTTTTTTTTTTTTTTTTTTTTTTTTTTTCTTTGAAAACGTGCATGTACCCAGGTTGAGATTCAACCTATAACAGCACTCGCTATATTACCAGACTCAACTTGTGAAATACGCAGGTGAAAAGTAAGTTAAAAAAAAAAAAAAAAATAATAATAATAATAATAATAAAAATAATCATAAATAGAACATAGAACAACATAGAATAAAAATAATAAATAATAATAATAATACTAAAAATAATAATAATAATAAATAAATAAATAAATAAAAAATAAAATAATAATAATAAATAAAATTAATAATAAATAATAATAATAGAATTAAAATAAAGTAAAATATATATAAATAATAAAATAAATAGATAAATTTCAAACAAAAACAATAATAAATAAATAAATAAAGTAAATAAATAAACCCAAAAAGGCAATAATAATAAATAAATAAAGTAAATAAATAATACAAATAAATAATAGTAAGATTTAAAATTAATAATAGTAAAATAAACATCAATATATAAATAGATAGACTAATTAATTAAATAAGTAAATGACTGACAAACAAACAAACAAACAAATGAGCAAATAAATTAAATAAGTAAATAAATTGAATACATAAAATAGGTAAATAAATAAATAAATAAGATAACTCAATAATTGATAATAGATAAATAAAATAATTCAATAATTGATGATAGATAAATAAAATAGTTCAATAACTTAAATAGATAAATAACAAAAATAAAATAAATAAATCAATTTAATCAATTCAAAGAGGGAAATGGAGGCAAACGCACGGCCACTGTGTGGGTTACGAGAGTGAAAGAACGAGAAAGTTGGGGGCGGAGGCCTAGAATGTTAAGTTACAGCGTCAGCCACGAGGGTTCTTGGATCGATCCAATGCGCCTCGTAGTACTCACCTGGAGCGCCTTTAGCGCCGAAACTTGTGCAAAATGCATTGAAGGCGCTGAAGGCACCAGGACGGGCTACCAGATCCTTGTGTCCCACAGGCCCCTCACGTGACGCGCGCACTCGGCGTAGGAGCTCCTCTCTTTCAGATGCCATCCCAGGACATGACCACAGAATGTGATCTGCGTCCATGCACCGATCACCGCATGGACACTCCGAGGTGTTCGCGAGGCCAAGCCCCATTAAGTGAGCGCTAAAACGGCCATGTCCCGTGAGGAACTGTGATGTCCAGTGATTAGGACATATCCAAGGAAATTTATTCCTCCGTTGAACGGAGTCGAAGAACAAATAAAGATGGCGCCCAGTGGTCGAAGATGACCACCTACACTCCCATTCCTCCAACGCAGCCCTCCGTGCCCACTCTCTCAGATCTCTCGAACCCACAATCGTCACGTCCTCGGGATTGAGGACTTGTTTGCCGACTTTAACTACTTGTCCGTTTTCCCGTCGAAATTTGCAGGCGCTGACCTGCATTTTTAGATCGAGGGGTAATATTCCAGCTAGTACCGGGAGGCTGTCTGTTGAGACTGTCCGGTAGGCCCCGGTGATGCGGAGTAGCGGCAGTCTTTGTGCACTGTTAAGGCGTCTATGGCTGGTTTTGCACATGCCGTATCTTCCTAGTCTTTCGGACCATGCCCCGGCTCCGTATAGCGCAATGCTGACATATATGGCATCATAGGCGATGCGCATGTTATCCCTGCTAAGGCCCCAATTCGCTCCAGCAAGTCTGGACATCTTGCTAAACGCCCTTGCAGCTTTGGCAGTCGCGTCAGCGATATTTTGTTTGAACTGGCATCCTTCGCTTAACGTGACGCCCAAATAGGTTGTGTGCTTTTTGAATGGCACCACATCTCCGCCCAGTTTGACTGATGGCGCGCGTAGCCCTTTTGGGCCTTTCAGCATGATCCCTACTGATTTTTTGGGCGCGAATGTAAGCTTGTTTCTAACGCTCCAGTCCCAAAGAAAGCTGGTGACCTCGTTAGCTCTATCCGAGATTTCTCGGCGAGATTTCCCGCAAACCAATATGGTGAGGTCGTCGGCATAGGCCACGAGGTCACAGCCGGTTGGCAGCGCAGACTGTAGAACGTCGTCAAGCACGATGTTCCACAGTAGTGGTCCCAATACAGAGCCTTGCGGGCATCCCATTGTGAGCTTGCGTTCAATCATCTCACCTCCTGCCTGAGCAACGACGGTTCTGTTAGACAAATAACTTCTAGTGAGGTTGATCAAATTGGTGGGAATTCCACTTCTTCGAAGTCTAATAATGATCAAATCCCACCAGGTGTTGTCGAAAGCTCCTTGGAAATCAAGAAGTAATGCCATAACGTATTTGGAGCTGGAATTTTCGACTGTGCTGATGACCTTTTGTAAGGCATGCACAGTCGACTTCCCTGGTCTGAAACCGAACTGCTTGTCAGAAAGAGGCTTAGTGCCTTCATAAGTCAAGTTCAGTCTGTTAGCCATTATTTTTTCCAGCAGTTTACCAAGTAGTGGAAGGAGAACGATAATCCGATGGGCCTTTGGCTCGCTGGGTGGTTTTTCCGTTTTCGCCTTGGGCAGTATCACCGCCAGTCCCACTTTCCAGCAACTGGGGAAAACTCCGCAGCGGAAACATTCTCTGTAGATATGACAGAGGTCGACATCAATTTGGGGGTATGCACGCTTGATTATCCTGCCATCAATTCTGTCTATTCCCGGAGACTTCATGGAGTTTAGGTTTTTAACCAGTTCTTCTAGTTCTTCCAAGTCGGGCAGAGTAGCATTTGGCCCCTCATGGGAAGTTTCTGATGAGGCTTCTGCTCTGATGGCTTTGTGTATCAGCAGGTCCGTTTCTGGAGTGTCATGAGGTAACAGAGTTTTTAGTAAGAAGTTCATGGATTGAGTCATGTTTGTGGCAATAATGTTCGTAGTGGGGTCCCGGATTCCAGCACTGACTTTGCTGGGTCCCGTGGAAATGGCTTTGTATGCTGGCCCCCAGGGGCTTGGCCTCCTCTGCTCGTTAATAAACTCTCTCCACGATGTCAGCTTAGCCTTACCAATGGCCATCTTGTATTGGGCCGAGGAAGACGGTCTATTAGAATTTTCTAATGCAGAAGGGTATTAATATTTACATTTGACAAGCAAATATATGCTACAATTTGTCCAGCGTGTAAAATCGAAACCATGCCATGAAAGTACCATGTTAAACGAGAGTTAAGTGTACAATAGCTTAGTTGGTTGATATTTGTATTCATAAGATATTTGATTTTCGAAGATATCACATTATAATTTGTGTCACCTGCAATAAAAGCTTGTAAGCATTAGTTTATGATTTCGTGGAATTCTTGGCATAGCAAGTTGAGTTTTTGTTTTTAGATTAGTTTGTAGAGTGTCGTTGCCTGGAGCGTTGAATAAACACGTACAAATCCGGAGGAAACTCTAATGAAAATGGGAAACTTGCATCCCTTATTGAAAATACCAGCCAACGTTGCCTTGCAGGCTTTGTTTACGTTCTAACGTATGATGTTATCGTTACAAATAGCTTCCCTCCTTTTACATACCAGGAGCAAATTTTAAAACCAAATATAATAATCTAGCTGATAATCATAGGGCTAGATTGTTTCGTGATCGGGGAGATTGTTATTCAATTTTGTACCGTCGGTTATTAATGTTTGGGCGCGTGCTAAGGGGTGCCTTGTTGTGAGGGAGCAATTTTAATCAGTATCAGTTTACTATGTAATTGGGACGTTGTCGGAAATTTTAATTACAGTATCCATTGTAAAATATTTATGGGCATCATCAACAATGTTTTGTACCGCAAGCTCTTTGAAATATTTTAACCTTTTCCAACCTCGGCTTGAGTGACGTGCGACATTTTACTTTTGCAAATTAAAGCAGTTTTTAATCATTCTTTCGAGAGAGTGTCCCATAATTTTTCATTGTGGCATGATACAATTTTTATAACGGTTATTTCTTCATTAAGACTTCTTTACCATGTTATTGCTGAATCTTTTATATTCATCATTAATTGATAATTAAAATCAGTCAAAGTGATGTTTAAAATGAAATTAATTAAAAAATAATACTTTTTTAACGAACAGTATATGAAATGCTAATATTGACGTGAATTGATCACTACACTATCCCAATTTATCATATCATAATATAGATTGAATGTTAATACTACTAAAAGTTTAAAGTTAAAAAATCAGATGTAGTGGTCTTAATTTGTATTCATTAAATTTGGAATTCGATTTCAAATTGTTCAATTTTGCGAAGTGTTTTTGTGTAAATTCAAATAGCATTTTTTTCCAAATATAAAAAAAATATTGATATAATAAGCAAGATCTTGAATTTTGCTTTAAGAAAGGTTTTTGAATCAAATTCTGAATTTAAATACTAACCATAACACATTTGTAAAATCGATCTTCTCGATCCAAGTTTGTCTTGATTTATAGACTGATTTAAATATTATTTAAACATATTTATAAATCCATTACCCACTGATATATCCTATTATTCTCAATAATTCCAATGTATCTTAGCTTTTAACCTAATAAGACACACAATCGGAAATCACGAAACAAATTGAAGGAAAATCTTCTATAAAGATCGTCTATTGTCAAAAACGGATTTACCACTTTAAGAAGGAGATCATTCATTTTTTTTTACTGCATCTCCACAATAAATTAAGTCTGTTTTGAATTGTTATTAATATTAGAATTTTGCATTATTAATGTGATATTTTATTTTTTGCAGAAATTTGATACGTAACCACGGAAATTTTTACACACAGCCCTCTCTTTGGTGAGTATATGCTTGTTTAAGATCTTCATCTCAATTGAGACATGTACAAAATCTGTCACAATGTTATAATAAGGTATTGATAAGGGTTAGCTTTTTCTAGAAGATTCATAGTGAGTATAAGCAATATGTGGAAGAGCTGAGAATGTTTATACGGACAAGTTTATTTACGCATAAAATTTAAGCAAAGGAATCCAAGTACTGTTTGTTTTACTAGCGCGAATATCTTGGATGTAAGATATTTTCTTGAAAGCGTCTTTATCCACTGAATAAACAAAAGTGAAGTGTCTTGTTTCGCGAGAAAAAATGTTTATTAAGTAAACTTTTGTCGAGAGTGAAAGATCACTTTATTAATTTATTACACCAATTAAACTTGGGGTGAAAACTTTGAGCCCGTCGCTTATATGGAAGTTCCACCAGGGAGTAGCGAATGCTTTTAAGAATTTGCTTCGAGTTTGATTGATGGTTTGGATTGGATTGGAAGATAGGCTCTTTGACGGGATGAGCATGACAGACAAGATTCTCGAATCCCATTTCAAACCCACTCCGGAAAATGTTTAATATTTTTCAGACACGCAATGCCTGGGCTAAATACCTGAGTTCGTGGGGGAATATTTTTGTTTCGCAAACTGTTGACTCCGTCTTTGAGTCGAATCGATGTTGGGAGAATTAAAGCTTTAAATTTTTCAAAGAAGAAATTATGGTAGGGTGGATCAAAGCACGGCTCTCGTGCATTCCCTGCGGGGGTGTATTTTCATCCCTGAAGACTCCCAAGAAAGTTTCTAGCCGTGTGATGCTATCGTTAAAGCTTACACACAAGTTTATAATTCGGCTGAAATTCCATAAACGTCGATCGTGAAAAATATATAGCCTTTTATAAGATTACAAGGTAAATTATTTACACATGTTAAACTTTGGTCGTTGCCAAAGAAAATTTTTGGCTCTTAAAGAATTCTTTCAATAACAACCTCCTGTATTATATTGTTTGTATATATGCGTTTGCATATATAAATTCAGATTTAAATCAGGATCAGACGTATTAATATTTCCGATCATTCGTTTATATCCAGGTTCAACCTTGAAACACAATGCCTTTTCAAGGCAAAATAACGAATATTCTGTATTTATCGTCATAGAAAAATCAAATTAATCCATATTAAAGTATTCTAATTCTAATTCGGAAGAAATGTCTTTAAGAAACATCCCTAAAACCTTAAAATGTTTAACAGTTCAACACGAAAGTCCGGATCTGCAAGATAAAAATTATAGAATTCGTCGTAGTTAGCCTCTTATAGGACTGTGATAGGTCATATTTTTGCATTTGAATCATACATGTTTATATCAAATTTGCAATTATCATACTTAATGTCAATATTACAGTAAATCTTTTGAGATTTTATATTGTTGTAAAAATCATAATGGTCAAATTTAACTTCTAACGCCATCAATATGGTTGAATTTACGTATGTTATACGCCCTGTGATTACCGTAAATCACTACTGTTCCAACACGACCACGCCTTAACTCATTACTATGCTGCAATTCGAGACAAATAAGATAAAATATATGCTAACAAAGTCAGCCATATATCTCAATGTGTTCGCTTACTGACAATTCCCCTGTTGGCGACTGCATCATGATAAATGTACAATCATTGCGTTCACAAGCACCAACGCCTTATAATATATTGTATTTATTCAAAATGAATATTTATTCTTCTCGCGTTACTTCAAAATTAAAATTGGAGACTTTATACATTTAAAAGGAATTATAATATAAGCACTTGAGTTTTTTTAATATCTTGCGGTTATATAAATGTAATAATCAATGAGGATAAGTAAATTAGAGCCAAATTTTTGAGCCTCAACTTATTTCTTGTATAAGTAGTGTGAAAAGCTATTTAGCAATATTGATACAAAAAAAATCTACAAAGCTTTCTATTTAAATTTGACTATTAACGCATCATGTTTTTGAACATATAATTCATGATATAATATAATAAACATAAATAATGCATACCTATTTATATTATTTTTATGTTTGAAGTGAATAGCATTTAGAAAGACTCACTACTTCACTTCAGTCAACCCTCCCTTCTTTCTTTCCTGCGGGTACATATTGAAATTGAGCCCTGCCCTACTCCTCACTTCAAATTAAGTCATTAACGAGAACGCGGGCTTTTTTTCTCAAGTATACGTTCTTATTTTAACTCATCTTGGCGTCCATAAGCAGAGACGGAAGTTTATTAATTAAAAATAAAACTAATATTTGGCTTATCGACCAATCAACACCAAATCTGCATCAATCTAAATTTCCTTCTATTGGTGAAGTATTACGTTTATGTTTTAACACTACGGCTAAACACCGGCTTGAGAAATGAAGCTTGTGTTATTCTGGAGTAGAAAATGGAAAAAGATATGCTTTGTCTAGCTTGTCACTTATGTGTTGTTTCTATCCATTTTTGCTTTTTTCATGTATAAAAAAATAAAATAGATTCGGTGCAATCATAATGCACTGGTTATTTCTCATTGGGAGTACTGTGGATGTTCGATTGCATTGATTATTCGTCTAATGAAAGCGCAGTCCGCCTGTTCATAATTAACGAACTCCAGCTTCCCAAATCCATCTAGAGTAAATAGTCCAAATGACCATCAACATGGGGGGTGGGAGATTACACAAGTAGCTAAAGTTATATAGAACCTATAGGTTTTAGAAGTGTACTCAGGTGTTTAAACGTGCAAACAATATTAAACTGTCCAAAGTTAACTTGCAGTTTATGTCGAGCTTTTGTTGGGAGTGCAATGTTTTCCATGTATTCCATAATAACGCACATTATTCTAACGTTTATAAATGCATTTTATAGCGAGTGGCTAAATTTCGGTTAGATGTATTTCATAAAGCTTCCAAAAACACTTTGGCATCTTGAATGAAAATGCGGCCTTCCAGGGTACTATTATGAAAAATGTTTCACCATTGATACGGCATTTGATTCAATCCCTATCTATGGTAAGCCTGAGATCGAATCTATATGGAGAAAGAACGGTTTCTCATTTTTTATGCCCAGGAAAGTCTTTTATCACAACTTTGGCTTCACAATAGACGCATGTAGCTACATAGGGAGCTTTTCGCAATTCTACCGCAAAGAATATAGGGAACGAGACCGAGTCGTCAATCGAATGAAACAAATTGGATACCATCCCAATTTTATGGTTTTCAACCGTACGTTCTTTTGAAAAGTTAAGTTCCTTCCTTTAAATCAAATCGCCCTTTATAATTTTGACCAATTTTTTTCCATTAGTAAATTCACGCAATTCACAAAAAACACTTGCATTTAATACTAGCAGTCTTTTAAGCATTTCAATTGCCATATTTGCATTTTTTTGCAAAACGGAATATTTGATGTAAAAAATTTGTTAACGCAGAGTGATACATGTTTTAAATCTGCCAGCTTAATTGAGCGTGAATTTCATTAGTATTAAATATCAACTACAATTCCATATTCCATTTTTGTTACTATTTATTGAAAATGTGTAAAATCGTTAATTTACATTGGGCTGATTTCAAAATATTTGATGAAAAATGATAGATTTACCCTCCATAATATTTAATTAAATGATTAAATGTATCCTAGATAAAGATGTTTCAATATATTTGTTTTTAAAGGTTAAATTAAATTGATCTGAGAGCTTAAGGATTGTCTTTATGAGCGTACAACAAATTCTCCTAATCTCGTAGTCTGGTTATCTTTTTTATTTTGCAGAAAATAAAATTATCACACACAATGCATTAAGAGCTTATCGATTTAATTATTTATATATTCCTTGTAAATCAATTTATGCACTAAACTATCCTTAACATTTTCAACGACAACGACTCTATTAGTGGTTCTGATTGCAACGATGCACAGTAGTCGATTTATCAGCTCAGACAAGATTAATAAACTTACCCCGAATGAACTTCTGTTTCAAGTCATCTGGCAGTCTTCATTAATCCTTCTGCAACTATGTAAAACAAAGGAGGATGGTACAAAGCATCCTTTTGTCCGAGTGCTGTCTTCAGCTGGAAAGATGCCGACAGGCTGCCATTAAATCGTATTGCTTTAACCTATTAGATCAAGAGCTTTCTTGAAAGCTGAAAGCATTTCAGACACAATTGATGTTTTCATATTTATAAATTTAAATATAACATCTTACTAATGCAACCTAAATACATCATAATGTTTTACATAAGCATCTTATTTAATTAGTCCCAAATTATTTAGCTCATATTGGCAAATTGACAATTTTTTTTTTTTAATCAAATTAGCACCAAACTTATATCCTCAATCGATCGATACTATTATCAGCATTATCTTACAAACATTTTTATAGTAAAATTTTAGTTAACTGTTAAAGCAAAAGAATAAAGCTATAGCAATAATATACAATGGTTATATGCTCCAAAGACATTTTATTTTGGGTCGTGTCCAGCATAATCTAATTTTTACAAACACACAAACCACATTCAATGTCTATACAAACAATGTTTTTTACATACAAGGGTGTAATAATAGGGAGAATGGTCGATCATTAAGCAACTTTATTGAAGCATCTTTCTACATTGCAAACTGTTAACTCTTATTATTTACATGTAATGTGCTCAATTATTTTTTTGACTTCGATAGCAGCCATTTTATTATATCTTCGTAGGTATCCGTAAGCACTTTAGCACATTTGCATAATCAATATTTAATGCAATCCCAAGTCCATAGAGTTTTGCCCATCCATATTTAACAATCAGCTATTCGTAGGCCGTTGATATTTTTTGTGGTTATTCAATATTCATATTTGCTTCGTAAATATGTTTTTGGTATGATTACAATCGATGCAATTGTAATTACGTGAAATGCCATACTGGGTTACATTCACCTATGCAAATGATGCATCCTTCCCCCGAGTGCAATTTATACGATACTGTAGTTATCATAATGCACAAAGTGTTTCAATTCATTGCTTTGCATATTTATAAAATTATTGTTGGTTTTTGAAGAGTAAAATCGTAAAAAAAATCAACAAAAGTATGTTTCAAGTATGACTGATGAAAAATTATGGAAGAATCTTTTGTGCACAAATGTTTGGAAAATAAATTTAATTAAAACACAAAGATAAAAATAAACATTTGATTCGAAAAAAGTCCCTACATTTTTAAGGACATTTAGATATGAAAGACATCGATCCGTTTCCTCCCGTTCTGTTTGGTTTTATCCCCAACTGTTTGTTATTTATTTGTTTTATATCTCATTATGTTCATTATTATCTGCTTTCGAAATTTGATATTATTCTTACGTTTGAAATGCTTTTAAAACATTTCCATTAAAAAAATTTACAAAAAACTAAATTATCATTTTTCTTCGAAGTTTTCTTCAACTTTAATTATTGTTCAAGAATACATACAAAAAAAGTCTTTGACTCTTATTATAAAGGTTCGGATTCAAATCCAAATTGTAGAAAAAAAATTCACCATACCAACAAATTTGGGAGATTGAACATATTAATATTTCTGAGCGATCGTTTCAATCCAGGTTTACCCTGATTTCCTGGATTTGAAAAATAAAAGCTGAGATAATTAATAAAGTCGTGCAGGGACGCTCATGAGTGAGTGATTGAATTTGCAACAATAATTAAACTATAATTTATATATAAAGATTATTTCAAATAGTTCTATCCTTACTTTACCACGCGTGGAAGGCAACGGGAAACCACCACATTAAATCCTTTCCCTAGTAAAATCTCATATGGAGATCGCCTATCTCCGATGGTTCGGATATAGCACATTAAGAAGAATAAATCATTAATTCATTATTGTCATCTCAATTCTGTATGTTCGACTCTTTTTCGAGATCGGTTGTGAGTTTTCATCATCGGAGTATTTTTGGAATCAGCCTTTAAAAATGATGTAATAAGCGATTGTATCCTATTAGCGGATAACTCATTACGTATTTCGTGATAATGGACCAAAATATTTTGTAATTCCCTCTAGAATTTATTCCCCTTTCTATTATGGGATCATTTTGTATACAAAAATATTCCAATTTATCAGCCAATCCCATGCCGTAATCCATTGTTTTTAATGAGAAACATGCAACTGCTTTCTATGTTAATAATTATGGTAGGTTCATCCAAAATTTTGATTAATTATTCTTCGTCTAATGTACGATCCTCCAATATTTCTTCGTTATTTTGAATATTAAAATCATTATTGAATCATCAATATTGAATCCTTCTACAACAATACAATGACACATTGTAATTGTCTTTTGGTATTCATGTTCTATTGTTGGTACAATATTTTCTCCAGGGATTGCTTCTGACCACAGCCTTTTTTTCAAATGTTCGACGAATATAATATGCTTGAAATATTGAAATTATATTTTGTTCTAAGGGTTGGATTACAGACGTAGTTTTTGGCGGTAAAAATAATATTTCAACATTAGCATGATTTAAATCGAGCAGATGTCCTGGTGCACTTTCTAAAATCAAAAATATTTTTAAATTATGTATATTTTTCCCTCAAACCGCGTTGTAAAAAAACGTGTTATACGAGGCCCGAATATTTTAAAATCAAGATTTATTTTCCTCATATATTTTCCATTAATGTACTACAATTCATCAATCATATTATATCAAAACCATGTTGTAATAAACTCGTGCTATTTTGATTAATTTCCCATTCAATATGCTAAAACCAATCAACATCATTTACGGAATAATAGGGTTATGATCGATATTATGAAACCAACTATATGAGCTATTAATATACTAATGAAACCTAAATATTCATATAAAACAATCGTTTCAAATACCTTTAAATTAATGTAATTAATAAAGCTATTTTGACAAGAAATGCATCATGATGGTCATATTATCAATTCAATTGAATTTCACACTGTCATTGAGTGATTTCCTACATTGGATATAATGCTTTGATAATAATCAATTTAATAAGACAGTTACTAATGCATCAACATTAATAATTCGTTAAGCTAATATTTGTAATATTTTTATATATATACTTATAAATTATATGGCTATCAAGTCTTGTATTTTTTTAAAGCGAATTTTTCATTTGAATATCTCGTCATTTATGAGTTATGGAAAAAAATTGGATCCCTCCATATTTTTAAATGGAATTTAGGACATTCATCGTTGTTTGTGAGCCTAATTTATGACCATTCCTTTGAATTATTTCCGTAATTTTAAGGATCCTGCACTTCGGTCCGAACGCAGATATACATTTATTCTGGCATTCCTCAAAGGATTTTATGGATAAATTCCACAATTTGAATAATTAATGGAATCAGTAAAGCCTACATTAGCCTTAAAGAGAGCTGCTGTCGCTTGCCGGAATATATGCCTTTGCTTTGTTTGTGCTCCTTATTTAATATATATAATTCTTCGGAGCTTTTTACTCTCTCAGGATTCAATATTTTATTCGCTCCCTTATTCATTTATTTATTATTATTTCATATGAAGCGTTTTACGATTGGGGTATGTCGAGGGGGGATGCTTCAGGTTCAATTAGGCAAACTTATACTCATATGGGATTTTAGTTATAGATATTTCATAAACAACAAGATTGATTAAGCTAACAATCGTTGATTAAATTAGTGTTCCATTAATATTCATTAATAACAAAGATCAACAGTAAAAGTTTGTTCTGGGCGACTTCGGTGAATGATCGATCTGTCCCATTTAATTGTATTATAAGTTACAAATTCATCCGTAAACGTTTTCCTGTTATTGTGATCAAATATTTAATGTGCTTAATCCTGGGATTGTTTCGGGGGATGGAACCTTTCTTGTTTTAATCAAGGAATAAAGATTAAAAATTCTCTTCGGTGTAGTTGTTCGAGGGTCATACCATAAGGGCTGAAAGTGTGATTCATATTAATGTTTGGGGTTGAATTAAATATGGTCTGATATTAATCACTTCGGTATGAACAATTGTGCCGTTGTACGTTGTAATTATCGTATATGGGCGAGCATCACTATAAGTTATTATGTTCATTACACCACGCATCTTTGTATGCTGAATTGCTCCCGGATTCCCGGAACATTCCCACGTTCATTTTTAAATATTTCGACCAACGAATTCGATTTGTAGCCCGCTAATGAAATAAATTTATTACGTGCTTTACCGAGTCAACACGGTCTACGTGAAACAACAGGACTTAAATCGGGACCGATTTCCGGTGTTTGTTTTTCTTCCGGTTGAAATTATTCACAGCCGATGGAATCGAGTTTTATTTGTGCCATCGATTTTCATTTGATTCGACCTATGTCGTTCCGACGCACTTTGAACTTGGCAGGTAAATAAATCGCCTTTTCTACTTCCGCAGGATGTAGGATTTGTATGCTTCATTTCTAAAATGTGCAAACTTGTAATGATAAAGTTCAGGATGTTGTTATATACACATAAGTGTCTGATGTGGAGGCTTTAATGTGCACGTGCAGAGGATATCCGGAAAATCTGCCCGGAAGTTCTGCTTACAGTCGCCTTTCGGGTCGTTTTATTTAACATGCTGGATATTCGTTCGCAACATTCGCTGAAAGCTCGCGAGCTTTCAGTATACGCTGACGTATTTTCTATGAATACATGCATATTCAAAAGGAGATGTTTCTTTAATGTTTCAATGTGCTTTGATGCCTTCAAATATTGTTTGATGCAAAATAATGCATTGGCCTAATCAATTATTCAAAATATGAACCCCTTGCACTACAATCAATGACGTCCTTATATGACACATAAATTATGATTTAATGACCAGAAGAAGACTATCTTTTTACTGATAAACATTTTAGGACTTCACTAGATGCTTTTTTATATATTTACTTTCGATGAATGCATGTTATACCATATTTTAATCAAAGAAGTCATTATTGAGTTAGAAATCTACATGAGATCTTAAAGTATTTGATATCATATACTAAGTCTTCTATAAGTTTACTCTGTTTCTTTTAAAATATTTCGATTGATGTTTATAAAAAACAGTTCTTCTTTGTAATCCTAAACGTTTAAATTATTTATTTGATTTGATTCCCTTTGAAATATATTTGTACATATTTTCTTTACTCCTTCAACATTCTTAATATTTTTCTTACGGACTAAAATTAAAAATCTTTTGATGGAACTACGTCTTGATTATACTCTAGAATCTTTAATGGTTCGATTCGATCCAAGTTTTATCTTATATCATTATTATTAGACCCAAATTTCGTTTCCTGTCATTCAAGTATAAGTGGATGACAAACTAAAGCTTGGTAGATATTTGACAAAGTTTTCCTTGTATTTGATTGATTTTGTGAGTACAAGTTTTAATATTACGGTAGTATTCTGTAGTATATATTTTAGTACTGAAAGTTCGTCATCATTCTAGAAAACAGATGATATATAATATAACCTTTTCAAAAGATTTTTCAAGCCAAAATTTTAAAGTTGGGAATCGTGTTTTTATCTCTGTGTCAATTCTATTCTTAACTCACGATCTTTATATTTGACGCAAGTTTTTTCACTTCTTCATAATGTGTTGCTACAGATTCTTCATCTATCTGACAAAAGTCAATTGTTCCAATTTCTACCGGGTGGGTGCTAGACTCCACGATGTTCACTCATAAAACCCCAGAGTAGGAAGCCAACCCTACGTTCGTGGGCAACGGTTGAGCCCCCGGGGTAATGATGTGGAGTAGAGGTGCGCGATAGTAGCCTTGTCGATTTGCTCATCAAACGCAGCTGGGGTAGTCCAGCTAACATGAGTTGGGTACGCAGGTCACCCTGTGCTGCATAACCATAAAGGAGTTTGTGAAACAGCCGATTACAGTAGTTGGTGGAGACTGGTGGAGTTGGTTTCAAAGGCTCACCACTATCTTCAACAACTTAGGCAAACAAGGGTGAAAGGCTTTAGGCTGTTACCCCATGGTACCGATACGAGTACCATGGGGAAGGGGTAGGCCTTGCAGTCCGTCATCTGCTACAGACCCCTTCAAACTGAGGCTAGACTCGTGGTGGCAGTGAGCCCGCGGAAGTAGTCCTTCCTCCCCCATCGCACCTTCGGGTGCACATAGTCTGAAGCTAGTCTTTCCCGTGGAAACCTCGCCTCCTCTGGATGGCGTGGAGCAAAAGGGATGGGAACCTGGAGGCTCCGCACGTAGCGTTTCTCGTGGGGTTATAGGATTATTGGAAGAAACTCTTTGTGTGGCTAATCTGGGATAATCCGAAACAGACCATACAGCAGCACAGAAAATGGGTTCGATTGAAAATGAACCCCCAATTCAGTCAGTCGCTGTCTGATGTCAATTCATAGATCTATCTTCAAAATTAACCACCATATAACTTCCAATGAAAGAGTCATCTTCTATCGACTTTTTTTTCATTTAATCGACATATCGATCCAAAACCTCAAATTGCATTTTAAAAAGGGCAATCTCTTCTCATCTTTAGCTAAAGTTTCTCATCTTCTTTATTAAGGAGTTTTATAAATGATTTATGCTCTAAATAAGCGATTTTCAGATACATTTAGATACGATCAAATATTTAATTACTATTTTTATACTGAGAAGAACTCAATAAAAATATTTATTATTCTTTATTGTATTAAATCATATATTTAAATCGAGGAGGTTCAATGACATTGGAACTTTTCATAAATGGCTCTCAGCTATGGAAACCATTAGAAATGGCACGAAAACTTTCGCTCTAAAAAAATGGAATGGAGCGAAAAGTTTTAGTTTCGTATCCTGCTCTAGATAAATGATCTTAATATATTTTCTTCTCCTGGAATAAATTTCATTTTTACAATTTGCATAATTTTAATGTAGTGATCTATAAAAATAGCTTTTCGAAAAAATATTTAACTATTCATCTATTCCTTTTTTAACTTATACGATATTTAAATAATCATGTGTCCATTTGTCTTCGGTCGATGGTATTTCCATGGGAATGATGAAAAATCGCTCGTTTTAGTCAAGTTCTTTATTTTCTACGGAATGAAATATCAACTGCGAGACTACAGAAGAACCGGCGGAAAGAACACATTTTCCCGCGGCCAAGACTATTGGTCGACTCTGTTTACTTTTATGACTTCACGCAAACACAAACTAGCAACAAGAGGCCGATGTTAATCTGGCAAATAACGCTTGCATAAATTTGACTTTACGTATGGGTTTTATTTGCCCCACGCTGCTAATAAAATATCCATATTATTGATATGTTTTTACTTGGTTAAATAATTAGAATAAGATTAAATTATATTGCGTACGCCGTTAGATTTCAAAATAAATTGGGCATGAAATATTAATATTAAAAAAATAGTGGAATAAATTAATTGTATTTGCCTTTTTGGAAGTTAAAAAGCGCATTTTGGATGTCTGCTTCCGCAGTGTAAATTTATATTGTGAAACCAAATACGAGAACTGAAAATGTTTGCTTGTTAGTGAAATTAGACTAACTACTGTGCTTTAAGCTCCCCTAATACGTTCTATTGTTTTATAGCCATGCTCTTTAGAATGAAGATTCTATTTTCTATATATTGAATATATTTAAAAAAATATATATATAGAGTCGATTTCATATAAAAATGCAGAATTTTCGCGGAAAATTTCGCCGTCAATTATAATGGGAAAATGTGTCAAACCCATCATGTTAGGAATGTTTGAAGGAAAGGGTGCGGTAGACATCGTTTTGGTGATAAATTGGTGATGGTGTCAACCCCTCGTGTCTGAGGTCCTCGACGCATTGTTGGATCCCTAAAAATATAGTTGGTCGGGAGCAATGTGGGGCGTTTACAAAAGATATACGGCTGCTAGTTTCTCTCTGGGGTCTCGTTATACCCCGTACTTAACTCGAGCAACAAGTAGGACTGTTCATCATATTCAGGCCTTAAATGTGACCCCTATGCGCTTATACTACTAACCTTATTTTTGCATATATACCCGCCTTGTAATAGCGCCGAATACTAATGTAAGTGCTGAACTCTCCGCAATTTCACTCGGGGTCATTTGTAAGGCTTAATTGAATATATTGGCTCTTAAAGGTCGTTTAAACTTAAATTCTACACAGAAACTGCTACGGTAACTCTATTTCATTGCCACTATCCCAAAATTAACGAAACCACGTTTCACATACAGCACACCTTTTACGCTTGACTTTCAAGCCGAATTGTGCCACTTCATTGAATTTATACACATTCGATACGAGCTTCAGCCAATCCATACACATGTCCCGTTAATGATATCTAAATGAATTGATTTAAAGATTAGCACTAAACCTAATGACACTTCTTGTTTACATATTTCTGCCACAGCGTTCAAAATGACCGGTCATTAAAAAATTATTGTTTTTTATAATTAAAAGCATCTTCCATAAAGTGATAACCATTTCAATTCTAAACTGGAGAAGAGGACTAAATAATAACGGTACTTATATAGTTTATTTAATTCAAACATACCTTAATTGCACTTAAATGCATTATTCTTATTTGGAATCTGGACATACCTGTGTTGCTGATTTTGGTGCATTTATCTTTTTCCGGCATTTTTGATACACAGCGCCAAAATTTATGGGTATGAAAAACACTTAATTGTGTTTTAGGACTAACTGACCATAAAAATTATTTATAGACAGATCACTCATATTTATTACAGTAAATTCCACTGAATATGTATTATATATTTTTATAATGTATACAGTATTTTGTTATATAGAAGAATATTATAGTTTACGATTTAAAAACCGATATAATTCACAACTAACAAAAAATGTACGGAATCTTGACAAACTTGAAAAAGTCTTATAAGTCGTAGTTTCGAAAGTTGCCATAGTCAATTTTTTATCCTACGTTGAAATTTATTCGGGAAAGTTATAATTAATTTTAGTAATTTATCAAAATTCTTTTCGAAGTCAAACATTTTTTTCAGTTTTATAATTTTTTTATTCAATCAAATTTCAGAGCATTCAAGCTTAATTAAGCGTCCGAAGATATATTTACAGTTTATGTTGGAGATGCTTTAAGCTTTTCTGTTGAATAAATTATCATTTAAATGTAAATTATAGTGTTTTTATCAAAATTTGCCTCTCGAAGTGGGTTAATAAAAAGGATTCGAGACAAATTTAAATCTTTTGATCTGTATTTACAAGCAGCGTGGGAATATATTTTTGGATCAATTTTTGGCCTCCATAAATTAAGATAATACGTTAAACAATGTCAAAAATATCAAAAAAACCACTTTCCCAATTGTTCAATGGTTAAGAACATGGCCTTCAAGTCAGAACATTACTCTTGAAGCAATTCATTTTAATGTTTCCTTATATTACTCCCTTATACTCCATATATAATTTTAATCGCAGGACGGGGAATCATTCGGTTTTTCTTTGCGTAAATTTCGCGAAAAACACTTGTACATAATAGGATTCGACTATAAATCCCTTTCTAAATATACCTCACATACTCTTTTATGTTATTTTTAGCATTTTTTTCGCATCATGCTCCATGAGCTGTATGTTTAAACATTAAATAGCGAGCGTCAGCGTCCTTTGAATGTACGTGAACTGAATATGTGTTATGAAGGGGTTAGTTTGAGTGACAAAAATAAATTATGATATTTTTTCGCATGGAATGACGCAGGGGAAGCAATTTATATGTTGTCTGACTGTGATTGAATATATGGAAAAGGTGAGTGTTATAATTACTACGCCTACGCGAACAATCCCGCATAAAGCTCTCGGCATAAAGCTCGCCATTATTGATCTGAACAATAAAGGCAGATTGTTTCGAAAGGTTGAAGAAAGAACACGAGCTCTTTCATTCTAATTTGTATATTGACAGTGTGGTTGCTGCATAAAGTGCACTTTTGTATGCAACGACACGTGTACATTTATTATTCAGAGATCGTGTCTAGACATTTGTTATACATGAAAAAGCTTTGGGACTATAAAGCAATAATGTATATTTTGAATATTTGTCGTATTTGATGGTATAAATTCCTAAATCTGAAGCTCTTTGTCTTGCTGCTGTGTTGAGAGTTCAATACTTCGTCTTGTTCGTAGGAGGATACGTTGCAGCGGTTTTATGTAATGCTTCTGCATTATGTTATTCAAAAATTTTCTAGAAAATACTCGCTTAACTATTTTTGTGCAACGTTGATGTGGTTTTGTTTCATTTTATAGGAATTTATAGAGCACTTCTTATTCATTTTCGTTCAAAAGAAAACCGCTTTTATTCCAAAGCGTCGTCAGCTTTCTGCTAAGCAGAAAATAGCTTACTTTAGAAAATTGCAACATCTCAAATGTTTTCATTACTCTTACTAAATATAGTATTTAATATCGCATTTCACCAAGACATTAACAGCTTAAAAATATCTCGACAAGGGATTGGAAAGAAATGAGTTACTTAAAAAAATAAACCCTAAATCATTAAAACTTTATAACCAAAATTAAATGATAAGTCTCTTATCAAATTAAAAGATTTAATTTTAAAAAAAATAATTTAAATAATCAAAATTTAAAAAAGCTCTGCCTTTCAGCAAAATAGATACTTGTTTCTACCTCTCGACCATCATTAACTTGGAAAATGCTTCTCTTTGGTGTTTGATTATATGTTATGGGAGTGATTAATGAAACCTGAGAAATTATTATAGTAGAATTGTATTGTGCTCAATCAGCTAGATTAAAAAGAGAGTTGCTTAAAAAACGATTAGTTTTGGGGAGTAATCAAAGGAAAAAATCAACTTAATTTTGAAGTTCTACTGCATTTATCATATTTATCCAATATACTATCTGATTAAAATATTTTTGATATTTTAGAACACTCACATTGTAATAAAATGTTGTTTTTCAAAATATGTCCGATATCATTCCTTAAAAAAAACATGTGTGTGTTAAAAATAAGTATTTTCGCTAAATCTTATATTAGAATATGTCTGAACACATTTTTTTGTTAATTTAAGTTATGAAATATTAACAGTTTGAATGTAAATCGGCAGATCAGATAAATATGTCATATCAGTGAAGAATTCTTATTTCAATTCTAATAGCGTTCACATGGGCAAACGTCAAACATGCAATAACGTACAAAAGTATCGACCCATGTCTGTTGACCTGGGAAGGCTATTCCAGATAAAATTTCTCTTGCTTTATTTCAAATTCTATACAATAAAGTTTCAGTGATGATTTCATTACGCTGCCAAAATTAAAAACTTATGATACTATATCAAAATTCTGCTCTTACATATAGTTTTGGAGATTCCTTGCAAAAAAACACCATTAGACTACTTTGTAGTGACTGTAGATCTCTTCGTAAATTTGAATAAAATAATCAATGAATTCTGTTCAATTTCCGTCAGTAACTTTTCGTCATCAATGGCAATTGATTATCAATGTGGATCATGTTCATAATCAACATTTATAAACTAGCATTGCAATAAAAAGTAAATTCGTTTCATTGAAAAGGGAAATTAAGAGTATTTCTGGGAAAGATAAAAGGCTTAAATTATATATGTAATAAAATAAGATTAAAATTAATATTAAATATCTCTATTTGCAAATATAAATTCAAACATCAACAGAAATCAGAAATAAATTTTTTCAGAAATTAATTGAAAAAAATCGATTTTTGTTAATGAAAAAACTTTTACCTGATATATAATACAGCTGTAAATTGGGATATTTATGAAGATTAATGATTATTGTAACGTGAAAATATGATATATCATCAACCGCCAAAAATACAGATGGAAACTCTATAATCAGCTCTATAAGCAGACTAATATTTGAAAACATATACAAATATGTTCTAAAATTGTGCAATAGTTGCGGAATATTCATTAATGCTTTTTACACTTTTTTACGATGATCAGTTCCTTCTATAGTATCAAACATTTCTGTTTTCTAAATGTGGATTAGAATCCAAGATGTCTGAGATACGATTCCAACCCTCAAACCACGATACAGCTCGCAGGTACCAATATTTGTAATTTAGTATTCATTAAACAAGTCATTAAGTCATTAGCTCTAATATTATGTCACAAATATATGGCACAGATCTATGCGATACATCTCTTTAAAGTTATAATAGATTGTCCAGTTAGGAATGTCGTTTTTTATATGAAAGAATTAAATTCAAACAAAAAATAATTAAATAATTTCATCGATACAATGTATTTTTCTTCAGTAGATACAACCTTTTACCGTTCCGGAAGAATAAAACTCAACGAGTTTTGATATAAAATATTTTTCGATCCCTCATTTCACTTCTTCTATTTTTATGATTTTTTAACCGATAAATAACTCTGCATCGATCCAAATAAATGATAATTGGAAAGAGCATCAGATCAGGGGGATAAAATAGATGAGGAATCGTTTGCTAATGGAGTTCCTTTAGTTTGTTTTCGGGATCTTTGATTTATATGGACGCGCATAATCATATTGCTTTTTATATTCAATAAATATGTACATTCGACTATTCTAAGTAGTGTTCTATATTTTTTATTGATATGCGAGCCATAGTCTGATCTTCTAAAAGTAAGGTTTCTTGTCTAAAATCTCTAATTATTAGCGGTAGTTTTTGGATTAACGGGGTCGATTTAGGCTGTATAGATATTAATAACATGCAACATAATGTTTTACAACCTTATTTTGCAATATATATAAGGCAATATTATGTACTGATCCTAATCCATTCAATTTCATTTGCATATAATCTTATTTGATAAAATATATTTACTAAAATTGAATAAAATACATTAGCCCTTAATTATTTATTATATAAACAAAGTACTATTCGATGCGCATTAACTATTTAAGGTAAAATAAAAAAATCCTGCTGAGACTCCCTATGGGAATTATTTCCTATTTCTTTCTAGGCGGATGTTTTCTTAATTGTACATTAAGGCTCAATTTCCAAACAGGTTGTATTTGCATTGTTCATATATATGTAACATTTCACTAATGCATTTTACATGTTCTGTTTTAGCACTATCTATATATATTTACAATTTCATCATATTATATGTATATTTCAAATTATTGTCCATGTATTCTTTTAATATAACATCAACCACGGCTTTTCTTATCAAATCGTGTAATTAATGTCAAAAATGTATATATATGAACAATATAAATTACATATGAAACACTGATTAATGTGTGTGTGTGATGAGATACATTTCAGAAATGATCCTTGATATGTTGAGTAGAAAAGCGTACGCCTATATATAACGACAGTGATTTGCCCTTTGCGGTTTAATTAACCGACGTGTATCACGGAACGAAAATTATAATTTCCCGTAACTACACCACCACAGACCAACATACCATAATTTTACAGTCCTGTTCAGGTAGCTTGTTTTTAGGGTTTTGTACTACAGTTTAACTTTCAGTTTTGCGGTTTCAGCCGATCCTGTTCAAAAATTTATGTCAACTAGCGGGAGCTTACTTATTGGATTTTACACGATATTTTTGGTTGTCGTATTTTGTCGGAAATGTATCCTAAATATTTAATTTTTATAGAATTTATATATATAAAACTATTTTGCTGCTATGTTTTTAATAATTCATAATCAATTAAATAATTTCCTTATATTTTCTCATTATATTGAAACCAAAAAACGAAGAAACCTTGTACAACGAATGAAGCACAAACAGACTGTCTGATGCCAAATTCAATCACATCAAATTGTCAGATTTCATATAAGAAAATCCACGACCTTAATTGAAAATATATCATCAACTGCCAAAGAAAGCCTACATATGTAAACAAGGGAAATCAAATATTTTATTTGATATTTCTTTAACACAATATGCAGTATATTTTGGAACATACAAGTAATCTCCATTTAAAACAATTATTAGGCTTCCAAAAAAATCATATTATGTGAACATAAAATTAATATAATAACTGAAAAGAACAATATGCATATTAAAACAATTAGTGCGTATTAATATCATAATAAATGTAACAAAATTATTGGCGAAATATTCTCTTTTACTGAGCTTTCTTCAAAAGTATCTCAAATTTATCCTATATTTTATGCTAAAAATGTCTATTTTTGATTGGTTGCTTTTATTCAAAGATGAAGTTTTATCGTACGTTTAAACCATTATTCGTAGGAAGAATCTAAATTTAAAAAGGAAAACTTGTGCTGTCAAGCAAAATATAACACTGTCGTCGTCAAAGCTTTCCTATTTTGCAGACTTTGCAAGTTCTACAACAGCATCCATCTGTTTTAGCTGTCTCGACTAGAATCACACTTTGAACTAATTCTGAATATTAATTTTTCCAACATACATTCAATATTGCCAAGTTAAGTCTCTTTGGTGGATGATTTTATGATTTTAACCCAATAAATTCCGCTAACAATTAGAGAATTTGGACAAAAAACTTGAATTTTCTAAAATATCATATCAAGCCAATTTAATAAATACTAAAGTGGCATATAGTTTTGTATGGTTTGTTTAAAAAAATTACCAACTTCTATGGAAAAATCTTAAAATGACATTTATACAGGATTAATGACAATAAATCATTATAATAAAACTCTACAAAAATACTAATTCAGGTTTGCTTATGCACACAAAAATACTATTTGAATAGAAAAATATGTGTGCACTAATTTTAAGTTACAATTTTGGCTCGAAAATAAATTAATATTTTTTGCAAGTTTTGTTCCTTGCACAAAAGTCGATGGTATATCTCTGTTTTGAAGCTGAATTTGAAAGAAAGAAACGTACGATATTGAATAAAGATGTCAATCAATCAACATTGTGATCAATCAATCGAACGATCAATAAATAATGCAAAGTAGATTTACGACTCATGGGGAAGATTTAAAAGATTTCGCATCAAAATCAAACATTTCACTATTTTCTCAAATGAACAAAACACGATCATGATGTTAAATATTCTCGATAAAAATCGCTTTGATTTGCTCAATAGAGTTTAAATGAATCATTTAATGTGATCAATTGAATCCAAAGGAAACCATCACAACAGAGTGATTTGGAAAATTGCGAAATCGAATGAAAACCATCAAGAAATTAAGACATATTCCAGGCATAGTGGATGAATGAGTATGAAAACAATGGGCCACATGTTGCTTTAGTAACGAATAATATGATTTTGGACCTTGGATTTTGAACATTAATTAATCTCCAATCAATTGAGCAAACATAGCCTTGATATTTTTGCAAGCTTTACTTTATACGACACATCTATTATCATTAAAACTAGCACTAATTTATATTAAAAATACTTTCTTGTTGTATTCACCGAAAGAAGAAAAATCATCTCCAAAAACAAACAGCATCATAGTCTGCAGAATTTATGCACATATTTAAGTTTTTATGCATGCAAACTTTGTGCATTACTAAATAATCTTATATTCTGCTTAAAACTGGATAAGCTTAAGTTTCAGCTTGTGTTATGTAAACATCTTCGGAACGATTATTCAGAGTATAAACTCATCTTATATCCATATTTTTTATGTATACAACTCTATATCTAGTATAAATGTTGGCTCGTTTGGACTTTGTTTTTGAGGTTCTATAATCTTGCCTTGGCTTCTTTATTATGAAAAATAAAACTCTAAAGTCATTAATTATTTTATTAGAACATTTTTTGACCTAGCCCAAAATTTTAATCAATTTTATCCCATAAAAACTCAATTAACACATCATTTAAGCAAGACTTTAATAAATAGAGAACAAAAAAATGATATTATATTTGAGGTATCAACCACTAATAAATTTATAAACTTAATGCCATTACTTAAAAATGGCTTCAACGTATTGAAATTGATTTATTTTCTTAGATCGGTACAAAAAGTAGCAATGGTTTCTTGTTAATAAATTGCATCCGCAGTTACTGTAACAAGACTTTCCTACAAAAAATACATTCCGATTATTTATCATGCAGAAACAGCACACCAAGTGTGCAAAGGCCGTTCATGTATGCTTTTCAGATTGGAAGTATCCCAGGAACGTGCATATTATATGTTGACGAAGCCATTACGTTGGAAACGGGCTTCGTCAGTCATCCATAAATTCCATTAAAAATGGGGATCTTAATCACATATGTTATATATGCACTACTGCAATATAAGCACGATTGACAGTAAGTAAGATTTAATTGTTGAACCAATTGAATTTTGTTTAAATCATCTGAAATTTGCTTTCTTAACACGTTAACAATGGGTTACGAGATTTCTTGCAGAATGAAGAAGAATTGCTCGCAGAATGTGCATAAATCGCGAGACACAAGAAAACTCATTCACAAAATGTACTTATTTGCTAGAATTTATCGTTCTTAATATATATGTCACAAATAAATGTTGAATGAAGACCGTTTTACGTTTTTTTTTCCTCAGAGAAGTATCGATTCTTGAGATTTCTTGAGACATGGTGATTTTTTTTTCACACACGACTAATCCAATCCCGAGCCAAAATTTCAATCCCCGGATTTCGGGATTGCATTAGACCATCCCGGGATCATTCCCGGGATCCTGGGACCGGGATTTTCAATAGTTTAAGAAATTATATTGATAAATTTGATCAAAAAGTACTAATAAGTCCATTAGTTTTATATAAAAAATAACTTGAAGGCGAAAGATTTTTTTTATTGAAGAAAAGATAAAAATACAATTCAAAAATAGATAAATAAAACACTTAAAAATTCAAATATTATTTTGAAAATATGTCGAAGTAACATTAACATTAGTGTTTCGTCATTTAGTCTGGATCTGATTTTGGAAGTCAGACAACTTGCTGCTGAAAATGCACGCAAAATTTCTTTCTGCTGACACACGGACTAAAACTTGCAAAATTCCCGATTTCCCGACAAATTATTTATTTCCGTCGCTGCAGATGAATACTTGTATACTATAATACTTTGATGTGATTTGCAATTATATTACGGAGGAATACAAAAATTCTGAACTCCGTATCTATTATATTTCATATCGATATTCACATTATTAGAGTCGAGGTGTAGTAAATACATCACCGGTAGGGAAAGGTTAATATAACAATTTTAAAAACATATATGTATTCTATATAGATTAGACAGTTGCTGCCCCTAGCCGTCACCTAAGCTCGCCAATTAGTAGTTACGCCACTGTTTTCATGCGTCCAGATTTTGGCTTCATCGTGCTGGTGAGGTGTACGATTTTTGTTAGATAAAAATTTCTCTATCTATAATTTCTGATGAAAGATCTATAATTAGCAAAATTAACATTATGTTTAAATGTTATTTTAAGGGATGCTTCTACCTTGTGGGCATGAAAGTGATCGATTTTTTTTAACATTTTTTATGCAAAAAGTATTAAATATTGAATGTTGATATTTAGTGTTTTGACTGGGCGATTTTTATTAAATATAAAAATATTTTTTAAAGTTTGATAAAGTATGGTAATGGGAGTGTCCTGAACTTTCGATTTGTAAGATTTTACAAAAACATGAGAAAAATGTATAATTTATGACTTGCATACTGCATGATTTTTTGTCATCCCTTATTGAAAGTTAATATTTTGTACTAATGAAGACATTCGATGTGATGCTTTTGACAATACTACCCATATGTATTAATACTACTACATTATATTAAATCAAGAAGATATATAGTACTAATTATCTTGCATTACAATACTATTCATGAAAAAACATAGCACAATGTTTCACTCACCACAGCAATAATCGCGAAGAAACGTAGTATTATATGTACCGACTAAAACGTGTTAATATAACGAGACATATGGAACGAGAAAATTGGTTCAATATGTAGTATTTAATAATTGATACTTGAGATGTATCGCTTTCCATATGACAGGATTGAAATGGGATTTGATGAGCGAGATGATTTATCATCAACGATATCCTTTCGGTGAATAAACCTCCAAATCGAAACTAAGGGTTGTTTCCTGCTTACGCCCAGAAGCTAATGAATCGCAATGATAGAATACGATTTATTATCATTTCCACTACAATAATTATCAATCTCGCAAGGAAAAACGAAAATAAATCATCCCCGAACGTGTCTATATTCTACAGAAAGCGCTCATTTATGAAAAAATGAAAAATGTAATGTTATGGAAAATAAAATAGCCATCAATCAAGATGAAAAATAGATTCCTTGGACAAAGGTGTACAAGTCCGGAATGAGCTCAGGTGCTATCTTCAAAATGAAATTAATATAATACGCCATATTGGCATCATGCAAATGCCACACGAAACATTTATTATTATCCCCCGATACTGATATTAATTTCACTCAAACGATATTTGCCCGCGTTAAATCGGATTAATTACATTTCTCGTTCGGTATGTAAAATGTCAGCCCAAAGCTCACTCGCTGGGGCTTTTCTCTCCTGAAATGAGACTTGTTTATTTTTTATGTCGAACAAAATTAAGCGTCGGACGCTTTTAATATAATGCTGGATGTGGCATGAATGTTGCTAATAGCGTCAGCGAGTGCCCGAAATTGCTTTCCTTGCGAGGACATTTTTTTATGTAAGTAAGAAATTTTTACATGCCCGACAAGTATAATTTACGTCAGACTTATTTGTACATGTAACTACCCTGCTAATTAAATTTGTACGGTTTTTCGGCTGAAAATGTTGCTTACATACGCGGTACATGCGTGTATTTTTGATGAACTTATTTCGGTGGGATCTTTCGGGATTGAAACCTTAGTAGACCTTGCCACTTAGTTGACCACACATGTACCCAAAATATTATTATATAATATTTCAGCGCACGGAATAAAGTAGGTCGTTCAAATCAGGCCCTATCATTATTTTCCGTGGTATATTTTTTTAAACTTTGTTATAACAAGACTTTCACTTAGCATACATACAGTAGAACCTTGATTATCCGGACTAATTGGGGATGAAAGTAGTCCGGATAACGAAAATCCGGATAATCGAAAATAATCACAATTGACAGGGAAAGTATGATTTTAATCGTTTTTGTTAATGCATTACTTAATAAGTTCCTCAATAAATCCTACGAATTTATTGAGTGATGTGGTAAAATCATTTTTTGTGATTGCTTTTGGCCCGAATTACTCGATATTCGGATATTTTTAATCAACACCATGCTCTTTAAAATATATTTATATTATTTAGATAAGAATGATCTCAAAGACAAAAGTAAAAATGCTTGAAACCAAAATCTTACATGGTTTTCATTCTAACAAACGAAACAGTATCTAATATTGGTATTTTCATTAAATTGTCTCAAAGGAAATCAGGACTCTGAAATGCTATTCAAAATATTGTTTTAATATAAATATATATATTTATATATTATTAATCATTGATAAAATATCTAAGCATGAATCTTTTTCTTTATTGGGTCAAAACTTCAGGGATTTGAGGCCATCATTTCATATTTTATTACCTCTGGATGTCTCAACGGTTTCTTTTCGTATGGCAGACGGAATTTTTCTATACTCGTATTCCTTCTGTCACCCTCTTCTTGAAATATCTTTAATGGAACATTTTTATTTCTGTCCCAGCCATTACATTCGTTACTCTTACTTTTATGATATAAATAATATATCATCCCGGTTACAATAATTTATATTTACTTACTACTCTGAGCATACATGTGAACGAAAATGCTATGTTAAAAATATTCATAAAAAAGTTACGACAGACAATGTAACAGATCACTCAATGAGTTCGCAGGATAACTAATAAAATATCAACTTTTAGACAAAATTCGACTTTGCGCATCTCTGATATTTTGATGCCTCTTTTGTAAAACGATCTCAATTTTGGCAATCACTTCTATATTGTAGGAAAATATCTTTCCTTGGAGCATTATTTTTAAGTCTCTATATTGCAAATAGATATAATAGTTATCGTTAGGATCCAGATCCAAAGAATACGATGCATGGAAAGAGCACTTTTTCTTCTTCATTTGGGATCATTTTTCTATAATTTCTTTAAGAGAAGTCAAAATTTTACTAGCTACCATCGCATTGGGTGGCTTTCGTCAGTTGCTGTCCAGTTGTGTCAGTTGCTCAACTAAATGCTGATTTGATTTTAGGGTGTAGTGATAAATACATTATATATCCACTGTCATATATTGCATGAAAAAATAGTTTTATCTATTTAAAAGCACCTTTAAAGCACTTAAGCAACTCTATCGACACTTGTCACTAAAACCATTGTAACTTGTGAACTTTTAAACATCAGATTTATATGGAATTTTAACACATTATTTGAAGGTTAATACTTCTTAAAAATCATACAGATTTGTCAATATTGACTGCATATATATGTCATCCTGCGAACTTATTAAGTGATATATTACGGTCTTATAGTTCATGCGGCACCCACTGTATAACATTTCTAAATATGCTCTTTAGAATCTATCTATTTATTACGTCACGGTAGTAAAAAATATTCAAATATTACTCATGTTATCTTCAATTTGATGTTAAATTCAACATACATACACCATAACACGATTTCTACTCTAGTTTACTAATTTTAATCAAGCCCTGTTACTTTCAAAGCAGTATATGGCATTATAGAAGCTTTTCTACGATATCACTAATCTTTTAATATTATCTGCAAACAATTGTGAAGCTATTAAGACACTTGGAGAAGTACGAAATGCTTCTTGGAGTCAACCGATTTCCACAGCATAAGCTTTTGGGTTAAGACCATCCATTTAGTTTTGTATTCAGTTTAACATCAAGCATATCTAGGTATTTTACTATAAAAATCACTACAATATGATGTTTGTATATTTAAAAATAAAACTTAAATTATTCCCTTGAAAAGGGCTTTATAATTAAGCAAAAATTAGATCACACTCTAACTGTCAATTGATCACGATCGTTTAATTATTTGCTTACAACCAAACGATATATATTGAAATTGATATCAAAGTAAATAAAGAAATCGAAGAAACGACAGAAGATACATTGTTTACTTTAGCTGCTAAGGGCGTATTCAAAACTCGATACACCCTCCTAAATATATTCATTTGGTACATCAAACATTTCCATTGACATGTGTAAACATAACATATTTACACGGAAACTTAATGGTTTATTTTATTTTAATTACATGGGTATTTATTATTATTAGATGTGTCATTAATTGACTAAATCACATTAAATATTTAAGCCAAATTACGTGAAATTGTGTAAAAATATTGATTTTTTATGCACCTTTACGACATTTTTTGATTATGGCATTTTTTCGGTTCATGGCCTAGAATTTTTCGTTATACAGCCAAAAAATGCTATCCTGTAAGCGATCTACCATATAGTTTCAGGTTCTTTGTTATACGATTTTCATTTTACGGCCAACTTTTCCAGAACGTATTTAAGCCGTAAAACGAGGTATAAATGTATACTAAAATTCAAATTAAATTTCCATTCAGAGACACATATATTTAAATGATATTTAATTGTCGTTTAAATGAAAATATGTGGGAATACTCTTTATTACATCAATTTTATACGAATTTCTTCAAATAGTAGGCCTTAAAATCCATTGAGCTTATAAATTCGGGATGATCTCTCTGGAGATCTCTCGGAGGCTTTAAATCTTTATTCTCAAATACGACGTTGTTCTTGTATTTGACATTGTAAGAATATTAAGAACACTGAATTTATTTAAAATCTTGTAATTTAAATGTTATTTAACTACCAGGCTTATCCTGATTTCCTGGATCAAAAAAAGTAAATACTGTTGTCATAAATAATGTTATTTATGACAACAGTTGAACTGAACTTAATTTATAGCAATCATTAAAATACTCACTTATATTATAGTTCCTCTCTTATCTAATATATATATTAAAATAATCCTAACTTAATCGCATGTGGTAATTAATTGGAAAACCACCCAATGAAAAGTTTCCTATGGAAAATTTCCATTTTAAAAAGAAAGCTATTTAAATATGGTTAGTATTTCAAGGTCAAACAATAATAACCAAAAGCTTTAAACTTTTTCATATGCGATATTTTCATGTAATATGCGATCTTTACGCTATCTGAATTATCATATAAATCACATAGCAGCACTTCACATACTGTAATCAAATAATTTTCATTCGATCGTAAATGTCACAAATTCAATTTCATTTATGATTACATCTAAACAAATAGCCCCGAATGAAAAAAATGTCCTTTCAACCCGATGGCCCTTCGGCCGCTATTTTGTTCGGCGAATATGAACCCTGCGGATATGAATTGTTTTTGTTCATTATTTCATTAATCACGTCGGCCGTCCGGTAGGGATGTATCATTCCTACGTCAAAATTCCCACCAGCTGGTGATAAATGAGCCTTTTTAGCTGACGAACCTCTCGATATGAACATTCTGGGCGTGTTGAAAAAAGACGCAGAATTGCGTTAACGAGAAGCAAACGCATGAAATACGCACAGCTCGATACAAAAGTAAATAGTTACTTTGACTCCCCCACGCTGCTCGCCCAGGTGTACTTAAAGCTCCAAGCAAAGTTCAAAGATAAATAAGCCCTGAAATTTTGATACCCCAACACGAGGGTCTGCCTTGAAATTAGCTCCCTTCGCAAAACACCGTTTTACACCGTCCCAAATTCTAATCCATCTTCGTTTGACTCTGACATCACTACCCTCAAAGTGTGCTTCCGAAACAATTGTGCATCTGAGTGATATTGGATTACATTCATCGATCACCATTAATATTGAAATCTATAAATAAACCACCCCCATTAAGTCCCAAAAAGAGAAGACATTTGACTTGTGCGAAACTTCGGGTATCTACTGACTTATGACCTACTGCTATGTTTTTAAGCTTATACGTTCAATATATTAGGACAAATCACATGAAGATTCGGAATTTAAATGTGTGTGGAGTCGTTATTACTATTTTTATTAACTTCGACAGGATGGTGTCAATAAAGGATTTTCACCTACTTTTTTGCATATGAGTTTTGAAATCAATAAAATCAGATAAAAATATCAACAGAGCTTTCGGGGAATGATGATTTAAAAGCCATAATGGAAGCTAATCCTAATACAATAGTTCAAGCACTTGCTTGTGAGATAAAGGTTATTATCGCGTCTCTTTTTCGTCATCTCATTTCAATGCAAAATGCTTAAAAACTGGATAAGTGGGTGCCAAAAACTGAGGCATTTGGAGATGTGTTTTCATTAATGATTCGTAATGATATAATACTTAAGATCTAGATATAAAGCTTTCAATGTATCAAAAAATCTCATGATTATTGTATAATGAACAAACAAGGTCATATTACATTACTCCTTCTTAAAACCAGACAAATCCATTACAATTGCTTTGTTGTGGAATTAAAAATATACAGCAAAAACTAAAAATTAAGCAACCAAATCAACCAAACCAAATCCAATTTATGAAATTGATTTGATTTGAAAATTTTGAGGAAATTTAATAAATCATGTTATGTAAAATTTACAGCCTTCAAACCCTCACTTGTGAATTCCGAACGTTCATATGCCATGCCCTAATATATACCCAGTCTTATTTCAGTATTCATTGTTACTCTCAAGAACTCGTATCAACAAAATGTTTGAGTTAGGATTTGATGATCGATGGTTGGTTATTAAAAAACATAATTATGGTAAATATATGACCCAAATATTATGAAATATAAGCATATTTATGAATTTATTTCATAAAAGCCTGGGCGCACTTAAGGTTAAAAGAAGATATTTTTATTGAGAAAAAAAAAACATGAATCCGTTCAGCGAAGATCTGGAATCTTTTTTTCCATTTTTTTGATATAAGATACAAGCCCAAATACAAGAACATCTACACTCTTAAAATATTAAAAAAAAACTACATTTAGGGATGCTAAAAGCCTTTTTTATTTGAATTAATACCATATAAAACAGGAAAAATTTCAATATATCTAAAATGAAAGACAAGGAAAATGTTCAGAAGACATGGACGATATTTTTGCATGACAAAGCTCCAGTGGCTGTCAAGTTCATCCATGTGAGCTTCAACAACTTAATCACCCTTTATACAGTCCAGTTCTAACTTCCTCAGATTATTTTCCATTTGTGTAGATATTTTTCATTGTATATTACTCAAATTATTATAGACATAATCAGCTTAATTTAATGATATTTTGTTTGAATCGTACAATATAGGTACGAATTAAGCTCTCTTTTATATTCAGATATTATTTGAAAGATACTATCTCCTTTTAAGATTTAATTGAAAAGATAACGAGGTCAGATAAATATATGTTCTCTCTACCGCATTTCATCACAAAAGCCATATTTTCCAGACGTCCAGAAATCCTTTGGCTATATAGATATTTATTTGATGATTTGCTATTATTAATATCTCCCTATGCGAAATTAATTTAAAATAAGATTATTTTGAAATTTTAAGTATAATCTATGATTGCTATGCAAGTAAATTGAATTAAATGGATAATTAACTTCGAATTCATTTATACTAAATCGCTTACGCCCATAGATTATAAATTATACGTGTAAAACTGACTTCAAATATTATCACCTCATAAGAAATAATTTAAATTCACAACTAGGTGACTCCCGTGCCAATTTAAATTTATTCCTGAAACTTTATTTTAAGTTAATTAATTTGAATTTTTCGCAAAGTATCAATTTAATACAGGGGGCTTCAAAGTGGTTCGTAAGAACCCTCTCGAGCTAATGGACAACTCTTAGAGTGGTCGATAATATCTAAGAGCCTTAGTGACTACTAGTTACTAGCAACAGGCTCTCATACTTGCGTTTTAAATGGAAAAAATATATTTTTTATAAAAGTCCGAATATTTTTTATATTGCCAAAAAACCTGAATTTATAATTGCTTTTGATATATTATATGGATATTAATTATAAACATCTAATAAAATATTTATTTATTAATGACCTTGAAGATTTTTATTTAAATTCTATTATAAAATCATGGTTTTTTGTCAAGCTATGACGAGTTTGATCTTTTTCTTTTCCGGCAATATCTATAATTCTTAAATAATATATTTTAAAGTTTGCAATATCTCCCAGATTCATTTGCTTTAGGATTGTTGTGGTATTTAGAGATAGATACACCATTTTTATGTTTGGATTTAATTCCACTAAGTGTGGAGGATGACCTGGAGCAGGAGTTCCCAACGGGGTCCAGGTAGACCCTTTGGGAGTCGTTGGAAGTTTAAAAAGGGTCTATAGTATTCCAGGGATCTATGATATATTTTTTTCTGTTTATTACATAATAATATTCGTTTTAATCTGTAAATAACATAAATCCGCATAGGTCAGTGTGATACAATTACATATAAGATTGTAATTTTTTTAAATTATTTAACCCTTAGATTGTTAATATGCAATATATCGTCAATTGTGAAATTATCGAGGACAGTAAGCAACAATAACTATAAGCTCATTGATGACTTCAAAATGCTCGAATACAGGTAATTTCTTTGCGTCAGGATATCAGTGCTTAACATTTGAATATGAAAATATGAATGAAAATTATACAATTATTGTATTAATATATATCCTTTCTTTAAAGTCCTTATGACGTCCATGAAAGCATAAGTCTTGATGTGTCATATCCAATGTTGGATATATAGGAGATCTTACTTGGGAAATGATTTAATGTGGTGGTTTCTCGTTGCCTTGAAATCAGGATAAACCTGGATCGAGACGATCGATCAGAAATATTAATATTTCCGATCTCCCAAATTTGTTGGTACGGTGAAAATTTGTTTCATAGTCTGGATTTGAACTCGAACTTTTGCAACAAGAGTCCAGGATCTAAGCCACTATACCAACATTTGGTTATTAATATATATAATAGTGCAAAAATATAAATAAGTTGGATTTAATATTTTTATATGTATTTATATGTGATTATGTTGTATTTTATAGAGAAAAATTCAAGGAGATTGATGTTTTTTTATCGCGATTTTTCTTTTCATAGAATTACCAATAAGTGTGAATCGAAGTGTATAGATCAATAATTGACTGACAAATTGCTGAAAATTACTTAATGAAAACGCGAAAAAATAAATCCATTTCGATGTTATCTTAATTAATTTTTGATGCCAGATTTACTGACATGGCTTATTTGATGTAATATAGATGGATATTTTAAGGTATCTAGATTATACATGATTTATATAAAATAAGGACGAATGTCCTTTTATATATCCGTCGAAATGCCAATCTTTTTTGAGTCGCATTATGTAATTTCGACATTGAATATAAGCGAGCACAATCGGAGTACGCCCACAGCTCGCTGTTGTCAATCTCGCAGAGACAGGTAAATTATTAAAGCGAATCGCAAAAAGTACGATGTATTATATAATGTACTGTCAAATACAGATCCGATTCACTCCCAGATACGCAAAGAGGAGCCGGAGGCTTAACGCACAATATAAAAGTTTCAATTTAATATCAAAGTTTTGCTGTCGCTTTTAATAAGGCCTCGAGCGGAGGCTTTAAGCGTTTAAAGAATAACGAGATCGCCGAGGGACCGTAGTCTTAAAAAAAAGTTTGGACTTATACCGGCGTCTAATTGGCATTTAAGATGTTATTCAAATTGGAAATTAGGATTGAAATTTGATAATGGAGTTTATTATGTTTGTTTGCAGAGTGGCGGCAAGGGCTACTCCCGAAATGGTTAGCCTTTTTGAATAATTCACCCCGCGCGAATATTTCATGAACGGTTCTACCCTCTTACACTTGCAAAGATGAATAATGATGAAACACAACTTAATTTGAACATATATAAAATTCCACAATCACTGAAGTCTTTGGACTCAAAATCTTTATAGATATTATAAAAAATTGGGAAAGACCGAATAAAAATGTCAATATATTTGATCTCACTTTAACGCTCGAACGCTCGGAAATATTCAAATCAAAATATAATATTAGATAAATGATTTAATATAATACACTCAAACCTCTTTTTGTGCGATTTCGAAGTTATGCGGTTTTTTGAAGCAATTTTTTTCCTAATTTCATAAAGAGTACGTATCGAGGTATTCTTAAAATTTGACCAAAGATGCAAGACGTTCTTTAAATGCTATTTTTTAATTGCCTTATTGTTTTCCTGTTTTTTTAAACACTTTTTTATGTGATTTTGGATATATTTTATATAGCTGTTTTAAAGTTATGCGGTTTTTTTAAAATCCACGGAACACATTTTCACTTTTTATGATATATATGAGATATAATATACTTGTATTTTCATCTTCTTCATCAACACGGAAATCAGAAGATCTTCTTTCAAAAATTTTTTCTGTCTAAAAAAAATGATTCTTCCTTTAATACAATAACTATAAGAATTTTTATTTCAAAGCTTCGAACCGCTATTTTTTAGTTTCGGTTTTCATTCCGATTCAGTTCTAAAAATTTACATCAGTTTTGTTATGGTTTTTTTTGGGGGGGGGGAAATATCGATTTTTCGATCATCGAATTACGGTTCAGCTCCAGATGATTCATTTTTGATTTTTTTAATTTGTATTAAAAATGTATTTTCTAGCATAGAATATAACATTTTATTCATTTTTTCTATAAGCATTCTACGTGAATTATTCTGCTTCTGCATGGGGATTATAAATTAAAGATTGGTTTATAGATTTTTTCTTGAAAGTGTCTAGAATATCAGACTTATGGTGTAGACGAAAAACATAATGTATATAAATAATTAGTTAGAATAACTAGAACTAAAAGTCCGTATATAGTTTTAGTTCGTTTTTTAAACAATTTGCAAACTACAACAAAATATGTTACAAAATGTCAGCGAACCATACAAAATATCCCATTATTAATAAATGATTAAAATATTTTGTTAACACAAAAATTGACCACTTACACCAAACCTATTTCGCGTAAGACGTGCATTGAACCGGTAAAACCGATATTTTCGAATCGGTTCAGTTTCAATTTTTATTTGAACAAAAATAACGGTTAAATCATTAATCGTTTTTTGGTTCAGTTCTGGTTCGAAGCCCTAGTTTAAACCAACCTATTTTCCAAAGAAAAAATCGCCAAATCAAGTGTTACCCATTTAAACTAGCTAAACTACCTATACTTACATATATTGTAATGAAATCATTAACATTTTATCTCAAAAAGTATTATTATTGCAGAATATTGCCGAGAATATAGTATAGAATGCACCTTTGAAATCTTTTGACAATATTTGTAGACTAATTTTATATTTGGTATTTATTTCGTTAATCACTACCTAAACAAATCTTACTCTTCTCGTAACCTCTCGTTAATTTAAATTACAATATATCCTATGAAGTTTACGCTAAACAATAATCAGGCATTTAATAAATGACGTGAATATTCTCAATCAGATCAATTGTTGGTATAGTGGATTAATTTGTATGCTAACTATAATGATTCGGGTTCTAGCCCAAATTATAGCAAATATTTTCATCGTATTATCAAAATTTGGATTGATTCAAATAGATCCAAATTTTGAGTATAAAAGCTTTAAAGATTAATAGTCAGGGACGTCAATTATTAAAATATTTTATAGAAATCAAAAAAAAACTTCAATCACATATATTTGAGAAATATTTTCCTAGTAAAACCATATGCGATAAGCAATTCAAAGCTCTTACATGCAAATCCTTTAACCGTAGAATAATCTTCTATGGAGATCGTTTATATTCAATGGTTTTTTCCAGTCAATGACTTTTAGATTATTTACATCAATTCCATCGCTATTATCATATTTTTCTTAGACGCAAAGTGATGAAAATAGACTATTTAGTAAAAAAGTTCAACGGTTGTCTATTTTCAGAAACATCCGTTTCATTGTGACCTCGTTAAAAGTTGTCGGAATGAAGAATAATAACTCGATATCCTAAAAGCATTTAGTTTAAGCAAAATAATTTAAATTTCTTTTCGACAGCCCTTATATATAGCTTGGCGGCCTTCTCGATGAATATTTGATGTTTGCCTATGTCAGAGTTACTTAGCTTCTCGCGTTAAAGGAATTACAAATGTAATGTCAGAGATATGAAGGGCTTCACACCAAACATACTCAGCCTGAGAGATCATATTAGATTTCAGAATGTTTCATATAAGGCTTGTATAATTAATTACTACCATGCGAAGCAAAATAAATCAAAGCACAATGAAACGTAGCTTTAATAAGCTCCCACTGAATCTCATTTTCACCATTTGATTCATACTTATATTACGTAAAAAACAATCCATTAAATCCCACTCGTCTTTTAAAATATCACATTTATTAATTTTCCTTTTATTTTGATCCTCGTTGTTTCACATCTCCGTATGTAAAAGACAATTTGCAAAACATTCAGTTAATTAATTTAATATAAGGTTTCAATTATTACGGATGTCATTTACGTAATGGCTTAAGTTGAGGGCGAAAGTTATTTTCAGCGAGGTGGTAAAATTTGATGTTGCACATAAGAAACAACATTGTGTATATATGGGTGGATCCAAGATATATTTTCAGTGGGAGTACACTTTGTAAATGTCGACTCTAAATGACAAACTTTTCATCAACATGTTATTTTAATTAGAAAAACTACGCCGGAATATTTGCGGAACCATTTAAAGGTGTCTCAGAATGAAATGCGTGCGAATTTGCTTGAATTCTATCTCTCAAATAAATATTTTAGCCTTTTTTTCAAAGCTTCACTTATAATTATTTCATTTGATAATATAAAAAAGTCTATTTGCACCTATTATTTATAGCTTTATGGAATTCAATAGAGATTGAATTAACCACTTTTTGACTAAATAAATCCTTGAATTCATAAATTTCATAGCTACAGTCTAAACGACAATTTTATTATCTCACCAATCAATCCAATTTATGATCTCTGCACTTCCAAATACACCCTTTTTGGCTTTGTCTCGAAATAGTATTAGTCTAATAACCTACCTATAAAGAAGTATTTTTGAAGTCCAAAACGTTCAAAGCAAGAACTAAAATATCATCCATATATCCCATTCTATCTAAACATATTATTCAAATAAGCTTATCTTTATTTAAATATATATGTAAGACTAAAGAAAACCAGTACTTAAAAGGTCATTATTCCAAAGAAAATCTCCTATGAAGATATTTTAAGAAATAAAAACAAGTCAAGAAAATCTCATCTCTTAAATGCTTTTTGATGTATAATATAAATTTAGAGATAAAATAGTGTCATTTTCTGATTACTTTTTGTATTGAAACATCATTTTAGTATTCCTTTTTGATGCTTTCACATGTACAGTTAAAATTCTCAAAGACTATTCCAAAGCAGTAAGAAACTCCTTGACAACTTTTAAATTGTATCTGTATGTAGAAGAGAGTATCCCTTGCATCTCTATTGATTTATTGCATCCTCTTTTGAGGTATTTCTCCAAGATATATTACATTTATTTATACAGTAACTCTAAATAATTTATCAATAAAATTATCTGAATACATCTAGATTCTGTGATGCATTGGCGATTGATTATCTTTTTCATTATTGGATGGATTATAATGGTCTTTGGTGCTCTCACAAACATATGGCAAAAGTCAATTATTTAGGATTTATTTGCTTTTAATAGCGTAATAAATACTAGTATTTCTATGCTAGAAAATTAATGTGAAATCTTAAGAAAAATATTATAAAACATGTTCAAATGTTGAACATTTCAATTAAGATCTTATATACAGTGAGCCGAACTTTAACATCAAAGGCAATACGTTCTCTGTAAAATTAATTAAAACTAATCATCGCTGTTAGCTCTGCAATTAACTTTTTACAAAATGCAATCATCAGTCATACATACATTTTAAATTTGTTTATATAAGCTTTTATAAAAACGCCTGTAACAAAGCGCAAACACATTATTCGCCGAGTCTGTTATTGGGTCGACGCTATATATATAAATTTATTAAACACTGATGCCTAAATATCATTTCGCCCTCGGCAATGAATTCATTATTTTTATTTGATATTTACACCCCAAAACCACCCCAAGCGCCGCAAAATATAAACGAAACAAATTACCACCGAATCAGAGCTGCAATAAATCACAATCGGCTTAATGCGAATTTTGACCCATTTACCTGTGAGAAATGAGCTCCCACCTCTTAAATTAGCAACCGAAAGCGAAAATATTCAAATCCTGAATCTTTCTGAAGTCTCCCCGAAGATCTGTCGAGGGTCCCTCGAAAAGGGGAAAGGTCGTTCCCTAATCTCTCCGGGAAACTTCATTATCTGCAAATTGAACTTCGGCGAGAGGAATCCGCTATGTCTCTTTGCATGTACTTGAGGCCTAATTTGAACAAGTTCGAATTACTTTATTACAAAGAGATTTCCATGCGAATCAAATGTTAATATTCGACCCGAAATAAATCCATGCATTTCGCAATCCCATTTCGGGAAAGCTATAAATTCAATTAACAACCGTTCAAATCTACCAAACAAACTGCTGCTGGATTTAATTGGCTTTGCATCACATTTAAAATGGATTATCTTCTACTTTTTTCGGTCCATTGTTAATTCAACAAATATTTGCTTAAATTGACAACCATTTTATTCCGCGAATAACCCATTTAGTTTTTCGATTATTCGCATTAACTTAGTGCAACATGTTGTGTCAAAACAACCCTAGCGTTCCAGTGATGGGTAAATTTTAATTTCCTCTAAATAATTTACATATTTGCCATGATATAAATTTGTTATTATTACAACAATCCATATTCGAATTTATATTCTGAAAAAATTAGCAATCCAAAACACAACACACAGGAAAGTATAAAAAATGGTTTGAATCGGATTTACCCCAATTTTTTACACTTAAAAGTAACGTTTTTTTAGAATTGTAGAAGAATTAGTCTTTTTAGAATTTTATTATATCTTTGCCATCAAAAATATTTTAAGCAGAATTATGAAAAATATTCATATGCGCTCTCAAGCACATGTATTTATCAGACATTCCAAGTGCAGTATTTTTACGCCAAGTTAAACCTTTTTCATTCCAAGTTAAACTGTCAAATGTCAGATTTCAACTTGGCGTAAAAATACTGTATGTTTCGTAAAGTCAAATTATTTGATATTAGGTTGTCTCAACATGAAATGCGTATCCATAACAACTGACAAGAGCAATTGGATGATTTCAAACATGATACATTTAAAAAAATTAGTTATAAAAATATTCTTCTTAATTGATACTAGTCTGCATTTTAGATATAGGATTTTCTTCAATTTCGTAAGCTATTATCAATACAACCAAATCGAATATTTTATTATGGATAAGATTTTGAATTCTTATTATATAGACACGGGTTCAATTCAAGATTATAATAAATACTAAGATGCTTAACAAACTTGGGCAAGATTATGTATGAGTGACCAATTTGAATGAATGATTAAAATTTAATTTTTAAATAATTATAATTTCACTATTCGCCCATATATCCTCCCCTATCTAAAAATTGTATTAAAATAATCTTATTTAAGCTTATTTATATGTGAAAAGCAATGGAAACCTAATACATTTGTATCGTTTATCCCTAAAAATGTCTCCAATGGAGATCGCCTACTTCCGATAACGGATATAGCTACTTAAGAAGAAGTAGCATACAACAAAAATATTTCAGCTTTAATTCCCCAGCATAATATCGTAATTGCTATACACGCTTATGCTCTATAATTTATTATATATTTTAATCAATTACGTATTTTCCTTTTCAATGGTCTTTTATACCGTAATTCTTGCTATTTTCAGTCGAAATAATTCCACACAAATTCACTATTCCATCGCAAATGAACAATCGTTTCTGTACTGAAATTCAGAGAGCGACCACAATGGCGATTGAAGCAGATTTTAATTAAATAATGGATTCAATAATACAATCGGACTGAACTCTTAATTAATCCGTTGCAAATTAAACATTTTTTTAATTTTATACTACGTAACATATTATTCAATTCGAGAGCATATTATAATTAATGCAATTTTAACGCTAAAATTGTAGATAATAAATCATTTTCCGTCTTAACTACTCAGTTAACAAGAAAAAGTATACATAAACTGTGGCAATAAATCATTGGCCGATTTGGCTAGTTCGAGCATACTCGAGAAAACATTTTTCAGAGTTTTCACAACCAGAATATTTTTTCGAGGCCGTATTATATTTACGATTAAATGAGGAATTACGTTTTAAAGAGCAGAGTTGGATGGTCCAGGTGGCTTTACACGTGGTCATACAGTAATGAATACACCTCGGTGGAAAAAGGTAAAGAAAAGCCGGTGCAAGCGTTATTTGTTAGAACTCGGGAACCCAGCAAGAGAGCTTTTACCATTATAACAAAGAACTGGCCGGGGGGCAAAGCTCAGGTATATCCAACACGATGATTAAAATGAGCTTGTTAGTACGTTAAATATGCTTCGTACTTGCGTTCCTATGTACTTAGTACGAAATGAAATATGCGCCAAATAAATCAGACGTCCGATGCTAAGTAGTTCTGACGCAGACAGGACGTTCTTCGGGGCTTTATTTTTTAAATATGATCTTTGGACACCTACAGTCATTGTTTATAATGAAACCAATTTAACATCATTAAGGAATACAATTAACCGCTTGAATACTCAACATTTTCATACAAGAAACTTCATTAAATTTATCTATTATTGCCATAATATAAAGGATACGATTGTGGTATAATTATCACCTTTTGTCATACATTGACATTAATATCTCATGACTTATTAATTAATTACAAATTAAAATTCATCAAAGTCTATTTTAGACACTTTATTGTTATTTTTTACATTAGTAAGAAGGCCGCTAAATGATTTTAAAAAAATGAACCCTAAGAAAAAATGTCAAAATTGAGCTCAAACTTTAAATAAAAAGATAGTAATTTGCATGATGCACTTTAATCAATAAAGGCTAATTCTCATCATTAAAGAAATTTGAAAATTAGATTTTTATTAATTATTTTAAACTTAAAATACAGTGACTATCCCTAAAATATATATTCATCCAAACCCTAAGTCGTGGTTTATCCCCAGGAGATACTATTTGTGCTTGGTGGGATTTATAAGGCATAATCCACCTTAAAGTACACAAATTGAATTTAATATTAACGGCAGAAATGCAGAAGCTACATATCCTCATACTGCGATATCATCAATACTCAGTACTCCTAATGTAATACTAACATATTAGATAAAGCGGAAAGAAATGTCATTTTTTTTGGTTGCATCTTTGCCCTCAGTTTGCCTCGGGTTGCTGTCAAGTGAATACGTCAAGGTTGATGTCATTTTGAAGCTCTATTGTTTGTATTACTTTTTCAATTATTTTTTTAGCCATAGTGAAAATGTCCAAGCCAGAAATTGATGAGACCCATTTGCGATCTTGTTTACTGTTTTTATTCGATAAAGGATTAAAAGCAAAATAAGTTACCCAGAGCATCTGTGATGCATATGGCAACATATTGAATAGTCGAAAATGCCATAGATGGTTCAAAAAATTCAAAAGTGTAAATGTGCAAAGTTCAAAATAAATAAATTTTCATATTCAAACTTAAAAATTTGACCCAAAATTCCATATTTGCTTAAAAGTAGCCATTTATTATGTTTTTAATTAATATTTGATGTTGAACTCGCCTGCAACATTCAATTGCGACGAAGCACTTCATATTCTCGTAGTTGTAAATCTGAGTCTATATACCTGCGAACCTTTTGGAGTGCATCTTAAATTTTAATAATACACTACGATTTCTCTTTCGTATGGCCTCTGAGAATTTCAAAAGATGACGTTCTCATACCGGTTACATTCAGAGCGAAATCTTCCACGAAAATAAACAAACAACCACTTGAATGTACTCTTAAAAATTCTAAAGAAAATCTGAACTACATCCCGCTTTATCAAGAATGTTCCAAACAATTTTTGAAAGCTTCAGTTATGGTGATATTTATTCTACGTTATGGGAAAAATGTCATCCAACTATGTGTTGACAGCAAACTCTATATTTCTAAGTTTCACATTATTCTGCTTCAAGCTTTCAAGCGTACTGCATATCAATAGTATTTATATTAGAATATATTTATTCAAAAAAGTGCTGTTAATTGAACTACATTCTATCACACACATATGTTATTAGTATGATACCCTATAAAAAAAATTAACCACACATTATTATTTTAATATACATATTTTAAAACGGCTAATTAAATCTGTAATGTAAGATTGCAATATGTTTCAATAATTGAGACATAAATGAAATTCAATGTAAGGCCGTAGGAATATTATACATTTGAATAATATGTGATATGTTTCTATATAGCGTGTCATTTTCGTGAACCCAAATAATCATATTAAATGAGAATTTCCCATAATATAATAGATTAATACGTATAAATTAATTACACTGTAGACTGCAGCATAATAATCACAAAGCAATTATTTACATTTACTCCATTTCTGTGCTTTGGAATCTAAGTCATACTCCACTGAGGAATTATTTGCGATGGAAATGTAAGTAAAAATTCGTCTCCTGTGAGAATGCTTCCGACAAAAACGTTATAATAGATGAGAAAGTGGAATTAGCCCGATGCCAACAAATCACATAAATTTGTAGTGACAAGGCTGGCGAAAAAGGAAAACAAGTCTCCGTGGCTTTTCCATTCAAAGTTACGTGACAACGGAAATCCCGCGGAAAAACGCTTATTCTCCAGGCGCAATCCTCGCAGGTCCGTGCCAGATCAAACTTTGAATTTTTTATTTGTGACCGAATCTTCTACTCCGAATTGAACTCGCCGTTTTATGTGAAGGTGCTTAAATTTGACTTTTTACGATTCAGCCATATTGTTCCTCCATAGAGCTCGTGCGGAGCCTCTCAACTATTTACCTTTATATTCGGCAGGTTTACTAACAAATTTGGTCGCTTTATATATTGAAAGGGTGGCGTGCCCTTTGCTCTGCTTGGGGTTAAATGAAAAAGTATGGCAAATTTACACTAAAAATTAATTAAAAGAAAATCATTCATCAAAGAGTTTCTTAGAACGCTTTATGCGGGGCAACTAAAAATGGCTTCTTCATGATTAGAACTGCAATACGAGTAAATATAAAATTTTAAAAAGTGTTGACCAAAAATATTCCACCAAAGACTGTCTCGATAAATTACACAAATTTTACGGAGATTTTTGTAAAATTTGTGTGTAAAAAAGTGCTTCTAGAAGTACCATTAAAAATAATGTTTTGGATTAATATATTGATTTATTTAAGCATCGAAAAACCCGTGTAGAAATGTTATGTTCGTGGCTTGTTGATGATATCTCCGAGATGGGTCATTTGAAACAAAAAAATAAAACAGTTTTAGATTTAGTATTATATTAGTGGCTATAGCGCATATCATCAGATTTTTGATATTTGCGAAAATAACAAAATGGTGCACGTTTTACGAAAAAGTAAAAAAAACGCGTTTTTTTGCAGTTTTTTGTAAAAAAAAATTACTTAAAATCTGATGATATGCGCTATAGCCATAACTATGAAGAATATGTCATTCAAATTTCATGACAATCGGCCGGATAGTTTCCGAAATTTCATCAACAAGCCACCGAAAAACCTTGTTTTGAGATAAACGCGTTTAAAGTTTTGGTTGCAGAAAAATTTCCCAGACACAGCTGTTGAAACACTCGTTGTTATTTTGGGTATTTCCTCCGAAGATCTTCATAAATCGGTTTCAAAACCTTGTGAACATTCTCAGCTAGAGCAGAAGGATGTTTAAAAGCTTCTATCTGATTTACTGCTTGGTTAGGGCATTGATACTCGAAATTGATCTAAAAATGTCACTTTATATCCACCGTCTATTAAATTCTAGTTCTAGTTTACTTAATAAATTCATCAAATAAACTCCTAGTTTAGTTGTGGTAACAAAATCAGAAAATATCTCAAAACTTGTTAAATCATTTTATAAAATGATGGCTATATGATAAAGGACTCTTATAATTCAGGTTCTTATAAGGACTAATATTTCCAATCAAACGTTGTGATTCACAATTAGCTTGATTTTCTAAAAATATAAGCACTGATTTGCAATAATAATTAAAATAAAATAATTAAAAAAATTCTATTCAAATATCCTTGAAGCATATACAAATGCAATGGAAAATATTTTTAATTTTTACGCTACTATTCTTTGCAAAAGGTATGACAGTATTTTTGCATCGACCTAATTTAACATACGTGTGCCCTCGGGCGTATCTTGAACACGTGGAAAATTTTATAGAACAATTTTCCTACATTTTCCTAATGGGAAAAAATAATATGTACGACATATCAAATCTCTTTCATACGTTACATAGTATTTTTCAACAATGACGAAAAAAACCATTAATTTTGTTGAAATCACACACCAATGAACAATTCAACTTCAACCAAAATTGTAATTTTATAGCTATTTGGGTATTTTATGGATTTGAGGGACTTTAAATTGATTTTGTTTGATAAGTCAAGTAGCAAAATGTTGGCATTGGTCGGGCCTGTAAGTTGATTAAAACAATTACTTGAAACCAACATCGCCCACGTAACATGTGTCCACCTACGTTCCAACCGCAAATTTTCATTACAATTACTAATTTTGCCATAAATTTACAATCGATATAACCCTTAAAAATATCATCATTTCTACAAAAAAAAAATTATCTAAAAATTTAAACATCAAATTTATACATGATATTTTTAAAGCATACATTAATTCGGGCTTATATTTTATTATCGTAAGGACGTTTCGCTACAAATGTTGGCACTGTCGCTTGCTGAGCAATGGATTTTCCTTAATAATACCGAAAAGAAAAACGAATTTTATTTATTTACGTTTCGGTAAGGGGATGAGAATACACTTTCGCAGTTCTGAATGTATATCGTTAAGTTCTTTTCTATGGAATAGATTAAGAGAATTGTATAACAGGATCTGCTTCGAATACATGTCATTTATTTTCATCTTAAAAAATTTAAAGTTATATTTCAGCCTTACAGTAATCTTCTAAATATTGGCGATATTTGACGATATTTTTTGAATTAATAAAAAAATAAATCACTGAAAAAACTAAATATTATTTTGAAAATATGCCCGAATAAACGTCAAAGTATTGAATGTTTCGTCATTTAGTCATCATCAATGTGACTGATAAAATTCCTTTCTGCTGAGACACGGACTAAAACTCGCAAAATTCTCGATTTCCCGACAAATTATTTATTTTCGTCGCTGCAGATGAATACTTATATACTATAATACTTTAATATGGTTCGTAATTATATTACGGAGGAATACAAAAATTCTGAACCCCGTATCTATTATATTTCATATCGATATTCCCATTATTAGAATGGAGGTGTAGTAAATACATCACCGGTAGGGAAAGGTTAATATAACAATTTTAAAAACATATATGTATTCTATATATGTATACATAGATTAGACAGTTACTGCCCCTAGGCGTCGCCTAAGCTCACCAATTAGTAGTTACGCTACTGTTTCCAAGCGAGCAGATTTCGGCGAGAATGTCTCGATTTAGTAACTTTATAACCGTGTTATACGAGGCCTGATTGTACCATCAAAACCGTGTTATACAAGAGCCATGTATATTTTTTAAAAGAGTCCGCTATTGTAACAGTGATTGTTTGAAACTTCCGCATTATGCTGCAGTAAAAAACGTATTAATTAATAGCATGGCTATTTATGTAAAATGAGTTCATTTTAATGAGGATAATTCGCGAGGAAATGGGATCAATTTGCCAACTATTTTGTGGGCTTCGATATATATCAATATTTACTCAGCGCGAACACAAACAAACGTCCTCAATGAGATTTTTTCGCTGTTGATTCAGCGAAATTGAAAATATAAACAAAGAAAAATGGAAAAAATCCCCCGGCGAAAAGAGAGCGTTTTCTCATCCAAACATTCATACGCACATTCCGAATTAAATTAAACCTGATCTTCCCAAATTGTGCAGAGTGCTCCCTTTGAATGCGGGTTTTATTAAAATTTTGCGTGGCCACACTTCTTACTCTATTAAATTCATTATCGCTTGGATGCTCTTGAACGGTGGCTTATGCTCCGGAAGAGCTTATGAAATACTGAGTTTGAATTAAACTTTATGTATCAGGTGGCAAATAGTTAAGATTTACATCGGAGAAGACTAATGGCCTGATACAGCATAACTGGAGCAAAAAGGTTAATTGGAGCTCTCGGTTTAAGGCCAAAGGTTCACTCTCGGCAAATACATACCGAATTTCGCAATTGAGTTTGTAATAATATGGACAGAATTTCAGATAGAGGTGACATTATATGCGACTATGCATAAATTATATTTACCAAACATTCTTAAAACATTACGACAATCGAAAATAACTACATATATAATTCATAATCAAGTCTCCCACATTTTCCTAGTGTTTTTTATTCGAGTCATTTTTAGGGAAAGGTTTTTGCATGTGATGATTTACCATTATTTAAATATTATAAAAAGCATGAACAAATTATGAAATGAGGTAACAAAATTTTTCCACTCTAATTTCTATTGTTAATCCTAGATGCACTTGCAATTTTAATGGGCACGTGCAATGTCATTATGCAATATGATATTGAACGCTTTGGACATTTTTATATATATCCTCATATTTCTATTAATAAAAATATTCCCATATGATTAAGTGCTGCCATATTCACGACGGCAAAAAATGTCAATATCAGAATTCCATTTTGCAAGAGATCAATTGAAAAAAAACAATACGAAAATCCATCTTTGAATACTGGAATAACTGGAAAATATGAATTCCAAATTTTCACAACATTTTATATCGATAAATTTATAAATAAATACACTAAAAAGTTTTTAAACAAACACAAGTACATATCTTATTTCAACCTTCATAATATTTCATTCATTTTTTACACGTCCCTATTTGTTTCGATGTTATTTATTATTTGAAAAATTCAACCATACTGATTAAATTTATACATATTTTCTTGTTTTGCAACATTATAGTTAAAATAACGTTTTGAAAAATTAGTTCATTTGTTAAGATATTGATCAGTTACAGTACAATTCTGCCATGGCCGTTTAAATTGGTTTCAACAATTCTGAACCAATATTACAAATAAGGAATTGTATGTATCTATCAATTGTTGTTTGAAGACTGTATGAATCTCTTATGGACAGATTCTACGATAGTGGTATTTTAATGTGTTACCAAGCAAATTTATACTGCGGTGGCCACACGTTAATTCGGCACTACTCCTGACTCTAGGGCTACCAACTCTGTCGCACCATCATAAAGTATACTTTCAAACGAATCTGAAATTGCGCCCAACTAATTTTTAATATTTTATAAGCCACATAAAAGTGAAACTGCGTATTTCAAGGAAGAAAATACATTCCCTTAAAATACATAGAAAACACTGCATTAACAATCGAGGGGCACAAACGACATCACTACTATTGATTTACGATTAATTGCCGGAATTTAGGTTTATTACGCAAAAAATTGATTAACCCGAAAAATAACGCAAAAATGAGAGAAATCGCAAAACAATGTAGAAAGAAGTGGGTGTATATAAGAAATAGGGTCACCATACGTCAGTGTCAATTGGCCCACTCCATTTCAATATGTTAATGCATTCGAAAGTCTAATTTTAGCTCTAATTCACTTCTGTATTTGGTTTTAATTGTTGTTCTTGCAGAAAATGCTATTTTACATTGCATTCACTGCGTGCTTGCTAATTATGGATATTCGGTTTTCAATCTCATCCCCAAATTATGAAGAAATTTTTATTTGAATTCAGATTGTAACGTCGTTATTTTTTTTCATCAATTGGCTGTTCTTAACATGTTTTATAAAAATATCGCTGATATTATATTCAACTAAAATGCTATTAAAACATAATATATAACGACTAATAGATAGATAAAGTAAACTAACAAAAAAATGGGATAATTTTGAGTCATACAATATAAATGCATTTCCTATCGTAAACGTATCATTTTTTATTGAAAATGAATGTATACTGACGGCAAAGCTTAAGTTTTTATAACAAAAAAACCTTATTCTTGATAAAAACAATATTTTATTGTAACTATTATTTTTATATTTAACTAACGAATAGCTTGCATGCATAGCAATGCCATAAGCACTTAATAATTATTTAAAAAGACACGCAGTACGTGATTTATTGCTTCTTGAATATGCACACTCGCTCTCGTCTCGAAAACCGACTTAACCACCGTATTGCGCGCGCATCCTTTCTCTCCCCGTCCCCGCAGCCCAAACTTCATTTCACCAGATCAATATGCGCCAACATGGTGCATCCATACAATATTTTACTATACATATGTTATTTCCGCAAGTGTAAATAGTAAGTTGATAAAGTTTTATTGCAATCAAATGAACAGTATAGAAGCGCATTAAATACGGACAAACAAACATTAATTTTTATATATTATACTATGCCTATATTACTCGCACAATTCTTAACAATAAATGGACATAGTTTTAACGCAATCTAATGAACGATATAGCAGCGCATTACATACGAACAAACAGATATTTTTTTTTATATATTAGTAAGACTTGATAAATTCTATGTACATTTGGTTCTTCTAAGCATTTAGATGCATTCTTCTTTTTTTCTATATGCATTTACTGGTACGCGAACCACAGTTTAATTTTAACTAATTTTCTCATTGTGTAATTTTAAAACAGACTATATATTGCATATATTCCAAATTTCGTCATAATACGTCGACTTGTTAAAGAGTTATCATATTTAAAAAAAAAAATATTTTTGTCCAATTTCTCTAATTTTTTGGGTTCATCGAATTTTTAATCGATTTTTTTGCGTAATAAACCTGAATTCTGGCAACTAATTATAAACTAATACTTATAATATATGTATGTATATGTTCTATGTATTTCAAGGGACATTTCTTGATTATTGAAATACGCAGTTTCACTTTTATATGGCTTGTAAAATACTAAATATTAGTTGGGCGCAATTTCAGATTCGTTTGAAAGTGTCATTTATTATGGTGTAATAGAGTTGGCAGCCCTAGAGTTATGAGCAGTGCCGAATTAACGTATGGTCACCGTAGCATAAATTTACTTGATAACACATTAAAAATACCAGTATCGTAAGAATTCGCTCATTACTTATTAAATTTGTCAATGGTTTGTTTGTAAGTCATTTAAGCTGTCTAATGTTTTCTTGTTTTATTAAATTTTAACTCATTACTTCATCAAAACTTATTTAATTTTAAGAAATTCGAAAAAAAAAGCTTCAAAATGTCAATCCAAAACACACTACTGATTACTTTTGGTTAAACTACCGACATTGAATAATGCCATGAGAAAAAAATATATGCATGCATCCAGCTTGAGTACAATTTTTTAATTTTCCCCAAAATAATGTTTTATTTTTATTTTATACTATGTCGGGCAGGGCTACTTATGAGTTACTGATTTACAATAATATGTAACGTAGTAAACCTTAAGTCAGTCAAATGATGGAAAGATGAACAAAATTGGACGATAAGAAAAATGAGGAAAAATAAATACTTGATAAAATCTAATGAAAAACTCGAAGATAATTGGTATCATGGTTGTCTTGTTCGTTCTTTGATTTTATCAAGTCCAATTTAAGCAAAGAAGAATCTCATAAATAAAAACGAAGTATTTCTATTTTCCATCTCTTAAATTAGATTTTTTTCAATGACAATATAACGACGATGTCAACGTTCGAATGAAATATTTTTGCATGAATTTATTTCGATTTCATGAATAGACCGATCATAAAAGCGTCAAAACTTTTTTATTGTTCGGCGTGTAATTCGACGATTTACAAAGAAAACTTTTGATTCATTTTTTCTTCCAAATAAAAAATATCCTCAACTTGAACGCTTTGCGTCCATTCAGAGGGAACATTTTAAGATTTTTTACGATTCACAATGTTCGATGTCAAAGTCTTATAATAGATGACAACTCTGTCGATGCAATATTTCATTTACAAACTTAGCACAAAAAGCACAAATTTAAGCACAAAAGCTCATGCGATCATACAAACGAAAGCATATAAAGCATTCTGTTTGAACTAATAAACGTCTTGTCCGTGCGGCGAGCTCAACAACAGTTGAAAATTTAAATGAACCTTTCATATGGAGCCTCCACAAAAGCTTTGTTACCAGTTTGCTCAAATTAAGTTTGTCCGCTAACATATGCCCGCTTTTTATCTCAAAATGCAAACCGGGGATTTAAATTGTTATTTGCATCTATTTTGCGTGCATTTCCATGATTCGCTCGGGCCGAAATTGCATCTCCATTATATCAATAGGTGCGAATAAAAATGATTGATACGATCGAAGTCTCACTCAGTAGTTGCGTTGAAATAACATCATTTTCAGTCATTTTTCAACCCTATGACTTTTTTAGGGCTCTACTGTCATTGTATGGGTATAAATTAATTGAAACCTGGAGCTAGAGGCAGGTGGAGCGTTTTAATAAAGCAGGAAGTGACCCTCCCCTGGTTCATCCAACTTCCTGGAAAGCTGCCTCCAGCTATTTTAATTCTACAAAGAACCTGCCATAGAGTAAATAATTCTTGGAGAAATGCGAGGACTTCTAAGCAGTTAATTAAAAAAAAGTACAAATAATTTATAATTATATTATTAAGATTCATGTAATCGTTAAATTAGATTTAATCGCAAACAATTTTCACAAATTATATTAAAATATATTTTGTTTGCATGAGATTGCAGAAATTGACTATTACTTTATTTTTTGATTTAACAGTCTAGAAATAGAAATACAAAATGATGATAATTTCGTAAATCATTCAAACATCTTATCTTACTCTTTTCTATGCATCCATTTACTTTGTTCTTCCTAAGATACCATATACATTATCGGATATAGACGTACATCTCTATAGGATAATTTTCTATGGATACAGGATTTAAATGTGGTTATTACTTATATAAACATGAATCGAAACAATCAATCGAAAATATTAATGCTTTCATTCCCTCAAGCTTGTTAGTACAAATCGAACTCAAATTATTATAATAAGAATCCAAGATTTAACCCACTATATCAACAATTTGCATTTTAATTCAATCAGACTAAAGTTTAAACCGACAATTACGACGATTGAAAACTTCCGCAATGGTGATCATGAATACATATTACCAGCTTTATACTTGCAAATTCATGTAAAAATTAAAATATTCATTTTATGACAAGCTGTCCGAGTTTCATTTTGGCGTTAAGTTAAAATTATATTTTATTGCATGAAAAGCATGTGTCCGAGTTTGAGCCAACCTTTGTATCACTATTTTACAAGAAAATAATCAAAGCATCAATTAATTATCGTTACGATCCATAAATAAATTGCATATTTCAAGTAAATTACCATTTGCGAATTTAATGTCTCGTGCAAAAGCCGATAAATCGAAACTCGGGCGTGAAGGCTTAAAATATGCACATTGCATGCCATGGTTTCGATTAAGCTTATATATTAGGGGTTGTACATTGTGCTTCATTTTTTTTTGTTCCTGTTGTTGTTTGTTTTGCATTTGCATGACTGACGGGAGGACGAATAAAGAACAGACAAATGATGAACAAACAGACAACGGATAGACAGATAAAATCACTGTTTGACTGCACTCACGCTATATGAGATTTTAAATAAATTTGAAAATAAATCTTATAACTATAATTATGGATTGAATCTAAAAATAATTGCAATAAGTAATGTATTTTGTGCTTGTATGCATATGTCAATTCATAGACAATAGCCTGTCCAGTTGTTCGTCTTTGTACGAACTACATAAAAATATACTCTTCAACCGCTCTGAGCTTCCATCTTCTGATATTAAATAATTAGTAAACTTCGTAATATGCAATCCAGCACGTAAATGAGCAAAAGTGGACACAATTCTTCACGTGCAAATTAGCAATTTTTTTGTTTTATTTTGAACAATCCGGATAATCGTAAATCCTGATAATCGATGTCCGGATAATTAAACTTTTACTCTAATATCATTTGGTCTTGTAAATATATCATTTTTTATTGAAATCAATGGCAAAATATACGTTTTTATAACAAAAAACTATTACTTTTTAATTTGATATATTTACAAATTTTACTATTATCAAGCTAATTATCATAGAAGAATTTGATTGAATCATTTTTTTTACATTATATATTTTTTAACTATATTTATGTATATTTTATAAAGCTTACTTATAAAGCTTTAGCAATAGCTTTTCTTTTATGAAATACAAGCCTAAAAGTACTATATAATTCTGAACATACTCAGGAAACGATCCAGACATTTTCTCCGCACCATAACATCCGAGCCGACTTAAAAGTTAAGTACCTATACAAAATATTTCTGACACCCTCAATATAAAATATGTACAAGGGTACTTGTACTCCTGAACACTTTTTCTATTCCATTAACTATCTTCCTCGTTTAATTATCACATGAAAACATAGCAAGGAGAGCGATCCTTGTTATTCTTCCATGGCGAAATTGATGAAGCACCCTGATCTCGAACGCTCGACGATCTCATCGTTTATTTTGCGGAATTAGTTCACACTGCAAATTAATTATCCGATTTACATAATTTGTTGCTTTTGGCAGCGGACTGCGGTCGTTTATTCAATCAAAAATTAATCAAAGTGAATAATGGCGACCAAAGCTCAAATAGACAAACAAATCCATCACGGGCACTTCTGAAGTGTACGCCTCGAATTTGTATCATAAATTATTCGCCTTCTTTAATCACTTCCGAAACTGAGTTCTTATAATGGAATTTGAACTGCTTGAGACGAGAGCTAAATGTACTTATGATGCCAATCATAAAGCAATTTATCGCTCGTCAGAAACTCACACTAAATACACAACTCAAAAAAATTATATTATATATGATAAAAATAGACAGAATAAATATTGATAATGAATATTAGGAGTATTACAAGGACCTAAATAGATAAATTTCAGAAATATTCAAGGGCTATTTAAATTTTTGCTGGCTCGTTTTGAAAATTACCCATATTTGGTTAGTTAGCTGTTTATCTTTCGTTTTCTGGTTCAATCGATTCAATTACTAATAATATATTTCCACAATAATTATGTCATCTAATTTTAATAATTCAAAGTAATAATATCATAAATATACCACAAAATGTACAGGAGAACTTCTTGAAGCATTCGTTTCGGTTAGAAGTTGATGTTAGTATATTATTGTGTAAAATTTATTTATTTTTTAAATTAGCGTTACATTTTTCAACTCTCAGTCTCGGGGTTTTTCCCTTAAAATTACCTCTTGTGTAGGTGAGTCTAAAATAGAGCACTAATTCTTGGTATCATTGATATATTTACAGCTACATTAAAAACATTTTTTTTCTCAAGGGCTGATATAATACATCAATCAACAAGTTCGTTGGATTTTTTTTATGAATTTGTGAAAAAACCACCCCAAATGAAGAAGAAAAAAGTTGAGTGAAAGAAAGAAAAAAGAAATATGAAAAAAATCCTACGAACTTACTGATGATGTGTTAAAATATCTATGCTATATTAAACTTATTATATGACACAAAGTAAACTTTTATTAAATTTGAGTATCCTTGTAAATTTTAAATATTTTTTTGGTTTATGTTTGTATTAAAAACTGAGTTTAATGAAGCTTTTTTTGATAAAAGGAAACCATTAAAGTCATTTAATTTATTCTTAACATCCATTTTCTATTGAATTTATAGGAAAATGATCTTTCGTGTGGTAGTGGAAAAAGATCTATGAATAAATAACTAAATTACCATTCAATTTTGTTATTTTCAGTATTTATTTTTTCACATTTTGAAAGTCAATGTGAACTTTTTTTAATATCCAGATACAGACTTGAACTCAAATAATAACAATGAATTAATATTGAACTACATTAAAATATCAGGTGAATCACATTAAAGATGACTGTGTATCAAGTATCTTTGTTGAGGTACTTACACATCATATGAGAATGATTTCAGGGTATTAACTATTTTCGTATACAAACCAACTAATAATAAATTATGTTAAATATTTTTAATACAAGTATATATTTTTTTAATAAAATTTCATGTCTTAACTAGACATAATATGAAATTTACATTTGCTCTGGAACAATATCTCCATTGAGACTATAATTGCTCCCTATAGTAATGATTCAGTTTGCACTCCAGCTTTTAGGAATGCAGAGTGCTCACTAAATAGATTGTGTGAAATGTCCATTCAATTTCATTATACGTTAGAAAATTGTATTATCCAATCGGCTCGATGAATTTAATGCAAAATTTTGCAATAAATTTGAACTTAATATACATATATAATAAAGCATTTTGGTGAACTTAAAATTCTTATGATTAGTATCTTTTAAAATGATACATATTTCTAACAAACGATGGCATTAAATCTTTGACTAGAGATTCTCATTTCTCGATTATTTTCATTTCTCGATTCAATTTCTCAAATTTCTCGAGAACCTTTATTGCAAATTTATGCAGCATATAACTAAACTATACTACTCGTGCTTTAAAATTGGAATTTATTGATAAAAATTCGATTACACCTTGAAAAAGGGACGGGCATTAATTCCAATTAAGAATGATAAAATATAACAACGAATGACCGTTTGTGCATCTGGTACTAATGCAGCGCATGGCTGCTGGGTACATATTCCTCGAGGAATATTTTTGTATTCATTTTTGCATCTTGCTCAATGCAAGCTGTTTCTTGTTGCTTTCTAAAATGAAAATTTGTTCTGATCTTTTCCGTATTAGTTCACCTATATTCACGTAGAATATGTTGATTGTCTTTGCATATAACATCTGAAGATAAAATACAGTACTGCCTCCAAAAATATCCGGATATTAAGCAGGGATTTTATAAGAAAATTGTAAGCATAATTTTGGTTTGTCCTTGATGAGATCAATAATTTAAAGCCATTTTTATATGCTGTAAGAAACTAAATTGAAGACAAATCAAACAATGTACTCGTACAAATCCGTCTTAAAAGTGGTCAATAAATCAATCTTTGATTGCTAGTCAAGGTGATCATCGACAGAGGGATGTTCATTAGCTCTTGTCCCAATTTGCAGGAACTGTCCGATAAAATTAATGAAAGCCAAAAGGTCATATTCTTCCCCATGGTATCATGGCATAAATGCCATTTGTTACCGGCAACCCATAAATCACCGAAGACGTAAGGTACTCATATTATTCATTAGATCCTTGGCAATAAATTGTCTAATCCAATAATACAATTTTCCATGGATATTATGTATGTGCTATTAATCATTCTAGTCCATTATATCAAATTTTGATAAAGAAGTTAGATCTTAAACTCTTATTATAATGGCATGATTTCGAATCAGATCACCGTACAAAAAAAATTGTCGTTATCAGATGAATTTATATTTTTGATCCACCTTCTCCATCCAGGCTTACAATGATATCCTGGATCTAGAAATTAATAAACCCATTCAGAGCTATCTATGATCATCTCAAGATTTATAGATCTTCTCCTATCTAGATCGTATTCTAAGTTAATTATTCGTGTAAAGCAATGTAAAACCGCATTGATTAAAATGTTAAATTGTGTTTTATTTAATTAAAAATTTTCCAAAAATGTGCTTGAACCTTTGGACTGACCTGATACAATAAAAGAGTTCTTCAATAAATATAATACATGGGTGTGAAATAGAATTCATGCTAACAATTTTACGAGAACGTATTTCAGCAGTATTCTTTCTTTAAAATTTGTACTTGGGAAAGCTGAGAGTCATCTCCGTATAAATTTCAAGTGAGAATGCAACTTTACTACATCTCGGAATAAAGGATTGCATCACTTAAGATGTGCCGTTTACTCCATATTACATGCATAATATAAGAGCCAATTTTAGTCATTCAGGCTCTGCGTACATTGCAAGGATTCAAGCAAACAGCAACGAATGCATATTAAATCTGGGTTTTTCTCTTAAAAAGAAGAATTTTTACATTCTTTTTATATTTTTTGAAAATAATGGATTTGCTCAATTAGCGAAATTATTTCAATATCTCAAAAATAAACTTCCTTTCTCTGGAGTTTCATTCCTAAAGTAATTTATAAAAGAACTCATCGCACTCTTCATCGTATGTTTTCACAATGTAACTTCAGTGAGCTTAGTTTGCTAAGATAATCCATTTATTTTTACGAGCAAACTTTGTCCCTAATATGTCTATAGAAAACACATTTTTCCCGAAAATATTTTTCTATGGTTTCTTAAAAACATCCTTCAATTGCTATCCCACGCTCGATGATGTTGGAGTGTATTTTCCGTTTCATATCATATTCTCGGCCATTAATCTAGGACTGGTGGCATAAGCAAAATATCTCTCTGAAAATTGCATCAGCATTATTATTTAGTGCATGTATGGCTTTGTTGGAATTCCGTTTATGTTTGGTCAAAGACCCTGAGTACATAACCATAACGAGATATGAATAATAACCTATTTCCTACGGGCGGTCAACAGACTATGAGAGTTCAGGACAAGCTATGCGATACCTGGAATTAATGCTAATAATATGTATTATTTTAGCTTTGGCTAAAACATACGATTTCAAGTATAAAATATTTATATTTAATATTGAATCCATAACTTATAAATACGTATCTAAATTATTACATTAATCATAATTTATATACAACATAAAGCCTGTAAAAACCTATTTCACTAAATTGAACTCAAACCAAAGGCAATCTTATGCTTTGTTTTTGAGCATCTTTGATTTATTAGGTCGCATTTGAAAGAAAAAATATTAATAAAAAACATCACATACGATTCTTTCATAACATATAAAAATGAATGGACATGTTACAATCAGACATCTCATTGCAATATTTAATGTTGTTTTTGACTTTGGGACATACAGACAAATGTACTATAATATCGGTAATGCTTTTATTCCGCTATGAATTGCTCTGAACAAGTTTAGTGCTTAATATAACCAAAGATTCGTTTGTATGCATTGATTTTGCTCATAAATTTGTTCCAAGTTGGTGGCACGTAATAAATTTTCTAAAGTTTTTCATCTGAATAATACTAATAACTACTTTAGTGGTTTGCCAAATTGGTAATTTTCCAATCCGTCACACTTTTCTTTGCACTAACTCTATCCTTAACTATGGCACGAAGCCAGATAGTCAAAACTTAAATGTTAAAGGCTACCAATCAGAAAAGTTGTTAATATCTTAATTGCAGGTTTATATTAACTATTCAAATTTACCCTTGGCTTTATGGTAAGATGACCTATTTGAACATTAAAATGTTATTATAATTTAAGAACTGGTTGCTTAGTTCTAGGATGATTTTTTGGTGTTTTTATTTCATTGTTCTTTCAGAACGTGCATTTATCCAAAACAGTTCTTTGACTTTGTTGTGATGATTCAAAATTTATTAATTGAATTTCTTTGGAATTTGATTGACTTATTCAGTACACATGTAGATATTTTGCAAACTTGGATTATTCTGATTGATTAAGACGTTTATTTTTTTTCGTCTAAAGTAAAAAAAAAAAAAAACACCAAAATTCACAAAAAAATCTATAGTTTAGACTTAATCGCCGTATTGCTCGCGGCGCTTTCTTTCTCTCCCCGTCTCCACTGCCCAAACTCCATTTTACCAGACCAATATGTGCCAACATGGTGCATCCATACAACATTTGTACTATGCTTATGTTATTCCCGCATGTGTAAACAGTAATTTGATTAAGTTTTATCGCATTCGGATGAACGGTATGGAAGTGCATTAAATACGGACAAACAAACATTGATTTATATAAATATTAGACTATGCCTATGTTACTCGCGCAATTTTTAGCAATAAGTGGACAAAGTTTTATTGCAATCTAATGAACGATATGGCAGCGCATTACATACGAATAAACAGATATTCATTTTTATATGTAAGAAAGAAGATAACGCTATTTCATACTCTAAGTGGCAGTTGGACGGAAAGAGAGGAAGAATCGTTAGTAGTTTTCATCTCTGTCGCACACATACATACACAAACACGCTACGCGCAAGTGTCGCGCAACATCTACTGCATGTATGTGTGTGTGTGTGTCTTTATATAGTATAAAGCAATCAGTAGATGCTTGTCATTTTTTCAGTGGCATAAAGCAACCAGTAAACCTGTAGCGAGCCTATTTTATTATATATTACACAAACACTACTTAATATTTTAACTAGTAAGGTTTTAGAAAACGGAAAAACAGATAAACGAAAACTGAAATGTTGCGAAGCATAACGATTCAAAGTCCTGTTGTCAATTTTCTAAATATAATAAAGTTTTCTAAATATTAAAAAAATAATTTTATCGAATTAAATCATAGATACTTGAAAGGTGTATCATATTTCGAGTATCCAAGTATCGAATAAAGAGTCTGCTTTTATATGGAGGTCGAACCTGACAGGCTTCAAATGATCCTTTGTCTCGCATGATTTCGGAACGAATTTTCAATTCGAGACAAAGGCTGAACATATACCATTTCATATGGAAAACAATTTGGTCCTGACGACGATGAACCATCAGCGCTCGCTGGCATCACTGAAGAGTGTCCTTCCTTAACGAGGCGGCATTACATTACCATACGTCGCGCTATTCTTCGCACAAGACTCTTCACAGCAAGTCTGAATGAAGACCATTTATTCTGCCTCTTTTGTAGGCACGAGGAGACGATGTTAATTAACTCTCGGATCTTTGTTGTGCCGTTTGTATCGGCGAGGTTGAATACTTCAACAACACAAAAGTTCGTCGAGCCAGATGCAGTTGTGCGGCCTTCGTGGTAACTAAATGAAAAATTTGTACAGCACACGCCCTATGGAATAATGAACTAGTTGGTTTTTTAGTAATTCATGGCGGTCTGCAGGTAACAGGTGTTTCTACAGTTCTTACAATTTGTTTCGGCGTCGAGTAAATGTTGCAAATAAAACGCCAGGTATAAAAGAAATCCTTTCTTGGGGAATTAGGCATACGAATCCTGCATTTTTATTCGATTTTTTTACGTCAAAATAAAGTAATTTGTAATCCTTTTCATCCAGCATTCAGCGGGCCAGAATTCGGATGTTTATACATGGCATGTTAGGGATCGTATTATTCCATGTCCACTTTCATAAAGGGCTCAAAGGATCCATTACAATATTCCTTTATCTGGACAAATGATATGGTGATAGATGATATCGTGCCATTTTTTCCACTTTTGATGGAGGGGAAAAAAACATTTTTTTACTATTAATCTAGTATCAGTATTTTCATGAGAACTATATAACTATCAAATCAAATAAAATAGAATACCAATATAGAAAAATAGATATTGTCTTTCATTTGGCTGTATTTCTAAACATAAACTAAACTTGAACAAATAATTTTAATATAGCCACCATAGCCAACAATTTTTCAAACAATATTCTAATATATTAGGTTGATTACTGAACTATAGAACTTTAGATTCAAATCCAGATTATAAAAAAAACACAATAAGAACTTTTGGAAAAAGTATAATTGCGTTTTACCCCTCGCCTCAGCTCATCACGAGGGCGTCTCTAGTCGTGGGGTAGTCCAAAGACCGGATGCGCCCGTGCGCATCTCATCTTAACCCGAAGGGCCTCGACGAGAAGGACGGGAGCGCCTGCCTCTAAGTAGCGATGAGACTCCGCAGCCTCGACACGGACTCGCAGCATACGACGGAATCCTTCATTTTACCCCCGTTGACGGTGGCTCTTTATCGAAAAAGCAGGAATCCTCAAAAAGAGAAGGAAACAATTAAAAAATTGTGATCTTTTAATATTCAAATTTATCTACCATTTCATACTGATACGATGACGATCATGAAGTAGAGGCTTTCAGATTCAAATGTAATGCGAAATGTACTCGAAGTTAAACATATTGGCGGCAAATGAAGTTTGCACGCCAAAAATTAGACACGACTAGTCCGCAAGCCTCCCTAGAGAAAATATGCAGCCTGTTCATCCTGCAACCCTTAAGATCTACCCCCACCGCTTATGAACGCACATTTTTTTATACAAATAATTTTTAAGCATTTTGTCAATACAAATGTTATCCTATCTGGAAAAGCCCTTTTATATCACCCATTAACCTAATTTCTTGCTATCAATTGATTTTTGCGTGTACATTCATCATTTCTATTATAGTATTATAATTAAACGATGCCTTATTGCGGAATTATGATATTTTGGAAAGTTCAAAATTTTCATTTAAATTCCCTAATTCTTAGCACTAGTTTTTGGGTTAATATAATCAGGATCATTTACGAGTGTCTATGTAGAAAACAATGGAAGACCATAATATAAAATGTTTCCATCCCTGAAAAAAATTCTATGGAAATATAGCTTTGGAACAAAGAGTGATCACAAAACAATAAGAACCTTCAGAGTTCATTATGTGAATCATTCAATATATTAAAATGATTGCATACATATATAATTTAATTTATTAAAGTCATTAACTATTATACAATTCTTATGATAACAATCAAACTAAATCTTGTAAGTATTTTGAAATAAAAATGGAAGCATATAATTGTAAATCATCAAAGACTAGAAAGACTCCAAAGATTTTACTCCTTTATTTAATAATAAAATATACGTTTTTATTACTTGAATAAATTATTTATTTCCATTTTGAAACTATGGCAATCAGTTCTAGTCAAGTTTTATTTACAGACTTATATTGCATTATAACGCTTAAATACACATCGCCGCATCTTCAAAGAACTCTCACCGATCGATTTCCACATTTTCTGCCACTCAGATTATATTTGCAATGTAAACATTCCAAAGCCAGACAGCTTTGAAGATTATGTGGAAGATGATATTTATTATAATAATAAGCATGCTTCATATCAACGTCGCTAGAAAGCTAATATAACTGATGGCATACTTACATTCAATACCTCATCAGCTAATCTTCTAACGAAAGACATTGAGACCGTCGGATCTCGAGATGAATGCCATAATTATAGATGATGGGCTCTCAACAATGCATCCAATGAAGACACAAATACAGTTTAACCATTCTGATCAGATAATAAGAAAATATTTAACAAAAAAATAGAAATAAACCTCAAAATATCACAAAATGGATGCTTATAATAAATGTCTTCATCGTATAGATTACAATTATGTAAAAATATTCAAAAGTATTTATTTAATGAACAAAAAACTACAACAAAAAATGGTAAAAACACACATTTTTCTTTAATCGCTTACTATTTATTTTTTATTTTTAATATTTCTTCATAATTATAGTCTATAGTATACACGATATCAAACAAAGTAAAAATATGTTTAATTTTTTTGCTACAAATCATCTGTTCAGGACTTTGAATTAGTAACGCTTGATCCGGTGGATCCTATACATATTTTGTTTATCATCGTTACGGTGTTTCTATTGATTGCTTCTATTCGCAGAATATCCAACAGCTTAAGTACATTTATAGCTTGATATGTTAAAAAAATTCTTTTGGGATAAAATCGTGAAAAAATGTTCATCCCAAACGTGATGGATTTTTCTTCCCCTTTAAACATTCTTCAATTCGGATGCTTTTTTCTCATCATGGCAATGAAACATAAATAAAAAATTCACCCCTTGTGGTTGATATAAAATATCCTTGCTTTTTATTTCAACCTATATGCCGACTTGACATTCGTCTTTCCTGACATTCGTGTTTGTTCAACTCCACAAGGTTATTCTTTAGATTAAACTGGTCCCTAAAGCAACGCTTCTCAATTTGGTTTAATAAATGTATGAAAATATTAATTGTTGAAAGCCAACTATTTCATTATTTAATGTGTATTATAGAGCTCATATTTTTACTTGGATTATATGAATCGCAAGAATACAAAAAGGTTCTCATCTTTTATAATCTTGAACAAATATGACCGCAACTCTGGCTCGTTTTCTTTCTGTTGGCGCTGAAAATTTTGTTCAACACCTTAAATAAAAAAGTTATTAATTTTTTCAAGCCATTCTTCATAAAAACTCCACTTGTTCGATGCTGAAATATGTATGAAAATCACATAACGAGAACGAATGCTATTTTTGCCGTTATCGAGTTTCAAAATGTAAAAATTTGAGCACATTATTAATAGGTTGCCTAGGGGTATAAAATCATTTCGGTTATCAAACTTTTTACAATTGCTTTCCACCCCCACACATGGGATATGTATTGAAAAACACAACTGCTATAAATATTGCCGCAAGCTTTCGTCCGTAATATCTTTTCCGCAATTTAAATGAAATACCACGATAAAAATAATAATGAACCTGTACGAATTAGCATCCAAATATTTTTTTAAAAATACACAGTACTTTGACGTATGCAAATTCGGTGGATCGTTCTTGCATGAAATTCATCGATTCGTAATTTCTGCCTCAGTTGACTGTGGATATGGAAATCGACAAGATTTGCATTTCAAATCGAATTTGCTTGAAACTCTCCATTAACATCGCCAGAAGTTTTGATGATTCATTTTCGTTTATATCGAACGGTCGAAATGAGTATTGAAAATTGCAGATAAATCGAGCGTCGCAACGATGAATTATTTACGTTCTTTGTGTTAGACAAATCTATATCGCTACAATTGATTTATGTCTTTCATAAATTTGAGCTTGAAAATCTATTCATTTATTAAATGATGATCTATCTTCTCTTTCTTCTTCGTAATGACGATTTTAAACTGCAAGAAATTCGTCCATTTCCAATATTGCGTCTCCTTAATCGAAAGTGAGCCCATTTAGTCGTTAAAAGTTCGAGCTATCTTCAATAGCTGTTTACCTTTTTAGTTGATTACAATACAGTTTTGTCGTTGCCATTCGATCTGATTCGATAAATTTAAAATGGATGATTCCTGATACTCATACATTCCTATGACTAATATTTTTCATGTTTGTAATAATTATACACTATGCACTTTTAATCTGATGAAGAAATACTTTGATTAATGGAGTTCCAAGCTTTTGGATTGATTCTGATATAATTTAACGTAGATTTAATTTAACTAGTAGTGTAATGAAGTCATTACCAAATTTAAGGTTCTTCTCATTCCTAGATGCATCCTACATTTTTTTCGATTTAATATTTTGGAACCAGCATAGATTTTTCTATTCATTTAATTTTTATACTATACTAACGAATACCCAACATGCGTTACAATGCCACACACGCTTAGTTATTATTTGAAAAGAAACGACTGTCTGTGCGCGCATCTTTCCTTTCCCCGTCCCCGTGGCCCAAGCTTCATTTCACCAGACCAATATGCGCCAACATGGTACATCCGCTAAACGTCTCGCATAATAAATTGCATACATAAATAATACTCATACTATAACGTTCACGAAGGTGCGCGCAATAACTCCCCAAAGTTTCATTGTAATCGAATGAATGATATGGCAACGCATAAAATATGAACAAACAAATATTGATTTTTATAAAAATTAAGATTAATAAATAACTATCTTTCTTTGTTCATACAAATCAAACATATTATTGAGATCGTCTACTAAATGGATATATGCCCATTAAACTCAATATTCGTCCATAATCGTCGTCAATAACATCAATTATATTTAATATTGCAAATAATATACAATAGTAATCAGATTTATAAGAGAAATTTATGCAGCTCTTAAACGGCTTTTACACTTATAGATGAATACACTTTTATTTAAATGATATTGAAGGATTTTTTAACAAAAAATAAATAAATTCATACGATCATTTTAGCAAAGACAATATCACAAATTGAAGATTTATTCAGCTTTTTTTCCTTTTCCATAAACAACAAGATCATCCAATTGCCTCTTTAAAAACTCGTTTCTATCGTTACAGACAGAATAAAATGTTAATGATGGACATTCCGAACCTCTTTTATATACCGATGTTGAATAGTTGAATCTCTCACAACTCTTCGACAATTTAAATATTTATTTAAGTAAATTGCACAGCTTTTTACTAAAGGACCCTACGTTTATAAAAAGTAGAAAGATAATATTTAACTTTAGATTCAACATTTTTAATCAAAATTACAATCAACTATAAATTATATGATCTCCGCAAATACCTTCACAAAATACTAAATAAGCTAACTTCAAAGTAAATTGTATGGAAATATGAATCACGAACATCATTACAAAATTTGACAATCGCTTCCTGTTTTATAAAACATGATGAACTTTTATTCATGAGCTCTTCATTCGATACTCAGCTAAAAGTAGAAATAATTGGAAACAGCCTTTGAAATATTTTTGGTATTCATATTTTTACACTTGTAAAAGAAACCATTATAACATCACTTTTAAATTGGATTCATCAGTCCAAATAAATTTCTACTTGAAATTAATTTACCCAATTATCGCATTGATTATTAAACCAGCATCCAAAATATTTCCATTAATCACCTTTTTCTATGTATCGAGTATTGGACTGACATTTTTTACTAATAACCATATTTTTTGGATCTTTTCAAATATGTTACTTTATTTTTTGTCATTTAACATGCAAGTATCTTAATTATCAAAACAAACGCCTGCTCTCAAGACAACACAAACGAAAGTCGTCTTATATTTATTGAAAGAATTTAATAGCCTATCTGACGATAGCGACTTCAGTTAATTATACCTAAATTTTATGACAGTTAAAATATTCTTTAGAACACGATTTTTTTTAATTGTATGTATGAACATATACGAGTTTCTATAAAAAAAAATATATTGAGAATGTTTAAACGTGTAGGGGTATCTTTACGGCACGACTTTGCCATCGATGCACGAGTGTATGATGAGCCGCAAGACGCCCGTCTCTATTTCATGATTTCGGGTCCGATAGGGTTAATATGCAAAAATAGCTGAACAACAAAAAGCAGATACCTATGCAAGTTAAACATTAAGAAATATTCCGAAGAAATGAGCCAATATTGTGTGCTATCAACAGTGATAAGGTTAATTTATTGAGCTTGGTTCATTATCAAACTTATTACACGCCGCGGCGGAGCTATAAAACTGGATTTACATTAAAGCGTAGCGTGTATGTTCTCCGGTTTGAAAGGGTTACTCTATCGATATTGTCTTCAAGGACAGTATTTTTACGCCAAGTTAAACCTTTTTAATTCGAGTCAAACCTTTTTCAATTCAAGTTAAACCTTTTCAACTCAAGTAAGCTTTTTTCATTTCAAATTTAACCTTTCTTTTGACTTGAACTGAAAAAGGTTTAAATTGTATAAATACTGCATCATTCCATCTATCGATAAAAAATGTACATATTTAATGAAAGCATTTTAAAGGTTTGATAATTTGCTAATATTTAATTTGAATATATAAAAAAAGATGTCTCTTTTTTTGGTATAGGAGATTTGACACAATTCAACATTATTTAAATTCTTTAAAATATAATATTTTCATATTATTACATATTATAGTATTTTTTAAAATGTATTTAAGGATATTCCGAAAGCAATTAATAGTTGATGATAGATTGAAACGGGATAGTGTGCTCGCCGATAGTAACCGTTGGCAGAAGCATGACACATCTTATGTGTCATCGGCCGTCAACGGTTGTCCAAGCTATGGTGCATATGCTGTGTCATAGGTTATCATAGCCTCAAACTTATTTATTGAAGATCTGAATCTTGTAAGCTTATCTGGATTGAGATTTCAACAACGAGCCGTCATGATTAGACGCTATTTGAACATTTTATCATAATTTATGGCGACCTTTTTTCTTGTTGATTAAATTTGTAATATTTTTTATTTTTATTTTTCAGATCTCATCTAAATCGAGTATCGTCCTCGGATTTACCGCAAATGAAAAAGTTTTTACATCGCCAAAAGTTCGTATTGAAATCGGTTGTGAATGTGTAAAAAGTTTCTAAATTTGTAAAAATTCCCTCTACAATATCGAAGTATTTATCGAAGAAAATATTTTTATAAAGCAAAATTTTAATCGGCTTGTGTAAAAATAAGGCACATTTTGTATGCCATTTACATACATGTCCTTTGTGGTTCCGACGGAAGAAGTAAGAGCGCTAATTTTGTCGACGACGTGTATTGCATCGGAATAAAGTTCGCAATCGGAATCTGTGTGTATCTGAAGCCTTGTCGATAAAGGGCTACAGTACAAGTGATTGTGTGTGAAGGTGTGATAGAGAAAGTGGAGGCTGCGGTGGAAGTTGGTCGTGGTAGTGCTAGCAGTGGTGCGTGCGCGGTTGCGAAGGTGTCCTGATAGTCTTCTGCGAGAGAGCGAGGTGGAGGCGGAGGCAGAGGACGCGGTGCTCTGTGCAGGGCCGGGGCCGAGGCCGGATGGGCGGGCGGCGACCTGGGCGGCTGCTGTAGGGCGCAAGTTGCGGGGCGGCGCGGGGGGCGCGGGAGGCGCGGCCATGCTGCTGTTGGCGGCTCGGGAACCTCTCGCCTGGTGACGTCACGGGATGGGGCTCATCGTGGCCGCCCTCGTCATGCTAGCTTTCGTAGTGCTCGTGGGTAAGCACATCATCAATTGGATTCTAAAAAGAAAACTTGAAGCCAAGTGACTTGCCAAATAATTTGACAAGTCACTTGGCAAGCCATATATTCATTTCACAATCAATTAAGTTTTCCACAAACGAAACAATATTTCACGTCTAGATTTTAACTCAACCCTTTTCAATAGGAACCAAGAACTAATCCACTATCCTGAGGGGACCTTGTACCCAAGAAGCAATTCTTTTTTGCTGATTTTATTGGTTGTTTGCACTACATTAAAAAAATCTTCAGGGAAATGAAGCCGTTCTAATGTACGCGCGTCAAGAGTTAGACTCGATTCACACTGTGGTGCCGTTTACGGTTCGATCTCGCTCCGGTCTCGGTCCGGTCAAATATTCTTAGACAAGAAACAATCAGAGTATTCACACTATCGGATCGCTCCAGTTCCATATTGTTTCTTGTGTATGAATATTTGACCGGACCTGAGATCGGACCGAGACCGGAGCGAGTTCGAACCGTGAACAGGCACCATAGTGTGAATTCAGGCCTTAAGTTCCAATCTGATTTACCTAATCTTCTATATTATTTATAGACAACAGGCTGATCATTATGAATGACTGTATAAACATTCCTATCTAAAAACGAGAAGTAAAAAATGATCGCCTGATTTAACTGTTTGAGCGCAAAGCAGCGTTATATATATTTGCATAAAATTTCCACCAAAAGTGCGACATGGCGATATATAGACGTTGCCCTAATCAGAAATTGCATGCTCAACGCGGTGGCACGTTTTGCTTTGTCAGCATATTTTTTTGTGATTGTTTCTTTTTAAAAAATCGGTTTATGTTTCATAAAGATTTTTTATTATGCGTATTACTAAATTTACAGTTTACGGTTTGTCATTTTTTGCGTCGAATTTTTGGTAAGAATTAATTTTGTTATATTAGTGTTACATATGCCAAAATTTTTTAACCGTGTTAAATCAAACCCGTGTTTTATAATGTCAGCGTTATACGAAGCCAATATGTAGACACAAATTAATTCACACTCAACATCGGAGAAGACTATCTCAAACGCGTGAGACATAGAATCGAAGAGTTAAAATCATACAATATGACATATAGTGAGTCAAAAAATATCTTTTACACTTTTCAATAATGAAAAAATGACTTAAAAGTGATAAATTTAACCTAACATCATTTACTACTCGTCTTTAAAAACTTTTGAAACAATTTGATTCTATCAATTTATCATTATCGAACCCATGGCAACATTTTTTGTAAATATTTTATTATACAAGTAGACTTTACTGAAACTTATAATAGCGCCAAAATGTGACTTTTCTATTAAAAGTATTGTTAGAATTTATATCAAAATAAGGTATAAGTCCACATCTTGGGTGCAACAATCCTCAGCGATCGTTGCAAGCTAAATTATGACCTGATCAGGTTTGCATGGCTACTCACTGCTCCAAATGCTTACATTTGAATCAAGCACGGTTCATTTTTGATAAGTTGCTGAATCGTTAAAATATTTTCACTCGAAAAGACAATGTTTTTTTGTGTATTCATAAGATTTTACATTTTTTAATATCGCAAGGCTTTAGTTGGATTGAATTTTTCGGAATACAATGAATATAATTGATGAACAATTCCGATCTCCATCTTCCTATATCTAAATCCAAACTTATATTCGGCCTTCTATGAATAATTAAAATATCACTTAAAACAACATTTTTTGTATATTGTATACAAACGATTTGTATTCAAATAATTTTGAATTATTTTTAGATGTTTACATAGCGCATGTTTAAGAGGGTGAACTTCGCCAACTGTCAGTAATATTTTTCAACAGAAACATGACACAAATATTGATTGACTATGAAGGGTTGTCTGGGCTATGGTACGCACGTTGTATCATCAGTTCCAATCATCAATTCTGATCGCACACAATCAATCAATGAAACAAATCTCAACAATATGATTGCTTTACAAGTATCAGAAATCTCATTTGAAAAATTGGAACAGTCTACCCTCAAATGAGTCATAGGAAATTTATAAAAATATATGAATCGATTGGTGGTTTTTTTATGTTGAAAATATTTATAGCCCTTATATGCCCTAATTAATTATTTATGTTGTTAAATACAAATTTATTACATTGAGGTACATTTTTTAAAAAACAGATAGAAAATCAAATGCTATTTATGTGATGCCACACAAAAGCCTATGTTGTTAGGCACAGCAGGGGTGGTATTTATTCAAGTTGAATTTATTATTATCAAAATGATTACGTCAATAGCAATGGGTCCCGTGGGGCCAAATAATAGTTAGTACCGTAAATATTATGCGAATCAAGGTACAAGTAGCTTTATAAACTTGCGGGGCTCGACCCTAATTGTTGGTCAACCGGAAAGGTAAGATCCCAAATATAGATCCCATACGTAATTCCAAGTAACCTTTCTCAAAATTTGAATATCAATAACAAATTTTCGGCATTAATTTAAGCCCCGAAGTATTTACTCGCTGTGTCTGTGCGCGTGTATTATAAATCATCCCCCATATCACATTGTGTAATTAATCTTAAGCGTTGTCTATTGCGTATCACGCCTTATGTGTTTGGGGTGTTTTTTTTTATAGTTGAATTGGGTTATCATGTGCTTTTTTTTTAATTCTGTATTAATCGAGGACACGGTGGGTTAAAAAAGCATTAAATGGAATTTGTGTTCGCGATAGAGCAAACAGCAATTTGGTTGACTCCCATGGAGCTATACTCCGGGTATTCCCCGGACGGTGTATAAAATTTTAATTTACATGTTGGCCGTTAAACAGTTACAGGGTTTCCGTCGGCTTCGGGAGGGGCCAACGTGGGGGCTGGTCCCGCAGGAGCGGGAGTGGTCCCCAGTGCACAGACTCCTAACCTCGCAAATCAGCCTGGCGGGGGGGTTGGTGGAGTCCGAAGGTAAGACACCTCTCACACCCCAAAACAACGCCAAAACTTACCACATTAACAGAAAAAATACAGGACTACTTTCAATTCGATATTTTTCTCTAATATTTATTATTCTTTTAAAAAACTACTTATAAAAGCATGATTTTTTTAAATAATGAAATGTTTTAAAACTTTGCTATAAATAAATAATCTGCAGAATGTGTAATAAGTTTAAGTCAGCGGTCATTAAACTATGACCCGCGAGCCGGATTCAACCCCAAACATATATAAGAAATATTAATTTTATAATTTGGTTGTAAATTCAAGATTCGATTTTATAATTGGGATTTTGTACAAGATTTTCTTGTAGTAGATTTTAATGAAAGAAGTTTAAATGTATCTTTGAAGATTTCTTGAAAAATTCCACTTATTACGATTTTAAAAAGATTTATTGATAAGAAAAAACGTTTTGAAAAATGAATTTAAAATTTTACTATTAAAATCGCACTAAAAAGATTTAAATACTTCAAACAACTTTAGCGGTTCGATTTTTTTTATTTTAAGAGAAAATCAAAATTATTTTATTTTTTCACTATCCAATCTACATTCTGACGTTAAAGAAGATTTTCAATTGGAATTAAGGAGGTATTCTAGTATAGAAATATACATTTTTGGCGTTTTTTCAAGTTTGATAAAAAAAAAAACAAAAACATATGTTTACTATATTTACAGAATATTAAAAAAAAATGAAAAGTTATAGGCTGGTAATATATGGGGGGGGGGGGGTAAAAAAGGCATATCTTGGATGACAATATTCCAAACTTTCTGATCATGTTTAAAAAAAGAAATCATTTTTTCACTTTTAATTTTTTTTAATAGTTTTTTTTAAAAATATGAAATCTAGTAGAAGTGATAGGAGGTTATATAGAGAATTTTTTAAATAAAATTTGAAGTAAATTAGATTATTAAAACTTGAGATATCATGTCAACCTTGTTAAAAAGAAGTAGTTTCAAGTTTAAAGATTTCATTCTGGTAAGACCGGCTTAGTTGACGCGAAAATAATTAAAATTTTGGATATTCTTTTAAAGGATGTATATTTTAAATGTCTAAACTTTTGTAAAGAAGATGTGTAAAAAAAACATTTTTCGAAATTGTAGACTAGAATACCTCTTAAACGATCTTCAAACGAATGTCGGAATGAAGACGATATACAAAAATAAAAACATTATCCCAAGCTGAAAAATATGCTATAGAAATAATACCAAACTTTTAACATTACACAGATTTGCATTTAGTTTAACGTATCCAAAAAAATTGCACACTTCTCACTAATAACAATTTGGATCTTTACCAAAAAATAGAAATTCAGTAAAGGATTTCAATTACAATATTTTCCATCTAGCACTCTGTTTTTAAAAAAATCAATCTAGCTGATTTCTCAAAAAGTTTGGTGACCCCTGTTCTTTTTGATGAGAACATATTGGAAGGATTTTAATATTAAATTATCGTCATAAATCCCAGTAGTTGTACCAATGCGAATGGACATCTAAATCTTTCTTATCTTCAGCGTTTTGTCATAAAAATAAATTTAATTACCAAATATCCCATGAGGCGCCCATGCTCTTTTGCTCGTTAATATTTAACCATACTTAGTCATTTTAATTGGACACATTCGTATTAAAAATACACAATTAAATAATTAAATGTTTTACATTTTAAAAATAAATTAAATTTTCTTCTCTTGAATCATTATTTTTCTCTTAATTTAAAAAAATGTACTAAATCCATTTTTTTATAAAAATGTGCAAAATAAGTGACAATCCATTTCCAAAAAGTAAACCCAAAATATTTTCACCTACAAAATAAAAAAAAACACAAAATTAATTGAAAAAAAAATTAAAAAATATTCTGCATGATTTTAAAGATATGTATTTAAATAAAATAATATATTCAATGAAAAGTATCCTTAATTTAATAATTTTTAAATACTTATTTGTAAAGTTTTGATGATAGTGTTTGAGATGCTTTTATTTGTAGTCGTAGACATTTTAGTCTTAGTAGATTAAACTTTTGACTAGTCGTAGTGTATTAAAAAAAATCGATTTTTTTGCATGCATATTTAACCAATCAAACCTTAAAAAAAACACGAGTAATAAATCGAAAACGAAAATTTTCTAGGTGAACTTTTCTAGCATCAAACATCCTTCGCCCAATCGAACACGATTCGGTCACTTATTTTGCAATTAATCAAAGCAATAACCTAAAAAATCTCACCTTTATTTATTTCTATGCTCTCTCCGAATACGTTTTATAAATAAATTATGCGATCGATAATTTATCTTATTTATTGTAATTTTAAAGGATGGAATATTTTTTTTAGGCGTATTGATTTTAATTATTGGCACTGAACGTGTAGGGGCTTCGAATTTATTAGCACCGCTTTAATTGCAACGAAAGCAATTTATGTTTGGGTGGCAAAATTGTGCCACGATAAAAACATAAAATGCCTTCCAAACTCAGTTACTATGAAATGTAAATTTTAAAAATGTATTTTAGCCCCCCATATTATCGAAAAATTATTCCATTCATTTTGCATACACAAATTCACAATGTACAAATTTTTTCCGTTATAAGTATGATATAATTTGGATCGAAATTATATGGCATAAAAATTTTGGTAATTCACTAATTATTTTCGAATATAGTTTTGCTTCGAATATTGCAAAAATGTACCCTTTTATACATCTACATTTAATTTCTTCGATACACCTATGATGTGACTTATCAATTTTTTGCCATGGATTTATCATTTCAATATTTTATTATTCACAACATATAACATACAAATTTTATATTATATTTAAACTTCTTAAATTCATAAAATATTATTTTATTTCATACCTAACTATATCAAATTCATACAAAATGCAGCAAAATGGAGACCTTTTAAAATTGTAAAAGCAAGTTATAAATTATTAATACTACAATATCAAAACATATATAGATGATAATACTTTGTAATGATAAACATTAAACAACCTCTTAATTATATCCAATACAATTATTTTGGATTAGTATCATATTAATATTTACTCTAACCAAATTTATAAATTCTATTCATGAATATCAAATTGCAATTTTGAATATATTTATATAAACTTACAATTAAGCTAAGGATTACTTATATTTTAATATAAGGAGAAATATCTTTATCCTATTGGATCTGTTTTTATATTATAAATATACCAGCAATGTGTTCACAAAATATTTTTTAAATTTAAATGAGGATCCATAATGGTAAAATATTGCTTAGATGTTGCAGTTAAACATTTTATTTAACATAAATATCGTTTGTTAATCAATTTTAGAGCAAATTCTATAAAAACGCAAATATGTGCATGCTGGCTTTAAAGAGTTAACTCTAACATTAGACCGTTTGACGTCATATATTTTGACCTCATTCTATCCAAAGTACACAATAGACGTTCGATTTTAGTTCAGTTTCAGATAGCAACTCACAGCCTGCTATATTATGTTTATACTATTTAATATCTAACGGGTCGTTTTGATTTCAATTGTACATAACTGATAAAATATTCAAATTCTAAATTGAATGAATATCCAATGCAAAACCATAATTGTATTATTATCAATCAAAGTAATAATTCTTGCAATATCTTTGTACTAAATTATTATATTTATATGCTTATAAGTACTTTAGCGTTATATTTTACAAAATAATATATTAATTTAAACCATATTATGTGAGCACATTGAAAATATTAAAGGTATCTTTATGGAAGAATAATAAATTTTGCTCTTAAAATATCATTTATTGTCATTTGTGATCAGAAAGCTTCTTCGAATAAAAACCTTGATCTTTCAACAAAAGGTTTTTCTTCTGAAGAGCGATTTATGTGTTTTTTTTGTGGTGTCCAATTTGAGATTGTCATTGTTTTTCTTTTATTGCCAAAAAGCAAAATAAAATTGTCTTGGTGATAAGCCTTTGGACGGCATATTCGAGCCTAGTGGTATTAATCACCACGCGTACAAATTTGGCAGATTGATATTAAAAGTATTGAAATTTGGCTTGAAATCTAAATATTGACAATTTAGCAATAAGATTTATGCTTGAACTACGATATTAGAATATTTAGCCGTGCAAAAGTAATTGTTTTATGGCACGTAAATTTATTCATGAAAATTTTCTGCATGAAGACAAATTGCCGACGTCTGCTTCACACGATGGTTAAATTATCTCAACATTTAGATCTTTTATTATCGTAACCAAAAATTATAAATGCAGACATACATTTATTATTCTTGACATCAAGTAATACATTTATATTTTACAAATAATGTCGGCCCTTTGTTCTCAAAAAAAAATTTAAGTATAGATTCTCACACGTTAGTGAAAGTTTACACGCTCGAATCAATCGGATTCATAGAAATGCATTTGGCCGCAAGTAAAACAGCAATACTCTGCAAAATGAAAAGACTACATTGATAGGGTTTTTTTACAATACAATTTGATTAACCAAAAGATTTTAACGTCTCATTGGTCTCAAAATGGGGATGTTCGCTTTTTATAAAATATTAAAACCCAAAGAAAAATTATTTTACACAATATTTGTTATAAATTTCAATGAATTCATACTAATTAAATATTCTCACATATTTAAAAAAAAATATATATATTATATATAAATCAAAATTCTGAAAAATAAATTCCCATCAAAATATTTTACCATAGCATAAGAGCATCTGTGAGAATATGCTTATTAATATAGTGGCAAATAATATAAAAATATCAATTTTACTAAGAATTTTATACACAGAATTTATTTTGATACTCGCACCGGTCAATTTTGATCAACGACGTTAATTACTATCGACTATTTCAGATAATTATAAGATATTAAAATGAATATCCCTAAACATATAGTGTAAATTATTATGATTTGGCAGCTCCTCTCGTTATACGAGTGCAGTTCAAGCATAAAAACAGATACAGGACTACTTTTAATATCAGCAATTAGCTTAAGATGCTTGCCTTAGTTATTTAGCTGCCTGAAGAATGGCTTGCTGGGTTTGCTCATAGAAAATTTACCTGTTAAATGAAAAATAGATTCAGTCAAAATTCCAGAGGGAGGGGATACCGCGACTGGAGAACTCGCGGAGATCCAACTCTAATCAACTCGCTCTGGAGGAGCAGACAGCCACTTGGGATAAGAAAACAACTAGGTGATATCACAGATTAATTTATATCATTAGCTACAATATTAAAAACAAATTTGATATGATCAAATATTCCAAAATCCTATTTTAAATATCAATGTGTTAAATTTCAGGTAACGCGGAGGTGTATATAGTCTTAGCTCTCCTGATTGGATTCGTAACCGTCGTCATAGGATGCTGGCTATCGGACAACTGCTGGTCTCCAGAGCCTGAGCACGTAGTAACCCTGGCCTGATGGCGCGGCATGCAGGGCTGCACTCACATCTAGACCTAACTTCACAGCTCGCCTGCGGTGCCACAATTACTATATCACCGCCTATCTCCAAACCCCATCCATCGCTTCTTCTAGACTGCATCTGTAAAAAATGCTTTCTTTCTTTTTAATTATTCTTACGACGACTTAAACTCTTTTCATTTGTAATTATTTCAAAAAGAGACTAAAATAATTTTACAAAATTCGAATTTTCCACATCTAAAAATTTGATTATGACTACGAACTGATTTAAGACAATTGTGTTTATATAATTTAGTGTAAATAATTTAAATTGTACTATAATTTAGCGCAATATAATTAATAGAATGAAACACTATGCTTATAAAATCACAGAACAGATGGAACTTATTGCATACACGCCAACATTTTTCATAGATGTAATTTAGAAACGGTTTGTAATTTATGTTATCAAAATATATTTAACAGTATTTATGAAAAACATAAACGTTTTGCACAATGACAGATATTTTTGCAAGTTGTTTTAAATTAATTCAGTCCATTTTCAATTTGTAAATATGAATTATAACTACGTATTTGCAGATTAGCATAAAGCTTTCATCGTGGACTATTTAGTTTGTTATAAAAGTATTTCTACACTTACAATATAACAGATTTTGGCCTTTATTATAAATATATAATATAATAATACACGTTTATCATTCGAAATCACACAATTGATCGGAATCGCAATACGTTTATATCGGAGCAAGCACAAAACATTAAAACGCTTACTTACACAATGTGAATATTATGCATTTTTAAATATTTATATTCATGCAATTCAATTACGATTTTGTTAAATTTGCTCTTTTTAAGAAAATTAAAGCACTTGTGAATATTTAAAAGACAAACATTAGATTTAATTTTGTAAATATATGTCATTGATGCAAATTCCGACGGCACACGTAATGCACTTTTGTATTGTAAAATCACATATTTTATATTCACACATTATGTTACATCAATTTAACATGAAATTTACATAATATCCCAGTGTAGATGTATTGAGATTAATAAAAAGCTTCCTGGGAGTAGATAAAATATCTTTGTAAAATTAATAACACGTCGTGTTCAATTTTGATTGGCTCATGCGGCCATAAAGCAGTTGTTTTGCAGAATTTGTAAAAATATAACTCATTTGGAATGCTGTGATAAGAGGTTTAATGTTCATTTTATTTTTTCCAAGCATTATTTAATGATTTAAAAAGTATTTAATTTCTATTTTCATCTATTAATGAAACAAGCTCTGAGGTTTCTTTCGAATCATCTATTTTTCTAACTCTTCATAGTTTTCCATTCTTCGGAGATATAAAAAATGAATCGGATGTAATTGTGTCGTTAAAACCGCCACTGATAAGCATGAATCTATATGTCTATGTAAATGTATATCCATGTAAAATTAATATGCGTTTGTAAAGATGCAACGAATACGGATACACATATTTATATATTTTCATGTTTTAAGCGAGATATGTATGAGAAAATAGAGCAACCCTGCAGATGCCGGAAAAATTAACAACAAATATAATCTAAATCAATTTACCATCGTATTGTTTGAGTAGATTTTTTAAATTTGTTTATGAGATATGTCTAGTAATGCATTCGTGCAAATTATTTTGTAGAATAACAAATATGGTTGTGCTTAGTATTTTAAAAAACGGATTTTTTTAAATCAAAACTCATTGATCATTTGTATTTATATGCATCATTTATAAAGTATCGTTAACGTTAATTTTATTGTAAATAAAATGTTTACGTGTTCACATGAATCATTATTAATTTTATTATCGATGCTATCTTCAAGCATTTTAACATACATATTTATTAGTTAATCGTCAGAAGAAAATCATAATTGAAGCTAGAAATGCAGCATCTTAAAAACGTTAATCACATTTTTTTTAAATTATTAATTAACTCATCCAAATAATTATTTATGGAATAAATCATTATTAGAAAGACTTATCTCCTGATAGCATGTCTGAATTTTATAGGTTTTATATTCATCAATACATTTATAATATAAAGCCACTATACGTTAAGTCCGAATACCATCATTTTGATTTTTGTGTTCAATTTATATTTTTTAAATTATTAAAATTCAACCACATATTACTTAGTTTTTATTTATTTATTACTAATATTGATTGTGTATATTTTAAATGTTATTTTGTACACAGCGTACATTAAATATTGTATCATGTTTCATATTTATTCAAACTTTATTTTGTATTTACTGTTTTATTCTCAGTAAATATTACAGTATGCTTTATTATTACTAAATTTAAAAGTTTGATATGAAACGTTAAAAAAATATTAAAAAAATATAATTAATAATAAGTAGCAGAGCAGATTAAATATTATATATGATCGTGAAATGTGTGATCCATTTTTATTAAATTAAATAATTCATGGCTAGAAATATCATGAATCTATTAAGATAAGCTATTTATCTTCCATTGAATAACTTATTATAATAATTTCCAATATTCCAGTGTTTCTAAATGAACGTTTGATGCAATATTTATTTTAGTTATTTGCAATTGATAGAATTTGTAATTCTTGTACTGATTCTCAAAATATCCTAATTCAACATCATCCACATAATTCTTATTGCTATCTTTTACATCAAGCGTTTATAATAATGCGTAACATCTATATATATATATATAAAAATGAATGTCTGTAATCTATTGTGCGTTTGTCCCGTATGCATTCCTATACCATTCATCCGATTACGATGAATCTTTGAGGAGTTGCTGTGTGCATCTCCATGAACATTTTTTAATTAATATAAGCATTGTTTATGTATGCAATTGATTTTGCAAGACGTTTAGCGGATGAACCACATTGACACATATTGGTCACGAAACTGTACTACTGCATTTTTTTAAATACAATTACTAAGCGCATGTGGCATTATCTGAAAAAGTTTATTGTTATAAATTTGATATATCTAAGTATTATAATTTTAATAAATTGAAAGATCATTCCTTTTAATCGTGGGATATGTTTACATAATACTAAATCAAATTTATCTGAAAACTTATCGTATTTGTTTTTCATATTTTCCTTGTAAAAATGAACTTAAGAGCTTAAATTGTGACATTTTTAACAATTTAAATGTCCAAAATAGGGAACGAAATTTTAATCAAAATCTTTTTTCTGCTCTGACTATTTATTGTAAATCTTATAGTTTCATGTTAGATATAAACGAATATACTAGTTATAGTGTACAACGTATAAATTTAAAATTGCACGATTTTTATACAAAATGATCAAAACGGTATGGTTAATGTTCTGATAAAATTGAGAATAAAATTTGCTAAACGACGAACATTTAAAAATCAATAGTTTTAAACGATGTATGATGAATTTATGAAAGGTTTTTTTACTTATATATTAAAAAAAAAGGTTAAAATGGTTAATCAAATCTTTTTATTTGTAATCCCTTATGTGTGAATCCGATAAAAATAGGTTTTTTTTTTAAAACGTATTAATCAGAAATCGTTATATAGCATTAGATGAACTACCAAACCATTGGTCCAAAATTTTATATAAACCTGATTTTTATTGTAAAATCAAAAATAAAATTTTATTGGATTTAGATAAAAGCTTACATTTTTAAGGTAATTTCGAACTAACGTATTTGTAAATAATTTATAGTTGGAGTAAAAATTAAAATTTGTGAAAGAATTTGCATTGCATGCCGGAAATATGAATTCGATTGGAATATTAAATAATTTCACGTAAATTGTGTTTCATAAATTATTAAATTTATTTTGCCATCAAGCATTTATAATATGATTTTTAAAAGTAAATTGTATAACAAACGTATTTTTACTCACGACTTTGAAATGTTTTTTAAAACATATTATTGTAACAACGATTTACTATAAGGTTGGGACGATATATAATATTGGATCAATTTTTGTATTATCCTAGTTGAGTAAGATTTGAGGATATATTATGTAATTGATCGAATTTTCGTAGTGTTCAAAGTTAATTAAACCAAACATAAGATTTTGAACGTATCGCTAAATTCATGTCGTTATTCAATCAGAATCCTCTTTTGTACATTTTTATATGTACATAATTGAAGAAGTTTAATTTATTAATTCTAACTTTGTGTAGCAATACATTCAGAGATGATAACGTCCTCGTTTCTGCCAGAATGTTTCATTGTTGTCTAAATCTTTGTTTGGATGTGAATTTCAAATATGTTTTTATGTCCATTTAAGTATGTAATCCTCGGTGAATAATCAAAATTTTCATTTAGAGAAGAAAGAGAACTGCATAGTTAGGACAAATCACACTTATATTGTACATACAAATACATATAAATTTGTAAATAGATTAATCGAGTAAATAGGATATGAAATCGATTAACATACATAGTCATTAAAGATTGTCAATTATTTGTATCGGAATTGTAAACCTCAGCCCACTGAATATAAAAACGTAAAGGAATTGCAATTTGGTTAACCATAGACCTAATAAATACATACACACATTCATAAACGATGATTAAAATGTAGAATGTTATTAGATATTTAGCATTAATTTGCTCGTCATATAAATAAACATATAGAGAAAATATATACAAAAGCTTTTCAATATTTTTAGTAAAAACATATGTATTGTGTTATAATATTTCATAACAATTGTAGTTTTTGATACAAGAAAATCATTTTAAATAGCCGTTTAATTTCTTAGTTTATCTCCAATAATAATCATTTTAATGTTCACTGTTCATATGTGTGTATGTACATAAATATACAGTTATAAGGCTTTGTAAAGTAATGCATATCGTAGTATTTTATAACCCAGATTTTGGAAGCTTATTTAGTAAAATAGCACCAAACGAATTCTAAATCGTTTCGATAGAAACAATTTCTTCGAACAAGTAGTTAGTTGTAATTTCTACAGAGATGATTTTCTTTTTAAAACATTTTATTTTGATTGTGTACTAATATCCTTAATCCTTGCCTCGTGCCTAATTTTCATATTGTTATTTAGAAAAATTTACTGTGTACCAATGCCTTTTTATAACATTTCATATAGTGTTTATAAAACTAAAAATTTTAAATCACCCTTGAATTTATACACAAAATTTGAGAGCTTTAGATATAAGGAATTGTGTGAAGTATTCTTTATTTTTTAGTTTGTGCATACATTAAAAAACAAGTCAAATCAATTTAAGCAACACAGTTATTTCCATATTATTTCATATTTAGTAAAGCACAAGAGCATACAAAAATGTTTTTATCTAAATTTAAGCTTAAAATATCTTAAAAAATTATTGTACATTTTATGAAACGAAAACATTTATTATTTAATAAAAAAATACATATATCTTCATATGAAAAAAAATATATATATAGTTATGTTTTTAAACATATTTTATATGATATTCATCTTAATTACAGTAAATTATATATCGTAAAATACTTCAAAACAATATAACTTAGGTTGCTTGATTATTTTAATTTATAAATAAGAAATATACTAAAAGAGAATACAATAAAATACTATCATTCATGTATTTATATTTTAGAATCCTTTCATTTATCCTCATATATTTTCATACACTTAATTTAGAAATGATTTCCATTCGACTATCTTACTTTGATATTCCAAATTAACTCATCGCATGATCACTATTATATGATATCCAAAGAATAAATGTTGTAAAAATGATGCATTTTAAATTAGAATCGCTAAGTCAACGTCATGTTTTCACAAATGCATAAACAATACATAAACTACCCCAAATCTTATTTTACGTAGATGTATGTTTAATTTTCATATGAATTATAAATTAAAATGATACGAGGAATGTACGACTTATTTCTAAAAAGCTCAAATATCAATATATATATTAATCTTTAGGTATGGTGCCAATAATATTTACTAACTATTGTAAACAATATATGTAACGAACTTTGTGTATATTCATATGAGAAATTGACGACATGAGAATTCCCAATAAAAATGACAGAAATATCTATTCTATTTTATTTTATCTACCGCATAAAAAGAGACTATCGAAGATTAATTGACTAATTGGCGAGCTTAGGCGACGTTGTCTTACTACACCTCAACTCTAATAATGGGAATATCGATATGAAATATAATAGATATGGGGTTCAGAATTTTTGTATTCCTTCGTAATATAATACCGAATTACATCAAAGTATTATAGTATATAAGTATTCATCTGCAGCGACGGAAATACATAATTTGTCTGGAAATCGGGAATTTTAGTCCGTTTCTCAACAGAAAGGAATTTTATCAGTCACATTGATGGTGTTATACGAAAATGGGGACTCACGCGGTCATCAACTCTAACTATTAAATATATATGTACCATTGAGTACATAAATAATTTAAATATTAAATAAATCTACTAACTAATATGATATTGCTCAAACCATGATATCAATTGGATACAGAAATATCAAAATAAACATGTATTTTTTAAATATTCATGAGTTCTGTGCAACAGGCTGCTTGCTATTATTAATTCTGTTGCCACACATTAAGATTCAATTCAAATCATTCCAAGAATTTGCACACAAGTGATGTGAGTTTATTAATTTGCACAGACATATAGTGCAAATTTGTAATGGCATATAGTGTTATTATTCGGCTATTTATTTATGGTCTTTTAAAATTGCTATGATTAATGTGGATCCAACGGTCATCAACCTTTTTATTTCTACTGAGCACTTTTGTATCTTTGTAAATAATACATTTTTGTAACCGTCACAGTACGTTAATTTAATGCAACTGCAAAATACTTTTAGTTTTTGAGTGAAAGTTTAGTATAAATATATAGTTAATTTATAATCTTTTTATTTATACTTTTCGTACATAAAAGTTGAAAATATTTAATTAATTATTTCTGATCATTTTTATCAAATGTTAATATTCAATGACTAATATTTTGAGAAAATATTGTGAGAGAAACTACGATGCAATGATGAATAATCGTCCTCAACGTAGAAATTAATTGTTTATTCAATTTCACCTGTGCTAATTCGCCATATATTGGCAATGTAAGTAAACAAATTGTTTAGTTAAGAACAAAGAACTGAGCAAATAAAAACTGAATGTTGTCGAGAAGCTATTCACATTGAATAAGTGTCTTAAATGTATCAGATATCATGTGATAGCTTGGGTTCCAGTATAATATATAACCATAAAAATGATAAAATTTACAGTGACGTTGATGTGTTTATGTACTTGTTTTGTACAGAATGCGTTGGCAAATGGTTTAGTGATCTTTAACATATTTTTTATAAATCGCTTACAAAAAATACTTGTTTTAATTTTGCAACTTAATTGCTTGTAATTTAATAGCAAACGATACACATGTCTGTGATTGCTACACCGTGTGGAATAAATGTGGCAAAGAATGTGAAGTCACGTGTAAAAATAAAGAAGATCCTCCAATCTGCCACTATGAAACGTGCCCTGGACCTGGTGCTTGTATCTGTAAAGAAAATTTAGCTCGGAACGATCTTGGAAATTGTATTCCACATGATCAATGCCGTGAGTATATATTTAAATTCATATTAATTTAATACTTAATTTTTCCAAATACAATTAAACCTTTTTTTGTGCGGTGGATGCGTACAGCGAAAAATCATAGAAAGAACATAACTATTAAATTATTCATATGTGTTAGATGACCTTTAATTTATGCTGCCAGCTCTCAATCTATTAATCTTGATCTGTGTATATAACATCTCAGTACTATTCGTAAATTGCCTTATTATCCGAGTATCCAATTTTTTTTTTTTTTTTAATTAAAATTAAAAAATATATATAAAAAAATAAAACTTTTCAGACACGGATAATCCGCAAATTGAATAATCTGCACCCGGATAATCGAGAGTACACTGTAGAACATTTTATTTTCTTCCCTTTGTTGATGAGTACCAATATATTAATGAATTTATAAATTAAAAAAGTTATCTGAATCCATCTCCTATTTGGCATAATCAGTTATTTTATTTATAAATCTGATATTATGAAAAAAAACATTTTCAATTGTATTGTTATAATGTAATTTTAATTGCATAATTATAAGGCTGCTATTTTTTATTATTGATATAATGTGTGATGATTCACAAATGTAAATTTTCTTAATGCACTTTTCAGCACATGCTTTCTGCAACTGCCCATATAGTGTATGGAATAAATGCGGCAAAGTGTGTGAAATCACATGTGAAAACAGAGATGATCCACCCGAATGTAATTTTAACACTTGTGAAGGTCCTGGAGCCTGCGTTTGCAGAGATGGCCTTGTTAGGAATGAATTGGGAAAATGTGTCCCACCGAAGATCTGTCGTGAGTTAAATTGAAATTACATATTTGATGTTCATAACGAATCTATTATTTCAAAACAATATTAAATATATATTTTTAGCGCATCCAACATGTAATGAAACTTTCACTGAATGGAATATATGTGGAAAAGAATGTGAAGTTACGTGTGCTAATAAACGCAATCCTCCAGTTTGTGACTTTGATTCATGCAAAGGACCCGGTGCTTGCAATTGTATAGACGATTATGTAAGAGATGCAACTGGAAGTTGTATCCTCCCTAAAAATTGCCGTAAGATCCTTATACAAATATCAAATATTGTATCAATGAAATATTATCGACGATGAAATATAAATTATTAATATTATCTACAGCCCCACCCACTTGTTCTTGTCCATTAAAAGTATGGAATATATGTGGCAATGAGTGTGAGCTGACTTGTGATAATTATGAGAACCCTCCAGTCTGTGATTATGACACATGTGATGGACCTGGTGCCTGCATTTGTAGAGACGACTTAGTCAAAAATCATGCAGGCCATTGTATATCACAAAGAGATTGTCGTAAGTTCATTTGTGTAAGCTCATATTAACTTTATATTTATACATATCTTAATTTAAATCTTATTATACAAATCAGAGTTTATGTTTACGTGTCGTTAGCCCACACTTGTACAAATCCTAGGAAAATTTGGAATAAATGTGGTCAAGAATGTGAAATCACTTGCGCTAATAAAGACAATCCTCCTATTTGTCATTTTGATATTTGTGAGGGACCCGGTGCGTGTATTTGCAAAGATGGCTTAGTCAGCAACAGTTTGGGAATATGCATTAATCCTGATAATTGCCGTAAGAATATTTGTTATTTTAATGTATTTCAATTTTAACCTGCTTTGTATAGAATTTATCTCATTGAATACATTTTATAATGTTTAAACTGCATATATAGCACCTCCTACGTGTTCATCTCCGTTCAAAATTTGGAATAAGTGTGGAACTGAATGTGAATTTACATGCGATAATTATGAAAACCCACCGGTTTGTAACTATGATACATGCAAAGGACCAGGTGCCTGTATATGCAAGACTGGTTGGGTAAAAAGTACTGATGGAAATTGTATACCGTCTAGAGACTGTCGTAAGTTAAAATATTTATTTTGTGTGGATATAAAAATAAATTACAAATAATGCAATAAATGTTTACATTAAGAATGTTACTTTTTTATTATAAATCTACTAATAAATATCACTTTTAAATATTTTAACAGCTCATACCTGTGAGAATCCAATGAAAATTTGGAATAAATGTGGACACGAATGTGAAACTACTTGCGCTAATAAAGATGATCCACCTTGGTGTCATTATAATACTTGTGACGGTCCCGGTGCATGCATTTGTAAAGATGGCTTAGTCAATGATAGTACAGGAACATGCATTCTTCCAGAAAGTTGTCGTGAGAAAATTTTACATTTCATTGTTTAATATATACATATTATATTTGCAGAACTTAATTACTATTGTATCATTTGAATAGTTATTCTATTTAAACGCATGATTTTTCAATGACAAATTTAGCACCTCCTACTTGTTCATCTCCATTAAAAATTTGGAATAAGTGCGGAGATGAATGTGAACTTACATGCGATAATTATGAAAACCCACCAGTTTGTAACTACGACACGTGTAGCGGACCAGGCTCCTGCATATGCAGGAATGGCCTGGTAAAGAATGAAGTTGGAAATTGCATATCACCTAATGATTGTCGTAAGCCATGAAATATAATTTATTTATAAATGCAAATAAAACAATGAGAAATATCATGTATTTACAATTCGTCGTTAACAGCTCATGATTGTGAAAATCCTTTGGAAATATGGAATATATGCGGTCATGAATGTGAAACTACTTATTTGAACAAATATGATCCTCCCATTTGTAACTACAATACTTGTGATGGTCCAGGTGCTTGCATTTGCAGGAATGACTTGGTGAGAGACATGTTCGGTTATTGCGTGCCTCCCAATAGATGTCGTAAGTAATATATAATAAGCCAGATTATATGCTCGATATGATCATGTCTAAGAAAATACTCATGTATAAATTTTCAGCTCATGAATGCACAGATCTTCTTACTGTATATAGTCCTTGTGGACAAGAATGTGAAATAACTTGTCATAACAAACGACATCCTCCCATGTGTGATGAAGATACATGCATCGGGCCCGGTAGCTGTATTTGCGCAGATGGATATGTCAGAAACGGCAATGGGGATTGCATCGAGCCAAATAAATGCCGTCAGTAATTAATATAATTAATTATTAATATTGAATTTAGTTTTGAAATTCATTAACAACATTAAAATTGAACATTATTTCAGGAAGAAAATGCTTAAAACCACATACAGTATTCAGTCCATGTGGAAAAGAATGTGATGTGACGTGTGCAGATATGTACAATCCACCGATATGTGATACAAGAACGTGTGAAGGGCCCGGTGCTTGTGTCTGTGCAGAAGGCTTTGTTCGGAATAATAAAAATAAGTGTATTCCTCCAAACAAATGTTGTATGTAATCTTAAGCATTCAATATTATTTTTATGAAACTGCTAATATTACAAAGTTTTCTAATATGCAATTCCAAAACAATTTCAGTTAAAAATGAAATTTCTTGGTCGAATGAATTCATATTGACAGACTCCTTTCCTTGGGAACAATCTTATTCCGACGTTGTTCTTTCGGGTAGTTTTGAACTAGAAAATTTAATTTATACGCTGAAGTCATGCGTAAAGCAATGCTTGCGAAGTAAAGGATTTAACAGTAAGTGAGATCTATATATTTTAAATTGTATTGTTAATTAATATCTGTACGCTTATCAATTTTGTTTTTAGATTTGGACGTTCTTGGAAAGTTCAGAGTTAAAATAGAAAGAATCTAAATTTAATCACAATCTTTCTGAAGTATCGCTAGTAGATTGCTTGACGACGTCTATTAATTTACAAAAAAAATAAACAATTTTCACAAGGTGCAATTTCAAATCAAACTCAATTATGTATACTTGTTTAATATATTTATAAATGTACATTTTATTTTATAAAAATTCTTAAATAAATAAGCCGGAGATATTTGATAGATTCATATCTATTTTCAAGAATATTTCTGGATAAATTAAAGGTGGGTATACTACATATTTATACTAAATATCTAACACTTTTAACCCTTTGGAATCCAAGTTTTTTTCATTAAGGTTCTCACCAACTCCAAGCCATTTTTTGTATATTAAAAAATAATTATGGAATAAAATGAAAAAATTGGGGGTTTATGAATAAAAAAAATAGTATTTTGTTATACAGGATTTTTATTAATTATATTAGGCATTTTATTTGCTTTATTGATTTTTGTAATCATGAAATATATGATATTTTTGAAGTAATCTTCAGGATGAAGCGCTGGTTTCTTTTCACAAGTGTCGCAAAAAATAGCGTTCACTTTCTTCCTTTTTCAGTTTTACAGTCTGAACACACCATACAGTCTTTATAATTCCTCCCTGATCTACTATAAGTGAAATATGGACTTCCATCTAACGGTTAATTGTGATCAATTGATAAAAATCATCCCAATTTGGACTTCGTAGGAACGTGAAAGTTACCAATAAGTTACATCAACAATTGTCTGTGTTTTTTTTAAATGATTTATTGGCTTTCTATTTTCTTTGATTTCAGATTACTTGCATAAAATATAAGAATTTACAATCGATGTTTCTTCAAAACTCCAAAAAAATAACTGCCTCCACCATTTCAAAGTCTTTTGCATGAAACAATATGATGTTGCATATTAATCTGCCATGTCCACCCCGTCCATATTTTTTATGTAATCTAAAATGACTACTGGCTTATTTATTAGCTCATCTTGATTAGATTGTTATAGGGTAGTCCTTGGTCTTCTTCTCATCGATTGGGAAGTTGACGTATGCTTTGTACTGAGCATTGTGACTATTGTTTTGTCTCGTCAGGATAATACTAATCTTGTTTTCTGTATGCTATCTTTCATACCACAGCTAATCTTGGTGTTTATATATGATTAGGTAAACCCTTTTTATTGGTCATTATCGTTTCAGTGAGAAAACATTTCCCTTTCAAGAGTTTTCCAGCAAGGGTTGGATTGGTGTAAAACCTGTCCGTAAATATATGATAGCTTTTTATGTGTGTGCTCGCCTGTTGTAGATTATTAAAAAGGAATGATAAACGGATAAAACTTCTAAATATACGTACTATAAAAATAATATTGAATTACTGAATACAAATAATTTTCAAGATGAATCACAACTCGACGCAGACTATTGTTTTATGCTCTTTACCTGCACCTACCAATAGCGGTTGAATCAATTCTTCTAAACCAATTTTTATCCACATTCCAGATGACAAATTAATGGTCAAACAATAAGATAGTATTTCTAGAGTATTCACTTGATTCTTACATTTTAAAAAATACCAAAATCCTATTTGAAGTTTTTAAAAACTGCCCAAAAAAAATGGCCACACGTAGTGGCCGACTTATGTCGACAACGCTTATGAGTTGGTAGGAAAAAACTTAATACATATAGACTACAACGTGTACTTTAAATAAATAAGGACTATGATATTTTAGTTATTCAGTGAAGCGATAAAATTTAGACAATAAAAAAAATGTTTCGTATAAAGCATTTATTTTTATTTTTTTTCTTTATTATAAAATACATATTCTATAAAATAAATGCAGATTGTTACAAATTTGTCTTCTACTATGTACATTTTTTACTGCTATAAAGATTATAAAATGTTTTACATACTAATTAAATCATTTTCTACAAGTCTCTTCTAGCCGTTAGCGTCTAAAATTGCAACAATCTTCACTACATTTTGTGTCAAAATCTTCACAATAAATTAGAATGAAATTTTATAAGTTTAAGTACGAATTATATTCTAAAAATTAACAATATTGGTAATTAATACTACATTATTTTACAAAATTTTAATATAAATTGCTTAATTTTTGTATAAAATCCAAATTAAATATTAAAATAGATATTCACATTTTACTTATTTACAACACATAAGTTGGCTTTTAGAGTTGACTATTTAATCAAATCAATAAATTAAGCTCTTATTAAGACATTTTAATAAATGACGTTATTTGTATAGTTCTTAACTATTTGAAACGAGATAGAAAAGATAAGGAACATAGTATGCCATCTGTACTCATATAAAATTAGTATTAATATTGATTTATAAGCCTTATAGTTTTAATAAAGATACCAGTTATTTTAATTTTGGGTTTAAGATTGTGTGCGATATGGCTTTATATAATAAAATAAATTAAACACATCTAGTGACTAAATTAAAATTCATACTATATTGTAAGTTGCAGTTACAATTTTAAGAAGTGTCTTCATTCAATGAAAAAACATGTCATGAAATATAATACTTATGTTTGTGATTTCATAAGGCAAATGTAAAAAATCGTCTGAAGTCAGCGTTAAGAGATCGAACGAACAAAAATAAATTCACACATGTCTTTTTTAATACACACTAGTTTTAAACAGCATATCACATTTTCAAAGTTTGCACCGCCTCGTGTTTTTTAAAATATTTAGTTCATATCATAAACGAATCACAGTATTTTGTTACGAAGTGAAATCAGGACGTTGTTTGTGTTGGAAGCTTCAAGGCTAGCAACTGCTTATGCAGTCTCTGCCTACAGAACTGATAGAACTCAATTTCTCTTGTGAAGTTTCTTCGCACAATTTCTTTTATTTGTTCTGATACGGGTGGTTTGAATGCATTACGATTGATACGATTGAAATTGTTCACTTCATCTGAAATATTATTAAGCACATTCTTATTATTAATATACTTTCAATTATTAATCTATTCCAAATATAATATATACATATATACATACCCCAATAAACTTGAGAAGCGCCTTTGAAAAATTTAGGAATATAATGTTCTAAAACTGTTAACGTTGAATTAAGTTCTTCAAGAACACCGACTACTGCATAATGCTTCTCTACTGCTCTCTTTGCTCTTTCCATTGCTCCTATAGTATTGAAAGGTCTGAAAATAAGCACATTTTAATAAGTATATTAATTTAATAATGTAATATAATACTTGTAAAATACTAGCATTTTATATTTACAGTGTTAAAACATAATAATAAATATTAAATTGTGATTGGATCATTTTAATACTAACGTGCATTCATCTTCATGCCCGCAGAAGAACAACGTTTGTCTTCGATGATCACCGATACCTTCAGTGTGTTTCGCCTTCGATATAACGACATTCTCTATCGCCATGCAAAACGCACGATTCAAAATCCTAAAATAACATTACTTCATTACATATCATATGCTTGAGCGTTTAATTGGCGAACAGCAGTGTACATTATTGATTCCGTATAGATGATTTAACACCCGTTATAAATGATTTTGATATGTACACATGCATTAGCGTAATTATTTCTTACATTACTATAATTTTGCTTGTTGTGTACTATCACAGAGTTGGATCGCATTAAATAGCACTTATACTGACCTTTTTAAGCCACGCTGGATCTGGAAGAGGTATATCTGGGAATGCCTGCTTTCGCTCCACATAATACCACGGTGCCCTAACATAATAATACCATGAAATTACCCTCTCCACTGGGTCTCTCACCAAATTGACATAGATTGGTTCGGGCAGATTGTACCTGTAAAAATTCGATCCATTAGCTTCGAAAATTGAATTCGATGTTGCAATCATAATGATAGCATTGCATCGTGAGAGAAACAATTGAACTTGGCTGAAATATCTCAAGTTTGTGTTCCGTTTCAACTATTTTCGATTGGGAATATTGCAGTTGATCTTAGATATTCAATGGAACTTACTGTGAAAAATTTGTGAAGCAAACATGTTTAACGTATACTGCGGGTGGCTCGTATTGGGATACCATGGAAGCCAATTGTAGTTGATCCGGAGGAGCAAGTCGAATAGTTTCAACGCGTTGAACATGATCACGATGGAATCCTTGAATTAAATATTAATTATTCATATTAAAAATACAATACAATAATCAAACATCATAATATAATCATTTATATAACTACAATATTGTATTTGAATCAAAATATCAACCTTATTTTACTATCCCGTTGTCGATAAAACCAAATGTTAATTCCATCAGTATGCATTAAAAGAATAAAATTTATATTAAATATGAATACATTAATATTAATGCATATTTTGAATGAAATGCTTTAAAAATTGCATTGTTTTAGTATATGTATAGAAATTCCATCGACAATCAAAAAAATATGTTATTATAATAAAAGGTTTCCTTGATTAAACTATATTATTAGTTCATTTGATATATAAATTGTTTATAAATATTAGTACTGTCTTTTTAATTCCAACAAAAATAACGGTTTTATCGGTTTTTGGTTCAGTTCCGGTTCGAAACCTTGTTTAAAACATCATTTATTATATTGTATTATGGTTGATCGTACAAACTTATATTTTTTTATATAAACATACCAAATCTATTCCTCATGGAGAGTCTTCGTAGCAGTTCCATGAACGTCTGACTGCCAACTTTAGGTACTCTATTGAAAAACACAATCTCCATTCCAGCGTGAAGAGTATTGTTCAACTTGCCAGCCGATAGTATTTCCATCTGGAATAAAATATTCATATTTTTTATTGATCACAAATACTAGACATGTTAACCACTCATTGAGAATTTATAGATCGTGTCTAGTAATTTCAAAAAAAGGTCATTTTGAAAATGCACCCAATTTTTTCGACCGTCTCATTCTTGCATGCCAAGATTAAGTGCTCATTCACCGGATGCACTTTTATGCGGTTTGCATTTATAGAGAAAATATGAAAATATCTCCCCGACATTCGATCTGCATGCGGTCAGTTTTTAAGTGTTACACGGCATTATTTATTGCGTGATCCGAGAACTTGTTTTATTATAAGAATCTTCAGTCACGTTAATTATTTGCCGCACCGCAGTGCGTAACGAATTACATGTATTCAAATTAGGATTACTTAATGTTTGTAATATCTATAACCGGGTTTCTTATAGGTGTGAATAATTCCATTACGTGTAAGGCATATTTCTTATTGATGATATCTGATATGGATTTAGGAGATGTTGGACATAATAAAAGGAAGACTAATTTTTAACCGGCTCCTATTTGTCACGCATAATAACTTTATTTAGAAAAAAGTGTTATTTTGTTGTCAAATGAAATTCTTCAAGTGCAAATTTCATGTGAGATTCCTAATTGAAAAGGACTTTCTGCTTGAAAATCAGAAAAACAAGGTTTATAGAGATGATCAGATCAATTGTTGCCAATTTAAAATTACATAGCTTTGATTTGCATTTAAGGGACGTTTCTACCTTATTGGGCCTAAAAGTGATCGATTTTTTAATATTTATTTATGTGAAAAGTATTTAATACAGAATTTTGATATTTAATGTGTTGACTAGGCGATCTTAATTGGACATAAAAATATTTTTTTGAATTTGACAAAATATGAATGCGCAAGTGATGACATTTTTCAACATGGAAGTCCTAAGTCATGAACAAATGATTTTCAGCAAAAAAATTAAACATATTTTTACTTTGTATAATATCATGTATAACTTAGACTACAATTAAGAATAAATGTTGGAAAATAAAAAAATAGTGAGCGATCGAAAAAAGTTTGTGGTTTTACCAACACTTTTTGTAGTTTTTTGTTTATTAACCTTTTAACTGCCATAGCGTAATGAGCGAGCCGTGCGCTCCACGCCAGCGAATTTAGAGATAGTAGAAATTGCATAAAAATGAGTTTGACTTGCATATTTTATTGCCAAAAGGTGACTTATGTGTCCTAGCATATATATGTATACCACATGCCATCCTACGGGATCATTTACGGCTTTTGAGTGATTCGTGATTAGGGTTGCCACAACTCATAATGATTATATTTTTTTATTTAATTTTCTGCTAATATTATATACACGCCATTCAAATTAATTGTTTATTTAGGGTTGTCTCAATTTATATAAACAAATATTATTATTTTTGAAAAATATTTTTTGAACCAATACACTTTATTTATATTGTTTTAAAAATTCAATTGTGTGTGATAAATTTTAAAACATGGTTCTTTACACAGTGGCACATTACACTGTATACACACATATTTTTTATCCGTTCTTTTTTTATAAGAAGAACAAACAATAAAAACAATTATTTTTCTCAAATACGTTGATGAAGTTCCAGGTTTTGTTCCAATCGAAAAGGGTTTATTACCAATAAAATGAGTATTGACTCCTAACCGTGATGGTAGACTCGTGGATGTTATTTTCGCAACTATCAGTATTTTATGTTTTTCAAATAATTGACCTATCACTGAATAAGAAAATTTAGATAATGACATCTGCTTTCCGGTTTTCAGCATATACAGTGCATTTGCATTGAACATTATATGCATTAGGAGCTTCTTATACCATCTCATGGTTTTTATGATGCTTTTTATGGAGCTTATCATCATGTCGCTCCTATCTACACTTCCCATATTTTTACTATAATCAATAGCTACAGTAGGTTTTAGTTCGGGCTTGCCGATTTTGTAATTTATTTTTCCAGTTTCTACAAATTCAGGAGTGTGAATTGTCGACAACATGGTAACGTCCCTTTTGTCTTTCCATGCTAGAGCCATAATAGTTTTTATATGAAATGAACACGAATCCCCTTTCTTCATTTTTTTTTAATGCTGGCATTTCGAGACGATTTCTCTTCACAATTCCGACTGCATTGGTTTTGCTTTCTTGCAATTTCTGGAATAGTTTTGGGGTCGCAAACCAGTTATCAAAATATAATGTATGACCGGCGCCTAAATATGGGGTAATGAGAGACATTACGACTTTAGCTCCAACTCCCATATCAGAATTATCAGTAAATTCTGTGGTTGATCCTGTATATATGATTATATCTAACACATAATTTTATACCAAAACGACTGACTTTTGACGGTATATATTGTTTAAAAATCAGGCGTCCTTTAAATAATAATAGACTTTCGTCGATGCAAATTTTCCTATAAAGATAATATGCACTTGCAATTTTTTTTTTAAAAATGTTTAAAATGGGATTTATTTTATGCAAACTTCTAAAACTAAACTAAACATGTTCTTCATTGTTGTAACAATGTCACATGCGAAGTAATTATTGAAATCTATTTCGAGGCATAGTTTCTGAATATAATAATGGATCAGTTGACCAGTGATGGTCTATTGAATTTCTTGAATTTAATGGGAATAACAAATACAGACCCAAAAAACATATATTTCATCCTTATTGGAATCAATCCACGATTTTAGGCGAGTACTCAAAAATGGTAATTTGGAAGTCACATAATGATATTGACGGTTAGTCTCTGTAACTATTATGTTTACCATTTCGTCGTCCACAAAATATTTAAAAAAAACCCAATTCGCTTTCATTTTCATCACTGATATTTATTTCAATACCTGACGAAGTGTCATCAAATGGATGGATTATAGGACTAAAATCCCGCTCTTCCCAAATAAAAACGCCTGCACCTGTGGGTTCTTGAAAGAGTGTTACATTATCCTCATCATCTAAAGAAAATATGTCCTCCCCAAAAGGTAATTCACTAAAACTTTCATTATCAGAGTATTCACCTTCATCCGAAAAAGCTTTGAATTCCATTTTTATGGAATAATATCAAATTCATATCACACGTCAAAAAATATTATCAAGAAACAATTCACAGCACAAAATCACGAAATAGTCTCAAGACAAAATCATGAAAAAGTTTCAGCACAAACTTAAAAATGACAATTTTTATAAATCACGGGAAAAAAATGAGAATTTTATATAAAAAATCGCAACAAGACGAGTATAAAACGATTCCTGTCAGAAGACAATTTACGAAGGATTGATGTTTTAGGAGATAAATGGTATTCCCCGGTATTGTGGTATTATCAGTCATATAAACAGATAAGGCAAATTTAAGTGACGATGCTCTCCCGTTCCCAAATATGTACATACTTCTCACAATAGAATCAGTTACGTAGCAAATACCATTCAGTAGGCAGCCCTGATGACCTCTGTTGAATTCATTTAAAAATGAAAGGGAAATACCGAGTTTTTTAAAAATGTGAAGGCATTTTTGGATTCATCAATATGTGTTCTTAGCATAGTAAAATTTAAGTGTTAAAAAATATGTGTTTTTCTGTGATGAAACGTAGTTGCGCACGGGCGCGTCGTTGGCGTACGGGGCACGAACACGTCTGACGCACCGGCGCGTCGTTGGCATTTAACAGGTTAAATAAAAACTTTTGAATATTTTGAAATAATTGTAGTCTATACGATGAAAACGTTTATTATACACGTGTCTGCCAAATTTCATAAAGAATACTTATCTAGGGCGTGTGGAAGCACTTCCATGAGCTTGGAAAAAGGAGTTTCAAGAAAAACGCGTTTAAAGTTTCACCTCTCCTCGTCGGCCTATAACTTTACGAATTTCAATAATATCGACTTGAAATTTACTGAACGTATTTTTAAGTGTTGGTTCTTTCTGATACACGAAGAAATTATTATTATTTTTTTAAACTAACAAGGTAGAAACATCCCTTAAGGGTATTCCCGTATTAGCAGACGAACTTGTAATCAAAACATATTTAGGATTTGACCATATTTTTACAGACATACATTAACATATACACTAAGAAACTTGTTTTAACATAGTCAGCATTGGTCCCCAAAAGTAAATATAAAAATGTTAATTAATAAAACGGCTTGTATCAATATTTTTACTTTATATTCTCAAACAATATTATCGAAAAATGCATTTTATGAATCTAAATATATTGTTCAAAATAGCCGTCTTTGACCTGGATAATAGCGTTAGTGTCTGGTGTTGAACGTGTCGCACACTTAAGGAATGAGCAGCTCCAGAATAAACTTTCATTCCCGTTGAAAACTTATTACGTCACACCATTATTGCATCGAAATGAAACCAATTCCTGTGTATAAATATATGACTTTTCCAAGACAACCAGTCATGTCAAATAAAATAAACTGGTGGTCCTGTATTTATTTTTAATGTTTTTCTGCGGTTCCTTATGCGGGACCATTGTCCAACATTTTTATAGCGTTTACATATTTTAAATGTGGTCACTAACCACATTTCCTATACATTTAAACCCTTATAAATAGGCTAAATTGTTGCAATACGATTAAAAATATTATTATTTTGCTCTCAAATAATGAAAAAATATACAAAGGCTTTGTTATGTTATTACAACAAACGCTATGAAATTAAATTTTAGAATTGATTTTAACTAAATAAAAGTCTAATATTGTTGTAGATTTGGTCATGGCTCCGAAAGAGTTAAATTAAAACAGAATACAGGGAGTTATATTTATTTATATAGTTAATATTTGCAATTAGCACATAGGCATTCCGATGAAAAATAGTCTAAATGCTTATTTAAATACAAACAGCCGCGAAAGTTCAATAACGGCAGAATCACCTCCTAACGGTGAAAAATCATCTTTAAGGATTGATATTGAATTTTTTTTAAAATTTCTGTAATATTTGATAAAATCGACGATGTAAAATGATACGTGGCGAAATTAATGTTTCGTCTCTCATATGAATATACTTGATAATTCATATTTATCAATGAATCTCATCAAAAGAAAATTCGCACCAAGAGCGCATCTTACATTTCGAATACAAAAAGATTTAATGATCTTATACAGGTTGAGATGAGTCCTAAATGAAATGATATCCTATGTAAAATAAAGGCTATTCTAAAAAAAATCCTTCGTTATTATTTTGGTATTATTATAATTTTGTTCATTCATCTCTCTATTCAAACAAAAATCTTTGGAGGCATAACAATATATGTGATATCATTGCCATATTACCATATAATTAGATGTGAAATCAAATTTTGTTTGATCTACAGAAGCATTTGAAATTGGAAAGTCTAAATATTTAATTTGCATATAATATAAATCATGATTCCTCAAACTTTTTTAGAAGCGGCCTAAATAAAAAAATTAAATTGTATAAGAGACGCATAATAAATATTTGTATTATGGGAGGCGAAAATTAATCAAAATTTTGAAATATACCTTTTTACGGTTTGTATCGAGACACGGCTCAAGAAACACATTATTTTGTTACTATAAGAAACTGTTAAGAATGTACTATATTTTTCATAATTACTTTTTATCATCGATTAAGCATATTTGCGACATTACAAATTGACTATGGAATGATGGCAATTAAATACACTTAAGGGACGTTTCTGCCTTGTTGAACCTAAAGTGATCGATTTTTTATGTATATAACTTTGCGAATTTCATTTATATCGACTTTAAATTTACTGATAATGTCCTTATTAAACATTAGTTCTTTTCGATACACGAAGAAAAAAAAATTAACAAGGCAGAAACGTCTCTTAATAAAAGGCCCATAAAAGGGATTGATAAAAGCTACCTCAAAAAATACAAACAAATTTGACTATACTTGGAAATGTATGCATGTATGTTTATTTAAGTATTGTAAATTCAAGATCATTTACAAATATGACATGATTATACCAAGAAAGTCGCTGGTCATATTTTAGATACGCCGTGTATTTCGAAGAATATTTGAAATAGTGTCTCGATTGAGTGTCTCTGTTAAACATAAAGACATTAGGGGATCTAACATCCACTTTCTATTGATTCTCACGCTAATATTTATGCAAATATGTGCAATTGCTTCTTGACAATTTTTCATAAAAAAATCTTACCTTTCCAGAATTTTCAGCATTTTCGCTAGAGTGCTGAGTTCCTGCGAAGTTGCGCTTCCACTATTGCCGCCTGCAAGAACAAAAACAAGCATTTAATTATTCAGCTTTTAGCATGCTACTTTGGAGTGCATATTTAAAAGTTTTCATTCAGCTATCATTAAATAAGGAGTGAGAAAATTACGTCTATAAAATAAATATTGCATCGCTGGCTTCGCGTTTCTTTGACAGGACATCCAGTATCTAAGAACTGCCGCTGGAAATAGCCGATCCCTACAACTGATGCTTGGATAATAGACTTGCTGGTAATATAAAAGCAAAATTACCGTGTTGTTCAACTCGCCTACATCCCATAATTATTTTTGTAGCATTTTATGGGCATCGGACATCAGACAATAAAAATTATACAATCGAGAGTCGGAGAGAAACTTGATGGCTCGAAAGCGAGCTTAAGGTCCTAGATGCATTATTTAAGCATAGAAAATTTCTTCGCTTTCCCAATACTTGCACTTTTATATTGGCTTTCTTCCAAGGCTACGTTGAGCATTGGCAGTGTTTTAAAATTAGCAAATATTTGCAAGTAAACGACCATCGTGTCGTATCTCATTGTGTATCCGAATGATGGGTTGACATGAAAAACATGAAAACAGACGCCTCCAAAGCGGCGAAGCCTTATTAAGTCAGATTATACATTAAGTCATACACGAAATTCGAGCACATTTAAATGAGTGAAAGTCTTCCATTGTACTCTGCCTTGAATGTTCGCCCCATTCAATATTTTGAAGTATTCTTCGCAATGAAAGCAGTAGAAATTATGTGAAATTTAACAAAGTCCAATCGTGATTTTTAGTTGGACATTGTTCGACAAGCTTCACACGAATTCATGGCGATGGATGTTTTTTTAAGGCAAAATACGTGTTTAACGCGTTATTACTGTCATATTGGATGCTTTATTAAATTTGGAGCTGCTGTGAGAATCTTCAATGAATGAAATCAAAATTAATTCAAGACGGTGAGATCCAAAATAGCTATGGCATTTTCAATACATTGTTCCGATGACAGTGAAATGATATTCTTCAAAAGCAATTTGTGCTGTGCTCTCTCGTTTTGACCTTTCCGCTGGAGCAAAGCTCGAATTTTAATACAAATATGACAGCCGTCACGATCCAATTTTGAAGCCTTGAAATCATTTTAACAATTTCTTGGCTCGCTTTATAAGTTACGTTGTAGGCTTATGATCGATTCTGCATTAAATTTGAATATAAAATGTGTTGTTTAAATTCACAATCTTGCATAATTAGCGTCTATCTGGCAATCATGCTCGACACGATATCGTTTATTGAATTTCCTGTTGCATACATACTGAATTCTGCATGATCGTTTAGTTATCGTTATGATAACCTAGTTGATGACTTTGTTATAAAAATAATAAATACAAACCACATTGTAATTTTTTTTAATACATTATAGACGATGTTAATTTACACTTAAATTATTTTTTCTCCAGTACTCGTTAAACTGTATTCAGAAAAAAAATTAGAAATTAATTTAATTGAATTTAGAAAAAAATGTTTGTATTAAATTACCAAGGCTTCGAACCGAAACTGAACCGAAAACTGATAACCGGTAAAACAGTTATTTTGTCGGAACAAAAACCGAAACTGAATCGATTCGGAAATTTTTCGGATATCATTGTATACTTCCAGTTCTAATTATTATACTTTTATAATTAAATTGAAATTCTTAACCCCTACGTAAGAACAAAAATGAAAAATAAGCACCGGAAAACTCTTTATGAACTATCGACACATATACTGTGTTTTTGTGAAAATTTTACTGGAAGTCCGTATATACTTTTTGTTCGTTTTTTAATAAAATTGCAACAAAATCTTTTACGAAATATCGGTGGATCATAATGAGTTAACTATTATGTAGCCAATATAAATTTATACATAAAAGATTATTATCTTTCAAACTCTTACAGAATAACATGTCTTGAAATTTCTGTAAACATCCCTAAAAATTTTTCACATGATGATATTACTGCTTTCTTTAATATATGCAAATAAAGCACGTTTTCACTTGTGATTACAACTATCTGGAATTTTATGAAAGGCTCTACACAATTATCATATTACTGTTTGATATGCGGTGAGAAGTGTTGAGATCATTGACTTTTACTTTTTTGAAGAGCAAAATATCACTGTTACCGTTACCTCGGGACGATATGCTAAATTGGTTTAGAATTTGTTAGAACTAAGACAGAATGAACAGCTGTTCTTAAGGCACTTGATTTACGGGACGACATCCAATTTTTATGATTTCAGATTTCGCATTCAACTTGCATTTGATTAAATACAAGTCGGATGCGAATATTTAATGCGAATAAATTTATATGGTAATGTTTAAAGCTAATGCTTATAGGTTTTGACCAAAGGAACGTGAAGAATTCACGTTTTACCCCAAAAATTTTGGTAAGAAAGTCGGAAAACTACCAAATTCTCCTTCAGTAGAACAATTGACAACGAAGGACACCTTATAATAGTTTTCTTGTTAAATCTTAAAATTAGAGAGGACGTTTTGCCACACCTTATAAAATTCGAATCATTCATATGTATTCCTATAGGATGACGGTCAGAAATGTTAGCGGTGTACACAAAAAGACGTTGTGTGAATTCAAAATTAGACATTATTTTATTACTGTAGTAAATACAACATGGTCATATATCGTTTGTATTTACCAAGACTTTCGTTTTATAATAGAGAACGAAAGTAAAAATCACAACAGCAATCATCATTTGAAAACCTTGCTGGGCTACTTTTGGCTAACGCAGTCTCAAATCATTTGTTCTGTCATAATGACGAGGCAAATTTTAAAAGAATATTGAAATATCTTATATTTTTTATTAGTCACTCTTGACTATAAATTCACAAATTCCAACGTTTATAATACACTCCAACCTCTTTTTGTGCGATTTCGAAGTTATGCGGTTTTTTAAAGCAATTTTTTAAATTTCATAAAAAGTACAAATCGAGATATTTTTGAGATTGGATAAAATAGAAAATAAATCATTTTAATAATAAATAAATTTCCAAAAATCTAATTACTTACGGAATTATAGCTATCGTAGTGACCCTCTATTATTTCTACCAGATTTATATGAAAATGCAATTTTTAACTATTTAAAAAAATATATAAGACAGTTATCATACAGCGATGATAGATTGTAATCAATATAATTTTTATTTCTCTAGTGAATATCTAGCATTAGAGACGCCAGATGAGGGACATCCTTAATATTTTATCAATGATGCAAGACGTCCTTAAAATTTTACCAAAAATGTTATTTTTTAATTGCCTCATTGTTCTTTTACTTTTTTGTTAACTTTTTTTGTGCAATTTTGGGTATATTTAATATAGCTATTTTAGAGTTATGCGGTTTTTATAATCCATGGAATGCACCTTCATTTTTTCTATGTAAATCACACCTTTTTTTGTGCGATGTTTTTAATGCGTTTTTCCGCGGAGCGCATCTACCGCACAAAAAAAGGTTTAAGTGTAAATACATTTAAATATCGTAAATATATATGTGTAAAATTCATTAATAATAAATATCATCAATAATTAATTTGCTATATACCATCTTAAGAAAAAAAAATAGATGTGTTTATATGAGGAATATTTAATAAAATCTCAACCTTGTTGATGACGATAGAATATATGTTGGCATCGATCGAATGTTTGCTATGCAAAGTTTGTCATCTGTGAAATTCGTCATTTATTCTTAAAATAATAGTGAATGTCATTTCACTATTATTCTCAATTATATTAATATCAAGCACATGAGGAGTAATCGAGTAAAATTTGGTCTATAGAAATAATTGCTTTTCAAGCTTATTTTTAAATCAAAAATAGATTGCTCGTTATAAACGTGAAATACAAAAAATAGGCATTTACAGTCTTTAAAAAGAAGATCCAGCAAGTTCCTAAATGCTTGCGTTTATATCTCAAACGTTTCACATCTCAAAAAAGTAACCATCCCCTAGGAAGGGCATCTACGACTCGGTGGATGTCATAGAAAGCCCCGAGGATGTATTTTTCTCCAAAAAAAAAGCCTTAAATGCCGTAAAATCAGAGGGGGTAGCCATAAGGTTTCCGTGTCCAACCGGTCCGAATTTCGGACCATTGACAGTTCCATTTTTTAAAATAATATGTATTGCTCACATGTTGACAAATTAGTTAATTCTTGAGCACGTATTGTAAAATATGAACGCAGTCGTCTATGATCGAAGATCTTATGCTATCCATATCACATGCGGAAAATTCAAGATCGCCCATCAATATTATAACGGATTAAATTTTAATACAAGAATGTAGAAGATTTCGCATTTAGTATGTATTTAAAGTCAGAACGCTATTAAAAAAAATTGTAATCTATCGGTAGATCGGCACGTATAATTGTTTACTAATATTAAACCATCATTGATTCATGCTTCCTCCAAGGCGTGATGTTATATTACTGGGTAATTATTTGTAATAAATCCTTTGCAGTAAACACGTTTCGGTCCGGCATAATTAACGGTCATCAAATTTCATCACGCGATCTTTATTTCTTAATTTCGCAGCGTGTTTGCAAAATTACACCCATTTCTTAAAAATAAACGTTTGATCGGACATTGAAAGAACTAATTTCAAAAATTGTAGCCTGTAATATACAATTTCAGGGTGAAAAGCAAGAAAGGCTCGCTCCTATCCAAGCATTAATTGAGCATGTCGATACGTTCGAAGATTAAACGTACGGATATTATTTACCGTTCCGATAAAATTTAATCCGTGATTAGAGATTTGAATATTCATAAAAAATATAACTGAATGTCTGTATGGTTTTTGTGCTGTTAATAGCGTGTGTATGCAGTCAATGCACCTTCAGGCGGCCAGTACACCGCTTACGTAACCAAATCTTGAAGTTCATATCGATCACGGCGGCGTTGAACTTTGTCTATTGGCCAATGAAGTGACGTAAAGACCTAGGTCAGTGTCGGATCTACAAGACGAAGGCCAACAACTCCGGTTTGTCTTTTACATAATCTAATAGTGCTACTGCTGATTAATCAATGCTCGAGAACTTGTCAATAGTGTTGCAGAGGTCAACGCATTCTAGAGATCATTTCGATCGTATACATAATTCATAATAATTGAAAATAATTTAGTTTTTCTTACGATCAAGCGTTGCTATAATAGGTCGGTTTCATAGGCGTTTATTATAAGGGTTCGATTTTAAGTCCCAGATTGTAGAAAAAATCATCATACTCACGGAATTTGGATAGGAGATAGGAGAGATTAATATTTCTAATCTAACGTCTCAATCGAGGTCTACCCTGTCTACCCTAAATTAGGATATAGCTTGCACAAAAAATAACACTAGATTCTCACTAGGATTGCTTCACAATATTGAAAAAGAAGCTACAGATCACAACTAGGGAATCCAATCCCGAGCAAAAATTTCGATTCCGGGATTTCGGGAATGCATTAGATCATTCCGGGATCAGTCCCATCCCCCAGAAAGAATTTTATTTATTTAAGAAAAGATAAAAATACAATTCAAAAATGGATATATAAAACACTAAAAAATTCAAATATTATTTTGAAAATAAGCCCGAAGTAACATTAAAGCATCGAGTGCTTCGTCATTTAGTCTGGATCTGATTTTGATAGCCAGGCAACTTGCTGCTAAAAATACACACTCAGCCTCCACACTCGTTGGAGGTATCGTCATCAGATATTTAAATGTTCTTTCGAGTTGATGACCGCATGAGACCCTATTTTCGTTTAATACCATCAATGTGACTGATAAAATTCCTTTTTGCGGGGACACGGACTAAAACTCGCAAAATTCCCGATTTCCTGACAAATTATTTATTTCCGTCGCTGCAGATGAATACTTATATACTATAATACTTTGATGTGATTCGGTATTATATTACGAAGGAATACAAAAATTCTGAACCCCGTATCTATTATATTTCATATCGATATTCCCATTATTAGAGTCGAGGTGTAGTAAATACATCACCGGTATGTGTACTTTTTAATTACAATTAAAACTAACGTATAGTGTTAAGGCTGTTATCGCTATATATGTATTTTTAACAACTATAATATTTTCATAATGAGCCAAAAAATAACATGACTTTTTTTCCCTACCATACATGAATCTGAGAGATCATCTTCAAACAAGGCAAACACGTTGGCCAAAGAAATGTATCTATATATTTTTTACCATGAATATCATCTATCGCAAAAACATAAAAGTTAGCCCTGCCCTCGACAAAAAAAAATAAAAACGCAATTGAACTTTTTGAATTGAATAATTGCTAAAAATGCCTTGCATTAAATGGATTATCTTCAGTACCTCAAACATTTAATTATTTAATTTAATTTTAGGTGCCGTTTCGTGATGGTCTTAACAAAATGTTAATTTCATAAATGTAAAATAGTTTAAATACGAGTACATAGTATCGTAAATGATACATTAGCTACGATATATCTTTACCAGTCCGGCCTACTGTATAATGTCGGTCGTTATTACACAGCGATTTCACGCCTCGCAACTCATAACAAACACAAAAAGACCAACTCCGATACAAAACCCAAACTTCGATAGCAAAATAACAATTTTTCATTTCACGGTCCACTTAATGAGAATCTCAAGTGCATACGGATAACGACTTAAAGTGCAGCAGATGGAGAATGCGATGCACGCTATGATTTCGCACTTTGGGCATGAGTACTAACGGATTCTCACATCGCAAAGCATCAGTATGAAATTGGGCAACGAAGCTGTTTAACAAACAAGCAAACAAAAGCAAACATCCGAGAGCAAAAAATCGACGTACAAAAAGGTAAACATTGAATTTTCAATTATCTTCTGACATATCAATACCCGACGTGTTAGCAGTGCTGCTGGAAATGGGCGCCGCGATGACGTTCGATATTCTGCGTTTTTGGAATTTCCTAATAAAATACGTGCCCATTAAATGCTTTCAACGTGTCAAAAAAGACGAGACAATTTATCTTGTCTCGATTGTATTTTTCAATAATATCTCGAGATGAATTGAAAGAGGTCAGGCTTTGATATCATGAGAACTCAATCATGCCAGTAAAATTACTCCATCTTAATCTATGAGAACACAATCGAATTCGAAATTGATCCATCATTAAATCAATCTGCACAAATTCGGAGAAAAAATACTGTTATTCATAACACTATACTTGAGCAAATTGAGTCAAATAGATCGATCAAATTGAATCATGACATTTTTTTCAATGTAGTAATCAGGATCATCGCCAAAGATGAATAAGCTGGGTAATACAAAAGTACAGCATACTGGGGAGGAATAACACGGATATTTTTTTAAACAAATTTGTGATTTTTCTTAAAGATATTATATAATTATATTGAAATCCTCTTTGTTCAGCGTAATCTAGCAATTTTTCAATATAATTCAACGACGCTTTTTGACGAATGCAATTATTGGTATCTTCTTCGCTTGAAGTATCACTCTCATTTTCTTCCTCTTGAGAAAGAAAAGAAACGATATCTGTATCATCTGTGTATTCAAAACCTGGATCTTTTGAATCATGATCGAGCCACTCTTCGATGTTTTCCCTATCCATGTTTTAAAAATATTTTAAATTTTCTATATTTTATAGCATTACTTTTGACCAAGATTGTGCTATTCTATGTGAAGCATCCAATATTGTACATTTTTTCCAGATATTGATCAAGTTGCCACCTTCCTCGACAAGAATTTTCATAAGACTGTGATGATAAAGACGTTTTATTGATGCTATAGCACATCAATCCATGAGCTGGATCAAAGATGTCACATTAGAGGACAAACATTTTGCAACCTTGTCCATCACTTGTTTTCAATACGCTTTAGTTCGAATGAGAAGGAGCATTATTTAATAATATATACTGCTTTCTGTGGTAATCCCTTGTTTTTTAAAAAGTCTTACACTTCTGGAACCTATTTATTTTTGAACCAATCTTCAAAAATCTCCCTATCAAGAAGATTTTTCATTGGAATTTCCTTAAAAGATAGATAATTATTTGCCTTCCCAATTATCAAAAGTTTAATTTTATAAGTTCCTGATAAGTTTTCAGCATCTTATCACTCCAAGTCATTTTTCACAATCCTACACTCGTGATATCTGCCTGGTGTAACTAGCTTTCTTAAACTCTATTGTCCGGTTATTTTGAGAATCAAGGTAATTAAGACATGAGAATAGGGGTTTGCTTTGGTAGTTAAGACACAAGGTTTTGTTTCTTTGGTCTTAACCTGTGTGTATAACACCTCATGTATTATTTAGAAGTTGCCTCATTATACAAGTATCATATTTTTTTAGTATTGTTTGAGTCATAATCATATAAGAAAAAAAACTTTTTTTTAATAATTTATGTTTTTCAGGCTTGGATAATCACCAAAACCGGAAAATCTGCACATCTGACTCATCCTGAACAGAGATTAATATTATTCAATTCAAGACTAATTGTTACACTTATTGTAAATTACTGAAATCTTATTGAATCATCTTTAAATCAGTCAGATGCTTCCACTTCTTTAAATTGGGGTAGGATCTTTGATCAAATTATGAAATTATTTTTACTGTCCGACTAAATCGATCATCTTAATATATAACATTTTATTTCTACAGTCAATCTTTCAATACGCAAGTTCTGCATTTTTGAACAGTTTTTCATATAATAATAACATATTTATTTCTAATTTACATTGAATATCCATCATTATAGATTCTACTGATTAAGCTGTCATTTTTGATGCTACTCTTTCGGAGAAAATACTTGATATAGATAAAATCACTTAAAATTGAAACTAGAAATGTATTATATTTGAACCATTAATCTATCACTGTATTAAGAGATAACCATACTATTTCACAAATGCTATATTATAATCCATTATTGTCACTATATATATATTTAAAAAAGTACGCTCATGCAATCTTACATTACTTCCAAGATGATTGATTCTGTCCCATAATAGAAAATTATAATTCCGGCTTTTGAAGCCGAACTAAACCTAAAATCAATTACCGGTAAAATCGTTATTTTTGCCTGAAGGAAAACTGGAATATTAATAGTTTATATTAATTATGCCAAAAGAGTTTGTTGAAATGATTTAAAAAGCCAGATGGCTAGTGATATCGTTCAATGCATACGAATTTATTTAATGACAAAATTATAATTCAATTCGGTAATAAATGTAATTAAATATAAATTCAATCTGATATATAATTAATTTCGATTACACGTTCTGTAACTACAAGCTAAGTAATCTTAAATAAGTAGCTCTTACAAAAAGTGTTCTTACAGCAGTCAAGCGATATAATCATGAATGAAAAGGATGTAAATGTCGCCGGAGATGGCTGGAAACGCTTGAAAGTTGACTTCAATATTGACTTCAAAGGCTATAAGATGCAGTTTAGAATCAACTGAGATCCTATACAATACTAAAGGATAAAGCTTTAAAAGATGATAGTCACATGCACGTATGTGTGTGAAGATACTACTGTCATTTATAGCAAATGTCAGCTATAAAATTAATTAACAAATAGGATAAGTAGCCAAAGACGATAATTGAATGTATGATAACTAAAACGTTGACTACTTTTCAAAAGCACATTCTTTGCTGTCAAGAAAACTCAGAAAAGCTGCTTAGTGAGAATTTGCAACATTTTTCCTAATGTTCTACAAAAGGAAATAAAACTAAAATAAATAAAGATCTTGAGTTCATATTTGGTTAAATGTAGTGGAAATACCAGACTTCCGACTTTAAAAAAATTAAGCTGAAATACCTGACCGAAAGGTCATAGCACCTTTTTTCTGGAATAAGAAATTTTGCTGTTAGAATTCATGTCACAAACTTATGTGCACATGATGACTTTTTTGCAAGGGGTCATAAAAACGGTAATGGAATCTCATAAAAGTCTTGCTGCTTCTGCATGAGAATGCACCATTGCACACGTTTGCCAAAATTTAGTGATCATTGCACAGGTCAATCACATAACCCAGAATTGGTTCCCTCGAACTGTTTTGTATAATTACCATAGGAGGCTTTTAAGAGAAGGATTTTTCAAAAAAAAAAAAAAAACTTTTTTATATCCCATTCCATAAACTTCTATAATAAGAATCCAGAATGTAACCTTTATATTAGCAATTGCTCATTTTTCTGCTTATGTTAAAAAAAATATTGAATGCTCTTTAAACAAATTTCTACCAAGTTTAATGTATAGTTATTAAATTAACTTAGTTACGGTAACATTTATTTTACATCTTTACATAAAAAAAAGATTTATGTTGAACCTGCTTTAGAACAAATCCCCAAATTTATCGTTCTTTGAATTAATTACATAGAATTTAGACGATAACTTTTGAAATTTGTGAGCTTAAAGCCACATAATCCCCACGAATGGAAGTCTTATCAAAGACATGTTACACTGCTGAAGTCATTAAAGGATTTTTTTTCATAAGTTCCATCACTCGTGTAAATCTAACTGTAAAAAATATCTTCTCTTTCTTAAGAGACGAGATTTGATTGGGCGATAGAACGACTCGTGGGAAATAAACTATCATTTAGTAACGTCAATGTGGGAATCCACAATGCGTATTATCTTACGGCGGGCACGCATATTATGATATTTATTCACTGTTAAGTACCATATCTAGAAGAAATTATATACATTTTCTTGGACTTTGTCTGGAAAATGTCGGCTAAATTACAGTTATACTTATCCGATATTATGTGTAATGCTTTGAATGATTCGTTGACCACATAATACGAGCTTTCGAAAGAAATCACGTGTAAAGGGGGACGAGAACTGTTATTTAATGTCTCTGTTGACAAGCTATACTGTGACAATGTAATCGAAACCGTGGAAGCATTAAAGTTGTTTGGTAATGAATTATTTAGCGGTTGTTGGTGATTTCGCAGAAGCCGTATAATAAATTATTAAACTTGTTGAGTTCCATGAATACAAATAATAATTAGATATCTGCCTTATACACAAGATCCACCATGATACGTAGATGTTACGAACTTTGTTCCATTGTAACCATTGAATCTCCAATCACTCATTTGCTTAGGTATAAGAAACATTTTATTCCAATTTAAAATCAAAAGCAAAAGTCTAAACTGTAGAAAAATGTTTGTGTATTATACCATTAACCTTTTAAATAACAAAGTATTGATGTCTATCAAATTTTGGTATATTTATTCATACTCACTCTATTGTGACTGTCAAACCACTTTTCATCCATTTATTTTATTTGAACTTCACCTACAAAATCTAATTGCAATTGCAAAACCTAATACACAAGTAGATAAAAATATGACTTAAAAGAATAAATATACCAAAATAACTTTATGGATATAGTTGATTTGTCCATCATTAAAAAATGTCTATAAACGAAACAAATCGGAATCAAAATCGACCAGCATAAAATTAGGATCTACTTAGATCATGATTTGGTTCAAATTATGGCTCTCTGTGTTTTTAAAGTATGGCATAAAAATGAATACGTATACCTATCGTTAAAATATATTAATGTATTCCCAATAATCTATATCTTTTGACATTTTCATTTGGAATACTTTGGCGATTGAGGAACTCACTTAAAATATCAGAATTTTGGCAATTTAAAAGTATATTTTCAACGCGAATAATGGCATATCCAAGGGATGAAAATTCATGCCTGCAACATGTTAACACTCTCGTCGACCAACGTGAATCGATGTTGTTTCTCGTAGAGTCCAAATTCGTTAGTCGAAGCGTAAACAGAAATTGTCAATTAAAGCGCCCATTTTCGTAAAATAATTACTTTCTGCTGAGACACGGACTTAAACTCGCAAAATTCCCGATTTCCCGACAAATTATTTATTTCCATCGCTGCAGATGAATATTTATATGCTATTATACTTTGATGTAATTCGTAATTATATTACGGAGGAATACGAAAATTCTGTACCCCGTATCTATTATATTTTATATCGATATTCCCATTATTAGAGTCGAGGTGTAGTAAATACATCACCGGTAGGGAAAGGTTAATATAACAATTTGAAGAACATATATGTACTCTATACATATATTAGATAGTTAATGCCCCTACGCGTCGTCTAAGCTCGCCAATTAGTAGTTACGCCATCCCGAATTTTTCGGGATTACGTTTACCAATCGCGGGAATCATGAGCATCTAAAATTGTCCGTGATCCCGGGATCGCGAGACTCGAGATCTCAGGATTGGATTCCCTACATGTGGCGCATCTTCTCTTAGGTGTTATTTTATCTTAGATCGATAAGCTTGACTCTGTGTTGCTTATCCCATGATCCATGATTCGGTTGAAAAGCATACTCTTTTTGCAAACATATCAGTTTTTTTTAAAACTCAAATCAGAAAATTCTGGAATCTTCTAGTAAGAGAATGGTTGTGGTTAGAAAATGCTAGACTCTCTAAAAATGCTAAATTCTCAATAGCCAGGAAGCGAAAAAAAATGTAAAAAAGTTTTCAACATATTGTTCTAATTGTCCAAAATCACAATCAATGTGTTTGAATTGTTTTAATGATTATCATGCTATATAATTTAATGTTATATTTTATTTTAAACATAATTTTATGTATATTTTAGTTATTTTATATTTATGTCTTTATATGTTACATATAATATATATTTTTTATATTTTGTTGGAGAACGCCCATCGCGCATATTTAGTGAACGCAGCGACGAACGAGTTAATCACCAAACACAAACCCATCATCCAGGTCAAAGACGGCTATATTGATTTTAGAAATATTTACAAAATAAAAACTTCAATGCATAATAGTAGTAATTTGATTTTATTATTAAATAATTTTATATGGTTCTCTTCATTAATGATTGCTCACGTGTGGTAGGGCAAAGTGCATCCATTTTCACATCATTTATGTCACCGTGCGTGCATCATATTCATTTTTAATATCTCACGCTAATTTAGTTTTCCGCATAAACAGTTACTTGCATTCTTGGTTCTTCCTCGTCAACTGTTGTCGATTTGCAACATTCTAAGAACGATTCAAAAAATTCAACTTCGAGCAATCGAACAAGCACTCATAATCACAGAAAAAAATTCTTCAGTCTTCCTGTTGAAGCTTTTTGATGAATCGACTCATTAGAGATACATTTTATTCAATTACAATAAATAATTTAATGGCGATGCAAACTAAAGACGGCACCACCTACATATTATACTTCAGACCCGTTTAAAACATCTTTATTTTAATACGTTTCCGCAATAATAATCTCCACTCATGATATTCAATTTAAAAGATGTAATACGAGATGAATGACACTGTATATACACCACATGACGCTGACCACATGCTATCCAAATCCAACGTCTTCGGAAACCACCATAATATGAACCCATCGTCATTTTTTATAGAATTATGCCAGAAATTTGCGGCTCGCGACGACATTCTCGACAGTATGTTGCTCGAGTGACAAGTTTTATTGACGACCCTTGTAAGCCCCGTCTTGTACGATAAAGAGAGCTTTAAAAGCACTTATTGGCTTTCACCGGATGAAGTACGACGTCAAAGCTGGATGATATGATGGAATTTATGACCGACGCTGTATAAAAGCAACCGCATATTGTGACGAATGTTCTGTGGTTGCCGCCATTGCTTGAACTTGTAATGATACAGACTCGAAATTCCAGCATTAATCTTTCAGGAAAAAATATTTATTTATATGCATGGATATTATTCAAAAACCTATAAAGATTTAAAACTAGAAAGTATTTTTTATTGTAACTATAATTTAAATATTTTTTAAAATGGTGATCATTTTGCAGCTCATTTATCTTCTTTTTTCGAATTGAAAATTATTTATTAGATTCATTTAGCGCCATTGATCCAAGAAGAAGACAACAATATACTTAATTATGATATGAAATGAAACTTTCTAATATTTAAATTATTTCATCATTGTGGATGCTAAAAAATATTTCACTAGCATATAATACAAAAAATATACAAATTTCTTAATATTATTATTCCATTCAGAGCCGTATTGTAAAAAACTTTAAAATAAATCAAAATCCTACGAACATATTGAGTAATATGTAATTTTGTTCATATATTTATTAGACATATATTTAATATTGCAAGCTTTTAACTTCAAAAATTTGTGTTGCTGAAAGCTCACTTATATAAGTTATTCAGATATTTATGATAGATCAACTTTTTTTTTTGGATCAGTAGAGTATAAAAATCCGAAATTATTTATCAGGGAAGTTCAATTAAAAATCACAAACGGCACATCTGCTTATTTTCTTGACATCATCAAATGCAATTTGAGAGCTTTTAATCTTTGATGCACATATAAGGGAAGAATTATAAATGTTTGAGTATTTAGTAATATCGGTTGTTATTATGTATTAAAAACATATTTTTTTGGCTAAAAATGAATGCAAAACGTTTATCAATGGTAATTAGCCTGTCTTCCCCGAAGGGACTCGTTGTCCTTTATCGCCTTCATAGTTATGCATGCAACGCTTGTTCCTCTAGGCGCTGATTTAATCTCACGGGCATTGAGTTAGGTTGTAAACAAATCGTCGTTTAATAAACGATCCCAATATATCCTAGAAAAGCTTATAGATCCAATAGAGCGAGTCGGCTTCGCCCACTGATCTCCCACAGTCTTAGAGCCACGATCCGGTTTCGTGCTGCAGCTGCATACCTGACCGCATCGAGATGCACTCGGCCGCCCGTCATGGAATTGCACGCTGCAACGGGAGTGCATTCGATACTCTGATCTGCATCAACCCATACTCTTCGATCTAGACCACTCTAATTAATTGCCACAACAATAGCGTCATGAACTAGACTCCAATTAGTTCACTGGCATAACCTAATAAACATACGAAGACTGTTATCTCTCAGTCTCAAGCATTACCATAAACAAACATTTGCTTTAAATATTGTACACAAATAAATTAAATTAAATTTACTAATAAGTACATCATATTTCTATCCTTCATTTTAGTTTCAATGGGAACGCTCGAAAATATTGGATGCATTTTATTTCAACATGGCGAAATAAAATCACATCAAAATTATAGCATACAAGGGATTTTTGATCGAAAAGAAGGGTAAAATATCAAAAATATTAACTATATTTTTTAACACATTAAGATTCCATTAAATACCCATTATGAACACATTAAGGCGGTGGGAGACCCGGGGCTCCCTTATAGGGCTATAGTAGCCACCCAATTAAAAAAAATATATGAAGACCCGGTCCCGTACTGGCGTGGAAATTTGAGTAAATTTTTGAAATTGTTAGTTTAATACATTTTGGAAAAAGGTGCAATTTTGCACAAAAACATGCTGTCCTAAGGCATAATTTATTAGCGGTTCATTAAGTAAATTTTATGATAAAGCTAAATTTAGTACATATTTAAATCGATTATACTGGTTGAAACTCCATACAATCCTGATTAAATAAATAATTTTACAGAATTACCGTTAAAAAATTGATTTCTTTAAAATGATGAAATCTTTGAATTAACGGAAGTATTTCCTAGGAAACTGTTCTTTTTCCATCATTTCACCTTTTCATCTTGTCTTGACAAGATGTTTCCCAACAATTAAATTTCTCCTATTGTGCTACCTCACTAAACTATTTACTAACCCCGGGTCATATACATTATTAAGAGTTATATCCTTATTAACTGTTCATTTCATGTAATGAAAAATCGAAAACGCATACAAAATATTAGGTCAGTCCAAAAGTTCGTGCGCATATCTGGGAAATTTTTAAATTGTATAAATAAAACACAATTTAACATCGTTAAAAAAAACTTGAAAGTCCATTTTGAACATCCTGTTTAGAATTTAACTTTTTCCCTAGTAAAAAAATTGTTTGGCACGAAATAAGTGAAAATCACTTAGGGCAGTATCCAGGAAGTAAGCAGGATGCGACAAAAGCTCCCAATTAAATTCACTAATATTCACCAATCACGGGCGTTTTTTAATCAATTAATTTTAAAGGACACTGTAAAAATAATTTGATTTGGTTTTAACAGTAATAAATCACATTATATGTATCCCATCAAATACTTAAAAGTTTATTTTTAGGATGTAAAGGCGCCTTTGCTGTTGGAATTGGATGCTTATCTCCAGAGACGTAACAAGGGTATGAAGTGCCCATGGTAAGTATACAGATCATATAAAATGCCACAAAACGCCTTAAAAGAGGACAGAGTGGCCGTAAGGTTTGTATGTTCAATCGGTCCGCTTTTCGGACCGCTTCTATGACGAATGAGTGCCTCGCGATCGGATGCCATACCTAGACATATTTACAGAACGATTACAAACTCTCATTATGAAACAAAGTTGTCTGAAGAAGACTGATCGGGTGAGTTGTTTAAATTTTGCAATCGGTCGAAAATATTGTTGTCTTTATTTTAAATAAAAATGTGCAACTCTCGACCGGGTCGTTATTCTGCGTTTTGCGCCCCAAGCCCAGTTACGCCCGTAGCGGGCGCCTACTTTGTCACGCCCTTGTTACGACCCTGCTTATCTTTATCTGTTCATTGTCTTTTTCTTGTGGCGTTATGATAAATAATCAATTTTTCGTCACCTATTACCAAACGGTCTTAAAATCACTCTCTTTCGAAGCGGGATAAAAGGGAATTGCAGAAGTTTATGCGTTGCTGGCAATTGAATTCGGATAGCTTATGCGGTATCCACTTTTCAAGCTTGAATAGTTTCCCAATCTCTTTTAGATGACGAAAAACAGTTCCGTGAAATTAATCCATCCTTTCTGCAACCTGATCCACTGTTAATTTTGTCTTTAACTCCAAAAGATTTTTAAGATTGTCATTATCAAAATTAACAGGACGTCCTGAACGGGATTCATCATAAATGCTGCTTTAACACGTTTGTATTGATTATCAATATTCATTTTCTTTGGGTTCTAATATGCATCCGATGTTTACGAAAATTGATGATAGACTGACTGATACATTAGTCAAGCGACGAAAAACTTTAACAGGTTCGAAATCTAGTGTTAAACTGTGCTATTTAAAAAAATATCAAAAATGCGCGTGAAATTTTGGACTGACCTGATACATTGCCTTAAACTTTTTAAATTATTAAGTTCAGTATTATAAGAAACAAGAATTAAGTTCAGGTTCAAATTCAGATTCTGTAAATAATTTTTACCCTATAAACAAATTTGGAAAATCCAAAGTGTTAGTATTTTCGACAAATACTGAAAATTAAATTATTTTCATGGAGTCTTCTGTGGAGAACGAAATTTTATTAAAGGCTATTTAACTGAAATTTACTTGATCTAATTTAAATATTCAAAAAATAAAGTCGATACGTGATTTTATACGAATGCACCTGTACTACACAAAAACTTGAGATTAATAGACCGATGTAGCAATTTACTCTAATTGAAAATAAGTGGAGCAAGTTGTACATAATTGGCTTCAAAACTACGCTATGCAGATTCATATTTTTCATATATTCCCCATTAATGACATCAATAATGACCAAACTGTGCTAATCGTCTTTCGAAAATGTTAATTTCAACGATGTACGATGATCACGGTCATTAAACAGAATGGCTATAATTGCAATGCCATTAGCTCACATCGTTTTTGAGAACATGTTTAATATGCAGACTTTTACATAATAGTACGTCTTTATCGAGAATACGTTATGTACGTGTCTATCAACATGATTAACGAAATCAAAATGAGAATAAAGCATAAATTGATCGCATTTAACCGACTGACAATGGATATGAGATCTCATTTTTTTGCTTGTCTCAAGAAGAAAGCCCAAGATAGATGCGTTGATCGGAGATGATGTACGGTTGTGAAACATAAAGATTGAATACCAAAGACGGTAAAAATGTGTGATTTATTCGGAAGGCCATAGAATGTATCATGCTCGGAACTAACCCTCTTAGTGCCGGACGCCGATTAATTTTGATACAAATTCTTCAAAATACTTAACTACATGTCCTACATATGATGATTCTTCTCAAGTCTCTAAAATTACGTCAAATTGGCTCAGTATTTTACGTTTAGGTACAGATTTTCGGCCGGCACTAAAAACGCTAAGACACGTGATTGTACAATGAATGTATAAATATGATAAATGGCGCTTAGGCGTTTAGATGAAATGAACAAGATCTTGACGTTTAATCTACATAAAAGTGCTCAGTAACGTATAATGAAGTGTCAAATTTAAGAGCTTCCAATGGAAGCAGGATGTCTTTTTTAAATAATCGCTGCGATTTTCCACAGAAGCATAATGTCTAAAATCATAAACCCTTAATTGGCATCTGCCGTGAGAACACAGCGCATGAGATTCATTGTTGAAAATACAATGGCAAACCCAAAGATGAAGGAATTGTTTAAAGCCAGAAACATTGCTAATGATGCAGCATCTTCCGCATAATAGGCGCTACTGTTTACAGCCGGATGCTCGCTGCAAAAAGCCCAAGAGCACTTTCAATGAACCGGAGGCTCCGTCTGGAGCCGAAAAGGCTGCCAATTGAGAAAGCATATGGTCAAGTGCAAAAAGCCAAAGATGATCTCATTGCCATCATTATGCTACGGAAGTTATGTAATTTGAAAACAACAACATTCGAGAGAAAAAACGCATTTGTGGAAACCAGAAGGAGTGAACCTGGTTGTTTACCCCAGCTGTAACACCATCAATTTAAAGTCGATTCGATTTTTTCCAGGAAACATTACCGTCGGCAAAAAGCACTTCTTATGTATCAAAAATAAAAATAAAAGCTCGTCCATCATACTAATGGAATTATTTTTAACTCCTTAGCTACGCTTTTTATCATATTATTTTTAATGCGATGAACCTTCTGAGATCAGACACGAAAAACAATCGATATAAGAACACAAATCGATTTGTATACTTTGAAAATTTTTAAATAAACCCCAAAGTGGTTTTCGTTTTATTTCTTGGCCGTTTTTGGGTATTAGTTGTGCTTAGGCTGCTGCACTTTCAAGTCTTGTTTTATGTTCTTTTGATGACTATACGCATCAAGAATAAATCTTAATTTTTTAAATTCAAATTTAACGGCCCAATTTATTCGAAATTTAATCCTTTTATAATATTTGCGATATACTGGACGATATTTTAAATGTTCGCAAATGCCAAATTGGTTCCAGAAATTTTGATTTAAAAAATTGTCCTGGAAATAGAAGACTGCGTAAGGTGGATGCCGCTGAAATGACTGGTGAAATCGAAAGCAATCCAACAGTAACTATTAAAAAAATATCAGCCAGTCTCGAATACTCATGGTTGAGTTATCAAAGAAATCTGAAAAAAAAAATCGGGAAGGTGAGGAAGACAAGGAATATGGGTGCCGCAAGAGCTGAGCGAAGGCAACCTGAAATACCGTTTTTAGGCAATAAATGGGTTCTTTATTCTAATTATGGATGCAAAAATTAATGTCCATCGGAGGGTCAGGTAACAAAACCAACCCCTAAGCCTGACCTGATAACAAAATATATTATTATGCCTGTTTAGTGGGACTTCAAGGGTATCATTCATTTTGGAACACTTAAACCTGGACAAACAATAAATGCAATACTTTATTATGAACAATCAGACCGTTTAGTGACGGAAATACAAAATAAGACCCTCTCTCGTGCATCGAAGACAAGTGTTTTTATAGCTTTTTAATGCTCACCCCCATACGGTGAAAAGAACGCGGGAAAAAATAAACAGCCTTAGATGAAAGACAATTTGACATAGAGTTTACACAGAGAAGACAGAGGTTATATCTAACGATGGATATTACATTTTGTAATAATATGTTAAAAATTGAAAAAACTATGAACATTCAAATCATTCATTTAAAAAACGGAAAAATTTTATGGGTACATCGTATATAATACTTAAGTTACTTCCATGGGGATTATTAATCTTTCACTTTGCGCTACACCGGTTTCTTTAATAAGTTAAAATATTAAACAACTCAATCCAGTTTAAAGCAGATTCCTTGGTCTATCAAAGCACAGTTTAGATGTGCGCCTTGATCATTACTTGACACAATTTAGTATGAAAGAAGTGATCTCATTTTGTCATGATAAAGCATTAATCACAAATTCGAAGATAAAAAACACGTAGGAAAACATCCATTATTAGGCCTCAATTAAACAAAAAAATGGTCAGGTCATCAGTGCTGATCTTCGTTTTTTTTTAAAACGCACTTCTTCGTTTCTGAAGATGACTCATAATGAGAAGCTTTCGTGTGCGTCTTCTTTTGATCGCACTTTCATAGGCAAACTTGATCTTATGTGGAAACGGGTTTTTGATATATGAAAAATGAAAGTCTTATTATGGGAGATGAGAATGCCGGATCTATTTATGTCTCGAGATGATTGGATACGAATTTAAAGAGCGTTTTCGACCGACGGAATGATCGAAATCCCATTAATAATGATTTATCCTTATCAGGCTGATCTTTTGAATTCATACATTGGGAGAAAAAAATGTTTGGATTTAAATCGTGTCGAAAATCCGGATGCTAATCGATAATCTATCGCATGGGCGAGTCGACGCCTATGAACTTATAGTGAGGGTTCCATAGAGCTTCGATTAATCGAATTTCAAATACAGGCCCTTTTGTTGTGCGAATGAATGATATTATTAAGTATAAAAATAAATAGTGATCCTAAAATCATATTAAAAAGTATAAACCTTAAACTAGCATAATGACATTTTTTTTGAAAGCCTTCACAAGAACTTAATGCATTAATATAACAGTAGCTTTCAACATGGAGGGCTCATATTAGAATGATTAAATACAAAAGTGATAAACTCAACGTGTTTAAAAATAAAAAATATATAATATTTCCATTTGATATCATTGAATTTGATATTTGTGTGGATCATAAAATAGGTGTTTGGGGATCAATCATAAAACTTTTGAGCAAAAACTAAGCACAAGAAGGATTTGTCACTCATGAATATCATATGGGATAAAAAGCATAAAGTGTATGTTGACTTAATTAAATTTTATAATCATTATCTTCATCAAATTTCATCTTTCGATAAATGTATTAGTTTTTGTTCATCAAAAATTCAAATTAGAAAGCATGTGTTTTCATATGAACGAATATATAAAAACATCGCGCGAAATACGCGTTTTCAATTGAGCGGACTGAATGAGTTAATTTTTTTGTCATCCCAATTGTTCAAAGTTCATTTTCGGTCTCGTCGTTTGTATTGTTATTTTGTATTTTTTTCCATCCAAATACTCTGCATATGTCTAAAAATATGGAAATTCGACAGAGCGATGTCTGGAGAATATTAACGATGCCAAATTGTCTTCCATCCAAGGCTGTTTATTTTCGCCGTATGAGGACGAGCATTAAAAAGCTGTAAAAATACTTGTCTTAAAGGCGTGAGAGAGAGTCGATTTTTGTATTTCCGCCGCTAAACAGTCTAATTGTTCACAATAAAGTATTGCATTTGTAGTGTGGGCGATTTAACATCCTCGCGTAGTAGCGCTGTTGATCTGAGCAGATTTAATTTACCAGATTAACAGCGATATCTTCCGTCTCTCTTCAGGTGCAGTGTGTTATTTTAACAGCGCCATCTCTTGTGGCCCTACGGAGACATTGCGCCAGCATACCGATCGATCGCTTCTTGCGCGTGCAAAATTGCCGGTTGTGTAGTGACACGAAGGAGGCGGGAGTCGGGAGAGTCGTTGGTTAGCCTTGGCTGCGGGAGGTCGTCCTTCCTGCAGCCAAATCTCTCTCTCTCTCTCTCTGTCTCTCGTGTGGAATAAATAGCTATTTAGAGAAGATAATCTTTCCATTCGACGCCCGTCTATTCCCATCTATTCGTCCAGCGACAACCCTGATACTTAGGACATAGGCTCTATATGTGAAACATAACTGTTCGTTTGTTTGTGATTTTTTTATTATATGTAATGTGTTAGGGTGAATAATGAAAAGTTACGCTATAAAAAGGCAAAATTTATGTATGGATTTATAAAAGTATATATGGTATACGAATCAAATGATTTGTATACATAGAAAGAAAAAAATCAAGAAAAGTGCTAGCTGTCTTTCGAAAATGGAAGAACGGGGTAGCCATGCGCGGTTTTCAGTTTTCTGATTTTCTTTTTAGTAGGTAGTAGATTTTGTGAAGAAGTACTGAAATTCAGATGATGATGAGTTCAGTTTAGTCAGTCCTAAGCGAGTCTTTGAATAGCCAGTTGAGTCTTGGGGTCCAACTGATGACCGCAGGAAGGCCTGGTCTATCCGCAGTTGGCTTCTCCTTTTGCGTAGCCATTGTCTTTATCTTGGTGTTATAATAAATATCCAGAGTCAACAGTGGCTTCTCAGCCCCATTTCAGGGCTGTGCCCGGCGCCCCTATCCCCAAGATACAGATTCAAGGAGTTTTTCCCTTGATCATAATGAGCAAAGTGATCTTTATCATCGAAATGATTTTCTTCGGCCATAGATTTTTCTTGTATTTAAATTCATATCATACATCTATGCTGTGAATCTAGATGGCATGAGAGATCAAAAGCAGTGCCTCCAGCAGTGAAATTTCCATTGAATTAGATAACATCTTGATGTCATAAAACACCGACGAAATTCAAATTTGATGACCGGAACCCAAAGAAATTGAATATGCATTGAAACTCAAGCGTTTTTTCATCTCTTCGCTGCAGTTTTACTTTCATTCACGATCAATACAATGCCACGATATGCATAATGACGAGCGATTAAATTAATGCAAATTTAATCGCCCATACGAGCGAATAGTGCAAACGGACGAAAGTAAATTGAGTAAAACGCGATTTTATCTGAATGCTCAGTATTTTTCGACTGCAATCTCTCTATTATGGTAAATAACCACTTTCACGTTTTTTTTCGTCGTCCGATCAAAATCTCGATTAAGACACAATCATTGAAGCGACATTGAAATCGCCGTACGTAGTTCACGGCTGCAAAAATTGCATTTATAATTTCATCGAGCAAAAAATGGCATTCATCTATTGTTCCGAATCCTCAAGTCGACCACAATGACCACTTTTAAATTTCACTCTTTTTGATTTATTATTAGAAAGTATCAAATATTTTCCCCAATTCTAAAAACGACTGATTCTTGTTTATTAACAAGGCGTGTCGTATATACATCAATTACTCCAGAACGACCGCAATACTTTACAATGAGTATTTATATGCGAGTTGAATTCACATTTTAGTATTCAATTGCAATTTTATAGCCGTTTTACGAAAAGCATTTACGTGCTTCGTCTACCGACTAAGTGGCATGCAAATATCGCTGTTTTTTTGTTTGTTTCTTTTCGCAAATGCAACAGTCTTAAATAAAGAACGACCATTGAAAGCGCACTGGTAAATAGTTAAAGCCTTGATACAATGTTCTATAGAGCCTTTCATGAAAGCATCCCTTTTAATTTATTTAAAAAAAACATTCAATAAAACCATATTGTTATTTCGATCGCACATTTTTAATATGAGTTGAAAAATCGATGATCAATGGTCTATTACTTAGTCCATCCGTCATTTCTGACATGTTTCAATTTTTAATGGACATCGCCGAAGAAATAATGAATATTAATTGCAGATGCGAACATCGTAAACCATTAAGCATTAACAGACTTTTTTCTTGAAGTAAATTTAAAATGACAGTATCCGCCCCGAAAGCATACCATATGGGTTAGACTCTTTGCAAAGATGATTGATTTTTAAGTTATCTCCAATACGCATGGAAGAAATACGTACTGGATGCATTCTGAGACAATTAAAAACGAAATATATCAGGTCAGTCCAAATGTTCGTGCGCATTTTTGGGATAACTTTAAATCGTATAAATAAAACACAATTTAACATTTCAATCAATGATAAATTTTCCTCCACCATCTACAATTTCTCGGCATCTCATAGGTAGTAATTCCATTGCTGTAGAAAGACACTGATTTTGAGTAAAAAAAAACTTGAAAGCCCTTTTGTAAATCCTGTTTAAAAATGAACTTTTTCCCTAATATTTTTTTTTTCTAAAGCACGAAGTAAGTGAAAATCATTTGGGGCTATATCCGGGGAGTAAGCAGAATGCAGCAAAGGCTCCCAATTAAATTCACTAATTTTTTGCAACGTTGTTCAAGCCGTATGCGATCTAGCATTATCATGATGAAACAACAATTTCTTGATGTTCACCAATTGCGGGCGATATTTAATCAATTCTAAGTTTAAACGACGCTGTAAACATCTACATTAATGGTCTGATTTAGCTCTAACAGTTCATAATAAATCACACCACCTTTGCTTCAGAAATTGACTGCTTATCTTTATCTGTCCACTGTCTTGTAACGTTATAATAAATAATCGCCACACGAAAATAATGAAAAAATATGTATACATGTATTTACCCTACCGGTGATGTATTTACTACACCTCGACTCTAATAATGGGAATATCGATATGAAATATAATAGATACGCGGTTCAGAATTTTTGTATTCCTTTATAATATAATTACGAATCACATCAAAGTATTATAGTATATAAATATTCATCTGCAGTGACGGAAATAAATAATTTGTCTGGAAATCGGGAATATTGCAAGTTTTAGTCCGTGTCTCAGCAGAAAGGAATTTTATCAGTCACATTGATGATGTTATACGAAAATGGGGGCTCATGCGGTCATCAAATCGAAGTAAAATTTAAATATCTGTTGAAGATACCTCCAACGAGTGTGGAGGCTGAGTGTGTATTTTCAGCAGCAAGTTGCTTGGCTTCTAAAATCAGATCCAGACTAAATGACGAAACCCTCGATGCTTTAATGTTACTTCGGAATTTTGATTTTTTTTGTGTTTTATGTATCCATTTTTTAATTGTATTTTTATCTTTTCTTATAAATAAATAAAATTATTCTGCCTTCAAGTTATTTTTATATTGAACAAATGGACTTAACTTTTTAGTAATTTTTGATCAAATTTATCAATGTTATTTCTTAAACTATTGAAAACTCCGGTCCCGGAATGCCGGGACTGATCCCGGGATGATCCAATGCAATCCCGAAATCTCGGGATCGAAATTTTGGCTCGGGGTTGGATTCTCTATTCAGATGTATGCAGTCTGAATTAAGTCGTTCGTTACTATATTAATTAAAATCTTACCACAGCGGTTATATGCAAAATTTAATAAAGCTCAAACTAGTCTTTAATCACTATTTTTCCAACAATTCCGTATGCATTTTAATGCGTCGAAATGCGAATATGCACCTTGAAGTACATAATGCATTCTTTCGACCATAAATAATACAGTTGTTCGGTAATTATACGCGCTGCAATTTCAAGCTACATCTCTGCTTTGATATATCTACTCCGTATACTGAGATTCGTATCTTGAAAAACGAGCATTATATAATGCGATGCATGCTTTGAATATGTTCGAGTGCATTTATCGCTTTTTAATCGCTTTTTTTTCGCGTTTTCAGCATGTGTCTGAGATCGTGTGTGTTCTCAGAGGAAGTAATTTCCTCGCTAATGTTCATATTGAAAGGCACAATGATTCGATAAAAGGCCACTAAGTCTGCACTGTGTAATTTTCGATCGCATCATCGAGGCGTACATCATGAAACTGCGATTTTGTCGTACCTGACATTCGCTAATTAGGCAAAAATTGGGCCTGTTGCGGGGCTCGATGGTTCCATTTTGCATAATGACCATTCGTTTTTTCGTCGGGTGACTTTCAACAGACGTCGATCAATAGTTGCTACATTACATTTTGCAAGCTCATTGCATCGCCTTTGCTGAATTTGACCCATCAAATCGATCGCTCTAAAACTATTTTATGTAACGACAGATGAAGACTTTAATGAAATCAACGTATTTTATTTCTAGATCAGTTCACCTTTCGCTGGCTTGATGTCGTAATAAAATTATGTGCAGTACCTGTCCTCTTATATATAAATAAGAGAGCGTCGTTAAGATTCGACTCTTTGGGCAAAGAAGATCATTGTGTTGCTAAAAGCAGATAAGAAGATTGAACAAATCGACGATTTTGCTTTCACTGATCAAGAAATACAGCGAGGTCAAAAGAGTGGGCGAAACCCATCACTACTGTGAACTTTCTATTTTCGCATTAATCCAGTATTTACGTTTATATTCTTCCAAAGACTTGTTCGACAAGATTGGACAACACTAAACAAAATTACATATTTTTATGTGAAGAGCCATTGACAACAGCATCTCAAATAACTCCTCGTTTTTCTTTTGCTGCAATACGATAAGATTGCCTTTCTCTTTGGCTTTTATCATTTTTTAAATTTAATATCATCAAGATAAATTAACGATTATATAAATATAGCATTTAAGACATCATAAGTAAATTGAAGTTACGTGAGATAGCTGACACCTTAAAAATATCAGAGAGCAGTGCATTTGCATAAAATAGTGATTTTTCTAAATCAAAAATATATTACAAAATATCAAAAAGTTATGACAATTTAAAGGTGAAATTTTGGTTATTTTTTCAAAAACTATTTCGACAACCCTAACATTTACGACATACGAAAGCCCCCCCCCCCCTGACCCCAAAAAATTTTTCGTCGGTCCATTTGCAAAACACCCTGTATAAAGGATTCATAAAATGAATATGCAATCTTAAATATCTTTAACAAACAAGATATTTATAACAATGGAATTTTCAAACAAAGCTGAAAATTATTAAAAAAAAAAACAGTTTCATCATGAACTTTGATCAAAATGTGCATTCATAGCCTTCAATTGTGTTGAGGTCGTCTACAACATATGATTGAGACTTTGTGATACCATCGATAAAATTAAAAATACCCATATTCCATATAATAGAAAATGAATTAATCTGTATAACAGGATGTTGCAATTGCTCAGGAAACCACATAGGATATAATGATGTGAATGCAAAAAAACACACGGCATTCTTCCTGAATAAATTATTTCAATTGTTAAGGCTAGTACTATAGAAAACATTTTTATCGACATTTTTGTGATCCAGCAAACAACCTTCGAGCTGTTCTTAAGCAGATATTATGTTGCCAATAACATTTTATCACTCATTGTTCTAGGAATATTGTTGCCTTAAGTACGATTGGATATGTGCGCAATTTTTCATGTCAATATTGCGAATTCTGGCTAATTAGATCTCAATAAAGCTCAATAATATCAATCCAATTAAGTGCACTGTATTGTTTTTATTCTCAAGCATTTATAACATAGGTTCCCAACCTTTTTCGGGAGGTGCGGAGTTTATTTCTATCTTTTAAACGAAGAAGAGTTGAAAGTCAAATTAAATATGAACGTCGATGCCAAAATGAAACTCGGACAGTAGATAATAGTATTTCTTATAAATTAATACATTTTTTTGATTAATTTTATAAATCTGTTGATTGAATTATTGATGCTTATAAATGTAATAATTAATTAGAAATTATTCAAGAATCTTAATGGTTTTTTCGTCTGAGAATCACATCGTCATGATCAATTCCAAGAAATATGGGCGTAGGAGAAAGTATCAAGTCATGTTTGGCTTATATAGCTATTTATTTTCAGTGTTTATCTTCCAAACTAATGTTTCACTCTAAATTTTTTCGTCTCCCATAAATGTCCAAAGTGATTAATTTTGCCAAAACCACAGACAGTTTCTTCATAACTTTTACCCAAAAATACAATCGTGGGAGGTAAATATTCTAGGACTTGAGCATTGACACAGTCGATAAATCGTTGTTTTTTGTCTGACGATCTGCGATTGTTGACCTGCGTCTATTCTTATTGTGATTTATGAAGAGAATCATAAATAAATAATTTTAGCTCGGATGACAGACCGGTTTCTTGGCGTTGTAGTGTTCGAATATCGATGTAGATGTCAGTATTTAACGCGTCAAAATGAAAGTGGAATCTCAAAGGCTATGTTTTCCAAAGGCAACCGGTATTCTTCGTTGTAGCCCTTAGTGCTTTTGCAATTGAGCCGGTTTGCAAAGATTATCGATCAGATGCTCCATAACGTCACTTTGTAATGTGTTTATGTCAAGAATAAATTCTGCATGGGGCATTCTAAGTACTGGGATACAATTTGATCTAAATCAGATGTTTCAAATTTATTTCTGCAGATCGTTCTTCGTGTCGAGTCCAACACGAGCCGTCGCCGCATTTGAATACACAATTGGGCATCAAATATTTATGCTATGTAAAATTATGACCTCACCAATAAAACAATCATATCATAGGCCTACTCTAAATCAAATATGTCTTGTTGTTAAATGCTTCATCAATTTACGCCTTGTGCCGCTTCTTCATCGTCTTCGAGCGATGGACATCGATATTAGCACACCAGTAGTATTATACGTGTGTAATTTCAGCCTCATTGATTTTATTAATATGTCTTCTGGTCCGTTAACCTTTCGAAGGTAATTGCACTACTGTTTCTGAATCATCTGCTCGAGGAGATTCTCTCAAAGCCCGGAGCCAACAGTAGAAAAGGAGAGTGAAACGAGCGCTTGTTATGATCTACATACTTTAACTGGAGCTTCTATAAATATACATAATGCGGCACAATTTTCTCACTAATCAACATAGTGATACATAGTGATACGTCTGAGTATCGTGACTTGTCACTCAGTTGATGTTCTGATGATCTCCAGAGATAGCGATGGTGTAAGAGTACATGCTCGCTCAAGAACGACAATTTCAAATTAGATCCGAGTCAATCATCAAATTACTGGATTGAAAGTCCCATAACTTGTTTAGAACGAACGCTTAAAGAAGCTGCTGAGTGTGAAGAAGAGCCATCTTCGATGACATGTCAATGACAGTGTGGAAAGACCATTTATATTTGACGTTTTCTCTCATATTGCAACATAAGCTCAAATAAAATACGATGTTTGTTCATGATTTTTTTAAAAATGTATCATCAATAATGTCTTAGATTTAAATATTTCTGTTGTCTGAATGCTCATTCAGTCTGAATGATCACTATGTTATGTAGCATTCCGCTATCTTTAATTCCTATATTGGAATGCTGTAAATGCGTCTAAAGACCAGAATGTAAATTATTAATTTTATTTTTATGACTGTAGGGATAAACCCTATTTAATCTCTTGTGATTTATTTATTTTTAATGTAAAAACGCTATTTTTTACTCCCATATACAAAATACATCAAAATCGATTGCCCATTTAGTACCAGTGCTAGTTGCAATCATAGGTCATTGGAAATTCTGGTTAAATAAGATCACGCCATTTGATTTCAATCATAAAATGCATCAATAGAGGAATTAATCATAATAAGAATCATAATAATTATGTTTCCCCCAAAACCCACAGATAATTATTACATAAAATATACCATAATATCGATAAACATTTCAAATACTAACGACTTTCGGGGTTTCATTTTAATATCAATTTTAATAACTTATTTAGATTGGGAAGTGTTTTTTTATAATTTAAAAAAGGCAACATTTCAAATTTATGTAATTAACATCTCTAAACAGATTTTTTTAAATATATTTACACAAAACCACCTAATGAAGAAACAATAATGATTATATATTTAATATTATATAACATGCAAGCATCGTTTTTATATAAACAATCCACGCCAATTAACAATAGCTTAGTTAATCAAATAACCATTAACGTAATTGCATTATTTTTAGAGGCACAAAAACGTTAAAACTCTAACATTTCAGGCACAGACGTTTAATTAATCATTTTATTAACCTTTCCTTCCCTGTGATGTATTTAATACAACTCGACTCTAATAATGTTGTGATTTTTAATTTACTTTTTCATATGGTGTACTAAATACATATCATCGGAGCGCGCGGGTTTTTTTTAGCACTGTAAGGAAAAAGTTAATAAATGTCAAAACAATGATTAATTTCTCTTCAAAGTAAGCCAAAGCTATGAATTAAACGCATCTCATCAATATAATGTATAAATTAACTTTAAAGAATATACGAGAAAGCCTAAGCTTAGGAAAAATCTGGAATAATTTTTCTTGAATTAATCCACTGAAAAAAGGGAGCTACAAAATTGCCTGTCTCTATACCGGAAGATTGAAACTTTAAATAAGCTTTAGGAACCCAACTCCCCTTTTTGTAATAACTCTGGGTTTCATATAACATAAATACTACCTCAAGAAAATTGATGTAAAATTTATATGTAAATTGTGATCGGTGTTAATACAGGGACTAAATTTTATAGTATTGGTGTTGTGATCAAAATTACATATGTTTGTAAGAGCAAAATTAACATATAAGATGCGCTGGTTCGTGTACATCCATTTCGCTCAAAGGATTGAGGATTGCTAGTACATAATCGCCAACAAGGATTTAAACATCCAACGAAGAGGCCTCAATTATTTTTCCCCTATCCTCATCAAGTCTGAATGCCATGGAAATTGTTCATATTCAAACGAGATATTCAATCGGTGAAAATGGAATGATTTGTCCCTTGAGGGTATTAAATAATTGTTTAATGATTCATTTAATTGTGATATATTGGACATTTATTACATTGCTACTTAAATTTATAATGGCCTATAATTGGCGTTATGGGCTCATTGGCTTTGATGATTTTTGTAATATTGACTATTAGAAAATGTTTTCCAAATATTATTTCGTCGAACTATCTAATTAAATCTGATGCAAATCTTATGGCTCTGTAATATTGAATATAGTGGATAGAATCATCGTTTCTCTAGAATATGTCTTTACGACATTATCAATCAGCAGTCTTGATGCAATCCCAAAGAACACTATAAGACAGAAACTGTGGATGAACTCCAAGATCACGAGTTTTACAGCACGTGACCGTCTTTGAATGTCACGCCTACGGCCCCACAATGAACACCCCTGACAATTATCTATGGCCAGTTTCTCTAAGCACAACTCTTAGATATGAGTTTCAAAACCGCCCACTATGCTTTAGGCATACGGACAGTTTCCTCCGACGAGACATGACACTTCCTGCTATGCCTTTCAAGCTTCAACTTGAAGTACTGGTCACATTATCTTCTGCGTTTAGATATGCATGATTATTTCTGCATTCTAAGCGCAGCATTTGTGTGGCTGTTCAGAAGCAAACACAATGATTAGCACGCCTAGAAAGCATTAAAATATAATTATTACTATTGTCATTAGCAACGAACGTGTTAACTAACCAAATTTAATTATTTGAAAACGCCCATAAATAATAATTTAATTGCTTTGACTAACGAATTGCTTAATATGAACTAAAATGCGTTAAGATATGTCGATAGTCATCAAGTTTCTTCTGTTGATTTTTAAGCAGACACTGTGAGAATTCGTTAGGTAACTGATGATTTGACTCTATCCATGATTACACAGTCATCTCGAGTAATAATCAATAAAGTATCCTGAACAAATTGGAAAATGATATAACGCTAAAGGCGTACAGTGCAAGAAACAAATAAAGATGTCTTCATAATGTGCACCTATCAAAGTCACTGATTTTACGCCAAATATATGTGATTAAATCTGCATATGATACTAGAAGAAGCCACAAGCAGAGTCGCATTTTGCAGCGTTTGCCTAATTTTTATTCGGTTTTCTATTGACAAATCTATTGAATTACCTAAAGCCAAAAGTATGTCAAAATCTGATTGATGATAATGATAATTGTAATACAAAATACAGACGGGCCAAGAAATATGACCCAATTTTTTGCATTGACTAGCATTTCAACGCTAAACTATGGAAATAATCGATAAATACCTATGGAAATCATCGACAAGTGTGTCAAATTGCTAACATTTCCAACAAATCATTCGTACAACCAAATAAAATTACACGACATACAGCCCATCAATATTCTTTATGTATGCAATTTATCATAGCAATTTTCCATGTGAAATTGCTCGCATAAAATTTAAATACAATGCTTTCATCTATGACAATAAAATACATCCATAATACGTAATAAAATATGAACTATTCGAGATTTTATTGAAGGCTGTACCTGGATAGGAGAATGGTTCGCTCAAAGAAAGCACCACTAAATTACATCTCGGGGTCTCTCTTCCTTATGTAACTTTGTTACGTCCATACAATATAAAGGCAACATGTTAAATAACACGGATATCAAAGCATTAGTTCAATCATCGCGCAAAAATCATAGAATCGCTTTTAAAAAAATGCCGTATTGAATGGCCAACATTTTGCAATGCTTTAAAATAAGGATATGTTCGTTCAATCAAAAAACTGACGTTTCCTAAAGGATCGAGTGGATAATGGATGCAAATTAATAGGCCTTTAATGAATTGAGCTCCTTTCAATTTCAATTGGGAGTAAATTTTGCCACTCAAGATGACTTGCTGTTTACATCACAAAATAGAACCTATTACGCGGTATTGAGATCGATTGAATTGAATTTCATAATTTAAGTAACTTAATTATAGGCATATTTAATTGACATGTCTGCTTCAATATTTCTGGCCTTTTAAAATGTGCTTAGTCTTCAGTATTGCAAATATTATTTAAAAAAATAAGTTTTTATGAACTAACTAAATGAAGTACAAAATCGATCATTTAATTTTTACTTTATTTGAGTCTAATTTACATCAACTTTCTGATGCATTGAATTGTATATTTTTCTAGTAAAAGATCTATTTTAACTGTGCACTTCTATAGTTTATTGTACGTCTTTATATTAGCCTAGCATCGTCGTTGTAATGAAAGGAATTACACTCAAAACTCTTTTTGTGCGAAATTTGGAAAAAAATATAATTTGGGATTGTCTAAATCATATTACATCTGCTATCGCTGAATATACAACCACGCCTTTTATTCTAGTTTAGAATTTTGAAAAATATTTGATTTCGTGTTTTTTGCATTTTTCCAGTGTTTCGACTTTTAAAAATATATTCTCCAAAGGAATTTCCAAAATTCCAACTACTTACGGAGTTATAGCTATTTTAGTGACGCAACAACTTCGCTGGTCGCATGGAACGCATCTTCACTTTTTCTATGAAAGTCATAGCTTTTTTTTTGTGCGATTTACCGCACAAAAAAAAGGTTTAAGTGTACTGAACTAAATTTTTTCCAGTAAAATCAAAATCAGAATGCCTTAAAAATGTTTCCATGCATTCCAAGAAATACTACTTAATATTGAATATACTCCCTATCGAGAAGGCCGCTAAATTCGACACACTCATCCAGGTGACTCACTGGGTGAGCATTCAAAAATAAAATTCGGAAGGCAAACTGTCTTTAATATTGAGAGCATATAGAGTTACTGTTTAATACTGTATTTAATTAATAAAGGACCTTGTTATGCAGTGGATTGTATGTGGCTGCATTATGATAGTATAATTTTTCTATCCAAAAATTTGGATATGTTCGAAATTCTTGCAAAAATAATCGTATCGAATTAGATAATAATCGAAAAGGAAAACATTATTAAAATCCAGGTTGTGCAAAAAATATACAGTACCAATTGAATTAATAGCAAAATAGATTAATAGAGATTGCCTACATCCGATAATGGGTATAGTATACACTCTAAATAAACCCTTATCACTTACTAAACTTTTTTTTTGGAAATATGGAAATAATCATTTAATATATTAATGTTTTCTTTGCATACATTTATGGAGCTTTTATAAAGATTTACATCCCTCTCTTTTACCAAAAGACGATAAAATTCTTAAATGGGATTATATAAATGTAAGGCACGTAAATGAACATTTCAATTCACTTTATATTTAAATGCACAACATATTTGCATAAAACGTTAGCAAAGCTAGACAAAATCGAATCGTTTTACGCGAAGCTTTACGTTTATGCAAACACTCTAAGTGCTTTCAAGCAAAGATGCATCACTTAGCACACAGCGAGCTTTTATTGCAACCGATGTCGTAAAAGCTCACGTAGGCTTGGACACCGAGATTGCAACACTCGAATCGAATTTGAATTTGCTTAAATTACTGAACGGTTTCGATTCGTTTTTTGTGCTTTGATGAAAAATTAAATAATGGAGTTGTCGTGCCACGATCCGGGCATAGTTGTTGAGATTTTATCAATTAACCACGTGGACCTAAGAACAACCATTAGGATTCATTTTATGGAAGGCGAACTGTAAAACGTGACCAGGGTTCCAGAGACTGCCCACAAGATCATCTCACGTCACGAATTCATCCTTCAAAGTTGCAGAAAATGATCTAAATAAACATAATGATTTGGCGTGATAGCGCCATAAACAAATAAACTTGATAATTTGACATGGCATTAGAATTTTTTCGCAAGAAAATTACGGCATTGCGGAAATGGGTTGACATTTAATCTTGACCTTTGAATTCACTGAGCGCAACTGTGCACTCGAGCATTAATTGAAAAATTCATAATGATACATTTTTGTGTGGCAAATTTGCTTCCTGTTAATCATAAGTTCTTTTATATCAAAGACATAAGCTTTTTAAAAGAACTGTTTTGGATGAAGACAAGGCAAATGAATGCCATATGAATAAACGAATAAATGGATGCAAATTTTGATATAATCTGACAACTAACGATGAAAAGTATTGTGTTTGAATCAATTAATAAATTGATTGATCTTAATCCCTTTTTTAGCATAATATATATGGCCACCAAATCAAGTGTTACCAATATCATTCCATCGCAGCTATCAAAGTTCGATTAAATTTTGAGTTCTGCAATAACAATATATTTATTATTAATGGACTTATTGAGAATTATTAAAAAAAAACCTAGTTTAGCCTTATGGAAGGCCACACAACCATAATACAAAAATCCATTATCTCTGGAAATATCTCCTCGTGCAATAACGGATACGATACCTTAAAAAGAAGATATAATGAACAAACAAATTAAAAAACACCTATAGAAATTAACGATTAAATGGTGTCTACAAAAAATATCCTTACCGGCATTAAGCATTCCAACAAGTTCGCAAACATGATTTTCTTATGATGTTGATGTGATTATAATTATGTTCATATTTATCACAGCTTATTTAAGATGCTCAACACTATCCTCAAAAATTAATGCTAATAATAAATTATTGAAAATTGACAAAACAATAGTGATTTTGGATTATTGACGCATAAGGAGGTCATCTCGTGTGTCTGTTTCAAAAAATCATTTTTTTGTTGTTGCATAAATTGTATCAAAATATAGTTTAGAATATATGGATAAAATGATTTTCCAATATTTGAGATTGTTCGGAAGTTACAGTGTTGAAAAGGCAAGGATTTGGAGTGCGCATTCGATACTCATATATCTTCGCTAAATGAGCTAAAACTGATGCCAAAGAGCTTTGAAAGATTTTTATGAAGAAGCTGAAGGATTACTTTATAGAACATATATATCAGATTATATGTGAGTTATAATTTTCTTGATGATAAACGAATTTGAATCTTTAAACGCGTTTTTCTCAAAACTGCATTTCTTAAATTGGTTGCTACGATGTCTCAAAATTTATTAAGCGAATTATTTTAAAATTTGATTGACTTATTCAGTACATTTGTAGACACTTTGCAGACTAGGATAATTCTGATTGATCAAGGCGTTTATTTTTTTCATGTAAAAGTAGTCATGAAAAAACACCAAAATTCACAAAAAAATGTTCAACAAGATGCCAAAAATTTACCTTTCAATATTTCAGCAATGAGAAATGATTTCAATCTAAAAAAAATGTAAAATGTGCTTAAAATATGTGGTAAAAATTTTGCTGTTGTATATTTATTCAGCTCGTTAAAAATAATAATCAGTGATTTGCTTTTATCATAATATGCTTATGGGAGATAGGAATAAAATCATTCGAAAATCGTCAATGTTTGATATTATTACAAGGATCTTGAATCAGTGTTCACATGCAATTACTTTGTATATTATCGAAGCATATCGTTAAGATCGTGTAGCAAATTGACCAACTGCATGTTTGAAAGTTAAGGAATTTGCCTTTCAATTAGATGAATCTACTTTACGTAATAACGAAGCCCTTCTAATAGCACTTGACAAATGGTACTAGAAATATTATTTTGAGACCTGGAATGAAATATCAATTTGGATAAATACGTGAGGAAATTTAAAAGGATTTATATGGAAAAAAATATTTTCATAATACACAAAAAGCTATCTTTACAGGATTTTAAAAGCTCATAATCTTTAAAATCAATAATGGACATCTTGAACTAATGTATTTTCCATAATTAACCACAATTAACATTTTCTTATAGCATTTTTGCATTTGCATCTGAAAAACCTTCATGGAGATGATAAAAAATCCTAGATTAATTGATGGATCATTTTAGAATAATTTCAAAAGAGGATCATGTCGTAAAAAGTTGAGCAACTATGATTCAGACGACAATCTTTTCCAATACCCTCATATCACGTTCTGCGTTTCAAATATGATTCTTAAAGAGCTGCATTGTTTCATCTGTATGAAAAAGGAACACACACCGTCTCCGGAATTGCATTCTTTCATGTTGAAACGAGTTATATGCCGATGCAAAAGCATTTTCAAAGTTTATAATAATAGCAGCATGAAACAATCGTATTTTACAATTCGTCGGCATGTCCACAGCTAGGTCTTACAACAGTCCCAGGTCAATTCATATACAAACTGTTGAGCTCATATTGCCCAAAGGCTGAGCAACATTCGTTGTGCTGAAACAATGTGGCATTGTCCACCGTCGTTGCCCAAGAGCTTTCGTCGATATTTTCTTCGACGACTTGCTGACAACAAAGCGACACAAATGTCAATAATGGAAGGCTCCGAGATGACCTCATGGACGTCCTACGGTTCCCATCAGAGTGTGATTGTCGGTGTAATTACAGTATTCATTTGAGGCGTTTTATCGCTTCATCGTTTTGAATGGACCCATGCTGCTACTGCAACGTCCATTCGTTCATCGGCTATAATTTATAATATATTACACATTCATTGTATCGTTTAATATGATTTTTGCTACCACAACATCATGAAATACCTTCCGGAATTCACGCCATACTAAATTACACTACACTCAGACTTTATACCGTTGAAGAATTGCGCCTATTTATCGTACATTGCAGAATGCATTGAATACCATATGACAAATTCCCTGCAAGCATAATAATCTAAATGCAGATAGCTAGCTCCAATTTTTCAATCCAATCTGAAGGTGTGGAATTAAAGCAGGTCAATAAGTTGAAATACCTCTGCGTATGTATTAGACCATGATTAATTGCCTATAAACCTTACAAGAATTGCTGAACATTCAATTCTTAACATGCTACATACAAATGATCATTTATTTGATATTCTGTGGCATCAGATACAAGGCCCCAAAGGCGATCGGTCTCCTTAGACTGCACCACAGCTCGATGGTTTCTTCTCGATCAGGATAAACCAATCACTTATCAAACTCATAATGATGAAACATTTAATAGTGATTATATAATTTGCAATAATAATTAGAATTCTTCATCTGCTAACGAAGAATTCTAACGACGTGATTTCCAATTTTTCAATCAATTTTTAAGCATACAATTGGCTCAATGGACAATACCAAGAGCAATATTGGCTTTTCGTGACTCAAAAACTACACCCCTGATTTATCAACTCCTAATACACGATCCCTGTCAAATATAAGGAGATGAGATCCTTTTGTCTTATAAATCTTCATATTAATTTTAAAAACATCTCAATATAAATGAGACCTAATATAAGCTACTGTATTTTGGCACTTGCAATTATGTGTTCTTCTATGTATTTATAGGGTGTGATTCAAAATCCAAAGATCAAAATTCGAAACTCCAATATCCCAACAGCTTAAAATACTGGCAAGTCGATATTTCGATAAATCAAAGTCCAGACATTGCTTTGCATAAATATTTTTGTTGATTTAATGATATATATGAATTGTGACATTATGATTGAATAAGCTTAACTTTGTGAATATAAAAAACGTCATTTTTATATACATTTAAGAAAAAACATGACAGCTGTTTCATGATATGAAGGTATTATCGAACTGGCGAAAGGTGAAAGATAAAAACAGAAACAGAAAGTCGAAACAGCTGTCACTTTTAAACATACTTTAAAATTTATTTTCTTGCATGTATTCGATTGTACTTTGTTCGTTTAATAATAGATTACCATAAACGGCAAATATTAAATAAAAACTTTTATTTATTACATTGCATTTTCTTGTAAGCTATTAATTTTGATGCTGCATACTATTACATAAAATTGAAAGTTTTTTTGCCTTTTACTCTCAGTGCACAATTTATTGGCTTCGAGAAACTTTAATGGTGTTTCGCAAATGAACTGCATGTTACCTTATATGTATAGTGATTACAAAACCTTTATTGTATTGCAGACAATCCTTAATTTAAAGCGATAAACTTTTAGATTGATCTCCACTAGGGTCCCTTCAATGTCTAGTCATCAGAAAATGAGACCTCACACGCTCGTCTAGATGAGCATATCAACGGAAAGAATAGTTTATAAAGGAGAGTTGAGATTCCTTTTATTGCAAGTTATAAATTAAAAATGACGCAATGGTGTATTTCTGATGTTGTGTGCCATATCGTTGTGAATTTGAAAATGGGAATGTAAAGTTGAGGCGGGAGCGTTGGACGAATGGATAAATAACTATTTATTCCACACGGGAGATAGAGAGATCTGGCTGCATGAGGGACGACCTCCCGCAGCCAAGGCTAACCCGCCTCCTGCGCGTCACTACCCAACCGGCAACGATGCACGCGCAAGAAGCGATCCGTCGGTACGCGGGTGCAATATCTCCGCAGGGCCACAAGAGATGGCGTTGTTAAAATAACACATTGCACCTGAAGAGAGACGGAAGATGCCGCTGTTAATCTGGAGAATTAAATGTGCTCAGACTAACAGCCTTTCGAATACCAATTCGGATATAACTGCAGTTTCTTATTCTTAGCGTACTCCATTATTAATCCATCCATGATTTATACATGGGAACTATATAAATGTACCGATACTCAAAATCGAATGACGACTAGATGAAATCTCAGATTGAATCAAATAATAGCAGATGAATATATTATACTTCTTTATTAGCAAAAACTCGTTTTTACATTAGCCTGAAAAAAAAAGGGAAAAAATGGTTTTCAACAAACGAAATACCTGTTCCAGGTCGTAATCCAAGATGACATGCTGTGATATTATTGACTTTTATTTATTATAACATCTGATTAAAATGATTTCTACGGATATTCGCAATCAATATAAGATTAAATCAGAAGTCGATAAGAAAACGTTCAGGTTTAATCAACCGGAATAGAGTAATTCTTCACAAGCGCCTGTATATTGCAAAAACTATCTATGACAAGCCTTAGTTGATCAATTATAATTGTATTATAGAATAGTTCTCCTGGAATTTTCTAAATATCCCAATGCCATTGTTATTCAGTCAGAATTTAAACGAAGTATTTGATGCATTGCATCCTTTATTACGTTTGTATATATCAATCTTGTTTTATTCCGTATTTATATTTCCAGTGATTTAATATGTTTGATCGATAGTAAAGTTCAAAGTGCTAGACAGTTGAATGGACAGTATGGAACAATAAACGTTCTATCGATGCTTCAGAGTTTAAATCGTGATTGTCAGACTTAGCTTATCTCTTATATCCGAAGCCGTGACCTGAACAAAAGTTGCTGTATGAAATGTAACTAATATGGTTCCATTTTTTAGTCTGTTTATTTGGTTGGTTGATTAAATGTATTATTTATAGAGGATTCGCATCCAGTAGAGTGTGAAAAGAGTTGCAGGATATCCTTGTTTCGGTCGGGAGGCATAATGCAATAAAGCGTCGGCAAGCACGAGTGGCTTAATCGTGCTGACGCAGAAGTCGTGCAGCATCAGGCCAACGCAGGGCCATGTTCACATGGGAGTGCACTCCTGGCCAATGTCGCAGACCTCATTACGAGGACGTGCCCACGTGTGGAATCCACCAGCAAATCATCGCCAGAAGTCTCCGGGAAGCGACCAACATGCACGTTAGACCAGCTGACACCAAACACCTGGAAGCCAAAAGAGAAACCCACCAGACAAGTGCACATGCACTTGCCGCCCAACAAAATTTCGATTCCGATCATACCCATTGCTATAGCTGTCACCTATTGCTAAAAACTCCACTTATGCGGCTTTTTCTCATTAATTTCTTCCTTTCGCGCATCAAGCACTTTCAATGCCTTTCTAAAGCACAACAATTTCTCAAATAGCTTGTAATACAATATCGCCATTTATGTGATATGTTTGTGGTGGAAAGGAAGTATTAATTCCTATGTTTCCATTATAGCACAGCCATATTAAGAGTGTGTAATTATTAGATGAGAATATCAAATTAAATCATGGAGATAGTAATTATCCAATGAACCTTCACTTTCTTAGTACAATTATACCATTATTCTTCGAAGGGTTTTGTAAGATTGACCACTTTCTTTGGAGAAAAGCTTAAGAATACTTTATCCATAAAGCATAATTAAAAGAAAGTTCTGAGAAATCCACAACCTTTCATAAATTTCTCAAATCTGTAATGGGGACTAATTTTCGGATAATAACAATCAAAGGTTTCTGATTGATGTCATACACAAATTTAATAGGAAATCTTCATAAATACATAAAATATTAAAGTACGAGTTTCACACAATATGTGAGCATGATTATGAAGTACATACAATATATCTTAATGTACAATTTCGCTAAAATGCATCTTAATGTCAATATATCCTTTGGGCTAATAAACTATTACCATCACCCAAAACCTTCATAATCTAGGACACCGTTTAAGAGAGAAGTTCCTCAGATTGCTGTTATTATACGAATGAAAATGTTTAGGAATTATCGCATACGCATTACTGGTAAATCTATCATGCTATATCAATTGCGTGCAATTCTCACGAGTTGTTTTACAAAGATGTCGTGCTGGATAGACACGTCTAATGGCATTTGAATGTTGGCGAAGATGGATCAAGTTCCTAGATTCTCTTTATTGAACATGCCTTGGTTCACCTGTTACACGTCAACGTTGAGATAATCCAACGGTTTCTTTACGGGGTGTAGCGTTCGACGAGAGAATTTTTCATAGGAACCTATTCAATTGCAGAAGAGACGAGTTCGATGCTCTATACATTGTGAAGAATTTATCTTCGATGTCGACTCGCTCATTTACTGAAATATTTCTTAATTGCTTAAGAGCAAGACTTGAAGGGGCATGTTAAATTTATTGGATGACATCACAATAGATGTTGTCTTAACCAAATTTCACACAGTCAACTCTTAAATCAAATACGTACTTTCATCGTATGATATAATTCAACAGATTAAGGAAGATGTAATTCCTATGTAATATCATTAAAAAAATACAAATTCGTTTTTATTTTTTATCTTCTTTTCTTAGGGAGAAAAAATTCTGCTAAAAGATGGTTAAAAACCAAAAAAGTAAAAGAGAACCAGTATGTTCAAGATGTTGAAATATTTTGCGTTTTAATCTAAGAGAACCCCAATTGCGAGACTTCAATGACGAACCACTTCCTCAAGCATAATCCTAACTCAGATCATGAGATACTTGACTATACTTGATTGGGGGTTCTTAAGTCAGGACAACCCTCAAGAATTGATGGTAATATGCTAAAATTGCTAATCGAATAAGATCGTGGGCAATTCAGTAAATCATAGAGGAATTATAAAATACTGTATTGTTCAATATATTTAATACACAACCATTCAATAGAAATTTAAACCAACATATTATATAAACAATCTAAAACGTCCAATCTTAATCCAACTCAATATTAATTTTTAATTATATAGTTATTATATAATTATTATGCATTACAAAAAATATTTGAGACGATTTGGATTACACTAAGTTGCTTGGATTAAGATCATTTATATACTTATATATGGGAACTTAATCTCTAAGTAATTGGCATGTTTAACAATTTATGGAGTCAATGAGCGAAAGTTGCGTTCTTATAAATTTAAGTGCCATCAAATCGTACATGGTTTTTAAACAAAAAGGTCATGACTCGTTAAGTGGTTATTAATTTGCAAAAAAAACAATGATTTGGATCTCTTTTTTAGTTTATTTTGACAATCTATTCAGCCAATTTAATTTAACAACGTTATAATACAATACAATAGTAATACAGATCAGATGCGGATTCCTATAAATTACAAATGAGGTCCATTACGAAAGGGCGAAGTACAAAATCGAAGCTTCGCTAACGAGGACTGCTTTAATGCTTTGAAGATCCAAGATCAGGGACTTTGATATAGTAAAAACATAGTAGTTACTGGAACAACTTGAGATTTTATCTCCTGTGAGGCGTGGAGAAATTTCTTGTTCAGACTGTTTATGACTTGAATTTAATTTTAGAGCGAAACGCTATAAAATCCCTTAACACTTTGCGAAACGACGCGCGAATTTGAAGTGTCCGCATTTGAATAATTTGCTTGACCCGCTTTCTTGTAAATAAAAATTCTAAATATGTCATAAATATAAAAGGAGGACGCTCAAATCGTACAAAGTGCTTTGTTTGGTTTGCAAATTATAATCGGAATGAGCATTATTCGTGACTTTTTCTTCGGTAAACGATTATTCATTGATATGCATGAATTAGGGCCGCCATTAGAAAATCAGCTTCTTTGTTTTTTTAATAACCGGCCATAATTATTATCTGGAATTTTTACGATCAAACGTATCGTACGCGGAAAAGTCTCAAATAACAAATAGGAGCCATCTTTCATAGAGCTCTGAAATCATTGTGCAGAGCAAATTGCGCGACATATCCATTGTCTTCCTCCAAATGAGCTATTATATCATTCAAAGAGGCGTAACGATTTTGCCGAAATTATAAGAAAATATCCATAGGCTAAAAATATTGTGCTATTCGTGGAAGTGAACCGATTCCTCAGAACAAAGACCCGAATTTAAACGCTCGAAGAACCACAACGGCTCAATTCGAAGAATCGCGCAGAAGAAAGTTCGCCAAAACGCACTTCACATTTTCAACATGTTTCTCGAGATTGTTGAATAAAATCCAAAAAAATTGGCATTGTTGGTGGATCGCTTTCACTATTTCAAAGGTCACGCAATATTTCACCCGGGGTCATTTTTCGCCAATATTGCACACTTAAACTCAAAAAAGAGCCTCATATGGCCATTGGAAAGGCATTCATTTTAAAGACTTTTAAGCGGATAAATTATTTAAACTATCGCAAATTATATACTGGTATTTTTTGTTGGAATGGTTCAATCATCCTCAAAGAGTGATGACATGGAAAGGATTTTATAACCATTGATATTCACAATAATTATATACTCAATGATTGTCAAATCAATATAAATTTAGACATCTCTCAACAAAAATGATGATGTATTAAAACCAATATTATCGAAATAGAGAGGCACTTAAGTTTGCAATCTGAAATATTTAAATATTAGTTAGATACTTATATACCTAAGGATTTAAATGAAATTCAAAGAACTAAAGTTTTATTGGTTTTTTCACAGACAAGTGCAATCATATGATAAAAATATCTTTATATTATATCCTTGTATTGCGTGAAGGTTTAAAATGCGTGCGTGGATTGAAATGCTAACACATAAGAAAAAATATTAAAAAAAGAGTCGACCAATAGTCTTAGCCGCGGGAAGATGCGTTCGAGCTACTGTTTTCCAAGCAAACTCGCAACTCTCCGCGGATAATAAGCATCTCATATATGAAGTCTTTTCATCGTTATCTGACCATATTCTTTTTCTTCTATAGACTTTAATCCATTTTTTATAGGCCAATGCATAAAAACTTTAATTATATTTCAAAAAAAAATTCAAAATGTATATAGGTGAATGCTTTGAGATATATGTGATAATTCTTTGAATTACGGACGAAACATATTCTTGTCTTTGATGGATTAAATTGCGATTTTCCAAGGACTGCACCATCATTACAACCATTCCATTCTTCTAATATAAGAATTAGATCAGAGCTACTCGACTTTACAATGATTCTTTTTAATGAAGTCCATTACAAAAACAAATAGCTACATCGTTGTACGCAGACCAGTATTATGCTGTATTGGATCGGATGTCTTGATTATTACTCTTAAATGGGTATTGGAGAGATCGTCTAGGTATGCATTGAATTGCTTGATTGTTGATGATATTTTTAAAAATGTCTAGATGCAGACTTTTATGCTGTATATATGATTCCTTGAATTAAATGAACAAATGTGTGCTAAAAAGATTACCATATAATTTCTGATGTCACTGTCCCTATAATGAGATGAAAAATGTTGTTCGTCATGATTCACGAATTAGCATAATACTTCAATGACTTCGTTGTTGCTACGGTGGCATGATGATGTAAATTGTATGTATTTTTGCTTTTCGCTTTCATATACGGAATATTTGGAGTTTTGTAGCAAAGCCATTGAATGTTATAAAATTGCTCGAATGAACATGTACGCTAGAGTGATATGACAGGTTTGATGTGTACTTGTGCCTTATGATGTCCATTTTTTGTCATGACAAAGTCGAATGGTTTGATGAGGTAAAAAAGGAAGCAACATCTTGCTTGTCGAACAGTTTACAGTTGTAATGGTCAAGTTAACCGATCAAGAATTTGAATCCAGTCATCGGGAGGATTACAGTTCGTTTACAGGAAAACATCATCGCTGCGATTTTTTTTATATAGGACATGTGTTTCTCAAACTGCTTTTATATCGATGAAAATCAGAATTTCACTCACAGTGTTCTTGGCAGCCAAGCTATTTGTATGATATATTTGCAGACAATCATATGGCATAGCCACGAACAATCCATCGCGTCTTCGATGTGAATATGAGGTCAGAAAAGAGGTGCTAAGATGGCAATTTTAAAAGGTAATTATGCCTCCCAGTCACGCGGCTATGTACTAGAAACATCAGCCTTGAAACTGACAAAAGATACGTTGTAGTTGGTCACTGTTTGTTTTAGACACATTGTTGTTTGCAGACATTGACCATTGTTGAATGAGGACGACCGAAACGGAAATGCTGATCTACTAGCACATTACCACTCGAATAGCTCTCCAAATATATCAGGGCGATACGAAGGGCCTAGATCATTTATTGACCATCAACAATAGTCTAAAATCCATCTTCGTTCGCTTGCACAAGACACATAAGAGTGTCGAGAAAGATATGAGCGTGAGAGTCGCTTTAAACAATGATGGTTCAAAATAATTGAACTCAATTAAACATGTAACCGATGGCTATTAATCATTTTAATTTTAACAAATAATCAATTCCCATCATTAAAACGCCTGTTACTAACATATGTCTTAAAAAACGTTAGATAAACCTATGATACAAAGGTAATTATGATGGCAATCTTAATTCTTTGTCGTAAAGGAAGCGTCGAGTTTCTCGTTTTAATACAGCAATTATCATCATTGTTATTGTATTTAAAGTTAATGGGGCTTTTCTATAAATCTGCAAACCTTGCATGTTTTTTCACAGATAATTTACATGGATTTGTGAATCGCATTATTTAAGAATATTGCATTATCACTATAAATACCATGCGCACAGATCTGTGCGTTTCTTATTAAATTATCATTTTAATAGATTTCTCAAAACGTTCAAGTTCTAATCGGTATTTATTAGATGAATTGAACATAAATGTGTTGTTTTTATTTATTTTTGATATTAAACATTATCGAAATCTGGATATAAGACTTGGCAATGCTTGCAAACTGTACGATATTTATAAATACTTCACAATTTATAATGGTGGCAAATTTTAGCATGATTCTTTTCCACGGCTAATTTAAATTCAGACATGGACCATTAATCGTACAGAATAAATTTGATATTCTCAAAGGCACCATGCAAAGTGACAAATCCACCCCCTACATCTTACCATTCAAAAAAGGGCCCTAAAAATATCAGGTAGGTATCAAATATCTCTGACCTGAGATAATACTTCTTGCACAGTACGAGATCGTTCACCCTGTTGGTTGTGAACCTTTGCCAGATGAAATGGCGAAATTTATATCAAAAATAAATTACAGTACTTAATCTTGAGCGTTAAAGTATCAGGATGTTTTTCAGGAACAAATCTGTGTAATTAATACAAATAAATGTAATGAAAATTTTGAATTTTCCACATCAAAGTCAATTATTAAATATCAGGAAGTGTTTAAGGGTTAGTATTGATATTTTTATTTAAAAAAGCTTTTATCTCGATTTAAAAAAAATATTAAGAAACAACGCAAAAGGCACATTATTGATGACATGAATATTTTGAGATTTCAAAATATTTTTTTATTACTGCACAATTAATACAATATCCCGTTGTAAATAATTGGCGATGATCAAGATACGGAAGAAGTGCTTGAAACAAAGAATCTAACTTCGACCTTTAACACTGATGTAGTCAAACACGAAGCTTAACAATTACTATATTGAAAGATTTAACCTTCTGACGATCTATCATACAGCCACTTCATCCAAGAACTTGATTTATTAAGCAGGTATAATAAGATTTCGAATTCTATACGCCTACAATAATAGCGAATTGTAGCAATTATTATGGAGGAAATATAGCATTTGAATTTACCAGTCATTAATGTCCAGATGTCAAATATGTATACGAATTTCTATAGGGAATGATTTGCGCAAAAAATATAGCGATGTAGAGAAAAATCATATTTGCTTGTATATGTCTGCAATAGCGTTGCCTTGTAGATTGATTCTATATACGCTCTTTATATACTATTAGCGTTCCCATGGACATTAATCTCAAAATAAAGATAATTCAGGTCGATTTACTACGACGGATTTCCTTGCTGAATAGTTGCTGTTTAGTGATTCTCCATAGTTTAACGCTTAACGTTAATACAACGTCCGGCTATCTGGAGCTTAACATATGCCAAAGAACCTGCTTCTGGACACTGGTTATTTATTATCGTTGTCCGAAGTGAATTTCTTGTTCAACGTCCGTGCAAAAAATCGACCTAAAGGTTGTTCAAATGCAGAAACTGTATAAAAGTGCGTGGAAGACATTCATCGACTTTGATTTCCATGATCTCAAAGATACGCACTGTTGAACGAAAATTTTCAATAGATTCGTATACAATGGATATAATCAAATGCTGTTCTTGTTTGGATATCCTTGGAATTATTCAATTGGGCTTAAATTCGGCAATCTTTGTTAGAACACTCATTGTCCATTTTAACCATGACTTAAATTACAATAAATCCCTGTCACTAATTTATCGCAATATGCTGAGAAGAGAATTTTAATCACGCTTGTAGACATCAATACGATTTATATTTAAGGAAAATAGTCAAGACGTTGATGTGGCACTTACCTGATGTTATTTGATTGGAAGTCAAGCTATCGTCGGAAAGTCTGCCTTGCATCTGCCTTAATTTCATGTTCAGATCCCTCGTATGCAAAAACAGGAACAATGTGGATGAAATGGCTATCAGAGCAATCAGCTCACTCGTTCTGAAACACAAAATTGAAATATGTTGATTGATGATGATGAATCGCATTTCAAAGTTGATTAAAGTGCCGAGAAAACCCATCAGACAAGATCATTGTGCGAAACAACATAAAAGGCTCTATGATAGCACATTGCAGAGATTCATTAGGATATTAATTAAAGGATTTAATCCGTGTTTTACAGCCATTGATTGCTTTGAATATTGGATACAAAGTCAATGGCACGTTCGGAAAATATTTTTTTTACGCAAATATTTACATCCGTTTCCATATTGTGAATGATATTGACGCCATAAATTACGAAATTGTATGGTGTATCAGGCTCGTTTTTTGCGGTGTAAAGTTCAAGCCGATGAATGATACATTTGTATTTGTAGGTCACTGGTAGAAAATCTTGGGGTCATAGATTCTCATACAGGTACCGGTTGTCCTCAATCGTTTTCCTGCTTGATTCAGTGATTTCTACGATTAATACTATAAGATAATTTCTAGAAAGGGGACAAACGTGATTGCTTCGCACGATGTTTGTTCGTGAAACTATCCAAAACTGTACGTCCTTGAACTTGGTAGGAAAAATTGGAATTTTGTCCATATTTGTACTAAATTAATCATAGTTAAAATTCTTCATCACTGGAATTCATATAAATTATGTTTATTAACCATAACGTGCTGAAAAAGAGGCTCGTTAAACCCCCATTTACATACTCTCCAATACCAACAATTAATTAAATATATTTTTATTTAATTTTACTTCCAAATACTTAAGTATTGTCCCTACTGAATTCTTAAGCTTAAATATTAGATAATGCATTTCAACATCGCATTCCATTCTGAGACATTTTTATTGCTGTTATTATAAAAATTTCAATGAACATTACATGGTGTATTTTCATGTATTATCCAGAGGCGCTTTATTAATGTAATCTTTCAATATTCATTAAAATAATGCGGACTTTTTGAATTTGAATTTGAATAATCACTTAATACTGGTTTTATTTTCAATTTTCCTTGAGGCTGTTTTGGGCTGAGAAAATTAAATTTATAATAGCATTAGACCGGAAAAATTACTCTAAAGCATCTGCTTTGTACTCCCACATAAATTCATATATGAAAGTATTACATATTTCATTTTTCTATTGATATTTTATGTATCAAATTCAAGATGTTGCTTATATTAAATTTTACCAGCAAAATTAATTATTTTAATTACACTGTATCTTGAAGAATTTCATTACCCGTTATAGCGAATAATTGAATGAAATACCTCTAAGTATTAAATCTAAATAAGTGTTATGGATGTAAATAATCTTTAAAAATATGATTGAGTAATTTGTTTGCTGATTATAAGAAACTTTTGCTAATTTTTACTTAAAAATATAGATTGATATTCGAATTGAATTTAAAACGAAATAATGCACTTGAACACAATATTTTGAAACAACGAGTGTTCAAATCGGATTTTTTTGAAAGATTATGGACAATTTAAAGGCAAATATGCATTAAGCATTCGTTCTTACATCACCAGTTTCAACGCCATCGTCCAGGTCGAAGGTGGATATATCTAATAATAAGATCAAATTCAAATTTATAACACTTGTTCTTGATAAATATGTACGTTTACATATAGAAAAAATGCTAATCTAAGTATTAAAAATAATAGCGCGAGGTAAATGTACATGAAATGAACGCATGGCAAGTCAAGCAATATTATTATAGTTTGATAATAACTATGATAAAAATCAGTAATCATGTAATATTAAATGCATTTTTTTATTAAAAAAAATGATTACCATGTAGGAGATTACGTAAGATTTTTTATTAATTAAAAGAAAATTGATCCCACTTCATAACCAATTATTTATCTGAGTTTTCCATATTCATTCAATTGGCGCCACGAGTCCCATAGATCCCATCGGGACAAGTGCTGCAAATTATTTTCGATTAGATACGAATTGCATAAAATTCGCCAACAAAAGTTCAATCAACAGCAGTCGCACGAGGGTTAAGTGCAATTCAAATGCATTCGTTCCAAATTACTATTATATAAAGTTCCTAATCGGAACGGCGGAACCACATCTCTAACGACCGGTTTCCTATAAGTGGGTGAACAGCATCTAGGAAGGCAATCTTTTCTACACTGCAAATCACGATAAAATATTGCCGACACTAGTTTTGTGCTCTTCAAACCTATTTAGAAATATGGAGAAAATGCAGAGAAAGCAGAAAACGTATTTTTTGACTAAGACCCGCTCCTCCTCGTTCAATCGGATTTATACGTCAGCGATTTAAAGTAGTCCAAATTGAAAACAGAGCTATAAATGTTAAAGGTTGAAATGTTTGCATATATAAAACAACAACTTTAAGACTATCTTTTACAGATAATTTGCAAACAAGCGTACAAAGACCCGACATTACGATGATAGTGATAAAATACAGTAATCAACAACAATAACTCATCCGTCGATGTCTATTTAACCTTTGCTGACGAATAGAATAGGTGCTAATTTGATTTATGAATAGGCGTTTATATTCACACTTTAATGTTGAAAATATAAAATTGCTAAAATCTACTGAAATCCACTTGTATTTAATTATTTTTCAAATATTAAATGGCAAAACTCACATTATTTACATTGAGATTAGCTTGTTAAATTTAAATAAATGCGTTCTCTCGGACACAAAAACGACACATTGATGAAATATAATTAAGTAATGAATAGCTTTACGTTTTAATATTAAACTTACGTTAAATTGATATCAATCTTTTAGTGAATTCAGATTGTGCGAAGCAATATGCAATTTCCAATATTTATGCTATGAGATCAATAGCAATTATTTACGGATTATTATAAGTGTTATTAGAAACATTATTTCATCAACTTTTCAAGCATTTCAAATTTTAAAATCCACAAACAAGCTATTAAAATGCTGAGAATTGTGAACAATACAAGAAAATTGTTCCTATAAATACAACACGAACTTTTAGGACTCTATAAGAAAATGTTAATAATAATGGTGGTTACAGTCCTATTTTTGTTGGCCAAAAATTAGTAGGACGTCAAATTCTACAAACGTATATTCCATCATTATAACTTATTCAATTATTATTTACCCAAAAAATGTATCAGAAAACCGAAACAAATATCTATGCAGTTACAATCATAATTACTAAATGTGAAATATTTTTTAAGGACCTATTGGAACCTTTTTACATAGACTGCAAAGGGCAAATTATAAATCAGGTATTTTCCATTACAATATACTGTGTGGTATTTAATATGTGATTGGATGGAAACTAATCAGCTGACCACACATCTCAAATTACAATATAGTAAAAATTATAGTATTTGGTTAAATTAACAGACGCGACCTGTGTGGAACTATGGATTTGATCAGCATTTGGAGTCCAATTTGTGTCACAGTCTTCAAAGGCGATTTGAACGAACGCAACCTATAGCCACTCTATAAAAACGTGACGAAATAAAATAAAAATATAACGGGTCTCGGTTACTAAGTAGTCCACAGTGTGACACCGTGTCTGTTACTTAATTACGGTTATTTCCTTTTTACATAATTTGATTTGTATGCCTTTCTTGATTCTTCGTCGAGTGCCATCATTTGTAATACGACTCTGTGCGGCTGCACCGCGGCGCGAATACGTACCATGGGCTGACTGTTGAAAGTATCGAATAAAGTAGGTTGGCAATTATCCAAAGCATCAGGGCGTCGAACGAATTGACGTCGAAGAATATAATCGTTCGAATGCCTAATGAAATAATTTGGGGACTTAAAGACATCCGAGGGGGCTAATGAGGCGGATGGTCGATTTTAATGGTCGCGTGCTGGGGTCAAAAATTGAAGCAGCGAGACCCCCAGGGCGTGCAGAATTGCTTTGTGTTGAAATTCAACGGGACTTATACCGTGACATATAAAAAATGTCGGCCTTGAGAAAAAGCTCACTTTCGTCCGAAATCCGTTATGCTTTATTTTTGTTACATCTTTACCGTAGAATCCAATGAGATAATTTGCTATGAGGCACGAAGGTCAATCGTGACCCACATGAGCTCTTAAGTAGCGATTAGTATGCAGAGATCACCAGCATAGACCGAAGAAAAGCATTTAAAAAGAGATGAGCTTTTAAAATTCGTACGAAAAGATATTACAATAGCAGCGACTTGAAGGAGGTCATCGTAAATGAGGACATTCGGGAGAAAGGATTTCAGACGGCTTGCAAAAGAATCGGTTGAGACTTCGAGAACTGGAAAGTTGCAGTAAGGCTTCACCGACCCGAAACATTCGACCTAATAATTTTGAAATGCTGCATCCAAATATGAATATTGCAATATGTAGCACTTTAATCAATCCATACATTATCCAAGAATTCTGGATAGTAATGACCTCATAAAATAATGATGACCCTATGGTAATATACTATCTTTGTGGCATGAGAGGCCATTACTACCAGGAAGTATTAATCCCCTCATAATTATTAATATAATTTTAAACAAATCAATAATGCTAGAACTAGTTTCTGAATTTCATCAATAAAATATTAAGCTTAAATCCATCCACATATTATTTTAGAGAAAAGTTATGAATGTGCGAATTGTAAGAAGGTCACATGTTTGATTGTGTCATTTATTTTAATCTATAAGTTAGCTTAAGAAAGTTCTTTTGCAACGAGATTTTATATATCCTGTTCTTCTATATATATCAATAGGCTTTAAAAAAAGTATAAGTAAGAATCTACGAGGCATATCCCGAAAGTAAGTGTACTGTGACAAAAACGAGCTGTGTTTTTTTAAGGGTTGGTAAGTACTGAGTGGTAAAGAAGGATCACCTGACAAAGCGAGCATATCAGGAACACAAGTACGTAAATTTACGTTGCAGTGTTCAATTGCGTGAAAGATGTCGGAAAGAAGTTCTGCCAAGTGCGAAAGGTGAGGGTTTTCTGAGCTCTCTGAGACCCTAAAAAAACTCCAAAGAAGCATTCAAAACAAAAGGAAGGATATGCTAACGAGAAGAATGTGCTTATTGCATGACAACGCCCATCCTCACACAGCCTTAGCTATTAAGGCGCTCCTAGACTAATTTAGTTGGGATGTTTTGAACAATCTCCCATATTTCCCCTGACTTGGCGCTTTCGTATTATCATCGTATTGCTTTCCTGAATGGAATTAAATTAAATTTTCAACCAACGAGCAAGTGCAGAAATAGGTACTGAAGTGGCAGGAAGAAACCAGGCGGGAGAGTTCTTCAAAGAGGGCATAAAGAAACTGGTGATAAAAAATTAGTACACTTACTTTCGGGATATGCCTCATATACATCCTATATAATAACAACCACAATATCATTCAAAATTATCATATATTTGCAACTAACCATAATACTTATAATAAATAAAAATATATATCTTGGATACACCGACTATTTCTTATATAATATATCTTTTTCTGATCATTTTCTGCCTTTTGCCACTTCTTCTCCATTTATTGATGAAGGGATCATGTAAACCATCCGAATGGAATTCATTGTTGGTTGGATGATTTAAGGTCTAGCATTTGGGGGTCGTTTTAAATCGATTACAATTTTAAAATTCAAATTCATTTAAACTTTCCTTAATTTACAGAGTATTCTGCATTTCTGGTTGATCATCTGATAAATCTGAATATTATTCATTAAGCATTGATGAACTAAACAATGGAAAAGATTATAATTTAAGAATAACATTAAGAAATATATTCAGAAAGAATATAAGCATTTGGTCATAATTCAATGACGGATAATTGCATTATTTCATAGTGGAAGCCCAAAAAAAGTGTCGTGTTTGTAAATAATTAACTTCGGCTAATAATCATTTGCGATTTTTTTATCGATCAAAAATCAAGTTCTATTCCCACGACCTTTTTACAATAGAAACAATCATACAACGTCATATCATATTGTTAAAAAATGGGTTATTGCGCCTCAAAAAAATTCAATAAATTGATATGCGGATGAAGAAAAATATAAATTTATAGCCAAACGTCAGACTTATTTAGAAATTCAGCATTTACCAAATAATTTTAGTCATTGGCTCAATGATGTTGAAGAACCTCCTTCGTATCGATGTTAAATTAAAATGCATAATCAAAATTCAATATTACATAAAATTTGTAATAAAATCCAATTCGTAGTGATTGTGCATAAATGCATAATAAAATTTTATAACGGTCTTGAGTCTTGTTCCACATAAAGCTCCCATATATGGCAGTCTCTTTATAATCCTGCTCCGATGCTCTTTGTTATTCTCCATCAATATATTCAATTTAAGTAAACTTCACATTATATTTAAATTGCTATGTGAATACCTGAGATAAATCGCCATCGAAGTACTGATATTTATTGTTTTACTGCGAATCTTTAAGACCCTGCACGATCCACGAATAAATGCTGTTATAAAAGACTCGTTTTGTCGTAAAATTCCAAATATCCTATTAAACAGATCGGATTGAATACGCAGCTTCTTGCAAAACTTCTTTCGTCATTTTCCACATCTAGATCATGGAAGACGGTGTTCTGAATATTGCACTCGATACGACCGTCGATAAAATCGTTGATGTTTCATTAAAAACAAATGGTGTGAATCATGAAATCAGTATGCATAAATAGTTATGAAATGAGCATATTTTTATGCGTATAACGAAATGTTAAGAAACACTGCTAGATAATGATCTATTTGGGGAAATGATTAGTTATTATCGTTGCATTATAAATCCTCGATATCGACAGGATAAGGTAAATTTGTATTTATTACTCAAGCTATGTGGAAAATCGACCTTCGACTATATGTACTTGTATGAAAAATCTAGATCAATCATAATAAATACATTTTAAAGCACATTATCAAACAAAAAATAACATGATAAATAAATCAAACGTTGAATGTTGCGGTGATTGATTCATTTTCTTGAAATCTTGCTAGAAAATCATATATGTATATCATTTGAGATTTTTTTAATTGTCTTTTATACTAACGTTTTTTTTATGCGATCTTGGATATATTTTATATAGCTCTTTCAAAGTTATGCGATTTTAAAAATCTTATAAAAAATACCTAATCTTTCAAGGAGTTTTAACATATTTTTTCCAAAATTTTTCGTAATAAAAAAATCTGTAGCAGAGCTACAAAGAAATACATAACGATGAAAACGTTAAAACTTTATTCAAGTACATAATCATTTCATATCAATTTTGAGGCTTGATTCGAGAATATATGTAATTATATGAGAATATATGTAATAAATGCAAGCAAAAAATATTTGCAATGATATAGCATAATAATGAACGCTTTTTGTTCACGTAGAAATACAAATGACAGCTGCCACGACGATGAACTGCAAAATATGCACACTTAAACGTTTAATAATGGAAAATTGAAATCACCACAAAAAATATTTTGGCAGTGATAAATAAGAACTCAAAAAGTTATACAAATACGATGCTACATTTATTAGATTATTCTCATTTAAGTTCGAATTCAAAACTAATACATTTTCGACTGGTTTTCGAATTGGCATATTTCTCCTCCATTATTTCGACGATACATCATGAGCTTTCATTTTGCGCCTATGTGTTTTAAATGCAATAAAAAACTCGTTTAGAAATTTTCAATTTTGTTGTAGTAGAACTCGTCATCCACATTACTGTTTGTAGGATATCCTTATTCGTTTTGGAATACATAATTTCATCGGATGACCTTCTCTTTCGTATTGCTAATTTCGACCGTGCGCTCAAATGCATCGACTCTTAGTGTTCGATCGTTGTATTTCGAAATTGAGTTATCAAACTAGAACAAATCGTGTACTGGACGAATCGTGAAATTCGCTGTATCTTAATAATTCATAATTATTTATGCAATTCATACAAAGCATTCAAAGCTCATCAATATTAACATCGTGAGCTGCGTCTCAATTTCACAAGCACCGAAATCGTATTCAGATAGATGTCATCACGTTTTTGTAATGTGTAGGGTTAATCCTTGAACTTCTTGTGGTTTCAAAATGTATTTATGTGTAGCGTAGGTGTTGATTGATCTCAGCATCCGATATAAGAATGCTCTGATTACACTCTCACGAGAGAAGATTTTGATACGGTGATTCATCTTATTTGTAATAGGTGGCTAGAAGATCGTTCAGATGTAAATTGCAGGAAACATTTATTTGAATAAGAGTGCATGGATGAGGCTTGACTGAGAGAAAGAGATTTTCTCAAACGTTATTGCAAAAATATCATTATATCGATTGAGTAAACGATTGCAACTATTGTTTAATTGCCAAAAATAAATGATATTTGTAATTTATAGCACCGATTGGATTCAATTCGATATTAATATTGCTGATTGCTGAAAATTACTTTCTAAGAGCTAAAAATGTATGTCTGGAGGCGCAAAATTAATGATTTTCTAATATTATAACAACATAGGTCACGATTTACTGCAACACTTTATAATTATATTAAATCTTATCCAATGATCCACTACCATACGAAATTTATCGTAGCCTTAAATATAAAGTAATCAAATTGCTGTTTTGTCAAATATTTGTCGAATAGAGTTCGAAATACACATAAAAATTATTAAGAACAACATAAAACCATTTTTGATCAAAATGTTCTGCGACTTTCCTTCAAGGCAATAAGATAAATATTTTTATTATATTATAAATGATCTTAACTTAATTATAATATGCATGACATACATTATTAAAATCTTGTTTTTACAACATTTAAAACTTTAAATGCGTTTCCAGATACACGGTGTTATGCAAATTCGCTAAACAAATTAAATTTGGGAGTTTTTCAGTGATTTATTTTTAAAAAATCAGTCGCTTTTTCCATCATAATCTTAGCATTAAAATCATTAAAAACTTCTATTCCTATAATGTTTTAGCAAATTCTGCTATTGTGATATTCAAACAAAGTCCATTTAAAGCACAACAACTTACAGAAATACAACTGTCAGACCAATAAACGATAATCGCTGATACATTTAGTTTAAATACAAGTTTATACATATTATAAAAGGGAAATGATTATATATTGCATTTCCATTTGCACTAAAGATCGTAGGTTGAGTCCCAATGAGGCACGTTTAATACGTTTGGAAGATTTCGCCATTAAATTTTCTAGATGCAAATGCAATTGGTTATTGATCACGGTCGTTTAAGTACCGTTTGAATCAGTTCATCGTATATAATTAAACTTGAACTTCTATTTTTTTGTATGTATTTTTTTGATATGCAATCTATTCTAATGGCTTATATAATATACTATGACGTAAATGTGTCAGATCCACTGTTATATTTAAGATTATATCGTATTGTTTCATTTTGGGTTTCTCACATTTGATTATGACGAACAAAGGAGATAATCGGTGCACGTAAAGCTCACACGGTCAAGTTTAAGTTTAGGGAATGATACCGCCTACTTGTTCTGATTTTCATACAACTGTAAATCCACAAAAATATTACATAACGTCATTTTTTGTATACATTTTGTAGATTTAATCAGAGGAAGTGCTTCATTTAATCGTGTTTTCTTTAATTACCCTTTTACTCAAACAAGCTGAAGTTCAGCCTTATCCATTAAGCAGTAAGATGTACTCCATAAGGCGTAACTGAGGTTAATTAATTTAAAACGATTAACGGAAATAAGTGTGTGTATGGGCGATATTATCTGCCCTCGGAAAATAGCGGATTTTTTTCGTCGCAAGTAATAAAGGATGAGAAAATCTTCCGCGAAAAAAATGTACAACAAACGTTAACGGTTGAGAGACCGTTCATAGCGACTTGCATTATGGTAACAGTGTCAATCCGACAGACAATGCCAGCAATGTATTCAACTTGAGATTCCTGCATAATTCTTTCATTATTCCGTATCTTATTAAGAATGAAACTGAGGAAGAAGAAAATACAATTTCCTAGACTTTTTGTTAATATAAAATCAATGAAATCTGCAAATGTTGGGATAAAATGCGAATGAAACAATCGACCGTGCTATTGAAACCATAACATTTTTTTGTATTGATCGTAAACAATCACTCTTTTGAATAAGGACAATTGAACTTCCCGTTTATATATATTTTTTTAATAATGAATGGCGAAATCATTATATTTTCATAATTAGAGTTCAATTCCAGATTTTGATTAAACTTCAACCTACCAACAAATTGGAATCACTATGTATCTATAACGTCCACTTCTAATAATGAATATGACAGATAAATTTGCCTTATTATGGATAATATTATGTTACAAATGTATTCTATTCCAGCCCTTTTTAGTCGAGGAATATATTTAAATCCAAATGAATATTTTACTCAAATTTTATCAAAATGATCGATTACGCTTTTTTTTCTTCGAATCGATGATCCACTATGGATTTCAATCCTTTTTCACGCAACTTTTCAAGAAATTCATCTACTAATTAATTTGATGTTATTTATGTAATATATCTATCGTAGTATAGGAGGAAACGATATCATTTGTGTAATTATTCCTACAAAGCTGATTTTTTCCCATTTTGTCGTTTTACTTTTGTAAGTAAACAAAAAAGCTTCTTATTATAAATATGATTATGTGTACTTAATATGGCAATGTTTGAGAGTTGCAATTTATTTATTAAATTCAGTCACACAGCAAACTTTAGCCACGTCTACTGAAACCATAGCCAACTTGTATCGAAAGTTAATAAAAAGAAATTAACAATAATTAACTTAAGGCGTCTTCTCACTTTAGGCGCCTCAAAAATAGGCCATTTTCGTGATTTTTTTTCGAGGATTTTCGCTAAAAATTATGAGATAAAATGGATCTTATGTAATAAACATATCTTTCAAGTACATGAAAAAAAAATATTTTTATTTTTTGGAACAATTATTATAATAAAACAGTAGCATCGAAAAACTCGTGTAGAAATGTTATGTTCGTGGCTTGTTGATGGTAAAAAAATAAAACAGTTTTAGATTCAGTATATCAGTGGCTATAACGCATATTATCAGATTTTTGATATTCGCAAAAATAACAAAATGGCACACGTTTTTCGAAAAAGTAAAAAATAAACGCGTTTTTTTTGCAGTTTTTTGTAAAAAAAAATTACTTAAAATCAAAATTTCAAAAATCTGATGATATGCGCTATATCCATAACTATGAAGAATATGTCATTCAAATTTCATGACAATCGGCTGGATAGTTTCCGAAATTTCATCAACAAGCCACCAAAAAACCTTGTTTTGAGATAAACGCGTTTAAAGTTTTGGTTGCAGAAAAATTGCCCAGACACAGCTGTTGAAACACTCGTTGTTATTTTGGGTATTTCCTCCGAAGATCTTCATAAATCGGTTTCAAAACCTCATGAACATCCTCAGATAGAGCAGAAGGCTATTTAAAAGTTTCTATCTGATTGTTTTTCACCACTTTCTTGTACTTGCACCATGAGTCTGAACAACATGTATGCAGCCGGGTGCTCTCAGGTAGTCACCTAACGGTCGCCCAAAAAATGTAGTTAAACTCGTCCAATCTTTATGAAATTTCGATATAACATTTTTGAAGATATGTACTTTCAAAATTTAAAATAAAATAAAAATCGATTTTTTTAAATTTGTAAAGTGAGAAGACGCCTTAAACTACTTATAGACAAAAAGGCAGATTTGCTTTTGATTTATATTGTATAAACACTGACTGAAACAAATATTAGCAAAATTTCGACCGCTGCTTCCCGTATTACAATCAAATATTGACCTGATGGCTCAGTTTTTGGAAAATTAATGTAAAATTTATAAGTTTATAAGTAATTTAGAATGTAAATCGTGACCTATAAAGCTAAAATTCAAATCTACAAAAAAATATGTTTGGCGATGATAACACGGTCATATCAATGTCAAAATAACAGAAGAAGTATATCTCGAAGTATCAAAATTTGTCCACTTTACCACTTAATTCGACCATGTGCATCGTTTGCCAAAAGCTTATGATACATATTAAAATATATTAGTCTACCGTGGGATACTTTCATAAAATCACCTGCACTATTATACCGCAAACTGGCTACAAATCAAATCTGACAGTTGGTATCTAGTAGTCCACATCCATTACTAATTCCAATATTCGTACGCCGAATGAATTGAAAAGTTGCATAGAATTTTTCTGCGTTGTGTATTTTAGAAATTAACATCCATTCACTTTTTTGCCATTCCAATTTATCAAATATTTCGATTCAATATACACACATAATGACGTCTTTCATGTGTTATTGGTTTGTTTGAGCGATGCGTCTCTTGCGATTCGGGATGCACTTTCTCGCATCACACACCAAGAAAGTCGTTAAAACCAGCTTTTAGCAAGTCAAAATGCAATTTCTCTTCATTAATGTGTCAAGGCTGATTGTTATAGTGTCACCTGGAATCGGTCACGGAAAATTAAGTACACCAACAACCGTGATAATCATGTATTGCGTCAGTTATCTTTTGTGCCCCAGTTTAAAGTGAACCGGTTGCGATTGCAGTTGATTCTTCGTTAACAGTTTTTTTAGACTTAATGTAGTCTTCTTCCACTCACGAACCCATTAATTATTTCTTCAGATTCAGACGTACTCAACAATCGATGCTTATGGAGTCACACGTGAGAAACGCCACCTTCTATAGAACGTAACCTCCTAGGTCACTACACCTGTCATTACTAACAATTGTTGTATATCATTATCACTGTATATACTAAATACAGACAAGTGTTACCAAATCCATTCTATTGTGGTTGTAAAGCTGTTGAATACAACAAAATTTCTTTATATTTAGCTGACAAGTCCCAACCAGCTATTATTTGCGGGCTTAATCAAAATATTTACATATTATCCATTATCCAACATTATTCTATAGAGGCGGAGGCACAAATGCGTGCCAATGACGGCTTCGTGTGGGTCTGATAACCACTGGATTACGGAAAGTCCAAAAAAAGGAAAAGCATAATCTGATGAAAACATAAAGTCGAAATTCTTGTTCAAGATCTTTATTTTCTGTGGAAAAAGAGTTCTCAGCTGCGAGATGGCTGAGGAAACCAGCAGTCTCTGTCTTGTGGACTATGCACTAATGTATTAGAGTAAAAAATTAATAATCCCGATTCAAAACGAAGAGAAATTCACAATATCTCAAATTCATCCGAATTGATCACGAAAACTTTCAGCGTTCGACTGGACAAACCGTCCAATTTGCCAACTGCCATTGAATCGATTTTAATGCTTTTTTTTCTTATATCCATCTCTTCAAAGATGGAGAAGCTCAAATCATGACATAGAAAGCGGCTTAATTGTGATCGACCCTAGATTTCACTCCCAGATTGCACTCTCGCAATGAAGACGTAATTCATCCCAAGAACTTTGCATGCTCTAATAACTGAAATACGTGTGAAATCCGGGCTCCAGCCAATCAACCCAATTTTTCTACAAATTATTCTTAAACACTACAATTAAAGCGATCCACAGTGCATAGAAAGTAAAATGACATCATGATGATGTCTTGACGTCATAAGATGTTAACGATGCACAAGCAAAATCGATTCCAGGTTAATCGTACACATAATGGATGCGTACGAATAGCCAAAGTAACACAAACCTATCAAAGCCTCACTTATAATTCAAAGCTACAATTTTGACAGGCGATGAATGTAAAACATGATTTTATTCTGATCATCCACTAAAAAAAATAAAGACGATACTCATAGGCACATTTTTTGTGCATTACTTTTGCTAACATAATTCAATATGACACTCGCATCAAATTTAACATGTAAATGTTCACGCTTTATATCATTTATCCAGAGTGATAAATATGAAAATTATAATGAGCTTTGTGTAAATATTTTTTATGGTCATTTAATCAATGCTTAAATATTCACGCTTAAAATATAATGATGGAATTCCATTTTCAAAGGTTAATTTTGATAATCAATTCAAGATCAATACAAGACAAGCTTGCTTATTTACGTATTACATTATGGGTAATTGTCAAATTATAAATTGGTACCATTTGGGCAAATATACACACATTTTGGTTGCTAAAAACTGGACATCGGTCTTTCATTCATGACACGATTCATAAAATATGTTTTAAAATCATCTCCACGAGTGATTTGCTTAGGGGATATTTTTTGAATGCATTTATTTCGCAATCAATATTATTTCTCAAAATTGAACTTTACAAAAGTCGAACAAGGAAAATTTGTAATCGTTAATTGGCAGCAAATAAAAATTATATAGAGAAATTTATATTTTCCTATTGATGAATTAGCATTTTTGGCAAATCGTACATGTGATCATTTTAATACTTGTTTAGATAAAAATAGATAATCGTGTTTATTATTTATTTCCTTCAGTAATCCAGCATACATGAGAGATCATTTACGTTCATCGTCCAATTTTAAGTATACACTCAAACCTCTTTTTGTGCGATTTCGAAGTTGTGCGGTTTTTTTGATAGCAATTTTTTATTTTATAAAGAGTACGTATCAATATATTTTGGATAAAATATGAAATAAATCATCAACAAATGTGGGAGTGTAAATCATATTCCATTTTTATTCTAGTTTAGAATATTGAAAAAAATGATTTGTTTCTTGCATTTTTGCATGTTTCGACTTTTAAAAATACATTCTCCAAAGGAATTTCCAAAATTCCAACTACTTACGAAGTTATAGCGACAACTCGGCTGGTCCTACCAAAATGAAATCTTTTAACGCGTTTTCTCGAAACTACTTTTTCAACACGGTTGACAACATATCTCAAGTTTGAATTAATTCATTTATGTATTTCAAACTGGGTAAAAATCTTTTGTATATAACCCTGTATTATTCATACCAGATTTATGTCAAAATTTATTTTTTAACTATTTAAAAAAAATTAAAACTGTGACAAAAATTGACTAGTCTGAATTTTCTTCACATCGCCCACCAATCTTCCCAAATCCAATGATCAACACTTAACCATTTAAGCGCATTCTCAATCTCATATCCTTATATCAACGACGCTAATTACGTCAGGATCGTGCAATTTCTTTTGCCTTAATTAAAATTATATAACACATAAACCGTAGGCTGTTGAAATATAGACGTAATTAGATTATCTCACAAGCAACGATTCTTTTTTGTATTCTTTGAACGTTGATTTTGGCCTATTTCAAAAGTATTCGTGAGTAAATAAATCCAATAAATTGGTATACCCTGACGAGACGATTAATCTCTTTCTGTTAATGTTGAATCAGATGTTTCCAATTTGGCAAACAAATGACGAATTTTGTTGGTCATTTAATACATTTTGGCCATGCTCATTATTTTTCGTTGCAAAAAAACGCTAATTGTTTCATGAACTAAATTTACAAATGCATCGATAGATTTTTCGCTAATAAATTGATCGATAACATTTATCGCGTTAATAACGTCAAATAACGATATAAAGCTATGTTACAACAGTATAAATATGATTTAATAAAGACGATACATAATTCTTAGAAGTCTGATCAAAGGAGCGAACGAAAATAAGTGTTGTCTCATTCTTTATTTACAAAAACGACATAAATTATGGTTTTCTTTGAAAGAAAACATCTGTCGACAAGCGCGTATTTGCAATCAATTAATATACGTTAACCTCAAATGACGGCTGTATACAAGCATTGCAAATATTTATTGAAATATTTTATCGTTAATACGTCAATTCATTATCGACAACAATTAAAATCAAAATGAAAATTTGTGTTCATTTAAATAATTCATAATCAACGGTCCTAAACGGAACTCGAACGCTAATCATCTTCATACACCAAAATTTTGATTAATTTCGTATTGACCAAATAATTTGAATACAAATTTTAGATGGGAGAATATCTGTGAATGCAGCATTGATGAACAGTGACATTTTTGATATTTTCAAATATTTTTTTAACGATTATTGCAAATCCAATCCTTATAGGCAGTCCTGCACGACTTTACTAATCGTCTTACTTAAATAAAACCAATAAATTTTAATAAATCCGGATTGAGACCATCGATGAAAAATATTAACACATTTCAGGTCGCTGTGTTTCGCATAAAAGCAGAATTTCGAAAGCTTTGCAAAATACTACGTTCTTTGTAAAAATCGATATAATTCTTAAGCTAGCAAACAGATTAAAACAAATTTTTTTGAATGTCTTCGTGAAGACTTACTGCATAAATACATATTAGTATAACAGTGAATTTCAATCTGTTGTGCGCTTATCTGCGTTACAAAACATCCAACGTTATGCAAAGTAGAAAAAGCAGAAATAATGTGAACAATAATATTGTTATCCTTGAACGTAAAATAGTTGCTACATAAGAGCTTAAAACACGAGAATAAATTGACTTTTATACATATCACATGCATAGTTTAAAACCACGTTGTAGGAATCGCACAAAAAAAGCTATGACGCCTATAAAAAGCGAAGATGCGTTTATGGATTTTAAAACCTACATCACTTTGAAAGATTTATATAAAATATACCCAAAATAGCACAAAAAAATTATATCTCAAATCCACCAAAGAAATAGTCATCATTTTAATTACAAACTATCGCAGTATGATAATTTTCGTTTCAATTTTCGATATGACTCAAAATCACTGTCTTCTTTGGAAGATATTGTATGCGCAGTGTCAATGTCGTCATTGTTCTGTGTAGATTTTTCTTTCTAACAATAACTTTTTTAATATGTAAAGATGTTGCTATAATCCCTACCTCAAAAATAATCACAAAATGCCGACTATTTAAAAAAAAGAAGTAAATTTTGACACAAATCTGGTAGGTACAATAAAGAGTTATATAAAAAAAAGTTCATACCTAATTTGAAGTAAATCAGTTAAATAAAATTTAGGATCAACTGTATTGAAAAAACTCCGTAAGTAATTGAAATTTTGGAAATGTTTTTAAAGGATGTACATATTAATTAAGGTTAAAATATTGAAAAAAAATACAAGTTTTTAAAAATTCTATTTTTTAGAATTCTATAAAGGGTTTGGTCGTAATTCAGATTTAGCAGATGCAACGTGATTTAAACAGTCCAAAATTGTATTTTTTTTTCCAAATTTCGGTTAGTGTTGATGATTTATTTTCTATTTAATCCAAAATATTTCGATACGTACTTTTCATGAAATTAAAAAAAATGCTTTAAAAACCGCATAAGTTCGAAATCGCACAAAAAGAGGTTTGAGTGTTTAAGAATTAGTTTTCGTCATATGTTGAACCATTTTAGATCGAAAACGTATTACATCCAAGGGGTATACATATGCAATATAAATGTAAAGCACAGTATTTTTATAAATGCGTTTAAATATAATAAAAAAGGAGTGTATATGGTATAATTTACTTTAATCGACAAAATTACATTATTATAAATATTACTAATTTTGTTCCTTCCATAATTTTCAAGATCACCATGTCATTTTTTCAACAAGCTCTTTGTTCCCGGAATAGCACATATAAGAATGCTATACAAGAGCAGATGCTTATAAATTATATAATATTTCATCATCAATCGTTCAAAGACTCGGTATTAATTAGCACTTTTTTTCCCAATGAAGATATACTATGGTTTATTCAGAATTATTTCATATTATCCACAACAAGACCTTTTGCACCATGATTATCATATTTCAAGGTGGTTAATGATCGGATGTATGGTGGTGCAACGAACTTGTTCCGAGTCTATTTTTTATCCCGTATCAATTATTCGTCGAAAGAAAAAGGCTTTGGTAATCATGATATATGGGTTTTTCATATTGGCTACTATTCATGGGAGTCGTGTTCGGCCTATTATTAAATTTTACTCTTATTCTTCGCCATTGTATAGCAATCGCATTGATGATGATGTTTTTTATTATGATTGGTACGTGTTATAATAGGCTAGGATATGGTTTTTAAATCTAAATTGGCGTTCAGGCTTATTCGATTTTAATCTGCTCCATGATATATATTACTAAAATATATAATAATTCCATTATCTCGTATGAGGTTTTGAGGGGAGATCAAAAAATATAATTCCCACAGGCTATTTAATTTCGGCGCTAGAAGTCCCGCATTATACATAAGATGAATACATCGGAAATAAATCAAAATTTACAATGAATGCGAATTTTCCATTCGTTAAATACAAATATTATACACAAATCAACGACAGTAACAGATTAAATCCCAACTTATTTGAAATTATAAATTTTAAAAAGCATAAGATCGACTTGAAAGAGTAGAGGCACTGAAATGCTTGCTCTTGGTCATTGCCTTGTCGAGTTGGAAGATTTTCAAGATCCAAATATAGGATCATATTTAATTCACAGAGAATTTTAATAATAGCAACCAAATTTTTACATCCATTTCAACAAAACAAATTTTTATTTCAGTCAGTGTTTATACAATGTAAATCAGGAATGTTACAGTTTATCAAGCGTTCAATGTTACAGACATTAATAACAATTTTCGAAATTTAAATATTAAATTAAACTCTACAAAGCTGCTTTTTAACTACAAATAGTTTACGTTAATTATTGTTAAATAAGAGTCGTCTACTTCTGATGCAAGTTGATATTATATCATGACATTAAAACCACAAAATAATAGCCAAAATAATATCACTGCTTCTCGCACTATAATAATTTGACTCAGTGAACGACCATGATTAAGTAGGAACATGCTCGGATCGTAATTTGGGTTACATTCACACTTTGTATTTTTTAAATTAAACGCAATCCAGTCATTCCATTTCTACATTATTTTGTAGAAAATTTACAAGCTCTCTGATACGTTTTGCACGTATCAAAGTTCAATATTAAAATTGCTGTATAAGCACAGCAAAATTGAACGAGGAGATGTGATCACGTCCAACAGATTTAAGGTCGTTAATCCTTGATGGACTGTTATCCCGATTTGTCCTGAAGTAAACGTTCAGGATGTTGGTGCATTACCTGGTTTATTACATGCATTAATTTTAACGCATCATATTAATGTTGCATTATTGCACTTAAATTGCGTGCCTTAAAGACTAGAAATCTGTTTCTGTGATAAAATCGTACGTGTCTCGAAGCATTCATTTTAAAAAGCATCATTGTCAAATCAATTTCATTTTCATTATCTTAATTTAAGAAGCAGACAATTTCCCTATTGAAATGCAGGATGGTAACAATTTTCGTTGATTTGTGTGAAATTTGTGGAACGCATCGTGTATTGTATTCAGATCACTTTCTATTGTACTTTTTTGTACTATCGCTTTCAAACTGATGATGATACGCTTATTTTTTTCATGATCTATTTAACGAAATGATTTATTTTTGTATTATAGTTAAGTGCCCAAAGAAAGTATTGACATGATTCCGTGTTATGACTATTTTTTTTCAATGTGGAAGATATGTTTGAGAGCAAGATTCATATGAAAATACATATATAAATACAATAAATCTATATAGGAATACGAACTGTGACCTAGTCAATAGTTCAAAAACATCTTAATTATTTAATTAATTTAAATAAATACGATTTTTCGTTCTTCATTGAGTGGACTAGATCAGCATAGAACAATCAATACATATATCTTATCTAAGTATTAAACCAACCGATTTTTGTCTTATTGAATTAGGTATCTATTCCTTCCCACAATCCTTACAAAAATGTTGGAAAAGTCATCCCCTGTGAATAGTAGGATATACCTGAACAAACAATCGCAACAGAATTTTCATAGTAATGATATTAAACAAATTCGTTGAACTAATTGTTGCAATCATATAAACATTTAATAATTTTCTACCTATGCCAAATTAACGACAATTACTTAACAACTTTAATAATAATAAATTCCAATTCTTTTGAATCATAATCCTTTAAATTCTCAATGATAAAAGGCCCCATTAACGTTGAAGCAAAATAAAAATGTACTAAACAATAATTATAATTGTTTGAACAGTCTGCAGGTGTTAATACCTCTCATAAAATACAAAGGCGTCAGTACTTTTCTAACCGTTTGTCGAACATCCACGAATTAATTCGATATATATATATGTTGAATATTAAGGATTTTGCGAAGTCATTACCAATTCAATAGGGTTATCGACTAAAACCAGTGCTTGCAACAGCCAGCAAAATGAATTCATATATCATTTTAATAACGGTGCTTGCCTTTTGTCATTCGGCAGTTGGAAATTCTGAAGGTATTTTGCAAAAAAATACGTTTTATTCGACATATCATTTTAAAATTTGAAAAGTTATATTTTTGTGTTATTTTGTGTTCAAGTGCAATGTCCCGCGAATGAGCATTTGGAGGCATGCCCTAATTTATGCATGGAAAATGCATGTGACAAAATAGCAAAAACAATCCATTGTCCTGATGTTACGACATGTGTTCCAGCATGCGTTTGTGACATGCACCATTGGAGGAATTCCGCTGGAAAATGTGTCATAGTCGATGAGTGCCGTGAGCTTTTTTTTTGGCGAGAATAATTATATGTCTTAATGGAGATTACTATCAACAACTATCAAAAAATATTTTATTTTAGCTCCAATTATATGCACTAAAGAAAATACAGAGTATGTTTCCTGCCCACCGTATTGCCTGGATCAGTCTTGTAAAAGTATCTATGATCGTATTATGTGTCCGATGATTGCTATTGAAACGGAATGTCGTCCAGGATGCCTTTGTAAAAGAGGTTTTCTGAAAGATATTAATGGGAAATGCATACCAGAGCATCTATGCCGTGAGTATTTAATACTATTTTTACCATTATCTTCTTATTATGGTTCCATAACCGCAATTGGATATGAGCAATCCTCATCTAAAACTTTTCTAGGAAAAGGATATTTTCCATATCGTGGTTTTCCATTGCCTTCCAAACATGATAAAGATAAGATACAATTATTTATTTATATTTATAGCACAAAATAATCTACAAGTGAGTAGCGAAATTATCGTAATTTTTGAATCATATAAAATATTTACACTTTCAGATCCAGGAAAACAGAGTTAACCTGGATCAAAACAATAGAGCAAAAATATTAATATTAATATTTTCGATCTCCCAGATTTGATTCTTCAGTGAAATTGTATCCACAAATTCTATTCTTTAGAATAAGAATTCAGGGTCTAATTCACTAAAGCAACACTTTCGATGAAATTTGTCATTTAAGTTCGAAAAACATAAGCATTTCCTATTTTACTGACAAAGACTAATTTGTGATAATTATTAAAACATCCTCTCTACGAATTTAAAACTTCTCTTATCAGGAAAAAGGTAGATATGAAATTTGATCAAATATATACGATAATTTTCAATAATAGTCTTATCCATATATATTTAATTTAATATGGAAATAAAACAAACAAATATAAAAATTGAAAGTTCCTTAGATTCTGATCGAACTTGTTTTCCAATTTTTCAGACTATTTCGTAATTATATTTTATGAACTCTGATTGTTTTTGACATGATGGACTTTGGTCTCGATATTGGCCCTAAGATATATGATTGAAGGCTTATCTTCGAATAGCTTTAAGTATTGTATCTGAATATATATCTAAGCCTTAAAAATTTCTATGCAATCCTAGGTATAATGGGATTTTTCCGATCGCATTGAATTTATAGCCTGGCATGAAGTTATTTGAATTTAAAACTGCATGCCAAACTCTAAAAATGCAAACGAAGAACCATAGTCACCGAATCACAAATCTCAACCCGAACACGTCCTTACTTTATGATGATCACTTGCTGTTCCAGTTTATTGATTGACTTTTTCTTTAAAATTTGTTTTTTCTTGTGTGTATTCACAAAGTGAGTCTTATTGAGAATTTTTCACTCAATAATGCTGCGTTTTGGTCTTATTTAACGTTTTGAACTAGTGTACAATAACTATTTAGGACTTGTTAATCAATATAAAGCAGCGGTTCTTAAAAAGAGGTCCGCGGACCCCTGGGGGTCCGCGAAGCCATTTCCGGGGGTCCGCGAAGATATAAAAAAACATTTATCTGTAGTTTAATAATATATTTTCGTGAAATTATTTACAGAAAACATTATAAGTAGAACTATTTTGGCCAATAAATGTTTGTTTGTTTGAAAAATTAAGTCACAAGGGTTGGGATGAGGTTCACCAAAAAAAAAAATTGTTCAAGAGGGGGTCCGCGAAGGAAATTTTGCTCCAAGAGGGGATCCGCGGACTACATAAGATTAAGAAGCGCTGATATAAAGCAATAATTATGTTTGAATTCCATTATGAATGTCTTTTTTTATGGCTTAAAATGATGATGCTAAATGTTTAACCAATCGTTTTTAGCATGTCCAATTAATGAACATATGGACCTTTGTGCAAACAAAGTTGCGCAAAAATTTTGCTCCGAAGGAAAATTTGAAAATTATATTGGCGAAAAACCTGAAGAACCATCTGAATGCCGTGTAGGATGTATCTGTGACAAGCATTATTGGCGATATGGATCCCAATGTGTTAAAGTGAATCAATGTCGTAAGTTATGCAGTATTTCTAGATACAATAAAATATAAAATTAGAATCATTAAACTCAGTGAATAACACAAAGCTTAAAATATATATACTTTAGCTCCAAAGAACTGTACTAGTGTGAATGGAATATATTCGATGTGTCCACCATATTGCTCGGATTACTCATGCGATAGCATTTACCGTGAGCTTGATTGTCCTCCCAATGATGATCCAGAATGTGAGCCTAGATGCATTTGCAGAGAAGGCCTTTTGATGAATGCCGATGGAATATGTGTCGATGTGAGTAAATGCCGTAAGTATTTTCATTTTTTAATTTCAATATTACTTAATCGAAAGATCAACCAAATCATTTTTATCCTTGTAGCTGAACCAACACCCATTCGTGGCGAGGGCGCAAAAAATGACCAATGCATCGCACTTGACAGAAAAATGGATTTGCTTGAATTAAACACTGATAAGGACATTAAAACATGTATTAATCAATTCATTACTGATTTGGATGAAAATGGTATAATTGTGTTAATATCAAAAAATATATTTATCAAATTTCCCTGTCATTTATATTGCAACTTCTTTGGAGTTTTATTAAATGTATTATAGTTATATTTGAATTAAAAAATATTATTTTTAAGTCGCCATGATTTTTGCAGCTTCGGGAAATGCAGATAGTATTACAGCCTTAAAGAAAAGCATCAAGGATTGTTTATTAAGTGAGTTGTGAAATTTTAACTTTATCAAATCCACTAATGTCCAAAAATGCATCAATTATCTTATCAATGGATTTCAGAACGTTTTCCTGATAATAAACACAAAGCAATGAAGAAAATGAAAGTTAAGCTCACAAAACGTAAAAACATGGAGCAATGCGTGAATCGATGTATAACTGATTTAGAAACAAATGGTACATAATATTTTAATATCAATAATAGATATATTCGATGAAATTTCACATAAATTTCCACTTAATTATTATTTTTTGCAGATTCTAATAATCAAAATAAAATAGCAGCTCTAAAGAAATGCGCTAGGGGGTGTTTGTTAAGTTGGTTATTAAATTTATGCTAGTTTTTTTTTCATATTTTATACTTTCATAGCTATCTCATATTAATATCTCACTTACTATTTTCAGAATTTTTACCTAATAACCAAGGCAAGATATTGAAAAAAATGAGAATTCGTTTCCAGAAACATTCAGATTGTTCTAAAAACAATATAGCAAATTACTTAGATTATTTCAAAAAATCGATTGTAGCATAAATGCAAACTTCGTTAAATAAATGAAATTGATGATAAATTATGACGTTTTAATATATTTTATAACAAACATCCATTATTATGGCTTAATATCATACTTTATTATATTCGCAATGATAAATTTATTATTCAATACTTCCTACTCAATGTTTGTCAACCTCTTTGTCTAAAATATTACGTTACAAAATTGCCAATCATTTTGGACAAACATAAAATCAATAGCAAGGACTGTGATACGTTTGTCCGGTTTGTGTTTTAAATATTAATACAATGACGTATTATTTTTGAGCATTTTTATTAGATCCTGAACTCTTATTATAAAGGTACCAAAAATCCGGGAGACATTAACTTTCGGAGGGATAAGCATGTGGCGCATCTTCTCCCGGGTGTTGTTTTATCTTAGATTGATAAGCTTGACCTTGTCATTAGTCAAATTAACAAAAACAAAGTGAAGATAAGCAAATGCGAACGAGATTCATATGAAAATACATATATAAATACAATAAATCTATATAGGAATACGAACTGTGACCTAGTCAATAGTTCAAAACATCTTCATTATTTAATTAATTTTAAATAAATACGAATTTTCGTTCTTCATTAAGTACACTAGATCAGCATAGAACAGTCAATACATATTATATATCTTATCTAAGTATTAAACCAACCGATTTTTGTCTTATTGAATTAGGTACCTATTCCTTCTCTCAATCCTTACAAAAATGTTGGAAAAAGTCATCCCCTGTGAATAGTAGGATATACCTGATCAAATAATCGCAACAGAATTTTCATAGTAACGATATTAAACAAATTCGTTAAACTAATTGTTGCATTCATATTAACATATAATCATTTTCTACATATGCCAAATTAACGACAATTACTTAACAACTTTAATAATAATAAATTCCAATTCTTTTGAATCATAATCCTTTAAATTCTCAATGATAAAAGGCCCCATTAGCGTTGAAGCAAAATAAAAATGTACTAAACAATTATTATAATTGTTTGAACAGTCTGCAGGTGTTAATACCTCTCATAAAATACAAAGGCGTCAGAACTTTTCTAACCGTTTGTTGTACATCCACGAATTAATTCGATATATATATGTTGAATATTAAGGGTTTTGCGTAGTCATTACTAATTCAATAGGGTTATCGACTAAAACCAGTGCTTGCAACAGCCAGCAAAATGAATTCATATCTCATTTTAATAACAGTGGTTGCCTTTTGTCATTCGGCAGTTGGAAATTCTGAAGGTATTTTGCAAAAAAATACATTGTATTCAACATATCATTTTAAAATTTGAAAATGTTTATTTTTGTGTTGTTTTGTGTTCAAGTGCAATGTCCTGCGAATGAGCATTTGGAGACATGCCCTAATTTATGCAAGGAAAATGCATGTGACAAAATATTAAAGACAATCCATTGTCCTGATGTTAAGACATGTGTTCCAGCATGCGTTTGTGACAAGCACCATTGGAGAAATTCTGCTGGAAAATGTGTCAGAGTCGAAGAGTGCCGTGAGCTTTTTTTTTTGGCAAGATTAATGGAGATTATTATCAACCATTATCAAAAATTATTTTATTTTAGCTCCAATTATATGCACTGAAGAAAATACAGAGTATAATTCCTGCCCATCGTATTGCCTGGATCAGACTTGTAAAAGTATCTATAATCGTCGTATGTGTGCTTTGTTTATGCTTGATTTGGAATGTCGTCCAGAATGCCTTTGCAAAAGAGGTTTTCTGACCGATATTAATGGAAAATGCATACCAGAGCATCAATGTCGTGAGTATTCAATATTATTTTTACCATTATCTTTTTGTTATGGTTCAATATCCGCTATTGGATATAAGCAATCTCCATCTAAAACTTTTCTAGGAAAAGGATATTTTCCATTGCCTTCCAAACATGATAAAGATAAGATACAATTATTTATTTATATTTATAGCACAAAATAATCTACAAGTGAGTAACGAAATTTTCGTAATTTTTGAATCATATAAAATATTTACACTTTCAGATCCAGGAAAACAGAGTTAATTCGATCAATCAATTCGATCAATTTCGATCTCCCAGATTTGATTCTTCAGTGAAATTGTAACCACAAATTCGATTCTTTAGAATAAGAATTTAGGGTCTAATTCACTAAAGCAACACTTGGTCAACATAATTATATTGCCCGATGAAATTTGTCATTTAAGTTCGAAAAACATAAGCATTTCCTATTTTACTGACAAAGACTAATTTGTAATAATTATTAAAACATCCTCTCTATGAATTTAAAACTTCTCTTATCAGGAAAAAGGAAGATATAAAATTTGATCAAACATATACGATAATTTTCAATAATAGTCTTATCTGTATGCATTTTATTCAATATGGGAATAAAACAAGCAAATATAAAAATTGAGAGTTCCTTAGATTCTGATCGAACTTGCTTTCCAATTTTTCAGACTATTTTACAATTATATTTTATGAATTCTGATTGTTTTTGTCATGATGGACTTTGGTTTCGTTGTTGGCCCTACGATACATGCTTGAAGAACTATTTTCGAGTAGTTTGAAGTATTGTATCTCAATATATTATATATATAAGCCTTAAAAATTCCTATACAATCTTAGTCATCATGGGATTTTTTTCTGATCGCATTGAATTTATAGCCTGGCATGAAGTTATTTGAATTTACAACTACATTACTAAAAATGCAAACGGAGAAGGGCCATCCATGGTCACTGAATCACAAATCTCAACCCGAACACGTCCTTACTATAATATATGATAATCACTTGCTATTCCAGTTTATTGATTGACTTTTTCTTTAACAATTTATTTTTCTCAAAACAAAGTGAGTTTTATTGGAATTTTGCACTTAATAATGCTGCATTTTGGTCTTATTTAACGTTTTTAACTAGTGTATAATAACTAGTTAGGTCTTGATAATCAATATAAAGCAATCACGTAATTATTTTTAAATTCCATTATGAATGTCTGCTTTTTATGACCCAAAATTTGATGCTAAATGTTTAAGCAAACGTTTTTAGCATGTCCAACCAATCAACATATGGACCTTTGTGCAAACAAAGTTGTGGAAAAAAGATGCTTCGATATAGAATTTGGAAAGTTTGTTGGCGAACAACGTGAAGAACCATCTAATTGCCATGTAGGATGTGTCTGTGACAAGCATTATTGGCGATATGGATCCCAATGTGTTAAAGTGAATCAATGTCGTAAGTTATGCAGTATTTCTAGATACAATAAAATATAAAATTAGAATCTTTAAACTCAGTGAATAACACAAAGCTTAAAATATATATACTTTAGCTCCAAAGAACTGTACTAGTGTGAATGGAATATATTCGATGTGTCCACCATATTGCTCGGATTACTCATGCGAAAGCATTTACCGGGAGCTTGATTGTCCTCCCAATGATGATCCAGAATGTGAGCCTAGATGCATTTGCAGAGAAGGCCTTTTGATGAATGCCGATGGAATATGTGTCGATGTGAGTAAATGCCGTAAGTATTTTCATTTATTAATTTCAATATTACTTAATCGAAAGATCAAACAAATCATTTTTATCCTTGTAGCTGAACCAACACCCGTTCGTGGCGATGGCGCAAAAAATGATCAATGCATCGTACTTGACAGAAAAATGGATTTGCTTGAATTAAACACTGATAAGGACATTAAAATATGTATTAATCAATGCATTACTGATTTGGATGAAAATGGTATAATTGTGTTTATATCAAAAAATATATTTATCAAATTTCCCTGTCATTTATATTGCAACTTCTTTGGAGTTTTATTAAATGTATTATAGTTATATTTGAATTAAAAATTATTATTTTTAAGTCGCCATGATTTTTGCAGCTTCGGGAAATGCAGATAGTATTACAGCCTTAAAGAAAAGCATCAAGGATTGTTTATTAAGTGAGTTGTGAAATTTTATCTTTATCAAATCCATTAATGTCCAAAAATGCATCAATTATCTTATCAATGGATTTCAGAACGTTTTCCTGATAATAAACACAAAGCAATGAAGAAAATGAAAGTTAACCTCACAAAACGTAAAGACATGGAGCAATGCGTGAATCGATGTATAACTGATTTAGAAAGAAATGGTACATAATATTTTAATATCAATAATAGATATATTTAATGAAATTTAACATAAATTTCTACTTAATTATAATTTTTTGCAGATTCTAATGATGAAAATAAAATAGCAGCTCTAAAGAAATGCGCTGGGGGGTGTTTGTTAAGTTGGTTATTAAATTTATGCTAGTTTTTTTTTTCATATTTTATATTTTCATAGCTATCTCATATTAATATCTCACTTGCTATTTTCAGAATTTTTACCTAATAACCAAGGCAAGATATTGAAAAAAAATGAGAATTCGTTTCCAGAAACATTCAGATTGTTCTAAAAACAATATAGCAAATTACTTAGATTATTTCAAAAAATCGATTGTAGCATAAATGCAAACTTCGTTAAATAAATGAAATTGATGATAAATTATGACGTTTTAATATATTTTATAACAAACATCCATTACTATGGCTTAATATGATACGTTGTTATATTCGCAATGACAAATTTATTATTCAATACTTTCAACTCAATTTTTGTCAACCTCTTGATCTAAAATATTGCAATAATTTAGACAAACATAAAATCAATAGCAACGACTGTGATACGTTTGTCGCTACAAATACTAATCCGGTTTGTGTTTCAAATATTAATAGAGTGACGTATTATTTTTGAGCATTTTTATTAGATCCTAAACTCTTATTATAAAGGTACCAAAAAATCCGGGAGACATTAACTTTCGGAGGGATAAGCATGTGGCGCATCTTCTCTCAGGTGTTGTTTTATCTTAGATCAATAATCTTCACCCTGTCATCAGTCAAATTAACAAAAACAATGTGAAAATAAGCAAATGTGAACAGACAAGGGTAGGAATGCAAGTTTCGAGGTCGATTTCGAAAGATATTTGGACAGTTGTCATTATTATAGAAAGACGTTCGTAAGGTTAAAATTTGCGTAGAAATACATAAATATGAGACGCTGGATTCGCTTTTCAGATACTCGGACTTCGGTGACACGCATATCTGGTGGACGTTGCGATGAACGAGTTAAATAAATAAACACTGTCGATATCACAATATATTCGGTAATTTCTTCAAGTAAACATAAACAATACACTTGAAATCGATTCATTATATCATTTGGGTTAACTATGTACACAATCGCGCGATGTACGCAGAAGCTCTCTGTCTCTGTCTTCCATGCACAGTTACCGAATTGCATTCGTCTCTGAATAAACTGGAATTCGCTCGCAAATACGCGATCATCCTACCATACAGGCTAATAAAGTCTTTAAAACACTTATGAGGTAATAAATATGCGATTATTTTTTTTTAATAATGATAATATCATGTGGAAGTCAAATAAGAAACCACCACATAAGATATCCTTTCCCTATAAAATTCACGTGATTGAGAAAAGCAAAAAAGATCGTCCCCTCACCAACCTTACTGTTGATTGAGGTAAGCCCTATTAGGACTTAATTGGGCCTTAAATCGATTTTTTTTAAATTAAAATATTAAGGATCTATCGAAAATACATTAAATAATGATCATGTTCTACCATTTAAGAATGTTTTTAACTTATATTCGAAATTTAAAAAGACAAATAATTTGAAGAGTATCAATTGTATATACAAAAGAAAACAGCTGTCAATACTTTTCAATGAATACCTAATATTGATGATGATATATATTGAAACGTAAATCAATTAATAAGGAGTTTTACATGCCAACACTTCTACAAAGAAGATCTTAGTGCATCGGTTTTTAAATGTGGCAAATATGAATGTTTTCATACTTTTGCCATTAACATTATCCATTTACTTTGATGTGGCTTCGTGTCAAAATACAGGTATTTTACTTACGTCATTTAAAGTTTCAAAAATAAGCGTAGGATTAACCATTTAGAAGTTAAATAGGCAAATATCAATGAGCTAAATTCTAAGTTGTTTTTTTAATACTTAAAAGCTTTTAAATTTTAACACCAATTAACTTTATGAATCATGTAATGTAACTATGAAGTATTTAAAGAAACTGTATAACCTTAGTAATCTTTTTTTTTCTCATTCTCTTCCAGAATGCCCGGAAAATGCACATTTCGAGTATTGCCCTAATAAATGTTTGGAAAATAACTGTAATGAATTACGACAACACTTGTTTGGATGTGGAAGTAATCCTAAGTGCACTCCAGACTGTGTTTGCAATAAGCACTACTGGAGGGTGGAAACGAGAATTCCAGGCACAGAAATATTAGATGGAAATTTCAAATGCGTCAATGTTGATGAATGCCGTGCGTATTTTTTCAATAGCAATCATGTAATATTTGTCCAGGCTTGATTAAATGCATTTTTAGCTCCCCTTGATTGCTCTTATATCAATGCAACTTATTCTTCCTGTCCGCCACATTGCCATGAGTATTACTCATGCCTATCACTGTACGAAGACGTCGTGTGTCCCGTTGAAGATGATCCCGAATGTCGACCAAATTGCATATGTGAAGAAGGTTTCCTGAGAAACATTGCCGATTATTGTGTTCCAAAAGACAAATGTAAATATTTCATAATTATTTTCAAAATATAGTAAAAATTATCCAACGCAAACTCGCCATTTTAAACGCTTTATTAACCACACGTTTTTAGCAGAAAATGATAGATTTAAATGACTTATAATAATTTTTAACAACAAATAGTTATAACAAACATATCACACGTATTATCGATTTTAAGGGAGGAAATCACATTAGACGGTTCGATTTTTTCATTTTTTTTTATTTCATAAATTATTAGTAAAATTATTCAATAATATGTTTTGCTAGTTTCACAACAAAATTCCGTTTTTTTTCCGATATTATTAGCCCTAAAATGAACGCCCGTCGGTCCAGTTTTTCGAAATTCGCGCCAGTTAGAACGAAGTAACCGTTCAATCGACCCTTATTCACTTACTTGGCTATATACCCATATACAATGGGAAAGAGAAGGATACAAAAAAATAGGGAGATGCTGATAGATGTCCTTATTTGCAAATTCTTAGAATAGAGGTCCAAGAAGACTAAAAATTTGGGCAGAAAGGGATAATTGAGAGAGGCTTTGATGAAAAAGCTCAGTACATATTACGGCTTAGCCATTCGAAGAATTGTGAACAATTTCGAAGACATCAAGAAGGTTATAATGGCAACTTTTTAACACATGATATCAACAGACAACAATCCAAAACATGATAAGTGTCCAGAGGGAGATGATAGCTGGTGCAAGTGGCAGAAAGCTAAAGCTCTTGGAACGAAGCCTGAAGCATGCCCTTCTCCATTACACCCCGATATTCAAAAAGCAATTCAACCGATACATGAAGATTTATCGAAAGATGAAATTCTGAGGAAATTTTTAGGTTTTTACACACAAAATGCGAACGAAATTTTTAATTTGACAGTTTGACGATTGGCTCCAAAACATCTACATTCTGTATTTAATCGAGGTTGCGGCATTTTTAGCTGTTGCCTTATTTAATGAAAGAAATTCAGCACTTGTATTGCTGATGAACGAGTTGCAAATAGTCGTTGTCTCGCAGAGCTTTAGTTATTATATTACGGCAAATGGATGAGCAGCGTTTAAATCGACAGAATAGATGCAGCGTAGTGGAGACCAAGGAAGCTTGGAAAGCTCGAAAAGAAGAGATGCAAGCTCAAAATTTTGCATATTAAGAAGACGAAGGGTTGTTATATGATGCTGGAGTACCTGATTAATCGCTAAGTAGTTTATACTAATTATTACTGCCTTAAATTTCTCGTTTTCGGTAATTATTTTTTCAAACGCGTTTTTCTCGAAACCACTTTTTTTCAATTTTGGCACTCTCTAACTCAAAAAGTTATTAACCAATTGTTTTAAAAATGTATATAAAGATTTATTATTTAATTGCAATTAATAGCAACCAAATTGTGGAAAAATATTATTATATTAAATGTTTTTTATTGCAAGAAAGTTGCAAAAAATGGTTAAAAAATCGTACTATTTTGTTTAAACACTTCTCAAACATATTTTTTCAATTAAAACTTGGTTCATATATTAAAAAAATAATATTTTTAGTAAAATTTAAATGTTATACTGATTTCAATTAAAATTTGTGATTAGCACATTGCACCAAAGCAGCAAACTCTGATGGCGACCTTCCATGGGAAGCACCTTATAACTCGACTATTTCTGGTGGAAATGACTCATAAAAATTTTCAACTTTATTTCAAAATATTACTAAAACATTATCTACATTTCAACAAATTATAATCATTCCTTCTCTGTTAAAAAAAATTACGAAAAACGCTAAAAAACTGACCTCCTAATTTTATTGATTAGATATTATGTTTATTTCCTCTGTGTTCCATTTTTCTTATACTGAAGATACATTTTATTTCAACAATAATACAGCCTCCATACAAAATTTATTTTTTTTATAATAAGAAAAGGATATTTGATAACACAATCACGCAGTCGGAGGATCATTTAAAAATGAAATAGATTGAATTTTTTTAAAAAACTGTTTTCGAGCACTTCAATTGAAACATTATGTTTGAATGTCAATATATTTCAGAGATGATTACACATCTGGAAGCAGCTTTTGTATGATTAAGATATTTATGAATACGTTTATAGTGTATATAGTGTGTTAATGTCGTCCAACAAAATATTTATTGAACGTAAATATTCTGATTTTGAAAAATGGCTGGCATCTGTGGAAAATTAGGAAAAATATATAATTTACCCTGAATTAGTATTTTATATGCATATAATACCATTTAGGGGTGAAATTTTGGAACGCAAAAAAATCGTATTTTGTTAGTTTGCATATAGCTAAGTATGCCAACGTGGCGTCCACGGTCCATAAAGTGTTAATATATCACAAATATGACCTCACAAATCTGCTTGCGAATGAATTTATTCATATAAGGAAAAGCATACAAAAACAATATTATTTTTGATTTGCTTTCGATCGATTCCTAGCATAGACATGTTTCATTTATAACATAGAAATGTTGTTTGATAATTCTTTTTTACTAACCAGATGTCAGTATTTACATAACCATGGATGCATAAAGCAGCGATGATGCTTTAAATGTATTTCCTTTCTTTATATTCGTCCATATAAAAATATTTAAATATACAGACTTCCATTTATTACCCAGGTTGTCCTCGGGGAGAAGTATACGACGAATGCCCCATTCGATGCCTTGAAAATAGATGTGATAAAATAGAAAAAAATATCAATACGTGCCCTGCAAATAGTTCTTCCACTGTTTGTACACCTGGATGTATTTGCAGCTCGTCAACTTATAGAAACGACGAAGGAAAGTGTGTCCATCCTAGGGATTGTCGTAAGTAATAATGAGGTATACATTTTTTTTAAATTAATTTACATCTGAAGACTTTTATCAGACTTTTTTCAGCTCCGGTCGACTGTTCTCACATCAATGGCGTTTTTGATCCCTGCACAATAACTTGTAGTAACTACAACTGTTCTTCTTTGTACATTATACAAGCATGTACAGCATCCGCCTCTTTAATATGTTACCCAAAATGTGTTTGTGCGGAAGGATTTTTAAAAAATGACAATGGAATATGTATACCCAAGGAGGAATGTGGTATTTAATACTATTACTGTTGTAATTTAATGGAAAGATATATCGACCAAAAGGTGTCTATTAGAATTTGAATGGTTATAGAATAGTTTTTGAATCATTTTAATTTAATAATAATTAAAAAATAGTATAATTAGCAAAAGTCCAACATTAATAAATAAAAATATTTATTTTTCGCATTGAGAGAGACTGCAGCTGCGAGACCGCTATGAAGCCAGAGGGAAGAATACGTCTTCCCGCAGTTAAGGCTATTTATCAACTTTCTCTTCATATTTTCTACATTCACATTTGCATTTAACATAAAATGATTGAATGTGTGAAAAGATATCTCATGGTCGAAATATGTATACATGTATTACAATTGAGAAATTAATGATTGATATTTGAAAATAATTTAATTTTTTTCAGTCGGCTACTGTCCCGATCCTAAAACATTATACAACGTATGTGGAGAAATCTGTGAAAGAACTTGTGAGAATAGAGATGTCATCTGTCCGGTAGAAAATTGTCCTGGTCCTGGAAAATGTCTCTGTACAGATGAATTTGTGAGACATCCCGACGGACGTTGCGTTCTTCCCAACGATTGTCGTATGCAAGTATATAACGTGTTTGTAAATTAAACGCTACATTAATATATATGCAAGTCTACATACATTTCAGCACTTGTAAAATGCAAAAATCCTTTAAATGCATGGAATAAATACGAAAAAACCAGCGAAGTCAGCAATAGAAAAAATCCCGATTGCAATCATAATAATTGCCGCGGTCCTTTGCCGAAGAATTTCCAGGCACAAAAACGTATGTATATGATATTTTGTACAATAATATTTTTTATGTCTTCCTTTTGTCTGACTGGGTTTCTTTCCATATCATAGCTAAATCGCTATCTGTATCTGTATCCTGTGAAAATAACTACGCATTCAATGAGTTGAACAACGTCGTATTTGACATTAAAACTAAGCTCGCCAAAGAAATCGACATTAAAAATTGCATGATGAAATGCTTGAGTAGTTTAAACGAAAACGCTTGTGAGTTACATTGTTTTGAATTAAACGAAATATAAATTGAAATATATATATATTGAAATATTATAGCTAACAGAAGCGAATGCAGAATGGAAAATCTAAGGAAATGTGTCAAAAGTTGTATATACAGTGAGTTAAACATCTTTTTTAAGCTTATTTTGTGAGTAAAATCGTATTCATTTCTAAAAGATATAATTTATTTTAGAACTTGTTCCTGAAATTCAGCACATGAACATGAAGAAACTCAAAGTCAGCTTCAATAGACATTTAAATAACAGCTGTCAATATTAATTCGATTTCAAAAATAAATACATATGTGCAGACTTGTCGATTGAATTATTTAACCATCCTTTCAATAAATTCAAAATCATAGGATGTAACCTAAATATCATGGATTCTATCTATATAGTATTTATATTTTCGAACAATTGTCTTGATCTAAGCTGATACTGATTTCTAAAGTTTGAAAAATGAAGTAAATGAAAAATTAAGTATAATATAATTTTCCTACTCACTTATTGATCCTCTCAGAATCTAGAAATCTCTTTTATAATAATCCCATCCTAATTAAGCCACATATAAAAGATAAGGGGAAACCATCGTATAAAAAAACTTGATTGGTATTCCAAAAGAAAAATATAAAAAACAGATTTACAGAATTAATTTTAAGCTTTCTATAATGCTCATGACAATTAGAATATTATTACCCAGTGAGTAAATATTAAGTTTGATCATGAATAAACACATCAAAAGCAAACAACAGTTGTTCAAGTAAAGCATTAAAATTCCATATTATGCTATTTAAATAGTTGTTGCTATTGAAATTGGTAGTTTTGTACCATTATTCTCGTTGTAAGCGAGTACAACATGAAGGATTTTGGGAGTTTTCAGTTTCTCAATCTGCTCTTGTTGATATTCCTGTTGAATGAATGCCGAGCTCTTTGTATGCTTAAATTAAATATTTGTGTTTTTGATTGGAAATTGAAATATTTTGATCAGTCAATACGTAAGCATGTTTTTTTATTATAATTATTTGATTTTGATTTTGCAGATTGTGGAAAAAATGAAGTTTTAGTTCCACATTTCAACGAATGCCTTGAAAATAGCTGTGGCAGAAAAAGACCATTATGTGATTACAAAAATCCGAGCTGGAAATTGTTGCCGCAAGGATGCGCTTGCAAAGAGCATCTTTGGAGAAATGCTGAAGGACTTTGTGTTCCTTATCAAGATTGTCGTAAGTATTTATTAAAAAACTGACATTCGCTATGTTTGTTTAAGATTTATTCAATTGTGAAGATACGTCTTTAACACTAGTACTATCTACAGTTCAGACGAAGCTATTTCTACTAAAACCATTCAAAATGATCTTTGAAAAACTGCTACTTACCACTAATTATTAAAATATCTTCCAATATATTTTTATTAAAACTATTTCTATTGCCACGTTGAATAAATCAGAGAAAGGCCTTACTTGTGTTGATGAAGTTCAACACAAAATCAAAACCAATTATCTTACTCTAAGAGTACTGAATGATATTTTTAACTGGTTAAATTCTAATTCACTTTTATTCCCAAAAAACAGCAGTTTTTCCGATTTTTGGCTCGGTTTCCATATTCAGTGGCAAATTTATATGCTTGTTGAAACGCAAAATATTTTCAGCTGTTGCCTTCTTATATAAAATTCTGACATTTATACCTAATCATAAATATAAAATATTAAAGTGGCCATCATCTTGATCCTGGTTGTGAACGCTTATAACTTTTTTTCAATTCTTTTAGATTTAAGTTTCGTACTCAATGCACAAATCACATAATTTATTCAATGCATTAATTACAATTCATGATTGAAATCATTTAATTATTTGCATATTTTTAATGATTTTAGCCCAAGTATCAAACACAGGCAAACGATCGGTCGATAAAAGTAAGTCATTTTTATTAAATCGTATAATAATACATCCCTACTAATTTATATCTTAATACTATAATAATTTTCATTCAGTTTGAAATTATTTTGTATTTCTTAAGAGCAAAGCGAAAATAATATTCATATTTCTTAATTTAATTTAAGCTTGCCCCCGTAATGAAATATTTACTACGTGTGCTGATCCATGCTTGGAAAAACAATGTGCAAACATAGGAAAAACAGTAAATTGTCCAGAAAAACCATGCACTCCAGGTTGTGTTTGCGATAGACACTATTGGAGAAATAAGGCTGGTAAATGTGTTACAGCAGATCAGTGTCGTAAGTTCAAAATATGCGATCATTTATGAAATAAATAACATAATTTACAATCTGTCTAAAAAATTATTTGATCTGATTTGAAGCTCCAATCAGCTGTCCAGGAGCGAATGAAGAATATTCGTTTTGTCCACCATTCTGTGAGACCTTTTCCTGTAAAAGTCTATACGAAAATACCTTTTGTATTGCAATTGCTGATCCTGAATGCATTCCCGCATGTATTTGCAAAGAAGGCTTCTTGAAAAATAACAATGGAATATGCGTCCCTATTGAGCAATGCGGTAAGATTCATCATCTATCGGATAAATCACATTTAAAAAGCTCATTACAAACTGTCCATTATCAGTTTATCTAGTTTTTACTATTCATCGGAGTTTATTGCTATAATTATATTGCTAAAGTTCGTATATAATATACTTTTAATATCCCACCACACATAACATGATTTTTTTCTTTGCTATTCGAAATTTTATTTAGAATTGTTATCGTACACAATTGTATACAATTGATCATATTGAAAATTAAATTCTAGAGGGATATTGTCCAGAACCTTACACCAGATATAATAAATGTGGAGAAATATGCGCTATTACTTGTGAAAATAAAGACAATCCTCCAGTTTGCCCAATCGATACGTGTACTGGTCCCGGCAAATGCCTCTGTGAGGATGGTTATGTTCGCAATAATGAGGGAAAATGCATTTTACCAGAATTATGTGGTTTGTATTAATTTAAAATATCTTATGAAATTATACTAATTGATATCCACAACAATAAGACTAATTTTTATTTTTAGGCAAAAAATAGTAATTTATCATCAATGGAAGCATTTTAAAATATTCGTGAATTAACTAAATCAACAAACAAATTATTCATTATTTTTTGCAATATTTACGTATGCAATATGCATGATTTCTTCAAAGCTCAAGCTCTTTTTCGGGAAGAATCTAACATCTTTAGATTTAAAGCATTTATCTAAGCGAACTTTCATGGAAATTTGTAAAATTTTAATAATCGATGTCTTTAGAAAACCCATCGATTTTCGAAATAGGAATCGAAGTTTTTGCTGTATCAAGTTGTCCAGCTGTATGAGTGTCATTTTGACATTGGTATTCATAACAGGTACTTTTGCATTTGCATATCCTATAACAATAAAATCTGATTGAAATTTTATTTTGATTACCTTTTCTATGGATATAACACAGACTCAGCATCATATATATCAATTAGTTCACTCTGTACATACACTTAAAATAAAATATCTCGATTCGAACACGAACTAAGCTGGAAGAAACAAGAATGAGGATCTTATACGAATTTAAATGAAAACAGAAAAAATGCATGCAGTCTTGCTAAAATTAAAAAATGGATTTTCTTCTTAAGAAGAAATTTTTATACAAATGTAACTAAACTCAGATAACTACGCTACTGCCAAACTATACACTACAGAATAATATTTCTAGAATAATCGAATGATTCATACGACAGATGCGCAATGGCCGGAATCGACAATCGAACATTTGTAAGATTGATGGATAATTTGGAGCGAATATAAAGCTTCAAGAATAATTTAGAAAATATAAGAAAGATATTGTATCAAAGAGGTGGGGTAAAAGAGAAGTTTTTTTTAATTTTCCGTGTCACATTCCGTCTCAGTCTTTCTTTAGTCAGAGTCAGTCAAAGCTTGGGATCCGACCGAACGTCTTGGCCGCAGAAAGGTTTGATCTTCCCATTGCCGGCTTCTCCGATCTCATAAGAGTCGAATTTTCTTTATTCTCGTCTTCTTCCTGTGCGAAACTTTTCTTTGAACCTATGAAGCTCAGAGATGCCGTATATTTGGAAGCGTAAGCCCAGAAGCGGGATACAATTTCGGGACTGGACCCAGCCCAACTGTACTGCCACGAATTAATTCTATAAATATCAGTTTATGATCCGTTTTTGGGTTAAAATATCCTGAATCATCTTTAGCTAACCAATCCTTAAATAATTTACATTATTACAAAGCAAAAATTAATTTCGAAGATAACTTTGTAAAGTTAAATAGTAGCTTTAAACTCCTAAAGTTGACGCTTTAAATCGAAAATCAATCAAGAAAGTGAGAGGTCATCTACGATCATCCGTTATAAATTATAAATCCTATAGGAAAATTACATCGGAATATAAAAGAGCATCCGTTCGTTTCCACCTATCATAATATCCGATACCCCAACATTATAATTTCATACTAATAGAATAATTTATAGCAACCAGAACCATTGACCATATGTCGAATAAGACGCGCACATTTCACATAATCCACTCTAATCCATCATCCTTTAGCAGCTGACACTGATGCAGAATAGGCACACCACTTTTCAATTTAGTCCGACGCAACCAATTTGACATCGGATGAAAAATGGTACCACAAAAAATCATTTTTTAAATGCCCGAGTTGCATAAAAGCCACGCGTTTCGAAACAGGGTCAGCAATGGGCATTCGGTTTCAAATCTTTAGCGATTGCTCCTCGCCAAAATTTTACCAAAACGACTCATTATAACGCAATACTCACGAATGATCCCACAAAAGTTATGTCAGAATTTAACGAATGTCAGGATATTTTCCAAATGTCATTATTCAAAAGACGAGAGGCATTAAACGTTACGCAGTGAAACGTAATTGTTTGTGCAAATGTTTAGCCTGTGTATAATTAGTATAGAAGACGGTACAAAAAGACGATCCTCAATGGAAAACGTATGAGACTTTGAAAGTGCCCTTGTCTTAAATTACATAAATCATTTTAATTGACAAAGTAAATATGCATGTTGTCTTAGAAATGACATAGTCAACATCGGAGAAAGGTCTGCAGAATACAAAGCGGAAGACATAGAATCAGTAATATCGGATTTCCAGATTTTCTTAAGGCTTTTCTGTATTTAAAAAAGGTTTCTTCTACTAAAATAGCTTACTATGTATTTAATATTTGTCTTAAATTATTTTCGCACACAATACTTTAAATTCACAAAGTTTCATCTTAATATATTTTTTTTATGTATGTAACTATATAAATTATGGCAATAGTTTCATGTGGATGTTTCTATTTATGGATATTCAAGTGTTAGCAATATGAAAAATAATTGATTTCGGTTCTGAGGATATGAAAGGTTCTCAAACTGAATATAGTAAATACCAAGTTTTACTTTGATTCCATAATACAATATTATATAAATCCCTTTTTAAACAGTACAGAAAGTACTTCTTGATCTTTCTTGAATTGCCGAAGGAAATTCTTCAAGTATTATATAATTCATCGTCGTTTTTGTTAACGACGTCTTATACAATTCCTCGTTATAAGGTTCCATAATATAGGCCTTTAAGAAATCAAAATGATCTTGGATACATAAATACTTGCTATGATTTTAAAACTAAATATAACTAGAATTTTGGAATTAAATTTAATTTAACTCAATAATCATAACATCAAGCGCTCCTTTCTGATTAGTATTTGATATGGAAGTAGATGTCTAGGAAATATTTATTGATTACATCGATCGTTCATCGAATATTTTAAAATGTGATATCCAATCTATCATAAAGTATTCGCTTTGTTATAATAATCCAAATTTAATAGTCAATTATGTCGAATATATCAAACTTATAAGATATTTTGCACTGAACAAAAACACGATTCATATATAGCCTTGGCGATCTATTAAAAACAGAATGAAGACCATAACAATCCAAAAAAATAGATCAAGAACCTCTTATTAATTAAATCATTTTCATAATAAATAGATTGGGTAATATTATGGCGTTGGATTGTAACAGGGGCGTTAAGAAATGATCGATTATTAGTACTGTGAGATACTACGATGGTATCGATTCACATCTGATTAAACATTTTTTTAAGTAACAATTAATATAAATAATTGGATGAAATATTGCACAGCATCGAAATGATACATTCAATCCCATTCGCCATTAACATTCGATCTAAATACCATCTGTACGACTTCAGATTCGCTGTGCGATTACTTTCTTGTTTTTAAAAACGTCAACCTTATGGGCAAAACTGGATCCTTTCAAAAAACTAGTTATATTACTAGTCTTAACAAAAGGTCAGAGAAGCAAAGAATACGATCACGATCCAAACACAAAAAGATATTTGATTAACCAAGATCCCTTTATAAAAGACCCAATCAAGAGTTGTTTGAAAAGTAAAACTCATTAAATTGTGGTGCTCTTTTTTACTTTCATCTATCGTCGCTCTATAAAATGAAGTTTAGCTTTTCTTTCACTTTCCTTCGGCGTATTTTCTTTGAAATAAAGAGTAAAACTTATCAATTCGAATACGGCCAACCATCATCATTAAAGAGTCACGATTGGAAATAAGTAGTCGCATTATTCGAACCTAACGTGATTTTTAACACATCAACGACCGCAGATAAAAAAGTATTCAAACTAATGGACTAAAAAGTGTCAGATTTGATTTAAATCCTAAATGATAAATGTTTTTAGGCGTATTAACGCGCTAAAAACATTGAGCTTTACTTTTTGTATTTCATTTACATATCTCATAAATTTATTGCCTGTGTATTTTACTTTCTTAAAACAAAAAATATTCTCTCAAGTGCGATATTTGGATTTATCTCACATCATTTTTAAATCACCTGTAAATGTATAAATTCGCCTATAGTCTCTTTTAAATTAAGTTTTACTTTTCTTCTTTTGTAGTTTTCTACATTGAATATATATACCTTTTTATGTTGAACTTGGCTGGCTTAATTTTTTGGGGCTTACCTGAAAATAATGAAAGAAACATTTTATTAATTATTTTAGTACAAATATTGGATATTCATAAAATAAAACCTTAATTTACATTATCTATAAGCCATTAACTCTTTGCAGTCCTGTGTCGAGTCTGGCTCGACATTTTGTTTCTACATTTTTTCCCCACTCAGATTTAAAATCATCTGATTTTATATTACGTATCGTATTTATGACAATATTTGGAAAGGAATATTGGTTTTTATGATCCTTCATAGTGTTGCGCTTTCGTGAACATCTCCGATCATACTTACGATATTTTTACGTAATCATATAATATTCATTATATTTTTGTCCAAAACTAACGAATATACAAAATAGAATTTTTAAAAAACTGGTCTCCATTTAGGCCAATGTTTTGAGAGATACCATTCATTAACTAATTATAAACTATAATGATGTGCATAAATTGGTTATGAAACCAACCCAAAGCTCATCGTTTTTACATACATATTATTATAAATATTATATTTAGTTATTATGAAAGAAAACTGAATAAAACGTCGATATAGGGGAGCTTGCAAAAATCGTAGCAAAATTTAAATTCATTAAATTTGTTCCTGCATACAAAAGATTTATCACATACTCATAAAATCCTGGATAATCATTTAAAAGATTATATTAAATCAACTTTGATAGTTTAAGGTGTACGTGAATAGAGAGTATCTACTAGTTAAGTTCCGTTCCAATTACAACATGGCTGCGGCATATGTCTCTGCCCGAAGAACATTTTTTCTATGCTTTATCAAAAGTAAAAATGTAAAAATAATGACTTCAATTAATTTCTTGTACACTCCAAGTAGTTAAAAAAATATAAAGTGCACCTAATACAGCGGGTTGCATAACGAACCGGATTTCGTGGTCATTCTTCACGGTCCCATGTGGATGGTACCATATGCCATGACAAAATGACATATAGTAAAAAGCAACCTCATGAGAGCAACTTTTTACTACAAGAGGATCTCGAGCCAAATAAGGACTAATTATGCTGCCTAAGAATACTTCAAACGGACTCAAAGAGACACGCTCCGATCAAAGTGCTCTCTAAAAATGTATGCCCAAGAAATTTCTCCCCATGTCAACGATCTCTTTAGTCTTTCGACTGTTTTGTCATTTGAGGGCAATTCAAATTATGCGCCAAATCTTTTGTGATGTTCATCAAACGCTCGTCGCTGAATCGATCATTCGATACGGCATTCTAAGCGGTCACATCGCACATCGTGAAATCGCATCGTTTAAAACAACGTAAAAAGTTGCATTGTCATCAGCGGCGTCCTAGACTTTTCACGCTTTTTGATGGTATACGTTTCATGAGCATGACCAATTTAACGTTGTTATAACAATCAACACGTATAAGAAAATTCAGGCTTTAAGTCGATGAGCGAGCTGCTTTGGAAATTAACAAAGCTTTTCTTGCTGTTTCCTGGAATCGAGCGCTATTAAAATCGGCTCTCTTGAAATTCCTTGATGTCGTATCCAATCATTATTGCACGGTAGAAGGATTCTTGCATGATTTTGGGCAATGAAAGATCTTCAATTGAGTTTTTTTTATAGATAAACACACAATTAAACACATTTAAAATCAATATCAAAGTAGTGACAGCACAAAGTTCATGACAAAAATGAAATCGATCAATGATCATACTAACAGAATCGTTTATACATCATTATAGAAAAATATATAAATATATCAGATCAGTTCAAAAGTTCATTTTTGAAATTTTTTGACTGACTTCGTATATTCCCACTACAATGGCAGATGATACAACGTTTGTACCATACGCTTGCCAATCGTGCATATGCGTCGATCAACATTTAGAACCCATTCACAACAATTTTTGCCAACTATTATGTGTCTTTTTAGCTAATCGTCAAAAAAGCATATAACGTACATATTTATTTGGAATCTCTTTTTAGATCTTCTATGTAAAAATCCACTATAACAACATTTACGTATGCAAACGCATGAGCGGTTTATTGATAAAAATGAAAGCGAAGAAAACTCGTTTCTCAGATATATTATTTTATTGATAGTTCGAATATTTAACATCACTTTTCGAGAACACGCAATATTTAAAATTGCATCTGCTTAAGCTATAATATCGTATAATAAACATAAATATGAGCAAAGACCATGAAAAGTTATAAACATGACACCCAAACGATAATATTACGGTGATAGAAATAAAATGATACAGTCTTATATTAGATAAAGCGGAAAGAAATGTCATTTTTTGGTTGCGCCCTTTTCCGTCAGTTTGCCTCGAGTTTCTGTTAAGTGAATACATCAAAGTTGATGTCATTTTAAAGCTCTGTTGTTTGTCTTACTTTTTCAAATATTTTTATATTTTTTAGCCATAGTGAAAACGTCCAAGCCAAAAATTAATGAGACCCATTTGCGATCTTGTTTACTGTGATGAGAATTTTACGAAAGAGGCATTAAAAAACTACCTTATCTGTGGAAGGCGATTATAAATAATAATGGAAATTATTTATTGATTTTTATTATATATGCTCAACTTAATAGCAAGTGGGGTACATTTCCACCCAAAATTTTATTATAATCAAACTTTAATATTTCTACAATATTTCCAATGTATTGCATTATACATTTTAGACCGGCTATACATAACAAAAATAGATTAACAGAAGCGTTATATTGAAATGTCATAATTGCAAGAAGCCTAGGATTAAATACGCATTGGGCATAAATATGTATTACAGTACGTCAATTGGCTTTGGTTCATATTTTTTCCGATTCATAAGTACTAAATTCGATCCATTTCCCATTCAAATTCTTTTAAAAAATCCCGATCTCAATTTCGGCCACGATTCAGACATATATCTCGAATATCGAACCCATAACCAGAAATATCCACGTAACGGTACCCGATGATCCGAATGAATAAAGTAATCGATCGGACGGCAGAGCATTGATATAAAGATAATCCACACCAATTAAGCTAATGGTGGTAGCTAGGATTTCGGAATGAAAACATGGGATCTTCAATGATCCAACGGATGATGGTGTCGTTGGACCATCGCTAATGGGGCTATAGCCCACTGCTTCGTACGAGCCATATTACGATTTCACGACCGTGAATTTTTTTAATGCACTGACGAAAATTCGCCATGAGAATGAAATGTTCGAAATCGAGCCTGGAGTCAATGGCCGTACCTATTGTGTGTATGTTCCAGTAAAATTGGTTTAATTGTCGTGAAAAGCACCGTTATAAATTCTTAAGACGTAGAAAAGTGGAAAAATCCGATCGACGCAGGACGGAGCCACCGTTTCGTGATTTATTGTTGCGTCATTTCATGGGGTCAAGTGGAGAAATTTATAATGATTCAATGCACTTTCTTATACTATTAGCTCTAAAACTTAATTTTCTTATCGTGGAACAACTATATAAATACACCGAATATGCATATTGATGAGAAATAAACTTAAATATTTTTGGGAACTTTTAGGACGTTCCTGGAAAGATAAAAGTCCATTAATTGAATGGCGTAATTAGTAAAATCAGTTTCTCTTCAGACAATCAAATAATTGTAATCTAACTTTTAATTATATAAACAATTTAAATAAACAAGATATTTGAGATCCCCATGAATTGTTACTAATCACACTACAACAAACTAATCCGTTTTTGCAACAAACTGTGAATTTCAATCAGGAGTGGGTTCTGAGCAATAAATATATTTTTCTACCCCTAAGTCATCTTTGTCAACACATTTTCAAACGCGGGAAAGCATTGAACTGAAATATTTTCTGCTAAAGGTATTAATGTCAAAAAATGTTGCTTAGTACTTAAATCAATCTAAAATATTCAAAATGCACTTAAAATATATTCAAGAGAAGCAATGATGAATTGAAGTTTGATATCAATACTTTAAGGAGCAGTCTTTTTTCCGGTAACATCAAAAAGCCAATGAAAAAACGTTTCGATCGTTTGCATTACAGTAATGCCTTTATGGTGTTGATTTATAGTCTGTGTGGTTGCATAAAACTCATCCGTATTACATCATGGTGATTTTCATGGTTATAAATATTTTTATTGATAGTTGTTCTTTCAAAAGAAATTATGCTTGAAACCACACAATGTCAAGACTCGGTTTCGTAATTGCGACACCATCATTAAAACATATTTAATCGCATACAAAAAATAAGCTTCGTAAAGTACATCCATCGGCTCGCATTGAGACTATCAGTCACACGATTGTGACTATCAATCATACGATTAAATAACTCAATGCATCGAATTAATTGTTTAGAAACTCGCAATAATAGCCAAATAAAGTTGCAGGATATTAAGTGTTATTTTAAGTAAACGACAAGCCAATTAGCCATTATATAAAAGAATGACAATGCAATTATAAGCACGATCGAACAATCGCTCAAATTATCAAAGCACTTGTCTTAGAATAGATCTTCAAAGGAAAAATAATTATTAATTCGGGCCTTTACGAAATTGTCTTAAATTCATGAAAACGATCGTGAAATTACATCGCAGGAATAAGATTGGAAAAATCGATCGATTCACATGAAAAATTACATTCGTCCTAACAATAGAACTAATTTCGCATCTTCCGACAGTTGGAGATCCCATTTAATCCGATTTGTCGTTAATCAGCGCATCGTTAATCACCATCATCTAATTCCGACTATATTTCCTGTTCTTTAACATATGGATCTGTTCAAAAATTACAGGACAATGACATATGCGGAGAAACAGAGCGTTACAAAGATCGACAACAATCTTTCGATGCAAGGAATAATCCTATTTTATTAGTATTAATACTACAGCATTGCAACTATATGTAAATCCCCTGTTGCCTATATGTATAAAGCAAATATTACATATTTTGGTCACATAGGACGTCGTGAATCTGATATCCTAGAGTTATAGGAATAGATAAACTTGAAATTCACGTTGGAATAACTAAGGGAAACTTATGACAACTTTAACCCTTTACAAACTACTGAATGCTTAAATCTTTTCAAATCTACAGCATGAACTGAATTTATAAAAGACCTTATAAACCTCGACAAAAATACTGATATATGTGCATTATCTTGTTACTATTTTTCTGTAATATCAATTTTATAAATAATAACCAATTTTAAACACATTTCATTAATTAGGTACTATTTGCAGATATTGAATTTTAATACTCAAATAGATCAAATTTCAAAATAAAATTAGTATTTTATGATAGAAAACCTGCTGAAGAAATCGAAGAGCTTATGAAAAGTCAACTATGGAGAAAATAGTCAATATAGCAAACATCTGATACATAGTTTTGGCATTAAAGTAATATTTTCACTATAATTTATATTCTAAGATATCCCGATCAGATACATGCTTAGATCAAATATATAATTTTAATTTTATAGTAATCCAGCTTTGGAACCTCATTTGGTAGTTTATCGGGATTTGAATAGTTATTATTTCAGCGACTTTCCATAAAATCGAATGTTGCATTTAACCCTATAAATACTGCCCACACATATTCGTGCTTATCAACGCTTTATCTTATAAATTGTATTTTTACTCTAACGTTTATGTAACATGTTGTATGCAGATATCAACAATATTATATTCAAATAAGATATCATTAAAACAGTGATTATTGACTTGTGGCAACTAAAAATCTATACACAAATATTTTTCTATACAAATTATTTAAGTGCATTTAATGCATACAAATTTCAACCTACCCAAAATAACCCTTTTTTGATGATTCCTTTTCTATTGCTCTAATTTCTATTCTAATCTAATTTCTTACCATCAATCGACTTCCGCTTTTAAACAAGCAAAAAAGTAGGTTTACAAGAAAAAATCATATGATATGCATGCATTTGCTTTTGTAAATATAACATTTCTTATTGAAAATGAATTATTTAGTAGTGCCTTATTTATTACAAAATTGAATAATTTTTTCCGACATTCCACCAAGAAAATTTTCGAATTGATGAGCTTCCTAATATGCATTTTTTCCTTGGATTTGGAACGATTTCATGTTCTAATTATATATCGTTGGATGCCAACAATGACTATCAATGGGAATGCAAACGGGGAAGATAAAAGGCTTCGATCAATCAACCTGAGTCGCTGAGTGCATCAACTGATGTGAAGTAGTTGACAAATGCTTTAGACCACATTTCAGCAACTATTACCATTTTTGAAGGCGACAATCCAAACATGGACTGCCGCTCCATGGTGGTTCATCGGTTGACGGGATGCGCGTCTGAATGCCAAGAAATCTTCAGACGGAAAAAAGGTAATATTACATATGTATGCACATTCTTCAGCATAAGATTTTCAATGGAATCTGCACAACCGTTAACGTATATTGCGATTAAAATACACGACAATCTGATACTAGTAGCATATTATCGATATTTTATAGCAAAATATACAATTATCCAACATTTTTCATTCGGCTATCGTCCGTTGATTCGTTCTGTTGTCAGGAGTAGCGAAATTCACAAAAAACCCACTCATTTTCGACCATCTATTATCTCAAAGTCGGAAACGTGAGAGTAATATAATAATATAACATCTGTTTGATGAGCACAACCAGTAAAAAATTCGCAAACTTGAAACGCGACGGTTTATAACAATTATGTCATTACGCCACGGAAAAAGTCTTTCAGCTCTTCAGCCGCAGGACGCATTGTTATGCTTTAACCTTTTGACACCGTTTTAAGAACCGCTTCTTCTCGCACTAATGTGCATAATTTCCGTGAAATTCATGTCATGTTTCGATATGTACGTGGCACTTAGAAACATTTGTTTTCGGCAAATTTGACTCGTTAATGCTTTTAAGTGTCTGTTAAATGTAGCAAGTCGATTTCGACCACTTCATCAGCTTCTTCCGTTAGAGGACCGTTAACTTGTTTGAAGAAGTGTCGATTTTTTTTCTATATTGCACAACATTCGGCGCTAATGATGAATTTCCATTTCTTTCGTTTGTTGTGGATGGCTTTCGAGTGTTCGTTGAACTTTTTGAATGCGTTGCGCATAATCATTATTTACATGTTAATAACACCCGCTCAATGGATGACTTCTAACCATTCATAGTTATACCGCCAACTAGAGATGGCGGCTGAGATGTTAATGAACATAATTCCAATAAAATTGAAAAAGGTTGTGATTTATTTGGATGGTCTGAGTAACTGTCACGTTAACGAGAATTGCTCGTCAAAAAACTGTTCTCTCTTTCCGAATTAGACTTCTTCGGTTACGACGATCATGGATAGGAATGTGTTTCATAATTCATGAAAGGCATCATCAATTATATATGCTCTTTATATAATAGGAATATTTTCAAAATCTTAAGTTCATGACTTTTTTACATTGCAATGCAAGAAATGTACAAAACTAAACGTTTAGCTTACATCATACTTCAGCAATCAAATGCACTAAGCAATCGCTTAACATAATCATGCACGTATCTAGAAAATACATATTTATTTGAATAAACTATATTTTACTTTCCATTCAAATCATTTTATTAAAGTAAATATCCTAACCTTTATTTTCCATGATACATATCAAAGAATTCCAAACAATATGAAGCATTTATATAACTTCAAATATGAAATGTATAACTCAGAGCTCATTTTGAATTAAAATCAAACGGAAGTATAATTGATGGCATCATTTTTCAAAACGAACACGTTAAAATGGTGGATAATAGCCTCATATTAGAGCTGCATAAAAATCCCATTTAAAAAATGAAACAATTAACAAAGCCCTTAAAACACTTTTTAACGAGCTTTTCGTATAATGACGCTCTTATTGCCCAAATCTAGATCATTCAAATATTCATAGCTATCATACTTCCCTGCGGGCCTTGAAATTTGAATACGATTTTAATAAATAATTTACGATTAACAATTTAACAAATATACTATTCACAATTGAAGGGCTCTTGAACAAATTGGCAACTCGATCTTCACTTTTTTCAAATATGTTAACCTTATACTATCAGCACGAAGGTTTGCAAATATGCAAACGCGTTTCTTGACGCGCTGAGTGATATGATGCATAATCGAATTACTAGCATATAAACCTAAATACGAGGAATATCCCGAAAGTAAGTGTACTATGACAATAATGGGCTGTGTTTTTTTGTTTTTTAAAGGCTGGCCATACTGAGTTGTAAAGGGGGACCATCAATGAGACTGATAAAATTCCTTTCTGCTGAGACACGGACTAAAACTTGCAAAATTCCCGATTTCCCGACAAATTATTTATTTCCGTCGCTGCATATGAATACTTATATATTATAATACTTTGATGTGATTCGCAATTATATTACGGAGGAATACAAAAAATCTGAACCCCGTATCTATTATATTTCATATCGATATTCCCATTATTAGACTCGAGGTGTAGTAAATACATCACCGGTAGGGAAAGGTTAATATAACAATTTGAAAAACATATATGTATTGTATACATAGATTAGAAATTTACTGTCCCTAGGCGTCATCTAAGCTCGCCAATTAGTAGTTACGCCACTGTTTCCAAGCGTTCAGATTTCGGGAGAGACCATCAATGCACAACGATATTGTGAGATACTAAAAAAACTGAAAATAAGCATTCAAAACAAAAGGAGGGATATTCTGATGAGAGGAATGTGCTTGTTGCACGACAACACCCGTTCTAATACAGCCTTAGCTTTTTTAAAATATAATAATTATTTTTTTAAAAATACAATTTTCCTAAAGAAATATAAAAATTTAGTACACTTACTTTCGGGATATTCCCCTTAAATTGGCTTCAATACAAAATTATATTTTGATGCATTGTCAAATATTTACAAAAACGCAATATTCAAGTACTATAAAAATTCATCCAAATAAAATTCAACATCAAATATTATTACTAGTCCCTTTGGGGTGACTAGAAGAAAGAAATTTAAATTTTAAACAAAATTAATCAAGTGTACAAGAGATGTGGTTGGCGACCACATTTTATAACGAACTGTATTAATCCAATAAAAATTGTTACTATTTAAATTCTATGAAAATTTCCGATTTCAAGTAAGTTTATCTCCTTATTCTTTATTACCTTTGGCCATATTTTATTGTGACGATTTTAAATCAAATCAAAAACAATCATCTAAGAACTAGAATCCAATGTACAATTTTTATAACATTGATTTTTATGAAAATCAATAAATATTGATTGATTGGCATTTGACCATAACATTGAACACAAAGGCAATCATACGAATGTCCAAGAAAGACGCTCCAGTTTTCTAATGGGAGTAAAAGTACAATTCAAAGCCGTCAAACCTATTTATTTTATTGATATCATTTGACTCCAAGAAATGAGATTTTCACCACATTATTTATGAATTTCATCAGGTGCATCCATAAAATGTAATTTTGGAACAACATATGTACATACATGTGCTCGTCCCAATTTGTTACTGACCGCATGGTGCTATAGGAAGTGGGCAATGCATGAATCTTCAATTCTTCCGCCTCGGGCGATGAAATCTATTTGCTGTCTTAAAAAGTCGAAGAATCAGCTGATGGATATTAGAGCAGCACAATAGAATTAGGGTACGACAGATCTCCACATTGTCCGCTTTTATAGCACCCAAGCCATAACCTATGACAAATTTACCGCGATGGTCGAAGCTATTTCCGTGAATCGATTACAAGAACGTGACGTCCGAATAGCGTCCTAGAACATCTGATTGAAGCTTTGGTGCTGTGAAATTAAATAGTGACCCAGATAATTTCGAGAAAAAGGAAAAGAAAGGAAGAGGCACCGTTACGGCAATAATCGGTGGAATAATAGGAGAATTGAACCCAAAACAATTATTCGCTCTAGTCGCCATTGCCAGCCATTGTTATTATTCATTGGAAGTTCCCATTCGCGTATTTTGTTTGGATTTTCTTGTATTTTTGTCTTGGAAATTTAAATTTGCATTCATTAGATAGGCTCGACATATGCATCCCAACTGGCAGTCTTTATTATCTTACAACAAAAGATAATTTGGATGGTAATGGACATTAATCTGACATCTCTGAGACACAACAGGTTTCAGCTCATTCACGATGTTAAGAACTGAATAATAAACACGATTAATTACATCCAGAATATGAACAATCCACCATGCAATGGGGGAATTCTCAATACAAAAAACGCATTAAATCCTTGAAACTTTCACATATAAATAACTTGGAATTATTCAAAGAAACGAGAACAGGTTTTGAACATACACGTATTTGATGATCCACAACTTTCTTGCACAAAGCCCTTTAATTTTATTCATATTATCATATGCATATATTAGACATACATAGCAAACAATGGGTTCATTTAAATACAAACATCTTAATTATGAAACGCCTACAACTTAAATTCGCTGAGGATATTTATAAATATCATAGAAAAAATGAAAGTTTATGCACACTTTATTATACTTTCTTAAATATTTTTAATGTAGTCACTGATAGAAACACATCAATAATCTGAAATTTTTAATCGATTGATTAAGAACCTAAAAAATAATATGGGCTGTAAAAAAATCATTTTAACACACAAAATGTTCTTGGTGAAAAATCATCAGTAAAAATACACTTCGTGTCATCGATCATGACAATAAATTGATCTAATTTGAGATCTATTCAATACTTCTTAATTTTAAAGAATCAATTATATTTTTACTTATTTATCAAGCGTTCTCACGTAAACGTAAACGATAAACAGACGACTCAATTGGTGATAACAGAAAATAATTTTAATAGAATTTACTGAGTTCAAGTCGCGTTTTAATACTACAGTAGAACCTCGATTATTCGTATACTAATTGTTTAATATCAGAAGATGTAAGCTCAAAGCGAAAAGTTATGAAAAAATCAGAAAATACAGAAGTTGACATAGTCAATAAAGGTAATTGTGTAAAACTCCACAAATAAAAGAGGAAAAACATCCACTAAATGTCACGTCGGTAATACAACCAATGGATGAGGGTGTAATAGAAACATTCAAACGCTTCCATAGAAATAAGAAACTTCGACGATTATTGCTAGCAGACGAAGATAACAAAGAAACAGTTATCAGCTTCCACAAGAAAATAAATTTAAAAGATGGTTGCTACATCATAGCAGATAGTTGGAATTCTTTAGATGTGTCAACTTTGAAAAAGACATGAAAAAAAAATTGAAAAGACCTTTAGTAAGTTCCAGAAACGCGATTGAACTTGATATAGGAGACATTGCGAAAATAATAGCACAAATTTCTGTACGTACTGAATGCGACAAAGATTATGTAACCGAGTGGTTAAATTGCGATGCAAACGATCCTGAATTTCAAATTTTGAATGATTAAGAAATAATTTAAAGAGATGTCTGCCTCAGAAGAATAAGGTCGAGAAGACGAAGAAAAGATTTACGAGGAGGGAGATATTGGTCCTACACATTCTGAAGCTTTTCAGTGTTTAGATGTTACCATGAAATGGCTTGAGAACAAGGAAGAGTGTAATTCAGGACAACTTATATATCTTAAAAGTAATTGCGATTTGGCAACTATGATTGCCTTTCCTTGTCAATTATGATTATTTTCGATTATTCGGATTTTCGTTATCCGGACTATTTTCATCCCCAATTAGTCCAGATAATCAAGGTGATGGCCCTTTTCATCCTTCTCGTGCGCATGCCTGGAAAGTAGTATGGGCTTGCAGTTGCAAAAAAATGTAAATATCGAGATTGTGGCCTTCCAATTGATCTTCTTCTTCTTCTTAGGGGAAGAGGCTCACACTCACTAAAGTCTCGCAGTTGGGATTTCTGTCATTTTCGAACCACCACCCATCTTTTGATGCCCTTTTTCCAAAAAGATAAAGACATAGACCAACATTTAACTGAGAAGTGACCTCTGAATCAGGGTGTAGCCCAAGGGGGCTAATCTCCCTCAGAGCACCCTTGTTTGGCATTATATTAATACTATCATCCATAAAATCTTTATTGCGAGTATATTTTAATACCATGCTTATTTTATTCTTGTTTTAATAATATTGAAATATCTTCATTATTTTTGCCATATATTAATATGCTAGCTTATTTTTATATTTCATACAATTTGTTCGATTTTTAACATCTTATAATCCACTTACGCATATTTACACGATCTTTGTGCATATTATGATTGCATTACTCGTGCAATCACCGACTAACATATGCTTGAGATTTTGTCCGGATAATTAAATCATGAATTGTACAAAAAAAAGTACTGATAATGCAATAATTGCGGTATGATAAAAAATGACCTATCAAAATATGATCAATTTTAGAATAACACAATGTCGTTCATACATATACAAAATTTTAAACATTTTAAGCAAAAACAACGCATCATATGATGCATTTGCATTTATTATTATAAATTATTTATACATTACGAAGTGGAATTTATTATCATTTATGAAATTAACAGCTGTTCAAATGCATTGCATCCAATTTAAGTCTTCAGCTCTTTGTCCAGTTCAACAGCTGAGGTGTCCGAGTGGTTAAGGAGTTGGACTTGAAATCCAATGGGTTATGCCCGCGCAGGTTCGAATCCTGTCCTCAGCGGACTTTTTTTTAAAAGACGTTTAGAAAATTTGTGGCAAACATTTGCACGCGAAATAGCCTAATTCATGATGACCTACAATTCAGCTATCTTAGCGTCTGAAAACACAAAAAAGACCATACAAAGCGCTCATTTTTTACTCGGAGATTCCATTTTATTGCATCCGTTCATTAAGTGCATACTATTTTGTTATAATGTCAATTCGCTGAAAGATATTTATACTTCCGCCGCCGAGTAAATGTAAAAAAGCTTTCTTAAATAATGCGAAAAGCTCTGTTAAAATTATGTCATTTTTTTTTTCAATAATAAAAATCTTATGAAATAGTTTTTTAAAATGCCACATTTGTAAGTAATCATTAAACATTTCATTCAAATTCATCGAAAATAAATAAATAGCATACTTGCAGTTTTATGATTTAATGGTTGCAGTCTTAAACCTGAATTTGCAGTAGGTATGGTTAACAACCATATTTTTTTCAAATATTAATACATTATAAAAACCATGTCAAATTGATCTGAAATGGCTACATAGAAGGGTTAAATTTATTGCATTATCATTTGATGATCAATAAGTTTTTTGAAAAATTGGAATTTTTGATAAATCCACGATAAATCAAATAAACTCATTTAAATCATCATTTGACTTCATCAGACTTATGAGTACTATGTTTCTATTATAAATATGCATTTTGATGAAAAAACATTTTTTTAACACATTTTTTCAATTTAACATTTTAAAATCCGCATGCACATTTTGGTGTATTTCTTGATGATTCTGATATAATATTTTTATAAGATAAATTTGATAGAAAATTGTATTATACTAATTTAAGACAAAATGTATCCTATAAATTGAAAACATTGTAAGTATTTTGACCTAAAATCATTGTAAACCTCAATGTATGACACCAATTTGAATTGCTAAAATCTGGCATATTTGTCAGTTTGACAGCACGCCTAATGGGTCGTTCTTCTCCTTTTTTTTGGGACCGTATGTAAACTCTTTTTCACACCATTTTATTGTTCAATAACCGCCGAATTACAAACACATTCCCAAACGAGGTCAGACCATGAACTGGTCGCCCATGCCATTGTTGGTCTGTCCAGTGCGAAGATACGCTTTTTTCACACAAAGACGCCCAAATAATGGTTGACAGTTGCAGAATTTGCTCTTTTATTGTGCGTTTGTGGACACAAAGGCATCTTCGGTACTGGGCACGTGCGCCACGATATTCTACTCTGCTCCACATACTTTAACCATTGTCGTCGCCAAAGAAGATACAGCCAGTGATTTGTCAAATAATGAGGATGGGAATTTAAATAAAATAGGCACTGTTAAAGATTTGTCCCAAATCATCTTCAAACTGTTTCCATTTCATCTGATTTCTATGGCTGAAAAGGGGTATTTAAGAAGCTAGTTTTGAACTAGGCATTGTTTATGCAATCAATTAATTAACATACGTACGAATAGCTGTTGATGAGAAAAATGTTGATTTCATCATATGTAAATGTCTGTAATTCATGACACCATACTACAATTCAATTGAAATTGCTATGTGTTACCCATAGACATACTTTACAATGCATTTATATCAACACACGCAATATTCTAATATGAAAAGTCATATGTAATACCAGTATTTTTCTTGTCATAGTATCATTTTCTTTTATGCAATCATTACATCGCTTATGGCAGTAACAATGATCGTATTTAATGAATGTTTACCGTCATTTAAAAGTCAGCAATAAAAATTGTCGACCAATATTGACATGGTAGATTAGATCCTGAGCTTTTTATTATAAAGATTCGCGCTCAAATAGATAGTTAAAAAAAAAATCAGCATACTAACGAATTTGGGAGATGGGAAGTATTAATATTTCCGATCAATCCTGGTTTAGTTCTATTTTCTGGGTATGATAAGAACAGACGAGATTACTTTTAAGTAGGGAATCCAATCTCGGGATCCTGAACAGTTTTAGGTGCTCATGAATCCCGGGATTAGTAAACGTAATTCAGAAAAATTCGGGATTGAAATGTTTATGTAACAGAAATCGTACACCTCACCAGCATGATGAAGACTACAAAATCGAGACATTCCTGACGAAATCTGGACGCTTGGAAATAGTGGCGTAACTACTAATGGGCGAGCTTAGACGACGCCTAGAGGCAGTAACTGTCTAATCTATGTATACATATATACAGTACATATATGTTTTTCAAATCGTTATATTAACTTTTCCCTACCGGTGATGTATTTACTACACCTCGACTCTAATAATGGAAATATCGATATGAAGTATAATAGATACGGGGTTCAATTTTTTTGTATTCCTCCATAATATAATTACGAATAAAAATAAAGTAGTATAGTATAAAAGTATTCTCATCTGCAGCGATGGAAATACATAATGTGTCGGGAAATCGAGGATTTTTCGAGCTTTAGTCCGTGTCTCAGCAGAAAGGAATTTTATCAGTAATTAATTTTAAATCGATGATAATTTCACTACTAACTTATAGATCCTTTTCTAACTAAAACATATGTGGAATCTAATTATTACATTATATTATATTTTTTTAAGAAAAGTTAATTACTATATAAAAAATGTTACTGCAGTGAATAGTGGATATCTTAGTGCATGCGTACATACATTGTGATACTATATAGAACAGACAGACAGACACACATTTTATATATTATATGTAAATTATGCTCGTTATTATCAATTTAATTAAACATGCGTTCATACAAGCAGACTTGTAACACATAGTGAATATTTTACATATTATATATATATATTTAATAAAATCGATAATACTCATATAAATAATTTATAAAACAATCTGAGCCTTTCAATAACTAATCGTCTAGTTAGATTGCTGCTCGCTTCACTTCTTTCAAGTTCTATGACTATTGTTCATTTTTGAGGCCGATTTAGCAATTGGTGTTCATTTTGTACCTTCTTTTTGTAATAAATCAAAAGTGTAAATAGGGCGATAACTTTCAGTATCGTCAAAAATCATGAAGTCTTAACACATCGTAAAAAAGTGCGACATTTACCATATACAAATATGTATTACCACCTACGACAACTTTCTTTCCCAATGCCCCAAAAAGTTTCTTCACACTCGACCTACCAACAGTTCCCTCATTGACGCTCAGCCATCAATTTACGCCTCGCATAAAAAAGCACACGTTGACCCCATAATGGTTACCCCATGACCACCATGAATCACACATCCAAGACCCATATATCCATGACACGTTTCGTGTATCACTCACTCATCGCTAATTACATACATACGTTTCTTTGAGCCCGAAACAAACGTGTTAAATGCCCAGAGCGGTCCATTTAGCGCATTGTTTCCATACGGCGTGGAACGTACGAGCTCTATTCATTCGTCGAAACTTTTGTTTTCGCTGTTTCTCAACTTTTCTTTTCAACGTAAAATAAATATCGCGAACAAACAATGAAATCCGCATGCATTCTTGGACACAAATCGGTCTTTGTTGGTGCAGAGCCGTCAATAAAAAGCCGTGCTGATCGTTTGCACACCTCGTTCTCAAGTCTTTCATTCCCATTGAAACGCTTATATAAACAAAAAATCCACCAAAAAAGTCATTAAAATTATTTCCCAATTGCCTTAATTGGTTGTGCGAATTGTGAAATTGTATTGACTGAATATTGTACACACAGACTTAAAACCGGGCTGAAAAGAAAATCCGATACTTAGCCTTCAATGTACACCTAATTACATTATATGACGTATAACTCTTTTTTATCTTGAATTCTCTTATAGAATAGTACAAGATCAATACAAATAATAGATTCTAGGATATAACAGAAAGGTCCCACTTTTCGGCGCTTCGCTTATTTGGCGGTTTTTCAAAATTATCAACATTTTAATACTGAATGAAAAAAATCGATGCGAATGTCTATTTGTTTTGTACTATTTATAACAATAAATTAAATACAAAGGGAACTATATGAATTTTACTGATGTGATTGAATATGAATTATATCTACTTCAACAAAGCTTCATTGTTCGAAGATATAATATAATTGATGACGTTCTATATGATGAACAAATTCAATGAAAATCTCATAATAAAGAACGGATTTCATTAGCTGCAATTTTTTTTAAAGTTCTAAAATTTAATAGAATTGAACTCTCATTATAATGATTCGAACTCAAATTCCGATTGAGGGAAAAAAAATATCGTACTTACAAATTTTGGAAATCACACGTATTAACTTATTCTGAACCGTTCACTTAAAAACGCCTGTTTGACACAATAATTTTATAGGCCCATTCACGCGAAACCCCGTGCTTTACACTTTTTTTTTAAATAAACGCTTCATATTGTTTGTAAATTTTGCTAAATTATTGAAATTATAAAAAAAGTCACTCTGAATATCAATGATTTCGACATGATGAAGACTTCCTGTACCTGTTTTTAATTGTTGATTTTTTTATAGCATCTAGTTTATGATCCATGCAAGCTCAAGGATATAAATATTATTGTTCATATACACATACGAAATATAGCGCCCAAAATATAGCGTGGGCGATTTACCATCCCCACGTATAGCGCTGTTAATAGCTACATCTTTCATCTCTCTTCAGGTGCAATGTGTTATTTCAACAACGCCATCTCTTGTGGCCCTGCGGAGACATTGCACCTGCTTACCGACCGATCGCTCCTTGCGCGTGCACCGTTGCCAGTTGCGTAATGACGCGCAGGAAGTGGGAGTCGAGAGTCGTCGGTTAGCCTTGGCTGCGGGAGGTCGTCCCTCCTCTCTCTCTCGTGTGGAATAAATCGTTATTTTGAGCCGCCCGGGGACTCTGCCCTCAAGAGTGCCCCCGCCTCAACGTTTCGGTTTTATTATAATATTTTCGATCAATCATCTCGATCGAGATTAAATCTAATTTCCTGGATCTGATTAAATAAATACTAAGATAATTAGTGGAAAGTAAGCAACGCTGCCTTTGAATTACAGTAGACCCGCAATAATCCGGCCGCGGTCTAATCTGGCGCCCCCTGTAATCCGACATCTCAATACAAGTACATTAAATATGTACCATAAAGCTTCGTCAATAAAAAAAAATCAAAAGTGTGATTCTGAAGCATCTAAATCGTAATGAATGACGGCGTAGGATGATGCACAATTTATGATACAAAGAAGAATATATGTGTAATATTCTTCATGAAAGAAACAGGCTCATATTGGCCATGAAAGAAAAGTTGTTTTACAAGAAGATAACAAAAAAAGACGACTACGTAGCAAGGGATACTTAAAACTCTCCAAAATGTCTTGGAATAAGTTTGATGACGGTAACAGGTTTTTATTTTTTATAACTACTGTGTTTATGACACGTTAATTTTTTTGTTACTCTTTTCCAAAAAGTTCCGAACTACGAGGGGTCGGGGGCAGTACTCTATAATCCGACAAATTGGACAATCCGACACCGTATTCTGCTGAATATTTATAATTTCGCACTTGATTACAAATCTCCTACTTAAAATACCCTTTTAAAATAAATTTATCCTAGCTTAGCCATATGTGGAAGACAATAGACTACATTGAAATATCCTTGGAAAATTCTCCTTATGGAGTTAGTGCTTGATCCTTAAGTTAGCATGTATATGCTTACAATACGTGCATATGAGCTTCAGTTGGTATGTCCGATGTTCAAAACGTGTTTGAACATATACAGTATATTATTTTTTAAATAATACTTTTCAACTCACATGCATAATTAGTAGCATGCATTATAAGTATATAATTTTCATATTAGATAATTGGACCATCGTATGTAGCTTCAGATGTGTCATAATTATCCTCTCAAATTATTCATTGAGAGTCCATCATTAAATACTCAACATCTTCCACAATTATTTTCATATGATTTTAGAAGCTCTGATCTAATGCAAGATGTTTCATTTAATGTTTATATATTCAATCAACTTATCATAATTATGTACAATAAGCATCAATATAATATACATTGATTATCATTCATAATGAGCGTCCGTTATTAACGCGATGATGATTCGTCATAACCGGTTCATATTGTGTTAATTATTAAAAAATTATGCTTTTAGGTTAGCAAAAAATCTTTTGAACTTCCAGAGTTTAATACAATGATGTACAAAGTACTAAATCATACGAAATGCAAAGATTACAGCGTAAGAAATTTTTATAATTGATTGCAATTTATCATGCTGTTATATGGGCAAGGTTGAGCAAATCGAATTTGTAATGAACTAAATAATTCATTTTAATTTCAATGAACTATTATTATAATTTGTTACATACTTAAAATCATATCACGCCGTCGAAGGATCTAAATGATGATGCTCTTGCTTTTAAAAAACTTGCTATTATGCTACATTGTAGTGATTTATACAACGATGATAATTTAAGATCGTACCCAGCGCTGATTGATCGCAACTTATTGCCGGTAGTAAATTGTTATATATAGCAAGGCAAATATTTACTTGTCAATGAACCAAATAAGAAGGTCAATGGTTCTCAAACTCGTGCCGTTGGCGTATGTGATTGCGTCAGTTTTATTTTCGTATCAATACTTTCTCGGCATGAAAATGAATGAACCTTGCCAATATGACGATACAACGTAAAATAATTTTTATTGAGACAATTAAAAATTGAAGCAGTGCATTCATTTGGACTTGTAGTTCAACAGCTGAGGTGTCCGAGTGGTTAAGGAGTTGGACTTGAAATCCAATGGGTTATACCCGCGCAGGTTCGAATCCTGTCCTCAGCGGATTTTTTTTATTTTTTATTAAAATCAATATAAATTTGTCTTATGATATAATCAGCATATTGAATATTGAAAATGAACAAAAAATAAATTACAATAATTTTATCATCGATCATCGACATCACTGTTCGTTGTAGTGATGACGTCCAATGGTGTTATCAGTACTAAAATTTTTGAGATAATAAACAAAACAATGCATGCACTCTAAATACATTTTTTTTAAATATTTTTCCATTCAATGTATATTTTTTAAAATATTTTTCAACATATTTTCGATTTTTTTCGGAGGCGACATTATGTCGCCAAATTTTTAAACTCGTGTATATACCATGATTAATTTATCATGAGCTGGTGCCAACTGCATAAAAAAGAAATTCGAGTGAAAATGGTTGAATTTATAAAAAAAAATCTTAGAATGCTCGACAAAAATGTATCCAAAATATAATTTTATATTTCACCATTTTTTTAAAATTGTTTTCCATTTTTTTGTTCTAGTTCTTTTGGTGTCAATAGATGGCGTCGTTGGCTTTGTTTAAAATTCTAATTTTGAAGCATTCTTCAAAAATATATTAATAAACCACTTGCGATAGGCAACGAGAAAATGGTGTCGAGCATTTCACGAAGCAACGCAGAATGTTAATAAGCATCCAATCGAGTTCAAAAAGGAAAAAGACGGCCACCGGATGATAGAAACTGGTGGTCCAGACCGGGACACGGAATCTGCTGGTCAAACAACTCCAAATCTCCATTGCGGAAACAAACTGGTAGCCATAATACAGGAAATAATGCAGACATAAAATGCATAATTTAAACGCTGCTTTTACAAGATGAGTCCCACAGTATATCGCAACCATGTCAATTTCATCCATAGCCTCATTGCGTATTTAAATCTTCTTTATGCATGTTTAAATGCATTTATAATAAATTTGATTAAAGTATTAAATAAAAAAAAATTGATATTTAGCGTATTGACTAGGCGATCTTAATTAAATATAAAAATATTTTTAAAGCTTAACAAAGTATGGTAATGGGAGTGGAAGGAGCAACGTATGACGGTGCACGAGTGACGACATTCTTCACCATGGAAGTCCTACGTCCTGAAAATATAATGCGCAGCAAAAAAATTAAACATATTTTTATTTTGTATAATATCATGTATAGATTAGACTACAATAAAGAAGAAATATTGGAAAATAAAAAAATAGTGAGCAATCGAAGAAAAATTTGAGTTTTTATCAACATTTTTTGTAGTTTTTTGTTTATCAAATAAACATTTTTAAATATTTTTGTATAATTGTAGTCTATACGATAAAGACATTTATTTTATACGTTTGTGCAAAATTGTATAAAGATTTCTTATCTAAGGCGTGTGGGAGTACTTCCATGAGCTTGGAAAAAGTAGTTTCGAGAAAAACGGGTTTAAAGTTTCTCCTCTCCTCAGCTTCGCGAAGCGCAGCTTCTTCTCGTCGGCCTATAACTTTGCGAATTTCATTTATATCAACTTGAATTTTACTGAATGTATTCTTGAACATTGGTTCTTTCCGATGCATGAACCAGGTAGAAACATCTCTTATTTCGTATAACGAAGTGTTTGGATGTAGATCAGAAAAGCATAAAAAAGGACCCAACTGCGAGACTTTAATTATGGGACGCTTCCTCAAGCATAACTAGGGCTAGCTCAAAAATAATAAAAGGAAAATGACCGTCTTCCTGTTAAATTTGGCTGTCATAATTTACTTTATAACCGTCATGAAGACCCTTTTTTAGTTTTATAAATACGTCGTTATTAGGGGTCACAAATATTCTTAAAATCAATTATTCGAATATCGAATATGATATTGGTAAAATATTTGAATATTCGAGTATTCAAATATTTTATATATGTATCCGAGGGTGATTCAAATATAACCCGGAATTTTTCTGTACAAATTTATTAGTGTTATATAAAAATACAAATGGAGCATCTTATTTTTCTACAACTTTCTACAATTAGAAATATATTTATTCCATTGTATAGGAAGGTTCTTGATCCCATCACACAAAGAAGGCGAGAAGTATCATCCTCTGTTGCGCAACGCGTTTACTCGTAGACAAAGACGTGAAATCAAGTGAAATTTTGAGGTTTTTATTTCAGCAAAATCAAAAGGACTAGAATTTTATTTACATTTCAAAAATACATATTTTAAAAATGAAAATGCATTGAACATTTCTACTTTTAAATTTGCATTTCTTTGTTGCTATTTTGATTGACAGCAGAACATCGAGCAATTTTCTTAAAAAATATATTTCTTCGTCAGTAGTAACTTGCAATTTTAAATCCTTTAATGATTTGTTAACTGATTCAGAGAGTAAAAGAAATATTTTTGCCATCATGCTTATTGAATCTTGTTTTAACTTTCTAAATTACCTAATGGATAAAATGGCTAAAAGCTATCCTTTAAATATGATACATTTTACAGATAAAAGGTTTCATCCAATATATTGTATAGACGTACGAATGTACTGATACATGTGACCCTCAATCGCGACACACCAAAAGTAACTTTGACGTAAATGTTGTAAATCCATACGTTTTCCATGGAGTCAATTATTTATATCTTCTTCATAATCATGCCATTGTTTGATTACATCATATACATGTTATGAATTTATTAAAATTGCGGGGATTTGGCTTACAGGGAATTTTAATCAAGGGCTTCGTTATATCATATTTCTTGTCTTTTAATCTTTCTCATCTTGTTCATTGTCAAAGATATCATCGATATTCTCATCTATAACATAATTTTTTTGACCCAAAAACTGAAAGATGCGTGGGAATAATATCACAAAAAACATCAACTATACAAGACCCTTTTTTATGCCACCCAATATGCATGTACGTATGTAACCGTAAGTAATTGTCGGTACATAATTAACTCCCATAGCATTGATTGATGATTTTAAAATTAATACATACGGTAAACCACTACTGTTTGCTTCACCTTTATGTTTTATCTGGGTATATATATTCATAATCTCTGAGAGTTTCACACATCCATCGTGGATTTAATTAAACTCGACAAAAAACGATGGAAATGAAGAGAGCCACGCATTTATTTGAAGGTATCGTATAACTTTTACTTGGTCTTTAAAAGTGGTTTTTATCCGGTTTGGTGGGTGATTTATAATTTTAATGCTGGATGAATATCACGTTTGCTGTGATAATTTACGATGTCTCGTTTGTTGACTTGATTTAGTTTCAACTCTGACATTTTTCGCCAAACTCCCCATAGGAAAGCATGTTATTATGACTTTCACCGTGTATCTTTTTATACCATCATCGCCCAATTACACGCCTTCGTTTCGGTATATGTTCACGGTCATCACGATTTGCCCATCAGCAACTTCTCCATGACACCCGAGGAAACGCATACTCCTGATATTAACATTTTTTTTGGTCGAAAACCGCAGACTTTCGAAAAATTTTCCCATGGAACAGTGATATCCGCTGATGAGGTTTTTAATTGTGGAGTATCTGCGAATATTAACGGCTCATTTCGATAAAGATGCATTTTATGAGTTCTCAAAAAGCACAGTTAACATCCAGATGTTCCACATTCTCGTATTCTTCGTTCCGCTAACATAATATACAAATTCGCCTATTTGACAAATACATAATCATCTCTCATAACGGTAAACAAATTAGCAATTCAATTTTCATTTATGCAGTCAATGGATATTTCGACTCGGACTCTATTAGCAATCATTCGCAATGGATATATTTTGATGTGGCATAAACAGTTTTAAAATCGATTTTTAACGGTTTAAGTTTTTTTCTAAAAATTGGCTTTGATATCAAATCAATCATAAAACAATAATCGATTTATTTAAATGGAAAAATACCATAATTTTATTAAGAAAGAACCGATTTTCCCTTATATTAAGGTAAATCCTACCGAAATATTCATATATTTTTATTTTTATATATGGAAATATATAAATATTTATATAAATTTTTATCTATTTATCTGTCTACTGGTTAAAAGGTTAGAGATTTTTTTAATATCGCTAATTTTCGCAAATACACTCCACGTCAAGCGAAAGACAATGCTATGCGTAACCCGCAAGAATGTGTTAATTGCATTCAATTTTACTCGAATTTTATTGTTATCGACTTTAAGATTCCCTTTCTAAATACATAGGCCTACAAAAACATTAGCACACGAGACCCTCAAAAACGACACGCAAAAGTTCTTATAACAAATACTACAATTTTAGCATTTTTTAAGGCTTAGTACATTGATTGATTCAATAAAAAATATGTTTTGAGTATTCAACTCCTTTCCTAAAATTAATATATAATTTCAATTCTCAACCATTTTATTTATATAGATATGTTTGCTTTTGATATAGATAGCATCATAATTAATAACATGATGACATGTCATCCGCAACACACTCAATCAGCAATATAGGCGCAAATTATGTATCATGTTTTACATGTCATTCATCATTTATTTCGACGTTTTTTAACATCGGCACTTTCATTGAAAATATTAAACGTTTCCGGCTTAATTGAATTAGTCACATTCAAGGCATTCGAGTCGTTTAACGTCCACATAGAATATGCCGACGATTGATAGGACAAAAATGCAGACGAATTGGTTAGGCTTGGTATTCAATATACAACCTAAATCCCATATGGAAATAGTTTCTTAGCATTTGCATTTGGGGCCAATGAGTTATTATATCCCATGAGTTTATCCTGGTTACAATAGTTCATATTAATTTAATTTCCACCAAATATAATAATGGCCCATTTATTTCTGAAAAAACGAATGCAAAACCCAATTAATAATCTTATGAGTATCATCTTCAGTTTGCTTGATTTAATACTTCTGGGTCTATCTTCTAACTCATATTGACCTCTTTTGATCTTTAAAAATTAATTCTCTTCCGTAAACAAAATAATAGCGTCCCTTACATAGGATTTGCAGATTTATTAACTCCTCTGGTGCGTTTCACTGGTGTTACTGACGAAGATGAGTTTTACTGTATTCACAAAAAAGAAACCTGTAATTATAAAAGATATGTGCATATATGTCAATTCATTATTAGCTATCAATTTATCATCCACTTCTATCATACAAAAACTAGAAATACATGGGGAAAAACGATAGAAGCAGACCCGGTTAAATGAAGACCGGACGCAATCATGGCATTTCAATCGCTAAACTAATTACGACTGTCGTGTAATTAGACGCAAAAATAACAATTTTGTATTCATCCAGACCAAATTGGATAACTTCATTGTAGCAATGCCTCTAATGAAGAAGGTAGCGATAATTTAACACCTCCGGACGCGTCAAAGCCAACCTGAACCGTTGAACTCGCTTACGAAACAAGATCATTACGTTCGACAAAAACCGAAAGGAAAAGTTACATGATTAAAGATGGTATGTACTCGTTATTTGGTTACACAAATCAAAAAAGTATATCACGAACCAGTTTTTTTCTACATATTTCGGCCCACAATACACGCAAGAAGCTGTTAATGCGTAGCCGATTCTTTGAGATCGTTGAACGATCGATGACACATTAAGAACCGGTCGCTCTCGATGCAATGATTTCGATATTTGAATTGCAAATTCAAATAATATATCATTATATGTCACATGTGTTAATAATCAGCATATCCGTGTACATCATTATAAGTGGAACAAATCATCAATAACAAAAGTGTGAATATTGATCCCTATGAGTGTTTTCCCAAAAATAAATTGGATCCCTTTCAGTGACTCGGCTGTCGAAATCACTTCCTCTCGCCGATTGTGATTATAGCAACATCGACATAATAATACGTCCAAACAAATTTTCTACTACATTAGAAAAACCGAATAATTCATCATTCAACTTTATTGCTTATCATGGTTGGAGCGTATTCAATTTTCAGTGGTTTTTTCCCCCAATATTTCTCTTTCGACAGTTATATTCACATTAAACACCCTCATTTTCAATTACATAACCGCAGTTGGCATTGAATTACTGAAGGTACGTTTCATGTAATACGAAGAACCGCAATACTCGCTTTTCACGATGTTTCGACATGTCCGTTTATTTTATTATGCATGAAAGCTTCGTAAATCTTCGATGAGTAATACCAATACCGCGGATCTTTTTGTTTTAAATCGCAATCGAAAAACAATTACACATGAAAAAACATCCCTTGAATGACATGATCTGGGTTTTTTTAATATTATATTTTGAATTACATACATATTGATAATTTGGTATGAATTTTTGAGTACGTGACGAAATTATCATTATATTTTAATTACTATTGCAAATCAGTCACACAATGATGACTTTATAAATCTTGCTAGAGTTTATTTTTATACATCCAGAAAATTGGTCTAAACTGGGATTAGAAAGCAACTGACTAGATTGGAAGTTCATTAACAATCGAACCAATTTCCTGCGCTGCTCTATGGTCTGTTCCGGGTTATCCCGGACTAGCCACACAAAGAATATCTTCCACTGATCTTTTAGCCCCACAAGAAACGCTACGCGTGGAGCGTCCAGGTACCCACCCCTTTTGCTCCACGCCCTCCAAAGGAGGCGAGGTTTCCGCGGGAAAGACCAACTTCAGTCCATGTGCACCCGAAGGTGCGATGGAGAAGGAAGGACAAAGATTAAGCTAAACTTCAAAGGAGACAAACTAATCTTGTCTGCAATAAATGTAATTCATGCTAAAATACGTCAGTCATGGCGTAGAAAATAAATGAAATAGAAATAGAATTGTGTCGTTCAGCGTCAACGCGTTCAATACAAAAACCCTTAGATACGCGAGGATATAAAAGCGAACGTAGCTCGCCGAACGGACGCTACCGATTCCTTCCGCATGCGGATATATAAAAACTTGATGAACCGACGCAAACACATCGTAATCTTGGAAGCTCAATCCAACTCCGATGGTAAGCCTCCGCATCTACGTCACAGGTCATTGTATAAAATATGTATTAATTTAACATTAGTCAAATCAGACTTAATAATGAATATAGCAAGATTAGGATGGAATCATTAATTAAAATAAAAACTATGCATCATCGTTTAACCCTTCTGTCAATGAAATGTTTGATGTCCTCCCATCAATGAAACAAGTTTACAATTTATCGTACGAAATATACTAATATACTATAATAAATATACTAATCTTGTTTTAAAGACAAATGGTTCGAAAAAAAAATTGGAGCACAGACAAAAGAAAAATATAGGATTTTTCAAACAGATATGATGCAAAAAAGATATCTTATGACACAGCTAAAAATGCAAGTTAGCGTAAGGAATATGATAAATTATTTTATGGAGCAAAAGGATTAAAATTTCTTTACGAAACAAGAAGAAAAATGTGATATTTTGTACAAATTCTAATTAAAAAAAATCTAGATCTGGCCAAACCCATTTTATTGACTCTAGGCACGTAAATAGAAATATCCTTTTTTCTCAAAACACAAAGATCTTAAACATTTTAAATTCTGTAAGCCCTTAAAAAGACAAATTCATACAATATCCACTATTAAAAAAACTCATTTCAAAACCATAATTGTCTGGCTAGACCATCTTATTGACAAAAGGGTTAAAAATAAATTCCAATTGTGACTTACTTGCCTCGAATTTGGTAATTAATAGTTATGATCACACTATTAAATTTATGCAACCTACGGGCCATAATTTTGAAAATTTGGATTATAATTACAAGATGAATATCACATGTGTTTTTCGTGTAGATTTAGTAACGATCATGCAGTGGACGATTGAGGAGCATGCGTTCGCCTTAGAGGCGTACTTTTCAAGCCCTCGTTTGATAATTGCTACGCAATGTCATTCAGGAATTACTTTAATATCTTAACCTTTTGCGGTCCCTAAATATTTTAGACATTTTTAAGATAAAATGTAATCTATCGTAAAATAAATATCGTAAGTATAATCGGAGATGTTCACGAAAGCGCGCGTTAAGAGTCAATATCTGTGTTTAGGATTTTATCCGGGCAACAGCCACTTTCCTTTGTATCTCTAGCAGGTAGGCGAAACACTATGGAGGATCATAAAAACCAATATTCCTTTCCAAATACTGTCATAAACACGATACGTAAAATAAAATCAAATGATTTTAAATCTGAGTGGGGAAAAAAATGTAGAAACAAAATGTCGAGCCAGACTCGACATAGGACCTCAAAGAATTAAATTACAGTTTTATGAAAACCGGTGATTAAAATCATACATTTGTGTCATTGCTTACGAAATATCATAATATTGCATTATTTTACAAAACATAATATGACAAAATTCCAAACTATCGATTATTTTATAATAAATCTTCGATTGACTGTGTCGATTAATTTAATACGTTTATTAATCCAAATTCGTCATGAAATCGGGCATGAAATTGTTCATATATATATATAGTTCGAGCGAATCCAATATATTTTATGAAGCCATAAATAATTCTTGCTCCAAATAACAAATACGTATAAAAAGCTTCCATTGAAAATATATTACTATCTGATGAAAATATTTCATGGCGTAGTACAAATAAAGTAGCAGAGGACGTAAATTTCATACGAAAAGGTCATTGATTTCATGCCATTAACATAAAATTGATAATCCTTAAATGGATTGGTCGGATTCCGTATTAATCCTTAACAGAAAAGCACCAAGAAGGTGGATCGAAAATTCAAAAGACCTGTAAATGTTAATTGAGCATGATGGCGGTTCGCCAGCATTTCATTGAAGTTCGAATATGGCATTGACAATGAGTTATGGCGACCATGTTTTAATTATAATACACTGTTTTCTTCGATTAAGTTATTATGCATGAAAGATCTCATGCTTTAAAAAGACCAAATAATGCGTTGATTCCAAAATCCATCCTCAGACTCTAATATAAATCACAGCCAATGTTTTAATGGTTGACATATAAAAGTCCCAAATCAGAACGTAAGCTGCAGGAAGATTTATGGAGGGTCGCTTGAATACGAAAAATATACCAAGAAAACACATCTTCAGCGCTTCGTTTCTGCAAAGGTCAACAATCTGCAGCATCCTTTCGTGGATAAAAGTAATAATGATGTCATATTTATTCCCGATTAATTCAATTTCGTTTGAACAATAGATTAATATGAATCGTGCTGGCCATTTGAGAGTCGTCCAACAGGTTGTATGTTCCCACATTTATCTGACTAGGAAAAAGTGAGTAAATTATACGTCTACAAAACAGATTATAAAATTGCTGCCTACCTTTCTAAAACAGTATTCTTCATAATTGAAACGTATACGCCTCTTTGATGAGCCCTAATTGAATTTACACACCTAGAAATACTACAAATCTAAAACGGAAGCTTTTAATGTACACTCAGTCGATGCAAATGCTAGTTTTCCTAGCTAAACACTTTTAATTTTAGCACGAGAAAACGCACAAGTCGCTTATGTTCTAGTTAAGACCATCAACTATTTTTTCAGAATTCATCCTGCTAAAATTGCTCTCCATCACGATATGTAATAGTTACATTGTGGTGATTAAGGACATGTGTCCCTATTATATATTTAGATCTGATATACTTATCTATAATGACATAATGTAGAAAATCATAAAAATGCTCCTCAACGTCAAAAAGCCCGCCGCAGAGTCTTAACATACAATGTTATAACGATGTAATCATCTCCAGGATTATAATGATTGGACGCTAACTATGTCGGCTGTGAAAAAATTACATCAAAGCATAACTTTGAACGAGATTTATAGAAGCTTTTGATGTCAGCCTTTGTGATGATAAGATAAATTTGCCATCCAAATGACTGAAGAATCATCTTATGACAGAATAAAAATCACTCCTTGGATCATTTTTTGTTCCTTCATTCACCTAAATAAATTTGCAAAATGCATAAATGATTTCAACTCCATCTCTTTGGAGGACAAGTGGAAATATATGCATATTCTTAAGAGCGAAAGTAATTATAAAATAAATTTGTTTTACAGGGCATTTATACTTTGCAATTTTTAGCCATCAATATTTGATATCATAAATGATCTATTTATTTAAAGTTCTGCATCGATTTAACTATCAAATTTATATATGATTTCATTAAAATAGCATGCGGTGCAAATTTCTTAAACATAATTTTAGTTACAACCATGATTAATCAAAACTTTAATGCTGTGCAATAAACGCCTACACTTGTACAATTCTAATCAAGATAATTCGCATAAGCGCATAATATTTTGAAACTCAAATTTACTTTTGATAAATAAATGCATAAGATAAAAATGAATTGGTGTACAAATATTGAATCGATTTGTTGCGTTCTTAGGCACGAACTTGAATTATATAGATTTTTGCCTTTGAATCAGTATATTGAAGCATTTTTTATCAATTAATATTTGTTTAATTTAGGGATTGTGTTAATCAGATAAGATTAAAAAGAGATTTTTATGATGGTTAAGCTAATCGATACTGTTTCTTATTTAATATTTTGGTTCGATGCAATTCATAATAAATGCAATAATAAATAGGATGCATATATATTGGCAAGTATTAATCCAAATCAATTTAAATGTGTAAAAAATAATATGACATCCACGTCTGATAAAAGTAAGATGTCAATTGATTTAATATCATATTTTAAAAAATGCGTACAACAATGAGATTGTATAATTAGAATGACATCATTTTCTCACCTTTTCGGTACGATGAGCCTTCTCTGCCTGAAGAAGGCATCCAGTGTGAATTTTTGCACCATTTTTGCTAAGAATGCGGTTTCGTATCGGTCGAGAGCTATAGTGTGTCAACACAATAATGGATGCACATGCACTTGTTTGCGTAACGATTATGCACGCGTGTGTAAAATTGCAATTTTCTTGTAAGACAGATTAAGAGAATTGTTTACAGTTTGAGTCTGTGCGGTTACCCCGACCACTAACGGTTAAGCGAACACCTTTTAACCGCTACCCTAACTTTGACCGCTGATCGTCTTCATCGATGTCTTCGACAGTTTTTAAGTTTAAATTTTAAAAAACACAATTTTTTTTTGGACACACGTCCTTCAAAAGCGACAAGGATTTTTTTAATATTAGGATTTGCTGTAAATATTTGGTCCTGTTGTATTTTGGACAGCTGTTAAGTCCGGTTAAAGTTTCGAGTTCCGCGCGAGTGGACGACCAACCGAACAACCGGCACATCCACACCGGCCGAGCTGACGAGTGCTACTGACAAGACGGCTGCTATCATCTGAAGAAGTTTTCGCCGAAGATGTCCGCCTTTCCTCCACCTTTCTTCCTACTCTTCAAGAACTAGATCAAGCGTTCGCAATGCAAGATTCTCTTATTCTACTTCCGCTCTTTCGGGTCATCGAATTGGCCGCTGGCGATCATCATTGAACATTATCGAACATATCTGCTGCCACGAATTTCCATTTCGTTGAATAACACTATGGATGTACAAGTGTCTCTAATTTAATCACGACTTTTTCTTCACTATAATCTATTAAACACAAAGCAACTATAATAATAGAACAATAAAAAATACGAAATTATCAACTACTGCTGCCTAATTACTGATTAAGCCTCTGACGAATTTATACCATAACACATAGCAAAATGAATGTACAATAAAATACCATTTATATTATAATACTTATAATAACCCTTTTAATGCCGGCTGAAAAAACTGTACCTAAGTGAAAAATATTGAGCCAATTTGAAGTAATGTGATAAAATTTGAATGATAAAATATAAGATTAACAAAAACATAATTAAAAAAAGGAAAATATTACGAAATAAAAAAAAATTGTATTTCAATGTTTGTTGAAATTCATACAAATAATCTGAATTAAAAATTATTAGCATAAATTGAGAAATTTATTTTAATTGTCCCGACCCACGAGTCGGCTGCGATGAACGACGGAACACGTTTATGACTTAATTCGGTCGATTCGGGGATGGAAAACAGGCGCCTGCCACGGGCGTAACTAGGCTTGGGGCGCAAAACGCAGAATACCGACTCGATTAATATTTGCACATGGCTTTTATTTAATTTGCCAATCCTACCTTAAGTGAATCAACACCGATTGACTTTGTCCGTTTTTATAATATATACTAAGTTGTCTAATCCCTATTTTCTTCATTATCGCTTAAATATTGGATCTTATAGACTTGTACCGCGTTCGAATATTGATAATAGATTATGATTTGAGATTATTAGACGTCCCAGTTCATCACAGAGCACGGGTGGTTTAGGGCTTCGTTTTTTAAGTTTGAACATTCTTCGATCTCGGAGTGTTCATGCTGCAGATCCTTTCACGAACGCAGATCATATTCTTTGGACACGTTCGGGCATGAAGTCGTGACAGCAGTCCGAAAAGCGGACCGTTTGGACTCTGTGGTCACTCCATCATCTTTTAGGAATTTTTACAGCATTTTCGGTAATAAATGCGTACCCGGGACCTTATATGATCTGTACGATCACGGGGTCCCCATATTTATGTCCCAAATGTGACGTAATAGACTCAAACTTGGCTTTATTTCGCAAGTATTTTACAGAACATATAGTGAAAATCATTTTAAAGAACTTATAACAAAATGAATGTAGAAATTGTATATTTATAACCAATAATCATTATCGTCCTAATAATATTGCTGCCATATGTCCATTCATTCAGACCACCCAAATCCTTATTTTTGTGCACCCTCGTAAAATAATATCAAATCTAAATTTTATTTTAGTAAATGCCAAAAGTATAATCAATCCACTGACTGATTTATTGCATTTGAACCTTTTTATGCTACACTTCATTCCTTATACAGTCGATGATACTACTTAACACATTCCTATCGGGTTATCTATAGGACGGGCGATATTTATAGGACACCTACCTTACTAGGGAAAGGATTTTTCATATGGTGGTTTACTATTTGTCTTTCATTAAACCACTTCCACGTTCAATCTAAGAATATTGTATGTTAAATCAGAGATTAAATCACGAGAAGCTAATGTCCGAAGAACTTCAAAGAGTTCACTTTTTTCACACAAATGGCATCAGATACCGTATTAATAATAAAAACTACCACCATTTGTAATATCTGTAAAAAATAAGAATACGGTATGTACGTAATGGACTTTGTTAAAAAAAAACTACGTTTGTAAGAAATGTGACAAATTATAACTTTTTTATGGTTAATAATTAACTGTATCCTATAAGAATAACTTATTTAAAATAAAAATTTATTTGAGTGCTTTTATTTAAAAAAAAAAACTATATATAATGTGTTATGCTAATTATGGTTGTTGATAAAATGTCCTTAGAACCATGCTTCCAGGTAAGTTAGTAATACCAAAAATTTACTGTTTAAAGTTTACTAATTAAAGTTTTACTGTATAAAATGTGTTTCAAATCGAAATTAGTACATTTCATCTTCTCTCAAAAACGATCGTTTTGTCTATTGACAATTTGTACTGCTTACGGGCAAGTTTTCAGTGTCTTTGCTCTTTTAAGTCGTAGTTGTTTGTCAGTAAGATGTGCTTTAAGTGAAGTACACTCTTTAGTATACAACAAAGTGGTATTTTTTGACACTTTTAGTGAAATGAAAATATTATCAGATTTGGTTTGAATTAAAATATTTGAGCCACGTTCATGGGATTCATTACGAACATTTGCTATTACCTATAAACATTTGCAAGATGTGGACAGATATTAACAGGAATATTACTTATAAAAAAATCAATTAACTGACATTTAAGTCAAAATAGCAATTAATATATATTTACAGCAAAGAACAAAGGTAAATATTGTTAATCTATTCAACATAAATATTTTTCGGTCTACAGAGAGAGAGAGAGAGAAACTCAGCTGCGAGACTTCAAAGAAGAGAAGACTTCTGCTCTCTGCTGATATTTCAACACCATTGTATTTTATTTTTTATTAAAAAGGATAAATATATGTCAATCCTGAAAATAAGTCAATTAATACTTTTTTTGATTTATTGCGAAATATTGATCAGATTGACACAAGAATAGCTGTCTGAGTTTCAATTTGACTCCACTATTCATAATGCCATATTTCACACTTCTTTCCTTTTTGTCAGTAAACTCAATTAATCAACTACAATATAAATGTATTCACAATCTTTTATGTAACATAACAATAAAATAACGAGTCCAATTTGCAGCAATGATGGTATAATTTCATCACTTTTAACCTTAGTTATTAACATAACTTTATAACAAATACGTAAAACAACTTTTCATTATTTTCATGCATTTATTATTTAATATTCATCATAATAGTTGAAATTTCACTTATCCAACTAAACAGATCCAATTGTAAACATCATCGACAACTTGCAGGATACATTTTTTCTATCCTTTTTTAATATATTTATTGAATTGATTCTCCATTCTTATTATGTAATTGTTAAGACTTTACAGATATTGATTATGTTGCTTATGTAATTTCAACATTTTTTCTATTACCAAGCGCTGTTCATAAAAAATATTAGCATTCTGTAATGAAATTACCACTGTATTGAACAATAGTTGCAACTTAGCAGCATTCAATCTCAAATCACAATTGATTACAATATGGGAAAATTATTTGACACTATTTTTTTAATTTGCGTTTTTCCTTAAAAGAATGATATTAAAATAGCAACTCAAAAATATTGTTTATAACATATAATGCACAGATTTATTTTATAATGTAACCGATAAATTAGGAGTATTCCTAAATAAGTTGGATGACGCTCACAGTATGGGAGCGTCCGATTACAAACTTTTTTTGGCTGGATATAAAATTTAATTTTAATCAATAACATCATGTATCATAGCATTTCTCATATTTTCTTTTATTTTTATAAATTGCTAAATAACCGAATATTTAGATCAAATCAAAATCAACTCAATTCTTGATTTTACCGCTTTTTAAAATTTGCTACTTCAGACTTTGTTTGTTAACCTCTGAAGTTGATGAATCCGTATGTATATAACGCTTATACAAATTATACATAATTAATCCACAAAATTCACCTACATTAATACTGTAAAAATATTATTAAGATTACTTTGAGAAGTCATTAAACGGATATCCAAAAACAAATCAGCAATTATCATACAGTTAGATACATAGTTTATTTGAATAAGATGTATTTAAGAATAACCATATATTCGTTGCAGTAATTTTCTTTATAGATTATACAATAAATTAGATGATGAAGAATACTCTATTTAACATTTTTTGCAAACAACAAAGCACCGCATTTTGATACAATTAATTAATACGAAGAACAAATTGCTATGAGGATATTTCAAGTTTATTTATGTGAAATGCCATTTATTTCAGGATCAACTAACTATTTTAATAAAAGGATTAAATAATATTTTTAAAGATCTGGAGCATGAATAAATTTAATTCTTTCTTACTTAATTTTTTTTTTTGATTTCAGTACTTATCGTTATCCTTTATGTTTGGTATTGTAATTTAAAATCTTTACACCTTAGAGTCCGGGATTCCGCATTAAACTTCGATATAATTTTTCAACCAGCTAATAGATTGTGGCTAAATTTCAGTGGTTCCTACATAATAATTGAGTTAAGATAATCGCTGTTAAGAGTTATATCAACCACACATTCATTTCTTTAATATCTAAATAGAACGTATTTGTATTCATATATTAGAAAATACATATAATGTGATCATCAATGATCAAACTTCAAAGTTTGAACTTTTGGTTGTTTCAAACCAATAATCATTCGTTTCCCAATCTTTGAATCTCATTTATCCGCAATAATTGAGCTTCAATAGGCCGAAATTGATAATGCAATTACGTTATGCTTAAATATGTCAATGTCAAATATTTCATGACACACATATCTCTTTCAAAACATGATTAATATCAAAAATCAAATTCAGTGCATCCATATAGGATCCGTTCAAACTATACCACGACTCTATAGATCACGCAGTATTTATGCTATCAGCAAATCATTCTGCTATTAGTATTTTTTTAATGATAGCACTTGATTTTGAAAGTGCACTGCACAATGTGTAATTTACCGCCCTTCGAATTAAATATCTGCAAATGATGTCTGACCCACATAGGAAATAGATAGTTCTACCAGCGGCCCAGATTTAAACCGATTGGCGATAGCCTCCGTCTGGTCATCACAAAAACCAGAAAGTGCTCGATTTCTAATTTCAAAATAAGGGAAACATGAAGTTTGCTCCTAAAAAAATGCTCACAATGAACCGCTATCCACTTACAGCTCACTTAACGTCGATGATGTAAATTGCAGATTTTATCTTTAACAATAAGGTAACAGTAAGTTTCGGCGAATGTGATGAATGAGATCAAACTTACTCATCATGGAACATTTTATCTTTGCAATCCCGTTAGCGAATTTGGTATTGTATTACCTTGAGTCAGCTATTTTGATGGAAAAGATCGATCGAATCTGTAACATTTTTATCAAAGGTCAAATGCTTTATATTTTATAATTTCTTTAAATGTATTTCATTTTAAATTGATCCAGTCAAAGACATTAGTAAAGGATCTTCATTAATCTCATCATCTTGCCGCATATTGATTTAACGTGTATATATTAATCCTAACAATCTGCAATAGTTGAATCTACGATTTATTATAAAACTTAAACATAATCTGTTTCTTCAAACTACACAGCTAAATTTTAGAAATAATCATACCAATTGGGGAAGACAATCGATAAAAGATACTCCTCACATTTAGGCGTGTACAAATAAATGAGACAAAAAATGAGATATTTAATTTTGGCATATAAACAAACGGACATTTTATTCCCTAAATTAAAACTTGATACATTTAAAATTTAAAATCCCGAAAATGTTTCTCACCCTTGAGAATATCTACTGGACTGTTATAACGTTTGTCACTGCAAAATATTTCAATTGATGTCATGACAAATTATCTTTTTTATACTAAAATTCTACTTAGCATCTACCTGTAAAATAAAACAAGTTTTGTGGTGGAAAACAAACAGAAAAAAAACGATAAAAGCATTCATTGTTTGTGTGTCACTTTTATTAAATAAACAACATAGTAAAATACAATTTCTGGTCAAAAATAAACAATCCAAAGAGGATTCTGAAGGAATAATGAGAGTAAACCGGGAAAATTATAATGATTATCACGACAATGTTTTTAAGCTGATTCACATTAACATTTTATATAAATAAAAAAAGTAAAGGGTTCAAGACGGTGTTGCTCTATATGTTAATTTTCGATATAAAATATTACTGTTATTTTGGCAAAAACGATACATAATTTTGTATTTTCAATGATTGCATCATAATATAGCTATAGTGGGTAGAAAATAGTTTAATACGGTGATATACACCTACATCTCTAAATTGACTGACTAAGTATGATTTTTCAAACTGTTTTTGCATACTAAAAATGAATAAAATCCATATTTTTATGCGCATTATTCAACATTTTAACAATAAAATGATGCCATCCCGGTGTTATTAAATCTAAAACCAACAGTATAACAGTATATTTAATACTTAATCTAACAATTTAAGTATCTATGTTCTACGATAATAAAAGCGTAATTTAATATTAGCGACCCAAAACTAACATCAACATGTACTTCGAATGAAAAGAAATTTTTAAAAAAGAAACAATAATTTCAAGCAAATAGTGATCATAATAAAGCGATGACCCGCTCAGGTCATAATTTATGTTACTGTTCCCATGGAATGTTGTGATTTGCTCAACTGAAAATCAAAGTATGATATTTAATGCTCAATTATATCAAAACGTATTTAATGATAAGCTAAAAACCTCTTTTTGTGCGAATTCGAAATTATGCGGTTTTTTAAGCAATTTTTTTAAATTTAATAAAGAGTACTTATGGAGATATTTTGGGAAAAAATAAGAAATAAATTATTAACACTGACCGGAATTTGGAAAAAAATATATTTTGGGATGTGTAAATCATATTGCATTTGCTATCGCCGAATTACGACCACGCCCTTTATTCTGGTTGATTTTTGAAAAAAATGATTTAATTTTTTTACATTTTTCTAATGTTTCGACTTTTAAAAATATATTCTCCAAAAGAATTTTCAAAATTCCAACTACTTACTTACTTAAAAAATTAAAACTGAAAAAATAGGGTAAAAAAATGGTGTTTTTTTGGCACACTTTTTTTTAAACAGTTGCCATTTTGTGATTTATTTTTTTTTAGTTAGGGACTATGATGACATCCTTACAAATTATGAATTATATTGTTGGAAAGAGAAAATCTACACAAAACAATGATGACATTGACACTGAGTATACTATTTTTTCCGAAGAAGAGAGCGATTTTGAGTCATATCGAAAATCGCAACGAAAATTATTATACAGCGATGATAATAGTTTGTAATTAAAATAATTAATAATTCTCTATTGAATGTCTGGCAATTAAAAAATGTCATTGTTTAATTGCCCTATTGTTTCCAAGTTTTTTTTTTTTAATTTACTTCTTTTTATGCGATTTTGGATATATTTTATATAGCTGTTTTAAAGTTATGCGGTTTTTAAAATCCATGGAACGCATCTCCAATTTTTTCTATGTAAGTCATAGCTTTCTTTGTGTGATTTTTTTGTGCGATTTTCGCACAAAATAGGTTTAAGTGTATATAAAATCATTACAATCCGCTTTCTTGAAAACGTGTTTTGTTTTTACTGGTTCGTTTACATACTATTGTGTTTTTATAGTTACGTAAAGATATGTTATACATACTTTTTAATAAATTATTAAAATCATATATATATTTTCACTATAAAATTCAATCATTTCAACATGTGCAATTTTACATAGTATGTGTGAGTCTGGAATATGAAATTCTTACATTTTTATTTTTTTTGCCAGATTTTTATGACTGGCCTCCAAACATCTATTTTATAATTAACCCAAGTTACAAATTACTGATATACTCGTGTATATATTATGTTATGGAGTAAGATATTTTGACGCCACTTAGAAATAATATTTTTAATTTGCCTGATGATTTAAGAATTATACCGAATTTAAAAAGAAAATATCGTTTTACAAATTCTCCGACACAGGCGACGCTTTATGCGAAATATAGCAATCCTGAATGTGTTAATTTATATATTAAATCACTTTATGTATAAGTTCATTGACGATTTTAAGTAAGAAATAACATTTTATGATTTCACATCGACACAACAATGGCCTTCGTATTTATAAGATCTGAATCCAAAAATCTTCTTCATTGAAGTATTGAGGCCACTAAAAATATTGGATTGGACGCACATTTATAAGAGATATTTTCTTACAACGTATGACACTAATGCAATCCTTTAATCCGAACCATTTTATGGATATTAAATAATAATATTCGATTTATAAAATGCAGATAATATTTTATTTAGTATGAAAAATTAAAATATTGATTTGGTAACACTTGATCTGGCGAACAATGTATGCTTTTATTGTATATTCGATTTGTTCTCAACAATTTATTTATATTTTCGTATTTTATTTGTCGTCATTTAAATTAGTTTCAAAAATTAGCTGTGGTCTATAATACATCTTCGAGTAATATATAGTAATTGTTGTATAATATGTATTAGACATTTGTGGTAAATTCTTCCGTCATTTTGCAGTTACAATTTGTTCAATTAGTAGATCTCACATTAACAATCCCCTCGAATCGAATTTTTGATGCAAATCCAATTTAGTATATTACCATTAACACTCTAATGGCCAGTGGTCTAAATCAGTTAAGAATTTCAATTTAAATCTCATAACTGAGGAATATATAATTTGTCATGTATATTTTTCAGCTTGCAAAAGGTTAATAATCTAGTATCTTAGATATGCAATAATCTAATCAAGAAAGCACTTATGATCTTAAATGCATGCATGTTGCTGGTTTTTATTATTATCGTAATACTTTTCATGCTTATTAACGCTTATTTATTTAGCTTCCCGCAATTCAAATGGCTATTTACGATCAAAGTAATCAACATTATAGAACGCAACCATGAATCATCTCGGAAAAAGCTGCTTTTTTATTTGATCGGCGGTACTTTAACTGGATGATATATGCTGACATATCTAACACTGCAGAATATTTAAAAATGATGAGCGTCCTATCCTCCGGAGCCAACAAATTACTCTTCTTTTTCGCTTAAGAAATCCCTTAACGATCTTCAAATATTTATACGCTAAACATGACCATACTGGCACTTAGAGATAACGACAAGCCGTGTTTCCGTTCGTTCTCAAGACAACACCGACAGAAATGGACTTTTAATAACTAATGCTGTTATGCTACGAAAAAAATCGTTTTTAGTACAACGACCTATATATAATTTTGTTCCCTTCTTGCGGTCGTGAGCTTTTCTCCAGATGAGATGTTATCTCGGAGCGTTGCGGTTTGATTTGAATTCGTGTCGGATGAGACGGTCGGCATATCTCGGAACGATTTTTGGCATCATAGAGAACAAGTTTAATTGTTCATTTTCATGGTAGACATTAATTTTAGATGTGATTGCTATTCGAAAATTATGGACGATTTGGTCGATTACCAAAGCGAAATCACGATCTACCGATGGATACAAGTAGTACTGGATAGATCGATGAGTACAGATATATAATAGCAATTCTCTAAAATTGCTATTATTTTTTTTTTCCTCTAGAAAGTCCACTTTTACTGCACTTACGTGTTGTCACACTTATGGCAAAGATTCCATTGACATTTACATAAGAGAGAAATTTTTAACCAGCATAACGGAAAAATAAAATGAGTTAAATAAATACGACCAATTAACGCCCATATTTTGGTTTTCATTTTGTGGATGAATTCAAAAATGTTTGAAATCACTGAATTCCAAGAGTATAAAATACCGCTATATTTCAAATATATTGAACTCAGAATATTTCACATTAAATCTGCATAAGGATACATTAACTATTTAACGATCATTGCCACGAAAGCTTGTTATAACATTATTCAAAATTCATGGAATCAAGATATTATCAAATTTAAGACCTTATTAAAACATGACATATTTTTTTCTTTTTTTCCTCGACTTCCCATCTTTTCATCTTATACATATATTTTTGGTGTTAATCATAAAATCTTCAGATGATCAAGATAACCCGAAATGTTTGGCTTTACCAGGAACAAATCCGTTAAATAATCCGCAAACCGGATAATCTGCACTCGGATGATTGAGAGTACAATGTATATCCAACTCTGTATTTATTAAAGCAGATCAATGCCGATTATATTATATTTTTATTGATTAAATTATTTATATGATATTTTCGTCATTGCAATCGTCTATTTAAATCATGAGAGTTTTCTTCGTCTTTTATATTGTTACTGGGTATGTATGAATAACATATAATATATTGCACTGATAGATGATACTGCTAAAGTTGTGGACCTCATTCTGTTTTCGTTTTTTCCATCGAGTAAAAATTACTTAGCTGGAAATTTGTAGAAGCCGAGTACAGAAAAGCTTGAGGCAATCAACAATTCTGAGAAAATTTTGAACAAGACTATTTAAAACATTCGAAAACGAAATTTGTTTGCTTAGTATAAGTCATTGTGCACCTGATGTGGGCTTTTCATCTTATGCAAGTCAGACAGCAAGTCATTTCAAATATCACTCGTTGAGAGCGAAAAAAAGCAAATATTGATAAAAGCCTTAAGAAGTAGCTGACAAGCGGACAAGTGCTGTATGTATTTTTGTTTTTGTATGAATTCGGAATCTGTCAATAGCTGGACAAAGCACTACTCTCGAGAGCTTCATAAGCCATTCGCTCTTCGTACCACCCATTGTTTTCCTCCACACTTCTAAGGAGAGCGCAGACACAACTTGTTCAATACAAATATGGACTCAAACACACCGACTATGGTCAAGCAGACCGATAATTTCTTCGAACGCATTTCATAGCTGCATCTTACTTTTTGGTCGATTTAACTTGGTTCGATTTCCTATCGGATAATGAATCATAGACCGTGTAATGTGTGGCGGGCAAAATACTCAAATTAAGACGGCTGTATCACTCCGTTCTCGATAATCATCATTGTGGGTTATAAAATGCAATGATAATAGCGTCTCTGCGGACGCTCCAGTTTAGAAAGTAGTTCCGAAAGTGGTCATATTCGCAAGTCGGACGATGGCCACTTAACGCACATCCATGTCTGCTGCAGCTGCTGCATCATGCACACGTAGATGCCGAGCCCCATCAAGAATATTCGATAACGTCGTGACTTAACCTTAACATCACTACTGGATGATTCTATATCTCGACATGGCCTTAAAACATATAATAACCCCTACATTGAAGATATTTGCAGACAAAATATCATATGCAATCGTACCAAAGCGCAATTAACTGCATAGCATCTCTCCTTTATAGCCCGACACTTAAAATGCATTTAAATGTACATCTTCATCAGGGTTGAATCGCACTAATTGAATTTAATATATTTGCATAGTATGCATTCAACAACTCATTTAAATTCTTATAACATCATACATTTGATAAATTCTATCGATTGATTCGTATGGAATGTAGCTTCAATGAGAAATTGCACTACTGGTATTTTAAAACCGGTATTACATAGTTTTTACATCTAACACATTTGTTATAAATAAAATTTTACAGCCAATTGAAAAAATAATTCATCATTTAAAATCATTCAGAGCTTTCTTTGGAAAAAATAATTATCACTAAAAGCAATAATATTTTCAATTAAACATATGGACTTTAAATTAGTAATTAAATGGAATTTTTGTGGTATTCAAAATATTAATAATTCTTGTTTTGAAATATCATATAATTATGAAACTGTGGAAAAATTGTATTTAACTCTTCAAGCGTTTAAAGTGCCGCAATATTTAAATATCGACTCTGAGCTATAATATAAAGTATATTGATATGATTACTTATTACTCTTATTAAAAAAATGTTTGTAATCATAAGCAATTTTTATTGTTAACCCCTTAGATACGATCTTAACCAAATGGTGATAGTCTATATAAATACTAAAATATTCCATTGCTCACTTTATTTATGCCTGAATATCAAACTTTTCAACAAAAATTGAAATAAAACTGCTTTATTTCAATGAAATAGAACTGTGTTACAAATACTTAAAACCAATAGCTTTATGGTGAACTATTTTTGGGAAGAAGATATGCAATAAAAATGATAACATGCTTACGAAAATATGATATATATCAGGTAAGTCCAAAAGTTCGTGCGCATTTTTGAGAATAAATAGTGTAAATAAAACAATTTAATATTAGACTTCGAGCCTGTCGAAAATTGTCGTCCCTTGACTAATATATTAGTCAGTCTGTCATACATTTTCGTAAACATCGGACGCATATTAGAACCCAAAGAAAATTAATATCGATAATCAATACAAACCTGTTAAAGCAGCATTTATGATGAATCCCGTTCAGAACGTCCTGTTAATTTTGATAACGACGTTCTTAAAAATCTTATGAAGTCGCAGAAAGAATGGATTCATCCCATGGAACAGCCTTTCGTCATTTAAAGGATGTTGGGAAAGAATCCAAGCTTGGAAAGTGGGTATCGCATAAGCAAACCGAATCAAATTACTATCAATGAAAAACATCAACACTTCTCTTTTATTGCGCTTCGAAAGAGAGCCATTTTAAGACCGCTTGGTAACAGGTGACGAAAAATGGATTATTTAGCATAACGTCACAAGAAAAATACAGTGGACAGATAAAGATAAGCATCCAATTCCAACAGCAAAGGCGGCTTTACATACTAAAAATCAACTTTTAAGTGTTTGGTGGGATATATATGGTGTAATTTATTATGAACTATTAGAACTAAATCTTTAATTATTAATAATAAATGAATGCAGATGTTTATGCAGTGATTTCCACTTATTTTGTGCCTTATATTTTTTTTACTAAGGAAAAAGTTAAATTCTAAGCAGGATGTACAAAATGGACTTTCAAGTTATTTTGCATCAAAACCAGTGTCATTCTATAGCAATGGAATTATAAAGCTACCTATAAGATGGCGAGAAACTGTAGATCAGGGATGTCCAACCGGTCGATCCCGATCGACCGGTCGATCTTTAAGCAAAATTTGGTCGATCCCGACGACCAGGGCCGTAACTAGGGTATGATGCGCCCGTGGCAGGAATCTAAATTGCGCCCCCCCCCCCTTCAACAAAAAAAGGTTAAAAAAATGCCGAAAATGAGATAATTTTATATTAAAAAAAATGGATTTCTTTCGGGAAATGGTCACTTTTAGGATCAAAATCATGGACGTAAAAAAATGGATTTCTTTCGGGAAATGGTCACTTAGAATCAAAATCATGGACGTAAAAAAATGGATTTCTTTCGGGAAAGGGTCACTTTTAGGATCAAAATCATGGACGTAAAAAAATGGATTTCTTTCGGGAATGGGTAACTTTTAGGATCAAAATCATGGTCGTAAAAAAATGGATTTCTTTCGGGAAAGGGTAACTTTTAGGATCAAAATCATGGTCGTAAAAAAATGGATTTCTTTCGGGAAATGGTGACTTTTAGGATCAAAATCATGGACATGGATAACTTAGTATATATTATAAAAACGGTCAGTTAATCAGTATTGGTTCATTGGTTCTGTGTTTTGCGCCCCAAGTCCAGTTGCGCCCGTGGCGAGCGCCTGCTTTGCCACCCCCTTGTTACGGCCCTGCCGACGACTTCCGTGAATTTTGAAAAAAATATATTACTTTACATAAATATATTTACAGCCGACGATGAAAAATAAAATCCCGGAGATTGAACTCTTTAACTCGACTTGATTCGTGTTTATCTGCTAATTTGAGTTTTATGTTTGAAGAAAGAAAAAAGAAATGCCTTAAATAAATTTCCTACAAGAATCGTCGATCTTCCTAGAAGAAGTCGATCCCGAGACAATTTTAAATTGAAAAGTAGCTCCCAAGACAAAAAAGGTTGGACAACCTTGCTGTAGATAGTGGAGAAAAATATATCGTTTATTAAAATGTTGCATTTGTGTTTTATTTAAACTATTTTTTAAAAAATCCAAAAGTGCGCACGGACTTTTGGACTGACCCGATAATTAAACAACAGAGAACATATTTTTAATGGCAGGCGAATAAATCTATGTGTTCGATTCACAACGACCATCTTATCATTATTATTTCAATTCCAATATAGACCATAAGATTGTTACAATATTTCTTCCAATCACGTTATAAACATTTTTTCATCATAATACACTAGACATTCAACAGACAAAAAAGTTAACGATTGGCGCTTTGTAATACGTTTAACATTCCATTACACTTCTTAAGAGTAAGAATCCTCACATAGCATATTTGTCTTTCTTGATGTTCTTCAAGTCTTAACAGCGATAGATCTAGAGTCTAGAAAAACCTGAATGTTAGAGTATTTACTCCAACTCGTTTTTATTTGAAATTTTCTGAATTTCGTACAAAATAAATATGATTGAAATGTCGCATAAATTTCATCATTTGTAATGCATAAATTGTATCAATTTTTACGCAACTCGGGTAGGATTCATTCGTTCCAAATACCAAACGTGTTAAGAGCAATTTTCAAGTAACCAGAACTGGTTCACTCGTTATATCATCCGATGATAGCTGTTACATGACGGTTAAGCTCTCAAAAGATCGATACGCAGCGGCTGTATCATTTCGAGATGCCATCGATGGAATCAGCATATAATGAAAATAAAAGAATGAACAATAGACCAGACATACGCACGCTGACCATAATCAATATTGGCTGTCCACCTCGGGCAACAAATCAGAGAACTGGCATCTTTGCAAACGACTGCTGATACCATGAAAGGATCCAAGTCTTATACGGCAGCGATGACAAACTATAGTCTTTGGCCACCCCTTGGCATCTTTTGAAACCAGTCTTGCGGGTAAAAGTCTTCACGGACACGTTCTCAGAGTGCATATAAGTGCGATTAAGCTAAATGGGTTTCTATTCTTTCGCAACACCAAAGAAAGAAAACGAAGCATTAATGCAGTTTTTGTAATTACCATTAAATAAATGTATCCTATCAATGAACCTCATCGCTCATCGATATTATATTTAAATTTTTTACTGCGTCGTATTAGTATAATTGTCTTGAAACAGCTGTCAATTATGAAGTTGATTGATTGAACATTCGATTGTAAAAGTTGTTTAAATAATGTCATCTTGATATATGTTTGAATAGATAAAATTAAACATTGTAGTGTAGCTGAGTTTTCTGCTAAAATATGTCCAAAATGAACGAATATACAAATATCATTTTAATCTTGTTAAAATAAACAGCATAACTTTGATGATTATAAGAATGCACCATATGAAATTGTCTTGAGCATCTTCCTTCCAGCTGTCTACATTCAGACATTTAGCATCCTAGTCAATATCATCTACTCAACATAATCCTATAAATAAGGCAGTTCCCATTAGAACCTGAATTTAAAGCGATTCTAAGAGTTTGGTTTGATGGCTTCTATAGCTATTTACAATATCAGGTCCTTTCTACAATATACCTATTAATCATGAAGCCTTAACTTCCAACTTTATTTCTTTTAAAATACTGACATACATTTTGCCATACAAAAATCTGAAGAATCATATAAAAAGAGTAAAATAAACGTATTGAAACATTAATAATTTTGACCAATATCTTCTTCTATGTCCATATTATATAGAAAATAATTAATTAAAAGAATTGAAAAAAATTGCATTTTTCGCCATTTTGTATTTCTTTATTACATATAAACACCAAAAAAATAATTAAAGATACAAACTAATATGAAATTGTCGTCAAATTTCATAGAAAATTGTATGTTTGGCAGAGAAATAGAACTTTGAATTATTTGTTAAGAATTGTTGAAAAAAAATCTATTTAAAAAAATATATCTGATCAGAATAATCAAAATAATTATTTTTCAATCATCAATCACTTCCCTGATCCTACTGCAATAGCTAAAATTAATAAAAAAATTAAATTATGAATGTGTAACAAAATAAATACTTTGTGTATATTATATTTTTATAACTAACGGCAAAGTGATTTTAAGATGCATCTTCCTGTAAAATCACGAGCATAATTATTTTTACAAACACAGCTTCCCGGACCTATACAAGCTTCAAACCAATAGGAGCATCTTGGTGGTAGCACTTTGTCTTTGTTTGCACACGTAGTTTCACATTCATTTCCACAGGGATTATATATAGAGTTTGGAACCGGGCAATACTCCTCTAAATTAAAAATAAGAACTTAAGTTTTTTGAAAAAAAAAGCTTAGATGTTGCTATCATAAATCGATGATCTTACTGCATTGTTCCAGACGTACACATTCTCCTTGATCGTTCATCAAAATTCCTTTCCTACAAACACACTGTGGATTACATTCGGGTTTCTCAAAATATTGAGGACAATGTTTATATAATCCTTCGCAGTTATATAACAGAATACAACCAGGACACGAGTTGTAAACTAAATTTTTCTTTGATGAACATTTGAGGGGTGCTATAAATTGTAAAATAATTAATCAAAACTCAGCATTCAAATAAAGTTTAAAACTTATATACTCTTCATAGATGCTTACGACATTCATCGACTGGAACGCATTTTCCTTTAGCATTCCTCCAAAAGTATTTTTTGCAGGCGCAACCTGGAGTCTTCGTGTGATCTTTTGGATCACGATTGCATGGTGTAGAATTGTAAACTCTAACCTAGCGAGTCATCTGAATGAACGTGTCTAAGGTACTTTAGCGGCGTTTTCTATGTCGTTAGAAAATTTGATTAGTTTTAACATATGACACTTTCTTAGAAGGTATGAAAAAAATTAATAAAGGTCTAAGACTTCGACTTTAATTGTCTCGTTTTAATTGGCATTATCTTCCATAACAATTCATCACAAACCATATGATCTTAAGCTGATCTTTTTAGAAATGAGCAAACTAGACGTAATTTTTGAGTAATCTTGAACAAAAATTTGAATCACATTTAATGTTTTTTTTTTTAAATTAGTAATGTAAAAATCTCAATGAATACAAGATTGGAATATAAATTGAATATTTAGTCCATAAATGGTAAAAAAAAAATGTCTCTCGACACTTTAAATATGTGTCATGATGAATCAAAAACTTATCAATAAATAATGCACTTGGTTTGGTCCAAATCAGTTCTTATATTATTTATTACTTGGCGATTCGCTTATAAAGAATTTAAGGGAATGGCAGTTTTTATATATTTTTAGAGAATTTATTCGCCACGTTTTATATGTGTACGAAAATGTGTAAACATGCTGCTCATCGATCTTATATTTAAAATTCATACTGCATTGTATTGGTATTGTTGTCTTATAACAGTTGTCAATAATCAAGCTGATTGATTGAACATTCTATTGTAAAAATTGTTTAAATAATGTCATCTGGATATGGGTTTTAAATGGATAAAATTAAATATCGTACTGTGGCTAAATATTTTGTTAAAAAATGTCTAACGCGAACGAAAATATTTCATAGCTCTCATTTTAATCATATTTAAATGGACATAATATAACTTAAGGGGTTACACGAGTTTCAAAGCTTAAAAAAATCACATTTTATCTATTTTTTTATATTATATAAGAAATAGTTTATTAAAACTTTAAAGCATTATAATAGAGCAAAATTTAAAAAATGTTTTATTAAAAGCAAAATTTAAAAAATTAAACTATCAGCATTCTTCATCAAATACTGTCATATATAATATTTTATTTTGCTTTAATAAATTCTCAGACTAAAACTAGCAGTGGTTCCATCGACAGATGCAAATATTGCTATAATCTTTGAATATGATTTCACCACGATCGTAGACCAAGGTATTTTCTTCAAATGATTGGATAGAAGAAATGATGATTAAACAATTTGAAAAATATGAAAAATCACGCAAGAAGAGGAAAATAAACGTAATGAAATATGTATTGGATGATGTTTTAGATCAAAATTATGTCATGTTATATAAAAAATAATCATTTGAAAAACGGAAAAAAATGCAATGTTTCACAATTTTGTATTTCTGTATTTTAAGTGTACATTAAACAAACTCATTAAGAATGCAAAGAAGTCAAAAATTATTGGCAATTTGATAGAATATTTTGTATATTTGATATAATTTCTAATTGAATGGAACCTGACAATTGTTTGTTGATTATTTTTGAAAAAAAATCAACTTTAAAAAAAAAAAATTCGTCAGAGTACAAAATAACTCAATAAAGTCCGTTGATATTTCGGAAGGTAGTTTGTAATAGTCCGCTAATTTATTAAAAAACAAGTTAAAATTATGTACGGACATCGAGTAAAATTTTCGTAAAAACATAGCATATATGTTGATGGTCCATATGAATTAAAATAATTTATCTGCAACGATCAATCCATCGACCACTTCCATCATTTGACTGCAACAGCTAAAAGTCATTAAATTATTAATATGTAACAAACTAAATACGTTCATTTATATATATATTAAATATTTTTAATGCTTACGGCATTGTGATTTTAAGATGCATTTTCCTGTTAAATCACGAGCATAATCTCTATTACAAACACAGCTACCCGGACCCAAGCAATCATCATACCTGTAGGAACACTCTGGTGGATTGTCTTTGTTTGCACACGTTATTTCACATTTTTTTCCACAAGGATTATATATAGTTTTTGGATCACGGCAAAACTCCTCTAAATATAAATATACACTTATATTTTTTGAAAAAAATCTTTAGATATCGCTATCGAAATATGATGATCTTACTTCAGGAGGAATACATTTTCCTTGATCGTTCATCAAAAGTCCTTTCCTGCAAACACACTGTGGTTCACATTGGGGTATAATTAAAGTGTAAGGACACTGTTGATATAGTCCTTCGCATGTGTATGACAGAATACAACCAGGACACGAGTTGTAAACTAAATTTTTCCTTTCGGAACATTTGAGGGGTGCTATAAATTGTAAAATTATTGATTAAAACTCAGGATTCAAATTAAGTTTAAAATAAGCAAGCGCTTCATAAATGCTTACGACATTCTTCAACTGGGACGCATTTTCCTTTAGCATTTCTCCAAAAGTACAATGCGCAGGCGCATCCTGGAGTCTTGGTTTGATCTTCCGGATCACGATAGCATGGTGTTCTTCCTCTGCCTATATCAGAACAGCGATTTTCTCTGCACGGTTCGAAGAATTCAACTTCAACTTCATTTTTTCCACAAACTATCAAGTCAAAATCAAATGATTACAAAATAAATAAACTTATGTATTGAATGTTAAAAATATGTTTAAATACATTCGTTATCAAATTTTGCTACATTTTTAATTTCCAGCCAGACTATTGCCGTTTATGTAGAATAAAATTATAAAATATATAAACATACCTAGAGCCTGACATTGATTCAACAGGAATATCACCAAAAACAGGATGACACTTCGAAGACACAAAAAATCCTTCATGTTGCAGTCCCTTGCAGCGAATAAGCTATGTGATGTTAATAATATCTATATCAAATGACATGTAATTTTTATGCTTTAATTGAACAACTGTTATTTGAAATAACATGAATATGTATTTAAGCCGAACGCTATGGCGAGAAGTGACCAATTTTAATTTTCAAGAGTGGAACTTAAATCTATTTAAAACACTTTCATATATTTTTAAGAAAATATATTTATCATATTTTATTATTGATAAACGTATTAATCCCAAACTTGCTATTAAATTTCAATCATCGAAATTGTACTACATGTATCTTTTGTACTCCAGGTAGTCAATTGTTGTTTATATATACTTCCCAATACAAGCAGTGCGTATCTTGTCCATATGACAAAAATTTATATCCGAAGACCCATAGTATTTTTGTGTGACAGACGGACAGACAATCGCCAGGGATGTTGTACAACAAGGACAACATTGCAATAGCTCTTACACGAACAATAGTCCCATAATTAAAAGATAGACAGTTACATCCACATGTTCGTATAAATTCCACATATTTATGTGAACTTCCATCGAAACAAAGGCCTCGGTGGTTTCATATAAAAACTGTAAACAAAGCCGTTTTAATCATTATTATTATCGCTGAAGAACGGGCGAAAGTGTTAAAAAAAGTGGATTACTCAATTCTATTACAATGAGTTACTGTCAAGATCATACCGTCATGAGTTAACTTATGGCTTTATTTTGGGCTTTCTAGTTGTTCGTGCATAAATCAAATATTTTTTGTCTGTTTTAGAAAGTCTGCAGATGACTCTACAGTAACATAATGCCCGCTACTGGATTAGATCTCATTAATGACTCGGATATTTTAATTGACATCTCAAAACGCGTGGATCGATCGTTTCCACTCATTGATTTTTTAATGTATCGAATGATTTGCATTTCTCAACTAGGAACATCATGTATTTTGAATAACAAAATTTCCTGTATAACATACAAAATAATAAAAAAAATATATTTTTTTACATTAAAGCTTCGATAGAAAGTGTCTTAAATTATAAAACAACCACCTTAATCTACTATTGATTTTGTTCAAAATTCATTATTTAGCATGACTTGACATCTAGTTGAACTTTTCATTCACTAATAGGTTGTGCTCATGCAGATGTCATTTGATTATATACTGTAGGCTACAAAGTGTTAATTTTAATAATATTTTACTAGATGAAAGTGCATTATTATAATGGAAAAAGAGTATTAACCACATAAAATATTAAGCCTGTCTTTATTTTATGCGATTGAATTGTATTAATTGTAATTGCGTAATTGTATATAAATATGTCCCTAATACCTATTACTTTTCGATAAGAATCCTCAAAAATTTTAAATGATAAAAATATGTTTTGTTATGTCCCACTTCTGACACCAATGGAACGTGAATGTAGGTGTTCCTGTAGATCCTCCGGAATGTGCTCCATCCTGCACGTATTCCAATTGTATTTCCATTTGTATTCCCATTGTATCTCCAATATGATACTCCATTTGTATTTTTATATATCACTTATAAATTTGTGCGGTAAAATTCCGGGTTATATTTGAATCCCCTTGATATATTATAAATTCAGAGTCCGTCAAATTAAGTATTTCCAATTTAAAACTTTAAAACAACATTAGGTATTTTATGATTCTGTGATTTTTTTTAAATACTGGCTTATTAAAGGCATTTAAAGTACGTTTCAATTGCCATTGAAGGCTCCATTTAAAACTTTCTGCACTCAAGGATTTTTACTGGAAGTCTCCAAAATACGCTAAATTGATAAAGTTGTATGTATCAGTTCAAAATATACTTTTGATGAATGAAAGTGGTCAAAATTTTTTGAGAATTCTATTTCAGAATCCTTATTTCGTAACCAGTACTAATATGTCTATGTATTATAGTTTGTAAACAATATAATACACTAGTATTTGACCTAAAATCAACGTACTGTTATCAGTGTGTGAGAATATTGGTATTTCAGTATGAAAAATTATCAAAATTCAAAATGTCATCACTAGTTAATCCAATTCCTAGCCAAAATTTCGATCCCGGGGTTGCATTAGACGATCCCGCGATCAGTCCCGGGATTGTTCATTTTCAATAGCTTAAGAAATTACATTGATAAATTTGTTCAAAAATTACTAATAAGTCCATTTGTTTAATATAAAAAATATTTTGAAGGCGAAAGATTTTTTTTATTTAAGTAAAGATAAATATACAATTCAAAAATAGATTTTATCATCAATGCAACTGATTTGATGAAACATTCCTTTCTGCTGAGACACGGACTAAAACTAGCAAAATTCCCGATTTATTGACAAATTATTTATTTCCGTCGCTGCAGATAAATACTTATATACTATAATACTTTGATGTCATTCGTAATTATATTACGAAGGAATACAAAAATTCTGAACCCCGTATCTATTATATTTCATATCGATATTCCCATTATTAGAGTCGATGTGTAGTAAATACATCACCGGTAGGGAAAGGTTAATATAACAATTTGAAAAACATATATGTAATGTATATATATAAATATATATTGGATAGTTACTACCTCTAGGCGTCGCCTAAGCTCGCCCATTAGTAGTTACACCACTATTTCCGAGCGTCCAGACTTCGGCGGAAATGTCTCGATTTAGTAGTCGTCATCATGCTGGTGAGGTGTAAGATTTCTGTTAAATAAAAATTTCAATCCTGAATTTATCGGTATTACATTTACTAATCCCGGGATTCATGAGCTTCTAAAACTGTCCGGGATAATTCGATTGCAAATATTGATATCATATTTAAGTTCATTTAAAAAGCACATTTTTATCGACAATGACTTTAATCTAGGGATTCGTTATTTGCGACTATGTTTGCGAGGTTTAATTGGTGTAATTGAAATATATTAATGGCGGTTAAAGCAAAGAAGCCGCCGATAACGTCTTGTATGCCAGTCATTTAAATTGGATAGTCTCGCTGAAGCCGATGCTGGACTCGTTCTACCTGTTTGAGTCTTCGTCTGAATAATTAGCGCTAATAAATTAAGTCATTATCTCTTGAAATAGTTCACTGGTGAGGAAGATTGATCTAATTTCCAATAGTCATATTTGATCGACATTTGCATAACTCCCCTGGAGAGCTCATAAATAAGCCTGAAGCAGATCCCGTTCGCGACTTTAAAGGCTTCGCTGGGGCATACAATTTTTTCTTCGGTTTGTAAATGAATTAATTGAATAATTAGGATTACCGTAATTCATCTACCAGTCCTTTCGTGTGTTGCGCAATTCCGATCATACACGCCTTTTTTGCATATGCGAACTAAGCATTTAACCCATCATCTCAGGCAGAAAGCGATCATTTGAATACGATACTGCGTGACCTGGTAAGTAAGACAACGGTAGCATGCAGATCACGAATCCATTATATCGTTATATAATTACTGGAGCATTTTTTTTTTATTTGGTGCCTTCGAAAGAGATAAGCACGTTTATTCGTTGCCCATGACATTTTTCGCAACGAAATGTCGTGCAACAAATGGAAGATTCTTTTTAAAATGCCATAAAGGGTAGATGATGTCATGATCCATTTTCCATAGGCATGCAAATTTTTTGGATTGCCTCATATCGTTAAATCTCATGTTTAACGATGTGAATAAACATGTATTTCAAATGTATTTAGCGTGATTTTTGCTGTAAATTATGCATTTATCTCATGCAAAATAACTTTGTCCCAAATATTTGATATCATCTGCGAAATAATTTATTCAGATTTAGTTATAAATGCAGAATATTTTATCTGATCTTGGCCATTAGAAAGATTTCATTTCCAAATTCCATCATTGAAAATCGGTTGGATTTCAATGTATAAAAACAATATTTCCTACATTGAGGCTATTTCCATTCACACGTTTTAATAGTTTTCATTTGCGAATCTTAGCAATTGTGATGAAAATAAAATATAAATAATTTAAAAATACAGTAAATTTTGACAAATAAAAAATCATCCACTATTACCCAAAAATCTAAATATGTATATTGAAAATTTATCTACAATAACATCTAAAAATTTGCTTGAAGGAGAATGTACTTTGCAAAGAAAAATTATCGTAAATTAACTCTTTGCGATTAAAAGATTTTCGTTTTTAAAAGGAAAGATTTGAAAGCTCATTTTATTTTATTTTTAACATATCGGGATGTCTTTATATAGCAACACTTGTCTATTATTTTAATAGTAACATATATTGAATATACTTTTAACACTATCATATATAAGTGTAGAATTTTCATAATTTTCAATCCAATTCCTATTTTATTTAGCTTACTTTCATTATGTTTTATGATGATTTAATCAAATTTATTCATGCCATACATTTCTTTGGTGGATAATTCTAAACTTCATCAATCTATCGCCCGTTTTTCTTACCATTATTTGATATGCACGATTCAACATAATAACAAAAACATTGATCGATCATCTTGCCCATTTATTCTTTTAACGATAATGCTTCTTCACTTCTAGAAAAGATACGCTCTAAAACTCTTTTAATCGTTTTAAAGCAGCGTCATTCTTTAACATTGATTTTTCACGCTTAATGAATATACTAGAATTCTAAGAATACATGTTTACGTGTTCTGAATATGAAATCTCTCCCTTAATCATCCCGTTAATTATTAAATTCATTCATAATGTGAATAACAAATAATTAAATTATTACAATGATAGTTTAGGAATTAGACCTAAAAGCCAAAGCTTGGTTTAATATTACGTTGAGTCATAAATAGTTGCCGGCGAAATGAAGCCGTTATAGTTATTCAGTTTTACCCTTGATTAGTCATCATGTTGGCGATTATAGGGTAGCATTAGATAGGTATGAATTCTATCAGTCTTTCAACAAAAGTTACCCATATCACAACTTATGTTATACTATTTAATAAAAAAAATCGCTTGGGAGATGAGACCCTGAAAGATGAACCAATGGCTGTTCGCCTTTCCGACTTTGACGAAGATATTTTAAATGTGCTATTGGAGCAAAATCCACGTTAATAAACAAGAGATCAGGAAAGCTAAATGTATCACAGTCAACCATTTTCCACTACTTGGAAAAATTAGAGAAGGTTAGTAAATTGGGCGTGTGGGTGCCACATAAATCTTAGCGAAGGCAATAAGGAAAATCGAATGTTTATTGCCCCAAGTCACCTCTCACGGCAAAAAATTGAGCCATTTTAAACAGAATAATTACTGGAGATAAAAATGGGTATCGTACGATAATTTTGTACGCCAAAGACAGTGGCTTGATAAAGATCAACCACACTTATCGGATTCAACAGCTACAACATGATTATGAAAAACGCCCTTCTCTCGTCAATCGGAAAAATGTCATACTGTTATATGTACATACAATTCTGGAACTTAGATGGTCTGTCTTACCACGTCCCTTATACTTCCCGAACCTTGCCCTAACCAACTATTTTGTTATTTGCAGAATTTCTTAAATGGAAAAAAAATAAAAAATGATGAAGAAATAAATCACGCTATCGAATATTTTTTTTCATCTTAATCTGTTAAATTTTATGATGAGGGTATTGGTAAATTACCAGTAAAATGGGAGAATGTTATTACCAATAATGGTGAATATTTAATATACATAGTAATATTGCTTTGTTATTTTATTAAAGCTAAATAAATGTTTGAAAAGAAATCGGCAGTTATTTATGACTCATGCATAAACACAAATAAAATTGTATTTTTTATAACATCAACAGGTAAGCGATGACTCTCAATTATTTTTGTACCTTCACGCAATTTTACGTGACTTCACTGAATTTAATAGTCCGTGAGTATCAATGGTTCCACAAATTTAACTAAGTTATGCCTGTTTGTTTTTGCTCTCAAACCAGATAAGCATTTTATGATATTTTTGTATAAAAAGAACCGACATTTTTTTTTTTCCTAGATTCTACAAATGGTTAAGTATTTTATCCGCTATTTAGGCGATCTCCCAAAGATACTTTGCTGAGATGTACAATGTTTTTATGGTGTATTTTTCCACCGTTTTCCCTATACGATATTAGATAAAAGAACCTCTGAGTATGTGGGGGATTATAAATCAAACATACAAACATTTTTCCATAGTCTGGATCTAAACCTAAAACTTTATAGCAAAAGTTCAGTATCATTAAAAAAAATGGCATAAAATTACGATGCTGAAAAATCCATTATTTTTTATAAAAATACATATATTTATAAATATTTTAGTCTGTCTTTTTGAATTTTTTGAAAAAATTTATTTCGGAATACAGCATTATAGATAACAAGGAAGTAAAATTATAAAGCTTGTTAGCTTATATGCTTGAATCCTATATAAGTTTTGCTTTATAAAAATATTACTTTATTTACAAAAACTTACATTAGCTTGATGCACAAAAACCAATCATTTTTTTTATCCTGGGGCTCTGAACTTATGTATTTTAATTTTCTTCAATCCAATTCTATATGAACAGCATCATTAGACATTATTTTGTCTAATTGGAGACCTTTCAGAGCGTAACAAAATTGAGCTCTAGATTCCGATAATTGTGTGTATATAATAAAAGCGTGCCTTTTAAAAGCCAATTGTTGCAACTGTATAAAATAATCGTGCTATGGCAAACATTTTCACACTCATTGCGCTTTTAATTCTGTATAAGGGAATTGTTGCAATGATATAGTTTATGTGTGAAAATAAGCATTGCTTTTTTTGTTATTTCCCACGAAATATGAATTCAATTCAACCCATCTTCTGTGTAAATGCTATCTTATATCTAATTAAAGCAAAAGCTTTTGTATTCAAAATAATGTTTATACTCCACCATTAGCTCGCTTTACGGACATTTTTCTGAATTCCGTAAATCGAATTTTCATATATACGGATATACCAAGTCAAGTATCTCTCGATAATTTAGCATGAACTGATTGATAAATAAACCTCCAAAGATTGCTATTTTTGTAGCTATTATTAAAATAAATAATCTTATTTATTATTGAACATTTTTTTGCATTTACCACAAAGAATAAATGCCATATCAAACAGAAGTCATATCCCAAATTTTTCAATCTAACAATATAAATGTTTACCATATTTATAAAATTAAAAATAGGATGATGCATCATCAGGATTTATGCGGGAAGTAAAAATATAAGATGTACCCATAAAGATTTTCGTTTTTTAAATGAAAGATTTGAATGCTCATATTTTTTTTATTTTTACATATTATTGCAAAATGCAATTTCCATTTTTAGGTATAGCCTCTTTCCACCTATCTGGTAACATTTTAATGCTTCTGCCATAAAATATCACAGACTATGAACGAAAATATTCGAAAAGTCCATTTTAATGTTGCATAGATCTAAAAAGATGAAAATCCGACGGAGTGATGTCTACAGAATAAGAAAGATGTCAAATTGTCTTCCATCCAAGTTTGCTAATTTTTTAGCATTATCGTGTAGTAAAAAGACTTATCTTTGATGCACGAGAGAGGGTAGTTTTTTGTATTTCCGCCACTAAACGATCTAATTGTTCAGAATAAAATATTGCATTTATTGTTTGTTCAGATTTAAGTTTTTCAAAATGAATAATATCCTTGCAGTCTCACCAAATAGACAAATATTTTTTTTTTTGTTATTAAAGGGGGCTTATGGGTCAGTTTTGCTACCTGGCCCTTCGATGCCCATTGATTTTTGCGCCCATAATTAGAGTAAAGAACTTATTTCTCATCTCCGGTTATTATATCACCTAAAAATATTTTTGGACTTGTATTGATTTATTTAGAAATGTTTATGAATACAATTGGTTTAATTGTGAAAATTTGACTGTCTTTGATTAAAAAAAATACTAGAAATGAATAAGCGAATTGATGTTTGAGAAAAACCATTATAATTGTTATACAATCCTCGCGCAGTGAATGTTAATAAATTTCACTAATATGCAATTCGAAATGATTTTTCAGCATGGAAATTCCATCTAATGTATTCACTTTTTCTCCAAATCGATTGAAACAGTTAACAAGACAGTTGAAAGAACTGACCTCAAAAATATCGCATTGCGGAACAATACAATAAGAGAAGAGATTGGCCGCGTACAATTTTTATTCTTTTATAACGGATCTATTGTTCTAATTATGATTATATGGATTGTTTGCTTATAATTTATTATATATCCACTTTTTCCTTAAATTGGTGATAAATCACTCCCCCGGAAAATTAGCTAACAATAGGAAAAATCGAGACAACACAAGACAGATAAAAATAAAATTAATATTTTTTACATCATTGATACGCTTTTCCGGTGATATACGCGTAATGATTGCTTTGAGGATGATTTTTCAAAATTCTATTTCCTCCTTATCGGATAATTGTTTAATTTGAAGCGGAATGTGGCTTTGTGCGAAAGTTAATTACAAATGTACGAATTATATAAGAACATGTATTTTTGCTTGCTTCTTATTTCCTCATATACTGTATCCGAATAACGAAGTGTTATCAATTATAATCCATTAAGGCTGTCAAATCACTGATAGCATCGCAATTATTCTGGTAAAGTATCATTTTAATACATTACTTAGCTATAGGATACATTCTATTCATACTTCAAAAATTGTAGTTAAAAACCTTGCGAAATCTAATAACGGCAAATTTGAAATATTTTTTAAAATATTGGTTAAAGCGATATTCAAAGCAGAGTTTAAAAATATAATAAAAATGGTTTCAAATATGCCATAATTTTGTCAAAATAAGATATTATTGAATCAAAAGATGTTCCCAAAATATATCAGATTATAAACAGATTGATCTATGATTCTTCATTGAAATTGAATTTATTTTCGAAAGGACCATAATTATAACAAGATTCAATGTCCAATCAAATCTTCAACAAGTGTCTTAAATATATTAACAATAATTTCAAATAAAAATATTTAATTATAAATTGGTAACACTTAACCTGGTGGAACCTAAGTATGTATTGTTAATCGATAGGTGTTATTATTAAAAAATATATAGCATGGTAAAGAACAAATTTTATACAGTTCATCATCATCATCATAGTGCAGCCACTAACAGTCCACTACAGAACTATGGGCCTCTTCAATATCCATTCATAGGAAGGGGTTACATCCATTTCATCTGTATCATACATTCACCTCCTCATTCGCTCGATATTGAAGGTAGCATTACCACCGAGTTTTATTTCGAACGCTCACCCAACGGGTATCCTGAGTGAACGTATTGACGGACACTTTCGCGAACGTCTCGTTTGGGGGGTTTGTAAAGACTGAGTAGTTTTCATAGGGAGATGGTGGAAAACTACTCTAGACGACCTTTTTGACTCTACTGGAAAGGGCTTTCTGGAGTACAAGGAGTCCAGTCCCCCCTTTCCTCGCTAGGGCGTTGCCGGGGTAGGGTGAAGACATACGAGACGCTTAAGTTATACAGTTCAATGAATCATAAATCACAATTGATTGGAAGCATCTCAGATGACCTCTGGCACAAATAGTGGACCACATACCGATCTTTTGACGATTGGGAAACCTTCAACGAAAGCCTTCATCATTACTACATTTTCTATTCTACTCCATTTTTTCACGGCGGTATTTTCGGGCATCAAAAACGGTTAAATCGTGATTGCAATTACTCGCATTGCGGAATCTGCAAATCGAGTACAAGCAAATAATAATAGATCTACTTTGGCTAGACCATGTGTGAATTTAACTGATAGTCAAATACCATTCTAATACAGTGTAGTCACGTAAAGAGATCGTTTTATGCGATTTTTTTCTCCGTATTTCACTATCGTATAAACTATCTCACGAATCGGCAATACAGATTCATTTATTATTGCCACTGTGTGAGCAATATCGTATTTATCTCTCAATGACGGCATACACGCTCTAAAGATCCCGGGAAAATCCGCTATGGCGGACGAATGAATTTATTTTAGCTCTTTGCACTCGAGACCTTTGGAATAAATGTATTATACATTAGGTTAAAATAGTGCAGATTTTACAACCTAATATAAAATACTATAAACGATTAGAATCAAGTTTAATTCTTGGCGGAACAAGCAGTCTTCTGGAGCGGGTTCAACACAATAGATGATCTGTAGATAATCATAGAAATTACAAAAAGAGCACATTAACCTTTTAAAAATTCACTTTGTTTCAATTGTCTTAAATTTATTCTAAAAAACTAGATATGTATATCTGAAGATAGTCTCGTGATTTAATGATCTAATAACTCGTAATTTAACCATCTTAGATGAATTGCAACTACAATCTATTGGATGAAACTCGACTATATATATTTTTTTACATGTCAAAATTATTGGCAATTATTATCGTTGCCTCAAAGAGGCGGATTACGATCGAGAATTGCGCCCCCTTCTTCGAAAGAATATGCGTCCACCATTTATCGATACCAAGATGTTCATTGAGAATAATGATAAGGAACACCGGGTGCTTCTAATGAACTCCCAGTGCGGCTTCCGCGGCCGAATAAGGCGACGGTCGGAGACTGTCGCAGCGGCGAAGGCATCAAAATAGGCCAAGGCTTTGAATCGTTTTAACAGAATAAAACTTTTATATAGCATAAGTATTAATATTAATAATAACATAATTTATATTCAAAATATACTTAAATCTATATCACATAATATAAAAATATCTTTAACAATTTGTATTGCGATTCAAGCTTCGATGGCGTGGATCACAGTCAAAAGCATCGTCTGATGATACGTCGAGATATTTAGCAAATGATAACATGTGGATTGTGAATATTTCAGACAGAACAAGAGAAAAGTACACTCAAACCTCTTTTTGTGCGACTTTTTTTGTGCGATTTCGAAGTTATGCGGTTATTTTAAAGCATTTTTTTTTCTGTTTTCTAATTTCATAAAGAGTACGTGCCGACATATTTTGGATAAAATAGGAAATAAATCATCAACACTAACTGAAATTTGAAAAATATATAATTTTTGACTGCTATCGCTAAATAACGACAACGCCCTTTATTCTGGTTCAGATTTACGAAAAAAATTACTTCATTTTTTCAATGCTTTGACTTTTAAAAATATATTCTCCAAAGGAATTTCCAAAATTCCTACTACTTACGGAGTTATAGCTATTTTAGTGACGTTGGCTGGTCCTACCATAATGAAATATTTTAACGCGTATCTTAAAGCGATGATAGTTTGTAATTAAAATAATTATGATTTCTCTAATGGATTTCTGCCATTTGAGATGCCAGATGTTAGATGTTCTTAAAATTTTACCAATGATTCAAGATGTCCTTTAAATGTCACCAAAAATCATATAACATATTAACTTTTTTTATGCAATTTTGGATATATTTTATATGGGTGTTTCAAAGTTATGCGGTTTTTAAAATCCATGGAACGCATCTTCACTTTTTCTATGTCATAGCTTTTTTGTGCGATTTCTTTTTGTGCGATTTTCTACGGAACGCATCTGCACAAAAAAAGGTTTAAGTGTAATCGGTAACATTTGGGCTTTGAACGATTTCAACTTCAAAAGCTTTTTATCTATCTAAGATTTTGCATAAATCGTGTAAATTGGATTATATGAGTATTATTCATAGATTATTCTTGCATAGAACAACTATATCTATATCTACATTTACTAACAATTCGACCTCATATCCTTGAACTATGCATACCTCTAATTTTAACGAGAGATTTGTTTTGATTGATGAGAATTTAGGCTAAATCTCCCATTGCAATCCTTGACGGTCGCTTTGAGCTTCGTTGCTTGAGCTTTATTAAATCCATAATCGTTTTCATCATGAACTTGTATGATCTCATGTTTAATTCGATCTCTCATGAAAATTGAATACTTTTTGCATGCTCTCACGACTCCTTTGATTGATTTTTTCATACTGCACCCTCACGGTCAATTTAAGCCAATCAACCAAAATAATTCCACCATCCGAGTCAATATCGTCTGAAGAAATGACGGGTTGATTGTGCGATTACAGCAATGTCTGAATGCATCAAACAAGCGCAACTAAGCGAATGACTATGTTCCCCGTAGAGAATAAATACACGCTTCGGTCGATTAAAACCATCTTTGCAGAACGATAATACCGTCTGTTTTGCGATCGGGACTTAATTCTCGGGGACTGGACTGTTATATAAAAATACCCGGAATAATTGGATCGCTGAACACCGACAAAACATTACAGATTGACCGTTGGTGATGGTCATCGACTATGACTCATGACCTCGAGGATATGCAACGAATGTCTTTCTAAATCGGTTCAAGCAACATTACCTGTCTACACCGACTACGGTTAATTAAACCAAAATTTGGTGCACGCTTGACGCATCATCATTATACATGACTTCGGAGCGTGAGGAATGAAAGCTGGTGAGAGCTCGTGAAGTAAATAACCTTGCAATAAGAATAGAAGTGAGCGCGAATGCAAATTTGAATGTTGCATTGTTACAATTGGAAATGCGATTAGTGCCAATTAGAACTTTTGGAGTAGAAAACATTGGCGAGATGAGTTTCGTGACCTTACGTTTACACCCATAAGTCTTTAGTTAACAAACGACAGGGATCATGTTCGCATAATTACTTCCATGATGAATAACTGTAAACATCCAGTCTTCTAATAAAACAAGATACTCTGAAATAATTGGAGACTAGTTGTCCATGCATACCACGGAATACCATGTAAATGCCTCTTGCTCTTCTTATTTCAGGACCGTCTTGTACTGTAAATTATATGAGGATATAAAATGAAAATTTTGCATTAACGAACATATAACAAGCACGCTATCCATCAAGCAAGAAATGAGAATGCATTTATTAGTGAAAAATGTTGAAATTAATTTAAATAGCATATTTTTCATTTAAAATAACATTTTTATGCAAGCATTCTTAACATATTACGTACGGGAAGCATAATAATATGCTGTTTGTCGGCTTATGATTACGTACGAGAAGCATATTTTGCAACGTATATTTATAAAGTATACTGGAAACAGTAACCGACCCTAACTCAAATAAAAATGTGTGGGCATTTTAAAACAGAAGAGTGCAAAATATAATGCAGATCATTTGAATCAGTGCTTCGTAACCTTTTCTCACTTATGGCACACCAAAGTTCTTCCTTAAATTTCGCGGCACGTTCCTCCGGCAAATTCTTGAGCATCAATGCTTCTTGATGTATGCAGCAGTGTCGAAATGGTCGCCTTCGCTGATGATGTAGTTCTCCTAATCACCGCCAAATCTGCAGAGATCCTGCGAGTGACTTGTAAAGACACAATGCGAAATGCGAAGAAATGGTTAACAGGAGCTGGACTGGAGCTCGCTGTCCAAACGACGAAAGCGCTGTTCTTCACGAGACGCAGGAAACATGCGCCACCACTCCTGAAGATCAATGAATCCCAAGGAACAATGGTCCCAAGAATCGATTAGATACTTGGAGGTGGAAATCGACGACAAGCGCTGCTTCACCGCACATGCAGAAAAGATGGCAGCGAAGGTGACCAACATCATGGAGTATCTGGCTACGTTGATGCCCAACATCGGAAGCCCAAAAAATAGCAGGAGAAGACTCTACAATGAAGTATTGCATTCGGTTCTGTCGTAGGGTGCGCCAATATGAGCCCAGGCACTGCAAGTTGAAAAAACCAGGCTCAATATGGGCAGAGACCAGAGAAAAGTGTGATCAAAGTGGCTGCTACTTCTGCTGCTTTGGCTGCTTCTGACACTGTGCATACCGCACAGTGTCAGAAGACGATATCCTGGCATTGACTGCCATACCGCCAATTGACCTTTTATGTCGTGCCTGACCCAACTGGCAGACATTTGCCAGATACGACACTCCCTACTGTCTGTAGGAGCTGTTGAAGCAGCTCGACGCCTAATCTTCTCGGTGTTCTCCTTGGGTGCGATCTCTTCGTCGGCAAAATTCCCTAGGCCATCCATTTTTCTTCACTTGGAAGCATCAAATCTATCATCCCATCCTTCGAAATTCATCCATCCTCTATGGAGGCACGAAGGGTTTCGCACTCTCCCTCCCATGCTTTACATTCAAACATCATGTGTTCTGCGTCATCCGCCTCAGCTCCACAATGGTGGCATTGAGTAGTCGCCTCTTGGCCTATCCATTTTAGATATGTTCCGATGCAACCGTGCCCAGTAAGGAACTAGCTCAGACGATTGTTCAGACATCCGTTTCTTCTTTCGCCTAACTTTCTTACGTCAGGCAGTAGTGTATGCGTCCACCTGTCCTTCTCCGGCACATCCCATCGTTTTTGCCACTTTGTCGTGGTTGCTTCCCTCGCTTCCCGTTTTTAAACTCCGGCATATCGATCTTTGCGCTCGGCCGCCAGCAAATCAATGGGAGCAGTCCCGGGGATCACCAACAACGCGTCCTCCGACATGGTTTGGTATGCTGCCGCGACTCGTGCCGCCAAGTGACCTGCTCACCCAAGAGAGACAGGCGGTCCAAAAAGGAGAAACAAAGAAAGTGGCCAGATAAACCACGACGACGGTGTGATAGTCCTGATGTGACAGCTCCACAAGAGATCGGTGGACATGCGGATTGATCACAGACCTGGAAGAGTGGAGAAGAAGGAAACATAATCAGCTCTGTTATCACCTGATCCATGTCCCTACCGGGCATAACTGCTTCGGTAGCTACCTTAATAAAATAAACTTTGAATTCCATCACTGTGGGGCAGGCAATGACGACACACGACATTTGTCTGTCCAGCATGGAGCGTTGAAAGGGATACTCTACGTGAGGAGCTGGGAGCAAATAAACTCTCACCTAAAAATATGATTATTTCAATGCTCAAGGGTAACAGAGCATGGAATATGTGGTGCAAATACACAAAGTGCATGATGGCCAATGGAAACATCTCCACCAAGCTGACACCCATGAGCTAAGTTGACAACAGAAGAGCCCAAGAGGGACACATCGCTGCCACCCTAGTGCAATTTTTAACTAGTAGCCGAGTGGCAACAGAAGAGGAAGAGGGTGTTAGTGGGTAGAAATCCCACACTACCACCAGAATGGCGGTAGTGTGGGAATGAATTGAGATGAAATCACCTGCAACCAACGCCGCGAAGTCTATCAGCTATATGTTATCCAAGATTATTTGGATGGCGACTGTTTCGAGATCGCAAAAAGAAGGAGTTCTGATGGTGGAATGAACAATATCCTTTTTTACGAAAATGGCCACTCTTCCCCCGATTCTGTCCATTCTGTCAGCACGATGACAGATGAATCCTGGAATAGACATATGAAGTTTTAGGTGTCTGATGACATAAGTAGGCGAGAGATGGTGGAAAACCGTTGAAAAATTATTTAGTTCTGATATTGGCTTATTTGACCGTGGCACACCAGTTGCGGAGCACTGATTTAAATACTTCATAAAAATGTGTAGCCCTATTTACAACAAATTCTTTCCAAAACAATTATCAGAAAAACAAAAAAAAAACATATAATAACAAAAAATAGATGCTTTTAGATCATCACCATCACCACTCACCCACATAGTACAACAAACAACAATATTAAACTCCAAAATATTTTTATCTAAAAAATCACTAAAAAACCCTCTTTTGTATCCTCAAGTTAAGCTCTCGAACTAAATATCAATAAAAAATCATCTTCTTCTTTTAATAAACGGAATTCTTATCATTGATCCACTATTTTAAGCAACGCCATCATTCATATCTCATTCATTGCATACAAATCGACAATAAATGTTTTAAAAATCCAAGCATGCATATCTTAAGTAGCGGGAAAGCTAATATAAATACAATCAATAAAATTCAAACTCTTCTCTGAAAATACTACTAAAATAATGCTTAAAATATATGTATTAAATATATATAAAATTTAAAAAACGTTACATAAAAGTCATCACCATTCAAAAGGTCTTAAAGTCATCAATTTTTAAATTTATAGCCGCAATATCTTTGACATTTATTCTTATATCCAAATCATCTTTCCCACACGTTACTAAAAGCCATCTGCTTCAATACGATAATAAATAACTTTAAGAGCACTTGTGAAAATCGATAAAAGTCTTACGCGATCTTTATCTATAAATGTAATTGCTTCGAGTCACTACCATTTACAAAGTAATAAATTGTAATAATATCCTATTGATTGATTAAAACCTAGATAATTTGTATACAAAGGTGAAATCTTCGATGAATGGATTATGAAGTGCTGAAAATGAAATAATAGCCATCGTTGCATCCAAATAGAAATTTTCGAAAGGAATCGTTTCGTTGCATCAGAACGCTTGGGTGCATACTGCAAATTTGACAGTATAATGGATACATTATATTGTTTACGTTCCTAATAATTTAATATGAAAAAATACTTTCATTTCTTCACAAGATGAGCGCTTAATACATGTATTCGGAATTATTTCTGCAATGATTTACTGTTAAAGAATCGCCCTCGGATAATCCAGCCGAAGATTCGCAAGTATTCTTCTAAAATTGCGCACGACTTGAACCTCAAATTGCATTTTTTTCGACTTCCTGTTGAAAGCAATTCATACAGCCTTTAATCGGCATAAGTATAGTAATAACAACATATTACATAAAGTATGTAATAAAGAAAGCTTTTATTAGTTGAGCAACAAAGCAAAGTTTTAATTGATTTCTTCGAGAAATCACATTAATTTTGCTATTACTCTTCAATCATTAAAATAGACTTTTTATGAATATTTGAAGTGCAGTCCTTATTATATTTGTAATTTATAAAGAAAAGACCTTCGCGGTACTTAAAAATCGCTTCTAAACTAAAATTAGTATATTTCCGACTTTGGAAGTTTATATTACTGTCGTTGACTGCTCTAATATTTCGGTTAGCATCTTCTAGATTTACCACTTTGATGTCAACGTAGTAACTTATTCTTGGATTGTTTCATTACTAGTCCATATATGATCCTAAAATCCCTGTGTTATTTTCTTGAAATTCAAATATAACCGAATGAAAATTGTTGAAATACATTAACAGTGTTGAATTAAATCGAAAGAGACTTTACTCAAAAATTAATTGGGCTCTAGTTTTTAAAATCTCACTGAGATTATAAACATCCCCAGGGATGCCTCTTACTGATCATCTGATTCTCAGATATTATGCAATAAAAGTTTCGTTCCTATTTACCAATACAAGAAAATAGAGACCTAATTATGGCCCTTGAACTTCTTCCTCGAAATTCAAAATTTTATTATTTAAAATTGGTTGTTTAGCAGGTACCAATTACTTTTATTTATTTATCAACCTGCTGCAATTCCAATTAGTAAAAGGCATTGACTTTGGGTCCATCTTCTTATGATGCAACTCATGACAGTGGCATTAACCCAACGGCAATCAGTGCATCAATGCAGCACGTACGAAACATGTTTAAAAAATTATAACTAACAAGAAGCATTTCGGTAGCGTCATAACAAAAATCTTCCATATTTGGCGAGTAGATTAGACTGTTAGGAAATATGTTATCAAGTCGATCCATATATATATAAAATAGAACCTTACATAATATAAACAGCGATCAAATCTTCGTGATGTGTATGATGTGCATCGTGAGATGTTATCCGACATGTTGGAAGATATAATTATATGGAAGCTATTTATGGGTTATTCGAATAGTATTGAAAGGGTTTATAGCTTTAATATCGATCCAATTTAACGCCAAGTCATCAACGGGTGGAACGGTATTATTCATAAAAATTGTTAATATTCAAAGTACTTTGTTCCTGCGTTCTTCTACTTTGCACGTTCGATCGTTAAGTAATGTTATTTGCTATTATGGTGTGAAATGAGGCTTGTTTCCTCTAATTTTTTGCGAACTGTAATAACAAATTTATATCATGTGTATTTCAAGAATCTTGATAGTCTGATCGGAATAACGGGTATGGATTATTTATGCTTCCTTTATATAGCCCGCTTCCTTCCAGAGATTTTATGCTATTGTGGACTACCTTATAGCTCTTAATTTCAGCGCAGCGCCTCAAACATCTTCTTTATATTCCAATTAAAATCAACAAGTCATCAATTCGTATCAATAATTGCATGAATACCTCTTTAATAACCCTTCGTGCGCCGTTTTTCATACGCTCAAATCGCATGAAAAACGTATTTAACGCGTGGATCGAGTGCTGCCATAAGTACACAAAAAACTAATATTCCGTTAATATAATAGTCTTAGGTTAGCATTATGTTGATCTATGCGTTTATAAATGCTACTAAAAAAAGATTTCTTCATATTATAATAATTTAGTCATGCTTAAGCTTTTTTACAACTAACGAGCTTCCACCTTGAAGGTGAAACAACCGAATCGAATCGATGGCGAATCTCAGATATGCGTAAGCCCTTCAATTTATTATACAAATTTAAAAATAGGAGGCAAAAAAATAGTTCAAGAACACCATATTAATACTAGTTTACAACACATTCGATGGCAATGGGCTTATAAATTAATGTTGATAGGAAAATGTACATCATTTCGTAATAAATGCATCGTTCATATTCACAATGATCTTTGAGTTTTTGTAACCTAAATAAATTATTTTTTAATTAGTTAATTATGTCCAAAAATGTAGCGATAGTTGATAACATGAATAGATTTCCTTTTGAATAGGCTTAAAATTAACTCTTTAAAAACCGGACGCAACAATTTATATTCCTGCTCACTCAATGGCACAAAATCTGTTATCGAAAGTAGGTGATCTTCAAAAGAGGTTTTTCTAGGAATAAACGATTTTAATATGATCCTTACCATAATTTTGCACATATGGCTAACACATTACGTACGGGAAACATAATTTTATGAATAACGCCGTTTTTGGTCTGCTATTTAATTAAAATTGAACGCTGTTATTTGTAAGTCATAAATATGAAGAAGAAGAGTGCGAAAAAAGTCGTAAATTATTAAAATGCTGCATAAAAATGTACACTTAAACCTTTTTTTGTGCGGTGGATGAGTTCCGCGGAAAATTGCACAAAAAAAACTATGACTTGCATAAAAAAAGTGAAGATGCGTTCCATGAATTTTAAAAAAACCGCATAACTTCATCCAAAATATATGTAAAATCGCATAAAAAAGTTAATAAAAAAACAATAAGATAATTAAAATATAACATTTTTGGTAATATTTAAAGGACGTCTTGCATTATTAAAATTAAAAAGTAGTTTCGACAAAAACGCGTTAAAAGATGTCGCGTCACTAAAATAACTATAACTCGTTGCAAGTAGTTGGAATTTTGGAAATTCCTTTGGAGAATGTATTTTTAAAAGTCAAGACATTTGAAAAATGCAAAATCCGAAATCTATTTTTCTCAAAAATCTAAACAAGAATAAAGGGCGTGATCATAATTCAGCGATAACAGATGCAATATGATTTACACAGTCCCAAATTATATTTTTATTTCCATATTTCGGTTAGAGTTGATGATTTATTTCCTATTTTATCCAAAATATCTCGATACGTACTCTTTATGAAACTAAAAAAACCGCATAACTTCGAAATCGCACAAAAAGAGGTTTGAGTGTATAGGTCTATTTAAATCCTTTCTAAAAAGGTTGTCACTGAAGCAAAAAAAATAATATTAACTAACAAGATGCTAATAAAAAAAAGACAAAATAAACATTAATTCTGGTAACAGTTATAAACGTATTCAACAAATGCGAATCTGAATAATATGTCATAATTGTATTTTTTTTAAATTAAATATTTGTAAATGTTGGACGTAATTAAAAATCAGTATAAAAACTTTCAAAACATTTCGATATTTTAAATTATAACTGGTGGCGGAATACTTTTCGCGTAATACCTTGAAAAAAATATTGATTCAAATTTCCAATTTTAAAGACAGGGAATTAGCCTAAACCTAAATTGCAAACTTTCTTCCAAAATTCCTTGTTTTAAAATCTACAAAAAAGTACAGAATTATGTATATTTGATACATTTTATATTATTGTACTATTGTATCATAATGATTATAAGATATGAAATAAGATACGATATAGTTGTAACGTTAGGAATGTAGTCGGAAATTATGATATAGCCCGAAACCAAACAGAAACAGCTTTTCATTATTAACAGTGCAAAATTCTATAGAGATTTTAATTCGCTCCATATGGAGATATCTCATTACGAAATACTCAATTTCAACGTTCGCTAGCGAATATTAAACATGCCTTCGATGACATCCTCATTTAATAATGATTAAATGTTTAAGCGCATGACGAAAAACATTATTCAAAATCATCAATTAATAACTATAAAGCCATTACAATACCATCATCGGAAAATGTCTGAGATTCACATTTTAATAGGCTATAAATCAGCACAAATTAGGATCGGATACGAATGGTCTTCCCGTGGGAACTGGTTTATTAAAAATGTGTTTACAAGTGCGCCTCGTTTAACGACGCCCGAGGGACTTATGCAATAATAGTAGAATTTCATTTCAGGTTTGCTTCAGAACTGGAATATCAAGAAAATGGTTTCAGCATTGATCGTATTATCTCCAGGAAGGCTTTATTTGTTTCAACATAATACAGTGGATCTTATTTATTACCAACACAGTTATAACAAAGTCACGACAATAGCGAGTAAGCTAAGAAAGATTCAATACAAATATTTCACGAATAAAATGAGCATTCTGAATATTGACATCACGTACGTTGACATGAAAAAGTCACAGTATTCCATGATATAAATACAAAATCGATAAATACTTTAATTTTTATTCAGAATAGCTTCAGTTTAATGAAAGAATGCAATCAAAAAGATGGTGCCAGATAATGTAAGCAAATCATGTGTGATTCCAAATTGCAAAAAAAATATCAATTTAATTAATAATCTACTATGAAATTTTAAAGCAGATCATATGACATAGCATTAAAATAAATAAGTTTATAATAAGTATAACCAGCAATTCTTGGATGCCATATCTTGCTCGTTATAACCGAGTTAGATTGTATCTCTATACAGAATGTTTTGGTCGGTTCTTTCGGTTTTTTTTTTTTTAAAGTAGTTCTGAGCTTCCAAAGTCACAAAGACACAAAAATGTGCAAACGATCCAAAATGTCAACTTCTAAATTTTCTAAACAAAAAACTTCTAGTTTAAAGGCTTATAGGCTTGCACGGCAACCCCGTCTCTTATGTTAGGGATTTCCCAAACCGTTTTATCTCCACGTTACACTAAACATTCTATATTTAATACTTCTCGCAAAAAAAAAGTTAAAAAAACGATCACTTCTAGGCCCAACAAGCTAGAAACGTCCCTTATGATTTTTTATTAAATTTATTAAAAATTCTATTTCCACAACCCTGACACTTAGGGCCAATGTATAAAATCTAACAAAAGACTCCCTTAACCCCTAAAAAAAATTGTTGATCCATATGCAAAACATCCTGTATATTATTCCTACTTTTAAATTTTGATTATTAGGGATAGCATTCATTTACATAATTGAATGTATCTTGTGAATATACATTTATCACTTTCTTGTCTTATCAACTAGTCAAAGTTTTTCTAAATAAGAGAATTTTTTGACTGTGTCCGACTACAATTCAGATTATTTTTCTATAATGCAGATTAGAAGAATAAGTTATACCATACTAAGATAGATTATATTTGACTAGCTTCAATTTGATCAAGAGATATATTTTTTGCTTCATATTGATGTTGAATATCAAGATTGTCGAATCGAATTGTGAGAGTTGCATTTCTAAAAACACAGTTATATTTTTTTTAAAAACTTTCGCTATCTTCATGTGAAACACCGGTTCCGACACCTAAACCATAATTAAACATCCAAAAGATCCTCATCCGCAAAGTTATTTTAAAAGCAGATTTATCATTAACGATTGTACAGATTAAAGTTTAATTGACCAGAAAGAGTTAATTCTTCATCACGTCAATATGCAGATGCACAACAATCAAAAGCTACTCTGGCAGATTCTATTATATCTTCTAAATAACTTAAATTTGGCTACTTTAGACTATTATCTATTAAGCTTTTTTATTGCTTTATTAAATAATGAATTTATTCCTGGTCCACCTATTGCATAAAATTCAATTATTGAGGCCAAACGATTGTACATTATCTTATATTATATCTTAACTTTCCATTATATTATGCATCCATTATACATCTTTACGCAATAATGTGCAACTTTATCAAGTAACTGCCTTAAATTATCTTCCATATTGAAATAGATTTCGCTGCAAGTGCTACTACTGATTTATTAAGACATTCTTCGCGTTTTAGAAGTGCTGTAAATCATTTTTCCGAATTTAATTCTAGCTCAGAATTTAAGCGCACGAATTTAACGGCTATTAAGTTAAATTCAACAAGATTTAGTGCCGGATGTTCCATCTAGGCGATCAGACCATAAGATAAACTATGTAAAAAGTAATGAGATCAATTAATCACGGTGAACCGCAGGTCAAATAACGAAAAAAAATTGCAGTTTAGTGCATTTTCAAGATCATAAAGCACGTATAATGGAATATTTTATGAGCTCTAATAAATGCATTTTAACAACGTGCGTTGAATAACTCCAAATAGTGAAAACGAGGAGAAAACAGCACATTGAAGCAACAGAGGAGACGAATACATAATGAATAGTATCATTAGGAATTCATGGATTTTTTGCGCATTTAGGTGATGATGTCGAATTATGTTCTGTATAACATCATACATTTTTTTGGCGTTCTCTTATCACTCGGATGAATCTGCTTTTTTAGTTTAATACAGCCTTCGGAGTGTAAAAACGATTGTGAATCTCAAAACGCATCGGAGCATCCATGATTTATGATATTTATTTTTAGCGTTTCATCTCAAATTGTTTGCTGATGAGATCGTGTCGTATTTTATTAGAGTATAAGCGTTGATTTCATGGGGTTGAACAATCAAGTTTCAACAGAGATCGATTCGTGCGACCTTAAATTGCACACCCCACGAGATCAATTTCATATCACGATCCTATATAATAATTAAAATGGATCTTGACGCGATTATGAGCGTAATTTTTCATCTTATCTTATACAAGCAAGCAATTAACCGATTTAGTAATTGAACAGAACGTAAATAAGATTTGGCCTATTATTAATACAACAATGACTGGATGAAAGTCATTAAATATGCTCTTTAGTACGATTTTTCACAGAAATTTTATGGGGCATCCTTTGCGGATTTATGTTAAATATTTTAAATTTTATATTAAGATTGGGTACAACCTCGTGTTAATCCCATTGAAAATCGTCTTCAATCAGTATATTAACGAAAGTAAAGGTTGTTATGATTAAGAATGATTGACGGTTTCCTTTCCAATGTAAAAGTAATTTGATGAGAGTTTATTGTGTACGACGAATAAATGTTTTTTATTAAATTTTCACTAACGATATAATTATAGAGGGTGAGAGAAATCTCAATACCAACCTCTCACTTCCCAAAGGATATAATAAATTGAGTCTGCCAAATATTTTGATACAATGGATCTACCAAATCAGACAATCTTATCACAAGTGCACTCAAACACGATTATATAGTTTATTATGTCAATGATTGATAAGAATAATTCAATTTAAAAATTAAAATATTTTCTCAACTATTCTAACTGAATGTCGCATATCTAAAGGTGGTTAAGACTGCCCCTTAATATAATATTTTTGAACTATTCATATATTATATCAAAGTACAATAGATTAATTTTGACTCTTATTATAAGGGTTCAGGATCAAATTCATATACAAGTAAATATTTTCACTATACCAAAAAATTGGGAAATCGATTGTAGTAACATTCGTGATTCATTCTCTACCCAGATTCCTGGATGATACAACAATAATTAAAAACACTTTTGTTGCGAGAAGACGTATTCTTCCCGCCAGCTCAACGGTCTCGCAGCTGAAACCTTTCTCTTCTAGAATAAGAAACATATTTTGGGGATACATTATTTATTTTAAGCTTGTTTGGGATTACTTAATCGATATATTGGCTTCTCTAGAGGGCGGCGGGTGAATATGACAAAGACCTACTCAGATCATGATATGGGTAGCAGTAAGAAAAAACGACATACAACGACTAACGAGCGTGAAGGGTCTTTCGCAGAGCATCTAGGCGCCCAACCTTTTTGCTCCGCATCCTCCAGAGGAGGCGAGGTTTTTGCAGGAAGAGCCAGCTTCAAACTACGTGCACCCGAAAGTGCGTTGAAGGAGGAAGGACAAAAGTTACACTAAATTCAAAGGAACTAAAAACGCGGGTTCACTGACGCCACAAGTCCTATCTTAGTTAGAAGGGGGCTGCAGCAGATAAAGGACTGCAGGGGCTTTTTCCCCTGTGAGAGGGGAATCTTACATAAGACACCCTGGGTTTGATTCCAGAGTAGTGTCAGATTCTTACTGACTAAGCCCCTCCCTTGTCCTTCTCTGTCCCCCTGGTATTGTTTATCACACTGCTTCAGGAGGACAAGTAGCCTTTTTTTTCCTGTGGGCGAGGAATCTTCACAAGACACCCAGAAAATCTAGGTAGTGTAGGATTCACGATTGATCGATCGTGCCTACCCACTAAACCTCCCCCTTGTCCTTCTCTGTCCCCCTGGTATTGTTTTCCACATTGCTTCAGAGGGACAGGTAGTCTGGCCTTAGGTGATTGGCCCTATTCTATTGTTGGAGAGGCTGTTGCGCTCTGCATCTCTCTCTTTCACTGCCTTCTTTGGCGCTAAGTATCTCTTCTACGTATTCGCGCCAAAGGTCCCAGTTCCTCTTGCTTTCCATCATGCTGTGAACCAGAGTTGAGTTCGGTTACCCCCAGTGCTTGTTTTAGCATATTTCTCAGGGGTATCCAAAGCTCGGCATCATCGATCTCCGCTTGGCAGTGGTGGTACGCCGCAGATGTTTCTTTACCAATCCGCTTCAGGTACGCACCGAACCATGTCTAATAAGCATCTGAGTCAATCGCTAGATCGTTTCTCCATGTTTCTGGGCCCTCCACCGGCTTACGACCGGGATAAGTCGGTGGATCCATCATACCTTGCTGGACTGATCCCATCTCTGCTGCCAGGCTTCCTTCAATTTTTGGTCGTACTCGTTGTGGTTTTTTGGGATCTTCGTAGTTCAAGGCCCTCTTTTTTTCATGGAGGCCAGCAGGGGGATTCCAATAATCACGAGCACCGCGTCTTCAGATACTAGGAATCCAGGGGCTACCCCTTCCCATGGTACTCGTGTCGGTTCGGTCATATGTAGTACCCAGTCATGAAAAAGGGTCGCCGTTCGAGCGGCTTTTTTTGGGGTTTATGTCCTAAGTGTTAGAGTTGTGCTGTGTTTTTATGAACATCAACATCATAGCTTTTTAACAATGATTTTTTTTCAAAATGCTTAAAAATAATTATATTTCGACAACCCTGACACTTAGAAGATAGGGCCTATGTATGAAACGTATCAAAAACTATTCAAAGTCACTTGTGATTGCTGTTTTTAGAGATTAAACGCAGGTCTAATATTATTATATAAGCAATATTTAATATTTTCAGAAGGAAATTCACCTCCTTAATGTCTCTAATATTAAGTTGAAATGTTGCTCTTCTTCCGTCTTCCGGCTAGCAAGGTGATAATCATGTTGAATGTTTTACTGAAAATACTTCCATGTATAAGCACATGACGAGATGTTGAATAAGAAAATTGTTTATGGGAATATAATGGGAAAATTTTACATCTTTTTGTGAGACGTGTCTTTATTATCTTGTCTAAAAAGTAACATCCGAAGCACATATCTCACGACCATCAGCACGTGTATTTTTACCCAACTATTAACGTGTCAACTTGGGTTGAGCTATCAAGGAAATGCAATATGATGGCTAGTAATTGCCAGATTAGAATTTAGCGTTGAGAAACTACAACCTTTTGCATAGAAATTATCAGAAATAACAAACCTTTTTAAAAATTAATAATCAAAATATTTTCAAACAACTTACGTCATTTGATTTAACCCTATCCAAACGAAAATTATGAGACAGAGACGGGTGTCTTGCGTCTCATCATACACTCGAGCATCGATGGTAAAGTCGTGCCGTAAAGGTAAAACCCTTACACGTCTAAATATTCTCAATATATTTTTAATTTTTTTATAGAAACTCGTAAATATTCATACTATTCAACAAAAAATCGTATTCTTTCAGCAAATATCAAACGACTTTCGTTCGTGTTGTCTTGAGAGCAGATGTTTGTTTTGATAATTAAGATACTCGCATCATTCTTATCGTTGACCAATTTTGTTATTCCCTCTTGACTGTTCTAGAGTGATGTCATTAGCCGAGTATTACCACTCCTTTGCAAAATCTACTCATTCAGAAGTAAACTGGCAGGTTTGTACGGTAACCCTGTCTTTTTATTTTCGCAACATATGAATAGGCAAAAATAGCTGAACAACAGAAAGCAGATAGCATGCAAATAAATGAACCAGATTCCATTAATTTATTGAGTCAGATTTCAGCCCACTGGGTGAGCGCTCAGAAATAAAACCCTAAGTTCATGTTAGCTTCTACACCGACAGTATGATAAGATAAATGTACAATACAGATCATATGAAATGTTACTCTTTCTTATAATAATATATAAAAAAAGTTCTATTCTTGCAGCATGCTACATTATGGCTGCACTCAAATTATGTCGATGATATCAATGAGATGAATGCACCTAAAAGTTGCCTATCTATGCATATTACAATTTTACAATATAAGCACGTGCATAGCAATAAAATACACGTGCGCCATAAACATACGAATTACACTTCAACATAATGCTCAAAATACCATCATAATGATGCATCAACGCTTCCCAAACGTTTTAACGTTCAAATAATAAATCATCAAACATGCATGTATATAAAAAAAAATACAAACGGTAATTTATTCACGCGAGATATAATCGCCTAATTTTACTACATCATCGTATGCTAGGCAAAGTGACTTAATATTTTCGCATAGCAAATTGATTAACAGAAACGATTGATTTTATCTTGTCATATTTTTTTTTGTATAAAAAAGTCGTCTGCTAATTAAATACGTTATAATCTTTTATCTAAGTTCACTGCTAAAAACAGAGCAGCATCATTCATCAAGATCGGGACTTGACATTCTTTTTATATAGTTTTCTTCTAGTCAAATTAAGATAACAAAAAATCATCATAAACAACAATTTCATTTACAGATTTTTTTAGCAATCACTATTCAATTTATCATATGAATTCTATTCAGAATATTCAATATTTTATTTACATATTCATTTATGAAAATGGCTTACAGATTGATCAAATAGAAGACCTCTCTTGATACTTTGTATGATATCCGAATATCTAAGTTTCAAACCACTTTAAATATTCACTGAATACTATTTTCATTGCATGAATTCGAATATTACTAGATGTTGCAAATAGATGTCACTAATAATAAATTATTTTTTTACGAAATAATGTTTATTTATTAATTATTTTTTTCATTAAATTACTAAATTATTCATTAAAATTATATTGAAAAATTTAGCACTTTTTGCAGATTTTTTAAAGTTTTACTAATATGTTTTTATATATACTCTTAATTTTTTTTGTGCGGTAGATGCGTTCCGCGGAAAATCGCATAAAAAAAGTTATGACTTTTTATAATGTAAAAAGTGAAGATGTATTTCATGGATTTTAAAAACTGCATTACTTTGAAACTGCTATATAAAATATATCCAAAATCGCATAAAAAAAAGTTCATTAAAAAACAGGAAAACAATAAAGCAATTAAAAAATAACATTTTTGGTAAAATTTAAAGGACGTTTTGCATCATTGGTAAAATTTAAAGGAGTATACACAGTGTCAATGTCATAATTGTTGTGTAGATTTTCTCTTTCATAATTAGCAAAGATCTGACTATAGTCCCTAACTCAAAAAATAAATAAATCACAAAATGGCGACTGTTTATAAAAAATTCAGTCAAGTCAATTTTAGACCTTATTTTGTTACAGTTTTATTTTTTTTAAAATAGTTAATAGGGCCGGTAGGAATAATAGAGGATTATAAACAAAATATTCGAATCCAGTTTGAAATAAATTAATTAATTAAAACATGAGATATGATGTTAACCGTGTTGAAAAAAGTAGTTTCAAGAAAAACGCGTTAAAAGATTTAATTATTGTAGGATCGGCCATGTTTCCGCGTCACCAAAATAGCTATAGCTCCATAAGTAATTGGAATTTTGGAAATTCCTTTGGAAAATGTATTTTTAAAAGTAAAAGCAAAAAAAAAGAAATTATAATTTTTTTTCCAAATTTAGGCTAGTGCAACAATCATTAAATTGTATTTCCTATTTAATCCAAAATATATCGATTCGTATTCTTTGTGAAATTAAAAAGAAGAAAAAACTGCTTTCAAAAACCGCATAACTTCGAAATAGCCCCAAAAAAAGTCGCACAAAAAGTGGTTTGAATGTATATTTAATCTGATAATATCTCTGGGAACATTTATAACAATTTTTGAAACCTGCATAAATGCACATAACGGCATTGAATTAAAATCTACAAAGCTTATTTTTTGCCTACATGTAGTTAACGTTAATTATTGTTAAATATACGTTGTCTACTATCAATATAAAGTGGCTAGAGTTTCGGTAGACATGGCTAAAGTTGTGGCGCGGGAACTTGATTGAAGTATTGCAACTTTCATATTATTGCAATATTAAATACATATAATATTTATTATACTTTCAGTATTATTGATATAAGACATTTATATACGATAATATTTGCAAAATAAGAAACAAACAGCGTTGTAGGAATAATTACATTTATCATTTTGAATTTATCAGCATTTTAGTGTATGTGGAGAAGTAAATATTTAAAAGACAAAACTTTACTATTTTCTAATTAAATTGTGTTAGAAATATACCTTTGCGAATATAAGAGATACGTGCCTTAAAAGTCACATAGATCTTTACTTTAGATATTGTTCTTAAGCTCCATGTACTCCATAAAGCACATTCCAATAAAATCATTATAATTGTCTTGATTAAAATTTGACTACAACTGAAGAAATCTGCTCAGCTTTGATAGTTTCTTGGCTCGCTGGAAATCGTTAAACTGTAAAGACGAATCTTCAAAATTGGAAGCTTTCCTATTCTCGAGCTCACAAGAGTCCTTCTTTCGCCATTCTTACCAGGAATCTGGATCAGGAAATACTGGAATCAAATTAATATACGTCTTCTTTGCAAGAAATTTTCTATTAACTTCCTTACATAAATATACTTTCTTTGAACATTGTTTTTGCTGCATTTTATCCCTTATTCAGACGATACCCCAATGATACAAGTTCACATTCCTTCACGATATTTTAGAGATCCTCTAAGATTTTAAATTGTGTAGTCAATTAATATAGAAGCACTTCTAATAGATAAATTATGGATGTATGTATTAAAAAAAAACAAGTTGTCATTCTGAAAATCTTGATATGTCTTTAAAAACCAACACAGCTTCTCATAACATAATAGTTATTCCTGTGAATAAACATTAAAGAGTTTTTCGTCCTGCAGCTGATTTTTAATAATAGTTAAATAAATGTATTTTCATTATTAATAGCAAGACCTTATGTAAATTTTTTGATCGATTTTTTCGACATGTAAAACACAATTTGTACTTGAAACTTTAATTTCATAATTTCCTCATCGAATTTAACATACACAGATTCATTATAATTTAAGTAGGCCCTATCAATGTCGGATAGTGCAGTACCTCGTTATTTGTAAATATCACCTTGTAATTACATATGTTTTTCCTGTTTGAATATACAAACCTTGATCTTATTATATCGAGCTATTAATTCATTTTATGTCGAATTCAAAAGACCTATCCACATAATTCGGCATCGAAATTAATTTAGAAAAAATATACAGGATGTTGCAAAAGTGAAATCGACATCTGGAGGAGAGACGTTTTTATTTACCAAAAAAAAATACTTATTTACAAAATATCCGTATTGAAGACACACTTAAATGTAATCGGTACAATTTCTTTATATATTACATTATGGTGTAATTATTAGGTATTAGTAGCAACAGTTCGAGCTATATCTACATTTTGAAAAACCAATTTTCAAACTAATACATTAAGATGATTTTTATATACAAATTTATCCTCGCACTAAATAATTAATACATCAAGGAATATCATATTGCATCACTGACCAATGAAAACCACTAACAAAAATTTATATATAAAAGTATCTCTATATCTACATACATTAGGGCGATGAACCACCCCAGGGGGATGGTTCGATATTATATTAACAATACTGAATATTAACATTTTTATACATACATAGATATAGATATACGCGTATATATGAATAAAGGTCGTACAAGTATATACTATATAATATTAAAAAAATAAAAAATCACAATTGGAAATATTGGTACATTTACATTACAAAAGCCATGTGAAAAAATAAAAATATTTTTAGATGTCTGAAACAGCAGTTTATATTTTTCGTTGTTGTAAATGATTCCAATGGAAGCTGCTGTTGATTTAGCAAGCGCAATCACAGGCGCAGCTTCGCTTAACGCGCTTCTCGCGGTGTAGGACAGCGTCGACGGATCTCACAGAACGCGGTTGGACGTCTATAAATATATCAAAAATGTTAATAAATGCATTCATTAAATGTATTGGCGGAATTTATCGACAAATATCAGGTCAGTCCAAAAGTTCGTGCGCATTTTTTGGGAATTTTTTAAATAGTGTAAATAACACAATTTAGTGTAGGAAAATATATTTAAATGTAAAAATTTTGTTTTATTAGGGTATCCCATAAGTTTCTTTCGTTTTCATATTAAGAAAAAAATTAACAATAATTTGTATTACATCAAAATGTATTGAATAATATATGATCCATTCTGTTCTATTATCTTTCTCCATCCCTCCGGAAGCCTCATAATGCCTACTTGTCAAAATTTCTCAGATTTGTTTGCAAATCATTGATCAAGGTACATTTTTATATCATTTTTGGAATCAAAATTTTTACCACGTAAAGAATTTTTCAATGAAAGAAATAAATAATAATCTGAAGGGGCAATATCCGGAGTGTATGGAGGATGAGGTAAAACATCCCATTCAAATGATAATAATTTATTTCTGACTAGTAAAAACACATGATACCTGGCGTTATCGTGATGAAAAACAACACCTCGTCTGTTTGCTATTTCTGGCCGTTTTTGGCAATTGAATCCTTTAGATTGTCTAATTGGGAATAATATTTTGTTGAATTGATCGCTTCACCTTGCTGAAGTAGCTCATAATAAACTACCCCCTTCCAGTTCCATCAAATGCATAGCAAAACTTATTTTGGATGTAAGTCAGGTTTAGCTACAGTTAACGCTTCTACATCCTTGGTCCAAGACCGTTTACGTTGGATATTCTCATAGGGTATCCAACTTTCATCTCCAGTGACGAGTCTCTTTAAAAAAGGTTGGCTATTATGTCATTGGAGAAGAAAATCGCATGTTGAAATACGCTGAAGTTTATTTGAGTCAGTCAGTTCATGAGGAAGCCACACATCTGAACGATTGATGTAGCCCAATTTTGTCAGATGATTATGGACGGATGTTCGTGGAATTTCTAACTTGTTCGTTATTTCGCGAACAGTATATCGCGGGTTTTCTTCAACCATGGCTATGATTAGATCTGTGTTCATTTGCGAAAGAAACTTATGGGACAACCTTCTCAAAAATGCGCACGAATTTTTGGACTGACCTGATACAATAAATATACAAAATCATCATATAAATTGATCAATATACTATAAATTCATAAAATCTATACTACTAACAGTGTGGACGTTCTGGATCCTGGTTTGGTGCTTCTTCTTGTTGCATCATTGGAACTGGAATATGCACAGGTAACGCACGGGCCATTGCTTGTCTTCCTAACATTTCATGCCTAGCATCGCGTGCTTCTTGAGCCTGAAAATTATTAAATGTCCATGAATACGTTATTCCAACTATATTATAACAGGACTATTTTTTTAAAATACCTCCTGTTCTTCAGCTCTTTGTTCTGCTACACGAACGGCCTGTTGGACGGCGCGCAGTTCTTCGGGCGTGATCATCGGCAACTGTTGAAGTTGCATCTTTGTGCAAAAAAACAATTTGAAATTCAAATCAAATCAATAAATGTATTTAAAACGGAATATCAAAGTCAGATTAGTCAATGATCCTTAGACATATAACGGTTGCATGAAATGTGTCACCGTGTCAAATGACGGTTTTGAGCCATTCGTTTTTTTTAAATTTTGCATACAAAAAATTCATTACAACAAATAATTTATATTCATACATGATAATTTAAAATTTCATTTGAAAAACATCTATTTTTTAAATAATAAAATTGTCAAAATCGTTTGATTGATACAGTAAACAGCAAGTCGGGATAAGATAATTTAAATAGGATAAATTAAGTAAAATATTATGAGTGAATAGCGAAATACCACCATTTCTAATCAAATTTTTATATTATTTTTGCAAATCAGATATGTCATGGACGACCATGCCCGGCTCTATTAATCGTTGGATTTAATCCGGAAAATCAGGATAAACCTGGATCAAAACAATCGATCGAAAATATAAATCCGATCTGCCAAATTTGTTGGCATGAAAATATTTCACACAAACCGAATTTAAACTTTAACCTTTGTTATTAGATTCTTATTATAATCAATGAATAAATAAATAAATAAAAATTAACAAAAAGCAAGATAAAGATCGATCCTGATGAAATTGATGCAAAGAAATGCAGTTCTTAATCAAAAAAAATCACTTTGTTAAGCATTGGAACTGATCAAAAAATTATCTCAAATTAATATTTTTATAAGCAATTTTGACCACAAAAAATGGAATATGCTAAACAACAAACTTTGCATAAATATTCATGTGAAAGAAATCGGTGTCCTAAATTTTAAGCTATGAGCAATAATCACTAACTATATTTTTACCTTATATATTATGTATCTCTTAAAAAACGTAATGGATGACGAACAATTCATTTACGTTAGTATATTATATTCATGATTTTAAGAAGGGGTATATTATCTTTTACAATATATTTCTAATGATTTTGTGGTTTAAAATCCCACGATTCGGCAATCAGCAAGTTCTTAGATAATTCAGTATGAATTTTCATTTGAAATTAGTTGGAATACAACACAGCGATAATACTTATGAGTCAACCTCATCACGATCAAGATCCCTTTATTTATTTATTCGTTTTGTAGATTTATTGCAATGTTAAAATGCTCGCATGTATGATCACGTACACATGGAGGTCATTTGCAATTTGAAATCTTTGCGGTTTCCAAACATGCGACTTGCCTAAAAGAACAAAGGATCGTAACTTGGGGTCCTTGAAATTCGCGATTTTTAACAGTATTTACATACCTCTGGCTGTTGACGTTCTTCTTGGGACATGTGAGAGTCTTGAGGTACCGATTCTGGTTCAACTTGGGGTAATTGCACACGTTGTACATGGATGCGGACTTCTCTCGGAATGAGGGTCATCTGCGGCTGGAATTGTTGAGCAGGGAACTGAGGACTGAGTTGTCTCTGAGCCAGGAACTGCGGTGGGAAGACATGCTGTTGGAACGATTGCTGAGGCTGTTGCTGATGGAACTCTTGCTGCATCTGGTAAGGCTGGGGTGGCTGAGGTGCAGGAGCCTGAAAATCAACAGATCAATAGTCAGCTTTTTTACTGTTGAAAGATCAACGGACCGCACTAAAAACGAGAAGCCATAATAAAAAGGTCGGAGACCAGTTTGTCCGAGACCGTTGAACCGATATACCAAAACAATCGAAAGGTCGTTCCGCGATAACAACATTTTTATTCACACATCAATATAGACTTCCTTGATGGTTTTGAGATATTGTCGACATGTTAGACATAGTTAGAACTGTTGGCCTTTTGTTCCAAGACCGGTCCATCGACCCAGACCCACTATAAATCCACGTCTTGGATCTCCTTGAAATGACACGTTGACCAAATGTTTGTATACGCAAAAGGTAACAGCCGCATGTGTCTCGTTATTTTGATGCACTGCTTCAATAAAAAAAAACAGCTCTCAATTCATTCGGCAGATCTTGTTTTAAACGAAGAAACAAGTTTTTGTCTATATCCAGTGGTATTTGAAATGGATCATTAAAACAATCACATCTCTGAAATGCCTACGCCAACATCCTTAAAAACCACAAATAGCATTACTCAATCTGATTAGCGTTGCTCCCATTTAAATCGTTTTTTGCATCATGTCTCCTCTTCAGCATTGAACTGTCTCGAATTCCTAATTTGAACCATTTTGCTTTTTTTTTTTACAACAGTCTGATCTTACCATCATCAATCATTGTCAGAATTAACTTACCATTACAGATCGCCTTCCATAATTAGCCATTCATTCCGTCGTCCTTCCGATTTTACCTCAGTTTTTCGCATAAAATGACACCTCTTAACAACTTAAATTCAATTCGATTCGAGCGTCATCGATGGGTTAAATTTACAACATATCAAAACCACTTAATTATAATAATCCTATGCGATCATTCAAATGGTAGTGATGATTCATACAGAAATAAAAGCAATATATGCTGCGCAGATTACTGAAATCATGCTTAAGTCATTATAAAAAGGAAAAAACCCCTATTGAAAACCTCAAGATTCGATTCACACTCGATCATATGTAAAGATGCTCATTTTATTTGTTTAAAAAAGGTTTTGAAATATTATTCTGCTTCATGTCGTTCAATTTATTACGAGGCTATTAATTTATAATCGACTCCTATACGGGCAAAATCCATACACAATATATTGCGAAGTATTCGAAAAATAATTGTATTTTTTGCAACTGTCAAATTATAATAAGATTTAATATTCGCAAAATAATCACTAATTTAGTGGCATATTAAATGAGCTCAAGTTCATTTGCTTTTTTTAATTGCAATTTTACCAACTATTCTGTCCATTGCAACGGGTATATCTTTGATAATACTGGGAAGATAAACTCTTTCAGCCATATTTTAAATTTGTACTGAGAGATATTTTTCAACTGATCATTGTACTGCTTTTCTGTAAAAGTTTCTACTGATCAATAGATCATAGTAAATCAATCCTTTCGAATTCCACCAAACTCACAAAAGAACTTTTTGCCATGAATGTTGGCCTCTGGAGCGGATATTGTCGGTTGACCAGGATTTTCCCATGACCTTTTTCTGGGTTGTTGTTATACATTCATTTTTCGTTATTAGATACTCAATCCCCAAAGAAATGATTTTTATTTACTTAATATAAACTAAGAATGTATGCATTACTTTTGTGGATATGAGTGTATTATAATTACGACTCAACAGCCTGTACTTCAAGGCGAAGTGCCACTTGCTGTTACGAACAGCGAAATGAACATGAAAAGCATAGACCTATTCAGGTCATGAATTTAACTACTCACTACGAAAATTCGATACTGATCGTCTTTTGCATACATTAAGAATAAATCAGTATGAGCTTCTACATTTTTAATATTTTAAAGGCCTTCATATTTGATAAAAATCCTACATTTATGTAGCATGTGGCTCTTCATCAACAGACTCAACACTATAATTTAGATCAAAGACATAATAATGAGAATATCGAGATGAAATATAATAGATACGGCAATTTTATGGCACTTTCAGTGTATAAATATATAATATAATATAACAATAACTTTAGATACATTTCTACAAAGCTGATTTTTGTTTCGATCAAAATAATTGCACATAACGGTATTAAATTAAAATCTACAAAGCTGCTTTTTTGTCTACAAGTAATTCACGTTAATTATTGTTAAATAAACGTTGTCTGCTTTCGATATAAAGTGGCTAGAGATTCGGTAGACATGGCTAAAGTTGTGTTGCGCGGAAACTTGATTGAAGTATTGCAACTTTCAAAGCATTGCAATAATAAATACATAAAATATTTATTATAAGCAGCCCACACAATTTTGTGTGGATAACTGAAATTTTCCTCAAAACCTTGAACTAAATATAAAGTGATTTATTGACATTATGCTTGAATGATATATTCTTTTTTTTGCATTTAAATCTGCCGTATAAATGTTTATTTTATGACATATTCCAAGTCTCAATGACAAAAATGGCTCATTTTCTACTTGACTCATCGATGATTTTTACGCCTTAAGGATTGTTTATTCGTCTCCATAAATATTTGAACAGGACTTTAATGTTTTTCCTTCAAAAAGGCTCTTATCTTCGAACGAAATCGTAAAAAAATATGACCGCACTTTGTCTCAAAGGTGTTGAAACACGATATCTAACCTTTACGTGAATACAAAACCATGTAAGATAAGAATCAGCAATAAAGAAATGAATATTTTAATATGCCCGTATTCAGTCTTAAAGACTCAGTTATAAAGGCATTATTCCTATAAATAAGGGACAATTATTGGTATCCTTGGGCTGCCTTCTTTTCAAGAAGGCCGCGCATGCTCGCCACGAAACCATTGTTAAGATTTATTATTCGGCTTGTCCACAGCCATCTTGATGAATATCAAATGAGCCTCTGCAGATAAACAATTTCCTGAGTTGTCCAAACAAAGACTAAGGACAACAAAAGCAAATAAAACGCAGTAAATCGACATGGCGACCGATATTATATTTTTAAGTGCGGCTCTAATGAGATTTTTATCATTGCCCATTCGTTAATGTAGATCAAAAATGAAAGTAAATGAACCTTAAACGTATCCAACTGAACTCAATCTATTCAAAGTGTTACGAGTATAATGAAACCTTTAAACATTAATGTGGTTAGAACTTGTTACGTTTTATCTTCGACTTCAATGCACAATTGTACATAAATATCTCATTATTGAATGTAATGTGCTCGTGATTGAGCTATCAGTTTTGTTATAGAACGACAATACAAGACCGAATGACACCAATTGGGTAGATATGAAGAAAATTAAACTAGATTACAACAACAGAATGCATAAAAGTTGACTCTATATGCAAACTATTAAAAATATTGAGAGAAATAAATATGAACATCGTATAAAAGCGTTGATACTTTAGGATGTGAATGTGACCATCTGGTAACGTTAAACATCATCATTAAATTAGAAGATAATTGTCATTTGACAAAGTGGTTTTTTCCGAGATAAATTTAATATTTTGTGGAAATTTCCTTTTATAATGATGATTTAAGCATGATAAAAATTCCAAAAGATCTTGTCATTCAATTTAAGAATTCAAACTTGAATAGTAGCTAATATTTTCATAGCCCTGAAGGGTCGTAATAAAAGCGTGGCAAAGCAGGCGCCCGCCACGGGAGCAACTGGGCTTGGAGCTCAAAATACAGAATACCGACCCGGTGAGAGTTGCACATGGTTTTTATTTTACTCAACCACTCTACTTTACATGAATCAGCGCTGATTAATTCTGTTCATTTTTAAAATAAATACCAAGTTGTCTAATTCTCATTTTCTTTGTTATCGCCTAAGCACTGGGTTGATCCAGCCGCATATGAGTCCTGCAATAAAATAAAGATAACAATATTTTCGACCGATTGTAAAATTTAAACAACCCACTCGATCAGTCTTCTTCAGACAACTTCATTTGCATAATAAGAGTTTGTAATCGTTCTGTAGCGAGGCGCTCATTCGTCATATCAGCGGTCCGAAAAACGGACCGATTGAACATACAAACGTCATTGCCAATCCGTCCTCTTTCAGGGCTTTTTGCGGGATTTTTATGATCTATACGATAACGGAAACAATGTAGGATCTAGACAATTTCTATCATAGTATTTTTTACAACAGTAATTTGGAGTTTTTACTGATTTTTAAAAGGAATATACATCTACTTAAAGATATAAGATAATCCTAGGCCATGAAAAACTTCAACAAACGAGAAACTATTATAAAGATTTAAACCGAGGATAGATCATTACAAATACCATCATGAAAACGACACTTTGATCATTTTCTAATGCAAAATTTTTAATGTCAGTATCGAGTCATAGTCCAATAAGAACGTCTTTATTTATTTTTGTACTTCTTATCCATTTTTATGCAATATTTTATTATCAGATGTAAAATTTCCCGTCCCAAAAAACTTACAAGATTATGTTCATATTAAGTACTATATGGTCCTTTTTATGAGCTTAACAAAATAACGACCAGAATCTAAAACTAATTAACGATTTTTATGAAGTAGTGTTAACATCCAATAGCTGTCAAAGCTCATTATTGATGCCTAAATCTTTAAATAAAATCTTAAAGAATGCACCTAAATTGGTATTCAAACCCAAAGAACTATTCAAAACTTATTAGCAAAATGAACAGAACTGGTGTTTGGATATTGCATAAATTATCTGCAACCAATAAAAAACAGCCAATGAATATATGCAGTTCTTTATTATCAAGACAGAAAATCTATTAATTTCTTCATCGGATTGTAACACATGCACATGTAATATTTAGATGAAGTGGATAGTTTATGACTACTTTGAATATTAAAAATAACGGTCATCATGGCAAGGGTAAACCCAAGAATGGTTATTTTTGGGTAGTATGTACAAGAAATTAATATCTTTGATTTATTCAAATTAAATGAATCAGTAGAAAATATGCCACATTTTCATTATAATACAAGCCTTCATTCTTCATGATTGACCAGGAATAAATTTAGATACGTATAATATGCTATAATAAAGTGAATATATTAAAAATATCTTATGAAACATTTGTCCGGCCACAATAAAAAATACTTGATATTATTCAATAGACTTGTTTTCAAGATTGAATGAATCCGCCCTGTTTGTTTGTACCACCATTCAGAGGTTTAGAACGCATCCCATATCATATAATCTAAGTGCATTTCCGCTCTCAAGGCTCCTGCCAGGAAATGCATTTTAATGAAGGATAATAATGCATCGTAGATATTATCTATTTTTCTCCGCGCATAATTTTCATGCCAGTTGGCGTTTCATTCAAAGGACATACACGTTTCTTCGTATCAGTCGTCTTAATTCACCCGTTTTACGTTCGTTAAATAAATATGATTAAAATGATTGTGTTAATGCGTATAATTTAGCTGTCGTTGCGGCTTGAATTAAAATTAGCATAATGAGAATCATTGGCTCGAAAAGTATTTCACGCTCACGATTTTACGAAACGACCATGGAGGAAAACTGGATAAATTGAAACGATTCAGTGTGTTAATCGAATTTTTCCATGATCTATGCGTATGGTCGATAAGTTTATCTTTGGATGTGAATGGCGTCTAGATCGCAAAATAGATTATATGGACTTCCTGCATATTAAGTTAATCCTAAATGGGTGCATCAACCTTGGAATGGATTCCAAATGTTGCATTAAGAGTGTCCTATTGTAATAACATAATGAAGACGTCACGACTGTGGCATTTATCATCCATTTCCTTATGTCCTCTCAATTCAACAATATTATAACATATTTATTTAATATCACTAGTTAATCATGTTGGATGAAGAACAAAGCTTTGAACAAGTTAACGTATTAGAGATCGTATTTTTAAAAAATCATTTCAAAAAATATTTCCTATTAATCATTGTCTTCCACATATGGTTAAATTAGGATGATATTATTTGAAATGGAACTTTTAAGTAGAAAAATATATTTTTAACCTGTTAAGTGGGCGGGACGTACATATACGTCCAACGTAAATTGCATCGAAATTGGTTAGGACGTATATATACGTCCTCGAAATATATATTGAGTCCTAAAGCAGGCGGATTTTTTTTTAACGAATGTGTGAGTTGTTGATATATGTTTTGACAAGAATTTAACATAGGTAGTCAATTGGTTGCACTTCGTTATTGTGTTGGAATGGACATGCGCTTAGTAAACGGTGACTAGTAGCATAAGGTAAGATTCAAAGGCAAACTTATAGTTTTAAAGTGGAAGAACAAAAAAGACGTGTTGATGCTCAGTTCAAACAACATAATAAAAAACCAACTTATGCTATTTTTTTAAACTCTATATTTCCATTTTCTTTGTGTACTCTTGTTTATTGTTTTGTATTTATTATCTTCTCTCTATGTTTATGTATCTAAATAAATAAAAATATATGTTTTACTGATTATTACACAATCATTGCAGCTGTAAAACTACTAATAACAGCTGACTTTTGTTTAAGAATTAGGTTGCTCAATGCATTTGTATGCAGTTGTAGCGTAGTTCCGTCAATCATTTGGAACAGCGAATCGCCACAAAAAAGTAAGGACCTTCTCAGGTCATGCTAAGGTTTTTTTCGCTCGCCAAACTCATAAAAATCCTCTCATATTCATAATAATCTTCAGAGTTTGAATTCAACTAACAAAATAATGCAGAGACTTTGGAGTCATATTAATTAAATTAACAAGCAACAAATAATTCTCTCCTTCAAGTGAAATCTTTTGAAAAATTGTCATAAATAGCGTCAATTAAAATCTTATATCATGTCTCATGGATATTAGAATAGTTCAGTTATTTTTAAATCTATAAAAACATAGAGCTTAATTCGTTAGGTACTCTTAACTTATATGGTAGGATGATCGCCTATTTGCGAGTGAATTCCAATGATTCAGAATTGGAGAGAGACAGAGACGGAGAAAAAGTGACCGAATATTGTGTGCTATCAACAGTGTTTATTTATTTATGTACAAGCTTCATACACGCTGCAATTATCCTGACAGATAAGTGAATTTGTATGACGAAAAGTGGCAGACAAGCAAATATAGCATCTAAGTTTATGATAATTTTAAATTAGCTCACTACTCCAAAGGCTTAATGAGCTTTGAAAAGGACGACAAAAATGTTTTAGGGCTTAAAAACCTATTTATAAAAATGATGAATAGTTGACACATTAATTGTAGGGGCATAAAATGCCATAACTTCTAAAATACTCAATGTGTTAATTTTTTTTTTTTCAAAATAGGTTTTGATCACTTTACATATTGAGAATGTACTCAATTTTTATAAATAGTTCATCGTACATATTTTAGCTGACGCAAAGGACACTCTAATTTATGAAAATATGCTTCCTGCAGTTAGGGTGTTAATTATTTGTAAGTGGTTTGATTTGATGATTTTATTTCGTTTTAATCCTTGATGTATATTCTTAATGTAATTTTTTGATTTGTTTTCAGCACGAAGATGAATTTATGGTTATAATTTTATATATGGAGGATGCAAATTTAACGAACATAATTAGACTAGGAATTTCGATAGGATTATCTTGAACGTTTTTATATCAAGGCGGATAGAATTAAGATTAATAGATCTCCTTTATGCTGTATTTTTTAATGATAAGTATTTGATTAAAATTGCATCTCAAATGCTCGAAGAGACTTCCATGGACGACGGGCAAACAATACAAAGAAGCAAATGTTAAGAATTCCAAACGGGGAGGTTCGCCATCTTTGTCCCTATTGCAATTCTTGACATTCGTCTCCCATACACACTATTACATTATAATGATGACAGGCGCAGGTCGGCCAGGAGAGCAGACTGCCAGACGTAATTACATCGGAACGGGCAACATCTTGCGGACCATGACATCCAAATAATAAGGAAAAAAAACAATTAATGATTTCAGGTACCGAAATGCCCGCCATCAGCGGCCACGGACTCGCCTCCGTGATAATTATACCGTGAATTTGCAGTATAAAAGAAACAAATGCGCTCTGCTCGGGTCAGTCAAAGGTATAACCGAAAACGAGCAACAACCATGAGGCGGTTACGTATAGTGACGAGTTGCTTATTGTTGCTGTCGATCAAGGAGGCGGTGGCGATACGGCCGTCGACGATTGCATTCTCCCAGGAAGCATTGCCCGACGTGGTCATCAAGCAGCCGTTCCGGAATCCCTTCGCGAGGGACGACAGCGGGAGGAACATCGACCTCAAAAAATCCCTCGACGAATCCAAGGACGTCTCCAAATCAGAGCTGGACGTGCTGAACTTGAATCGGCTGCACAAGCGGAGATACACCGACCGGATCAAGCATCCCCTGCTCATCACCAAAGAGGACATCGAGCCCAAAGATCAGATCGTCGAGGACAACATCATAGTCGAATCGAACATCCTTCGACTCATCAGGCCGAGCAATAAAAAGAGCAATGAAATACCAGGATCGAGGATCTACGACGAATCGCTCGTGCCGCACAAACGGGTCGCGAGGGGATGGAATCTGCAATACGTGATAGTGCCCCAACAGTACTACTACTATCGGGTGAGAAAGAACCCGCGCTGAATCCAAACCAGACACTTTAAACTTTCAATCTAATTAAATTAAACGTACGTCCTAGTTCTAATATCTATGTGTTTTCTTCAAAATAAAAAAAAGTGAGACTGTAGCGTTCACGGTTATCGATTTGCGTGCGGATGCCGCATGCTCGCTCGGATGGAATAGAGCTGCTGTCCGGTTCCATCTGGAGTCTCAAAAGCCGTAATTGCGAGCGCAGGCGAAGACGGCCGCAAGTTTACCGTTGGGTGTGATCAGTGTACCTGTTGGGAACTCATTAAATGTTGTAATAAACTCGAAAAAATCCGGGTGGAAGATGGAGCTGGTGGCTGCGGAGGCTGCTCGAGTGGCGAGCTTCGTGACCAGCCACGCTCGACACCACTCGCCCATGACACTCCTTGTTATTTTATTTTTTTATTATTTACTATTTAGATGCAATCTTTTGTATGCCCGCACAATAAATGAATAAATCTCCATTACAACCTGACTGCTTTTATTTGTACAGTGAGTGGTGTGTGAGCATTCGCACGGACGAAGGTCAACGGCGCTTAGACGAACCATATTTTTTATTTTTCTGAGAGCATCTTGATTAATGGCATCGACTCCTGGCTCCAATTATACCATCGTTACATAATCCAATTTGATCGTGACTAATTGATATACGTATTCGAACATTTCGCTGGCTGCAAGAACTCCAACGGCGAGATCAACAAATTACGGAACCGACAAGTGAAGACTTTTGATATAACATTCAACGCATTAAAACTGATTTAGTGAAGACAATCAATGAGTTTTGATTGAATTGAATTTTTCCAAACGAAATATTTTCATATCTGTTCAAAGTAGTGTCACAAAATCATCAATGAACGGCGACAACATGATATTTGAAATTGATTAGCCTTTAAATCGTATCAAACACTTCCTCAAAAATAATATTATTTAACCATGTTAACATATAGTGCCTGTATAAAATGGCATTAAAAACATTTTATAATCACATGAACTAAAAATTATATCATGGAATTTCTTCATGGCGTTCCAACATTCAGAATCATCATAAATCAACCCATTAACTTGAGGCAAGATGCGAATCTTTCAACATCGCGCGTAAGAAACATACATGTACATAAAATGTCATTACTTTCAAAATATTCAACATATATAAATATTTTTCAAGATAATATCAAACAAATTCTGTCCCAAGTATACTTATCGAAATATTTCAAAAGATATTACCAGGGCTTCGAACCGAAACTGAATCGATAACCGGTAAAATCGTTATTTTTTCCGGAACATAAACCTAACTGAACTTGCTTGCTATCATAAGGATCGTTTCTATATTGTGGTTAAAAAAAAATTAAACGAGAGGAGAAACTTTAAACGTTTTTTTTTCTCGAAACTACTTTTTCCAAGCTCATGGAAGTCTTCCCATACGCCCTAGATAAGCATTCTTTATGAAATTTTGCAAGAACGTATATAATAAACGTCTTTATCGTATAGACTACAATTATACAAAAATATTTAAAAATGTTTATTTCATAAACAAAAAACTACAAAAAATTTTGATAAAAACTCAAACTTTTCTTCGATCGCTCACTATTTTTTTATTTTCCAATATTTCTTTTTTATTGTAGTCTAATATATACATGATATTATACAAAATAAAAATATGTTTAATTTTTTTGCTGTAAATTACATGTTCAGGACTTAGGACTTCCATGATGAAGAACGTCATTGCTCTCGTTAGATTTCAATACATTGCATAGTGTCACATCGAATTTTTCCGTTTAATAAATGATATTATTATATACTTTTAGTTTTATTTATTATAATACCTTTAATCAACTATTTACCACCTGCGTAAAAGCTCTAAAATTGTAGGTATTTTCTAAAAAATAATTATAAATTCATAAACTCTACGTAAAAGAAGAAAAAAAAGCTCTCAATTATGCTAAAAAATAAGATTTTAATACAAATAAAAACATTTAAAAAAATCAAAAGATAACATCAGCTATATTAATACACTTCCCGCAGTTAATGAGTTAATTCCGCTTTATAAAGTTGATGATCATATCATTATGAACAACATTTAAGCACCTCTGATTAATATCTGCATAAACTGCATCAAATTATAATAGCATTAACGATGACACAAATATTATCTAATAGATATTCTTTAATATCCACTAATTATATTTAAAGTTATACGACGAATCTATTAGTTGATACAACGACCGTTTGATCAATATAGAATGATTTTTCATGATAATTCAGTCCCATCGATGCTATTCTTTAAGATCATTCATAACATAGTAATCGCAATTCATACAACGCCTCAATTTCGTGACAATTTTCTTACTCGAGTCGTCAATATGTGAACTTGTTTCCATAGATGGTATTCTCGAGAATTTTCAACACCCTAAGGGCAACGCTAATTTATATGATATAAGACCTTAAGAATTGTTGCCGGATCATGGAGCTATTTGATAAAGGCGCATTTGCTGCGTATAATTAAGTTAATTGTGGACGTTTACGCGAACAACTTCCGTTTTCTTCGCGTTTTTCCGTCGACAATAAGGCTTCGAAGAATGCAAGAACTTTCATACGTCTGCAAAAGTGAATCCACATTACGTATGCATGTAAATTCATACCGTATTATAAATAATTGAGGGGCTCGACCCCCTGCGGCCTTCGATCGTTAATTCGCACCGGGCAAAGATGCTCGTTTTTTAGGTCTCATCCGAAGATAATGTATGAGATTATTTCGTATTGACTTTGTGTCTTATTTTATGTGGATTTTGAAAAATATTTTTTATGCAATATTGCGTAACAAATGCGATATTGATGATTGCTTCAACGCTGATGACCTTATTACAATGAGCGTGTGTGAACTTCCTCGCTCGGGTTTCACATAACTCATATTGCTCGAAAGTGATATTTCAGCATAATGTTACGGATTAATGATTTTCTTAATTGCGTTATATCCAAATATGAAGTATTTTCGGCATGAATTTCTCTTCGTCAAGGTTGATTTTATGAAGTTGGTATTATTACGCATTTTCTGAGATCAAAACGATGGCTTGAATTTGCAAGAGCATCGACGAGTTCGATCGATATTTGGCATTCAATGCTTCCAATTTTTTTATTGTTTTTTATTAATATTTTTAGAAAGTTCAACTTCAAGACAGGAGACTGAAAGGAGACGGCCACGACCTATTTTCATAAACAATACGCCATCGACATGAAACATGCCTTAAATGGAAAAAAACTGAGACTTGCTGCACAGTGGTTTTTAGACTACACGCGTGCATAGTTCTGCCCTTTTTTTAATGTTTAATTACATACAAACCGTACCGATCAATGATTATATAATATTACATAGTTCATAAAATACATTTCGATAGATTTGTGTTCGCGATCTTATAATACGACATATAAACACCGTTATATGCACCGATCGCTCTCCTCAAGCGCGTTTAAATAACACGTTGAAATCCGCTGAATGATACTAATTTATTGACTAAATGACGAAAATGAAAGGTCGACAGCCTTCTTTCTTCGATTTAAAAGCACCAGCAACACTCACACTGCGTCACATATGCATACACTAAAATTTAAATCAAAATTGCATACATTTATATGCGATTGGATTGCTTGCATTGAATTTAAATAAATTATTCGTTTAATAATATGTATTAAAAATAGTATCCCTCCTCTGAACAAGTTTCGAAGATAAGATTCATTTCATAAATACGATTGAAACAGATCTGGTTCACATTGAAAACTTAAACGAGTTTCAGCAGGGGCGTACTCTGACATTTTTAGACCCGCGGCGTTATAACAAATCGAAGCTTCCATTCACTTCATATTAGCCCTTTAATCTCATCTGCAGTGTTTCTCAAACATTTATTGTATTTTCAAAGTAATATGCCACAATAAGCTAATAAGATCCAAAAATTGAGTACATAAGGTTATTTTGTTTTCAATAAATTTACGTCATTTACTTCGAGAAATAGTATTTTATAAAAGACTAGCTGTTACCCGGCACGTTGCTGCCACAATAGTAATAGTTTTTGAAAAACATTGATTTTTATATATATAAGATCTACTGTAATTGAATTGTACTATCCTTATATTATTTGAAAAAGTACAAACAATAAGTTGGCAAAGTTTTATTGCAATCGAATAAATGGTAGAGCAGCGCATTAAATACAGACAAACAAACATTAATTTTTATATATTAGACTATACCTATATTACTCGCGGAACTATTAGCAATAAGTGGATGAAGTTTTATTGCAATCCAATGAACGATATGGCAGCGCATTTCGAACGAACAAAACCCAATTCATTTTTATATATTAGATAAAATAAAATAAGAAGACGGCCCCAGGAAGGTTATATCATAATAATTAGTTATTAGTCTGAAATTCAAATGAAATGTTATACGTTGAATGTTAATCATCATTGAATGTATTTCATGAAAATTTAAATTTTGTCATTGAAAAAAAATATAACATCATGATTACTTTACAATGTTTCAAAAAGAGAAAGTTTGGAGAAAAATTCGTCCCTCTATTTCATACGAAACTAGTATCAAAAGAAAGCGTGAGAATCTAACGTGGTAGATATAAAACATCTTAGCATCTTGGAAAGTATTGTAATCGCTCCGCTGGATCTTCAGTCAAAGAAGAGGTCCTTGGACTTTAAATATTCCAAAAATCATGCAGAGCATGAGTAGAAATTGAGGGAAGCCACAAATGGAAGCAGTCCATCAAAGAAAGATGGACCCATCGACTTATACCGGTCATAAACCGGTAGAGGGCTCAGAAAGAGAGATGGAAGACCTTCCGTCTGACACACGTGCTAAGCTCAATGTTAAAGACATGATCCACAGCATGATGGTGAGCAAGGAGAACGGCGGGAATATGTGGAAGAAGTGATGACCGCCAAAGAGGGCAATGAAAGAGAGAGGTACAGAGTGGCTCTCCAACAATAGAATAGGGCTATATCTACGGCCCGAGTTCCTGTTCCCCTGAATCAATGCGATAAAAGATACCAGAGGGACAGAGACGGACAAGGGAATGGTTTAGTCAGTAAGGAAAAAACTCCCACAGGAAAAAAGCACCTAGGAAAGATTGATTTAATGCATTGTTTTTTTACGTTTGTCAACAGAAATTGTCAGCTATGAGATTAAGCTTTATATGTATCATCATAGTGCAGCCACAAATAGTCCACTACAGAGCTATGGGCCTTTTCAATATCCATTCACAGGAAGGGGTTACATACATCTCGTCTGTATCATACATTCACCTCGTCATTCGCTCGATATTGAAGGTAGCATAACCTCCGAGTTTAATTTTGAGCGCTCATCCAGCGGGTCTCCTGGATGAAAGTATTGATGAACGGAGTGTGGGAGGTTTGTAAAGACTATGTAAGGAAAACTACTCTAGATGACCTTTTTGATTCTACTGGAAATGGCTTTCTGGAGTTCAAAGAGTCCAGTCTCTATTTTCCTCACCAGGGAGGTGCAGGGTTAGGGTGAAGACATACGTGACGCTTAAGTGCATCTCGGATTCGCTCCTACACCAATTAAGGGTGTCTCCCTGTCCACATGCAACAAACCTGAGCGAATTCGAGACTGAGTGCTTTCCTATTTAAGGTCGACCCTCTCAGTTCGGCGATTTAAAAACGATATAGAAAGCAACGAAAGACAATGCTGTTAACTTTGCAAAGTTAAGTTTGTATTTGTATAATATATAATAAAATAGGCGCGCTACTGGTCTAGTGGTTGCTAGATATAGACACTCATAAAGAAGAGACAGCGCGATGCATGCCTGTATATTTTCTATTATGTATGCGACGAACACATTACAAACGATTCTCCCTCACTTTTCAACTAACAACCGCAGGGAGTTTCACTTTTCGTGGCGTTCAAGCCAATTTGCCTTACCACGCCTATAGAAATTTCGCTTAAAAACTTTGATTTCGATGGCAAAAGTGCATGGCATATACAAAAAGAATAATGATGACTAGCTACCATCGGCTCACGAAAAATTTAATACAATTAAATATTCTCACGTACGATAATCGTTCAATAAACATTGACCGAAATAAAATCGATTGACATTATTTAAGGCGTTTTTTTGCACCATCCAATACGCAATTACGATTAAAGCTGCGTAGAATATGGCTTACAAATTGCAACATCGACGGTTACACAAGGCGATATTAAGAAAATACAATTGCGATTATGAAGATCGTTCACGCGTTAAAACAAGCACAAGCACACCGACCAAATCGATACTTTATGGCGATTTTTCAAGAAACTCTCATCGCATACATCAGAATCATGCAAATCGAAATCACGACCCGCGTCGGTCATGAGATAAAACTTTAATTATCTCGACAAATTTATTATACGACGAGCTGCGCGATCTAAACGTGATCCATCGGCTCTGATCTGATCAATAAATTATAAGGCCTGAAAACAATGGTGTAAATAATTATCATTACGGCCAATTTCGATATTATATCTCGCACTTCGTTCGTGTGGAAAAAATAAAATAAAAAATGTTGAAATTCCTTTGTGTCGAGCATCAAAAGTATCATAACAATGAGTTCATAATTTGCATACTGATTGTTGCTTGAATGTCAAAATAAATTGCGTGCTTTAAACTGGAATATTAAGTCGATCAGCTCGATCGCTAAATGTCGTATCTTCGTTTTATTTTATTATTTCGGTCACTTTAAGAACCATGCATCGAGTGCGGCGGATGCATCCAAAGAAACCAGAGGGTGTTAATTGTATGACGGGATAACACTATAAAAAGAGATGAAACCATTCGCGCCTCTCGTAAAACGTGAATGCGTTAATTTTATCACCTCGTGTCCCATATTTTGAATTGAATTTTTATTTCAGTACTACCGTTGCGATTTTAGCACCCTTTATTGCAACATAAAATCATTCGAACCGTCGATAAAACAAATAAATGTTCATACCTGCATGTGTTGAGCTGGCATCGGTGGTCGCATAGCGAAACGCATTGGGTGCACTGGGAAATTGAGGGGTAGACGTACTGGTCCTGGAAGAGGTACTGGAAGACCGGGCATGATTTCAGCAGCATCAGGAATGTGTCTAAAATATAAAAGATTTATATAATTAATATTAAAACATGATTTATTAAATATGAATAAATATGAAAATTAACAGCGCCATCTGATAATCATTCATAAAAACTAATAAAATAATTTAGCAAATTTTTAAACCATTGTAAATAAAAAATATTCATTTTTATAGACATTCAATATCGATAGATTATTATTAGTTACTAAACAATCCGTCATTTAAATAAATGTTTATACATATTTTAATACTATAATTTGATACCTTTTCATCCACATCAATTTTTTAGAAATATTTTTAAGGCATTTCCAAATCTTAAAGAGGTAAGACACAAGTTAATTAAGTTTGGAAAGAAACAAACATCGTACGATTGTATAAATCATTAACCCAAATTTATCGACTAATAATGATATGTGAATGAATCGATTTCAAGTATATTGTTTATGTTTACTTGATGATATGACTGAATATTGTGTGCTATCGACGAGTGTTTATTTATTTATTTAAGCTTTATACACACTGCGACGGTCTTGAGAGAAAAGTGGATTTGTACGGATGATTAGTGGTGGACATACAAATGTAGCATCTAAGTTTATGATGGTTTCAAATTAGATCACTGCTCAAAGGGGGTAAACTTAATATAATATTGATTCATAGCTATAAAAATAAATTTGGCGTATCTCATGTATTTTAATGTCTCATATATAAATTTTGACTAAGAATATATTTGAAATATTGAATTTTAAAAAATAGTTTGCTAATATTAATGTTATATGAGTAATATTTGGAAATATTTAAGAATATTAACTATCAAAAACAAGATTTTTGGATATTCATACTATTCAATTAATGATACAAAGCTCAAAATGTTATTTTTGATCTTGAACTGAAAGCTCTCATAAATTATAATTATTTTAAGATGTAATCTTGATATATATCTGGGATACGATATAATCTACCATTTATTTAAGAAATTATCATAATTTTTAAAAAAATATATTCTGATTATTGCTTCAAAGTCTAAATAATCCTGACCGACTTTATAAATCGCCTCAATTTTCTTAAGAATCTGGAAATCAGGATAAATCTGATTGATAGGACAAAATATCAACACACTAGAATGTTGATATTTAGTGTGTTGACTAGGCTATCATTATTGAATATAAAAAAAAATTAAAGTTTGACAAAATATGGTATTGGGAGTGGGGTGGCATAGTATGTCGGTGTGCGAGCGATGACATTCTTCACTATGGAAGTCCTACCTCCTGAACAGATGATTTGCAGCAAATAAATTAAATATATTTTTATTTTATATAATATTGTGTATAGTTTAGACTATAATTAAGAATAAATATTGAAAAATAAAAATATGGCGAGCGATCGAAGAAAAAATTGGGTTTTTACCAACATTTTTGTAGTTTTTTGTTTATTAAATGAACACTTTAAAGTATTTTTAGATAATTGTAGTCTATATGATGAAAACGTTTATTATACACGTGTCTGCTGAAATTCATAATGAATGCTCATCTAGGGCGTTTGGGAGCACTTCCATGAGCTTGGAAAAAGTAGTTTCGAGAAAAACGCGTTTAAAGTCTCTTTTCTCATCTTCGGCCTATAACTTTGCGAATTTCATTTATGTCGACTTGAAATTTCCTGAACGTATTCTTGAACATCAGTTCTTTTCGATATACGAAGAAAAAAAATTGTTTTTGAACCAACAGGGTAGAAACGTCCCTTAATTATTAAAATAAACATTTTGCATTCTTGTCTATGTTGTGTTTTTAAGTATGCATCTTTCTATGACTTCAAAAAAAGTTGTGTATATAACTAATAAACAAATTTGTTTTATTTAAGCTTAAAAAAATCATATTTAGACTTGATTTTAAGTAATAGAACCTTTGTGCCATTTTTATATGGCATGGTCATTGAAATGTACCCACCATTCGTAAAAATAGGATCGAGTGTACTTCCAATATCCTATATTTATTGGCACAGTAACTTTTCCACCGGTCTTCATTTAAACCCAAGCCAATATGAATCTAAGAACTTATCCAATATTATCAAACTCATTTATGGATATAATATACAGAATTTTAAATGAATTATTCGAACCTTTGTTCGTTTCCGCTCTCACAGAAGATGGCCATACGTTCGCCAGTAACCCTTTCGAGTCTAGGATCCGTGGTCAGATTGACTCCAAATGGCAGACGAACATTGCGAGATTGATGATCAACAAATTCTTCAGCTCGGCGTTTCTCAACAATGCAATTCATACGGGATCTTAAAAAAAATAGAACATTTGAAATGGTTTGATTCTTTGCTAATTTATTAACAATACATATATTTGTTAAACTTGTTAAACTATTTTGTTTAAATTTACCTTTGATTCTTCTCCATGAGTGCACCAGCAAGTTCATCAAAGTCCAGTTGAAGTGGCAGAGTAATACGGATTGGCTCTCTTCCTACATCGCTATTTTCATCTGAATCACCAGAATCTGAGGAGTTTTCAGAGGAGTTGTCCGAATCAGATGAATCTGACTCGCTTGAATCTGATGGCGAATCAGATTGGTCATCGAGTGTCTGAAAAAATAAAAAATGTATCACATTATTTTCCGTGCAAACACAAGCACTATCTACAAAAAATCTTGCATTATTGTTAAGATAACTGTAAAATTTGTCGGTAAAAAATGCAGAGATGTCTTTGTACGGATATTTTTTCGTACACAATGGACATTTCGCAAGATTGCAATTGCACGATACAGAAATGAATGCGATTTGGTCGACCGAGTTTTATGGGCAATTCTATGCGATCTGATCGAAAAACGGAAATCGGACAAAACGCTTCGTTTCAATTCTTGTTTTGTAAATCGACTATACTTTCATGCTAAATGGCCATATATTTTTTATATAAAGTTCTCGAAATTTAGTTCAAATTTATGCAATAAATACCCAAATATAAATAACCAACAAAGATTGGCAATTTCGTATTGTATATTAATTACATTGATACATTTAGTCGAATATTTTTCAAACATACAATGACACATTTGATCAATGATACATTATTATGAAAGTGCGTGCTTAGAATTTAAAAAATCATTCTTATCATACGCATACTCATTCTGAGATACAACAATAGGTAATTGACGGTAGTAATTGCATATAAAAAAAGGGCTAATTGCATATTAAATCTACAATTTTGGATACAAACGCAACTTAGATGCATGCAAACGACGTGCTTTAATCATATATTCTGTCCTATCCGAATTTCCGATAATGGATGATGATGGACCATTATTTCAAACGATATTTTCCGAATAAATGTGCTTCTCGGAAAACTTTCACAAGCATTTAGCGGAGATGTTTTCTACGCAGCCATAATGTTATTCAGCATTTTGATTGCCTTTTAAGCGATACAAAATTGGGCTCGCCGACATGCAAATTTTCACGGCCTGCTATTTGAATTTCATACTAATGTTTAGCTTTAGAATGTAAATAATGCAATTATCAGGTCGAAAAATGCATCAATTTGCGTTTCCTCCGCTAGAAATCTATTTCAATGGTGTTTCCTCTATCAACATCGAAATGAAGACATTCACTTCCTGCCATTATAACTGCATCTCAACAGTTGCTCAAGCCAAATAATTTTCCCAACCAATCCAACTTCCTCTCGCTACCATCTTCATTAACACATAATAACACTTCATTTCTTAATAATCACACAAAAAACACACGCCATTAAAGCTCGGACGTCATCGATTTTTTTTAAATACAAAATGCATCACCTTATCTGATTGAGAACTTCCTTTCGACGCTTAAAATCCACATAAAATTTCTTAATCTTGATTAATTCAATAAAACTCATGGACCCATATTAAGACTCTTTTAACGACATCTTTAATATCTTAAGAGCATATAATAATCAGCTTATAAAATATCTTTTTCGGTCAATTCAGGTTTTATTTAAGCTTAATATTTATTATACATTTATTACAAAATAATCTTTACATTTCAAGCTTTTTGCCGTCATCTTATAATGATCTTCAATTTATCTTACGTTAAAATCACTCCAAAAATAATTTTAAATGCCATATCTGTTATCGAATGTAGACGATCTCCATATGAGATTTTTATAGGAAAATGATATTTCATGTGGTCTTCTACGTGATTATAATTCCTATCCAAATAATCATATCCTTATTTTAAAACGTGTGAAAGGCAAATGGGAAACCACTACATAAAAAATCTTCTCCCTAGTAAGATCGCCGATACAACTATAACAAAGATACCCAACCTTTTTTGCCTTGGGTGATACTTTTCAATTTGAAATTTTCTCGGTATCGACTTCTAGAATAATTCTTATAGGAAACAACAAGAGAAATACCAAGCAAACGGCCAGGGTCAATTTATTTTAAATCATCAATTTATTTTATATCATCAGCCAGGGTGAATTTAAAAATATTTTAAAAGTTTTTAAGATTTGACAAAATCTCTTTTATTTTCGAGTCTAAATTTGTTATTGGCTCGGGATATCTAAGATCGATTGGCAGTCAATAACAAGTCCATAAAATAAAGCACCGTTGAGAGCGATAACATTTGCATAGACTCCATTGCATGAAGTAGAACATACTTGTAAATGCATAAGACATGATATGATCAAAATAACATAGAGAGATCGTCGAAGAAATGCTCGAGTACGCCGAATAGTGGTGATTCGCGGCGTTCTAGAAAGAGTAGGTCAATAAAGAATGAGAGAAATTTGTGATAAAGATCGTCGTGGGTAGAACCTAGAAAGACATTTAGTAGAAGATGACGCATGGACGACCTAAATGAACTGAATATACCATTCTTTTTTGGGCAGACGACCTCGGCGACAAAATTGTTATTCATGGAATCAAAAGGATTGTTCATCATGGACCAAAAAAAGTCTTCATACCACAAAAAGTGGTATTTATACTCGAAATTAGAGAAAGCCTCCATATACATTTTGAACATGCACTATTATATAGAGGACAGTCTCTCTCAATTGTAGGAAAAAAGCTAATATACCGATTTTTTTGTTGCAATTTCTAGCGTTTTGGCCTCAAATTTCATCTGCGCTGTACGTGCGGTCATCATCAACGCTTCAATAGTATCAAATAATTACGATCTCTCTGTAGCAATTCTCTTATATGTTATTATGGAAGACTCTCAATCTTATAAGATGGGATGCTTCAAAGCAATGTATTAATATTAGCTTAATTCAAGGATGAGAGTTAATGCTATTTGCAAAATTATGATGAAGCAGACTATGAATTGCATGCTGTTGAAAATCTAGCACGCTGCTGTAATTGTTGAACATTTCACAACCACCATTACCAAGAGATACAACCAAAGGTTTTAACGATCTACGAGAAGACAAATTGCTAGAAAACAAATCTGCACTGCTTCATCAGATGACTCTCTTAAAAATAATATATGTTGGTGTACATGAAATATTATTTGCAAATTATATTGACAATAAACCAAATCAAGTGTTACTAGCTTTATTCCATTGTAGCTTATGAATATTTTATTCTGAATTTAAATTAATTCCAAAATTTATTGATTCTCTCGGAAAAATATAAGAATATTCTCCTGAAGAAAACTACTTAGTCTTTACAAACCTCCCTATCGAGACGTTTTTTAATACGTTCATTCAGGAGACCCACTGGGTGAGTGTTCTAAATGAAACTCAGAGGTTATGCTACCTTCAATATCGAGTTAATGAGGAGGTTAATGTATGATACAGACGAGATGGATGTAACACCTTCCTGGGAATGGATATTGGAGAGGTCCATAGTACAGTGGACTGTTTGTGGTTGCCCTATATTGATTGCAACAATAAAGCGAAATAAAGTTTTTATATACTCAGACTGCAGTATTTAAAAACTATGCAATATATGATAATCTTTTTGTGTTGAAAGCGTTGAAAAGTTTTAATCTCTTGTTGCCTATTGGTACCATCCAGCATAATTTTCATGGATTATTCCATTGAATGCTATACAATGTCCAAAGACTTCCATATTAGGAATGGAGCCAAGTATCATGCTTCTCTGATGGCTATAATCTGGCATAAAATTGGCCATTGTATCCATTATGCCACCTTCCATATGCCGGTAAGTAATAAACACAACCAATGCGTCCATACATAAACTTAATTACAAAATCACGAGTCTCACACGTATGAACGGTCAGCGTGTCAACCTCATAACAAAATAGCATGATGTTACTAATCCAGTATTTTTTCATAATAAATGGCAGAACTACAAGATGAGCGTGTATGGCGTGCACCCGTTACTTGTATGACAACATAATCAACGTGGAAGATGAGCCAATATGGTCTACCGCAAGTTTCAATTACTCATAAGTCTTTCTGACGCTACTCAAATACTAATTATAAATCGATACCACAGAATCGATTATTGCAAGCGTTATAAAACTGTTCATTAAGGATCTATGTGCGGCCATTTTGATCGTGCGTTTGTTCGATTGGGACTGCGCCTCAACAGATGGCGTTTAAGATTTTTTGTGAGCTTGCTGCTTATTATCTTTTGGATCGTTATTTAAAAAGTGAACTAATTATATAAGCGTTTTTAAGCTATTTCTAATGATTGCACAACCAAAAGAGAACAGCGTCTAACCACAATGCCTCAGGAAACAACAAAAAATGCAATTTACTTTTAATGCGAGACAATCAGCTGTGGGTGTCTAATATCCGCAAGTGCAACAACTTTCCATTCGCAAGTCACTGCATGAATGCAAATACGTATTTGATGAAGCTTTTTATCAAATTTATCTTTGGTAGCGATTGCATCACATGGTTTTTGTGTGCTGAACAAAAAACTTTTTGTGTTAAAAGCATACAAAGAGTTCATCTATGCGATGAATCACCGAAAATTTATAGCTTTTAAATTAGACAGCGATGTAAAAACTGTGGCTGCGATTTGCATAATCGATGCTAAAATCGCGTTGCTAAATATAACCATGAGACTTGCGGTCGAGCGTTATCATGCTGAAAGATGACTCCCAATGGATATACTGACTTAATCTTCATTAGCTAGTTTTTCATATTTTTACGATAGTTTGATAACTAAATTACTAGTCTTTGATCAAATATATAACGATAATACCTCGTGACATCACATAAACATATTTTAAAATATTAAGGGACGTTTCTACATTGTTGGGCTTAAAATGGATCGATTTTTTAACAATTATTTATGCGAAAAGTATTAAATATAAAAAGTTGATATTTAGCGTGTTGGCTGGACGATCTTTATTAAATATAAAAATATTTTTTAAAGTTTGAAAAAGTATGATATTGTGAGTGGGAGGGGTATTGTGAGCCACTTATGTAGGTACGCGAGTGATGACATTCTTCACTACGGAAGACTTAAATCCTGAAAAAGTGATTTGCAGCCAAAAAATTAAAGATATTTTTACTTTGTATAATATTGTGTATAGCTTAGACTACAATTAAGAAGAAATATTTTAAAACAAAAAAATAGTGAACGATCAAAAAAAAATGTTTGTTTTTATCAACATTTTTTGTAGTTTTTTGTTCATTAAATAAAAACTTTTAAATATTTTTAGATGATTGTAGTATATACGATAAAAACGTTTATAATACATGTGTCTGCCAAATTTCATAAACAATGCTCATTTAAGGCATGTGAGAGCACTTCCATAAGCGTAACACATATAGCCATTACGGACAAATATACAGAGAAACTTGGGGAGGAGATGGCGTAAATTCACTGATTCGTCACTGTCCTAATTGGTTTCGGGTGGGTATTAGACTCTACGATGCCCACCCATAAAACCCCAGGAGGAGGGAGCCAACTCTTCTCTGTGTGGCTAGTCTGGGACAATCCGGAACAGACCATGTAGCAGCGTCAGCAATAGGGTTGATAATATAGTCCCTCCAAGCCCAATACATATATTTTAGAGCCAAGCCCCATAGGGCAGCGCTGAAACTTTCGTTATTATTTTGCGAATGTCCGCACAAACAGCGTTTCAACAGATCATCTGAAGATCTGAATATGTAAAACGAAGGAGTTTCTGAAGCTCAGTTGCAAGTGGTTATTCGTGTTTGAAACCATGTGATTTGAAGGCTTTCATTTCCTTGAAGCTCTTCAGATCGTGTATTCGTTTCGATAATATCATCAACTTTCATTTTTCTAGCGCTTCCGTGTGTGCTTTCCTATGTGGACAGGTCGCTCAATTTTTTCGCAATTAAATTTTCTTGTTTTAAACATTTTGCACCTCGATTTTAACTTTGAAAATCATCAATTACTGTTCGATTTTACAATCGTATTGAGGATGCTTCTTGAGATAGTTACTTTCGTAAAAGATCTTTGACAATACAAATTCCTAAGCCTGCTCCAAGCTTTTCTGTACGTCTCATTTTCATATTTAAATAACCCAATTTTCAGAATATAAGGAAGTGAAACAACAAAGGATTGTCATATTTTTACAAGAGTATCGTAATAGATTTCAAGGAAGATAACGATGACTATAAATGAATGGATGAAATCAGACATAGTGTGATAACATGAATGAGAATCGTTCCGGATTGAGATGAATGAAAGCTATCTTGGCCTTTGTCCTGTGGTAAACTCTATCGAGTTGATGATGGTAGTATGCCAATAAGATGAAAAATGACTCTTGAAGAATACCCAGCATATTACGTATCAAGTGGTTTGCCGATGTATTGCACGATCAATTATGCATCGATAGACAGCAGAAAAAAGGTTCAGTACATCTGATCAAGCTCATTACGCCACTGCACACTTGATGAGCATGTTCACCATACAACAGAATGATTGCAAATAGATCGTTGAACTCACCGACAAAAAATACGATACCGAATGTTACTTTTACTAACCCATTTACTATTCTCCGAGCTCATATATGCACGACGATAAATCTGGTCTTTCTCACGCGTCCGTTACGCCATACGAGAAATTGATGGGCTGATTTATGGTCATCCGACTCAAACACGACGCATTTTCAATACGGGACCCTTTGTTGGCATCGATTGTGCGAACAATGCTTTTGGAAATGGACGAAAAGAATAAAAGCTTCGAGCGTGTCGCTGTGTAGGTCGATTTTATCATCGGGTTAAATGTGATACGAACATTGCACAATTGCAAGCACAATTTGAAAGAAGATTCGCGTTTATGCATCGCTGCACTTCCAGCACTTATTGCATTGTGGAATCGTAGATTTTATCGGCAACAGATGTATAGAAGGCTGTATGGATAAAATGTCCATGAGGAAATTTCAGGAGGCTTTTAGACAATGCCTTCATATAACAACAACACCATTTAACTTCAATCGCACGTCAGATAGCATATTAATTGCGGAAAGCATATTTCTATGAATCGCGCTCTTTTATTAATAGTTAAAATAGACTAAAATATTATCACGCTCTAATTTTTCAAAACACAGAATGACAAACAACTAACTTTAATTTTTGGAAGTATTTTTCCCATTAAATTCTTTCTGTGTTCATGTCAAACATTTATGATTTAATGTGAAACATCAACATATATTTGTTAACTACAAATATTATGTATGTAAATATATTTTTTTACACATGATATTGGAGCATTGCCTATGAAACACGCGTGAAGCTCCTCCGCAATTAATGTGTTAAGTAGAAACATATTGACCCTAAGAAAATATACAGATACAACAAGATATTGGATTTTAATGAGATGATTTTCCATTGCCTTCACATGGCTTTATTTTGGCAGATTTAACACCGACCAATCTACTATAGCAACATTTGGTCAATAGAAATATGATCTGATGATTTTATTAAAGACTTGCATTAAGTCTTTCTTGGAAATTTCTGAAGATCATGACATTGCTAATGATAATTATTAGTATCCTATAATTTAGATTGACCTTGTGGATCCAACATTTATAATAATAAATCCGATTTTTTGACCGCAGAGATGAGATTTAACAAACAAAAAACTTGGGAGTAAAAACGTTAAATTTAAATTCAATACCACTTATTCTAATACTGACATTTATGATCAATTTCGCTTAAAAGCGGACTCATAACAAGGTATGTATCTCAAATCAACAACGTGTAAAGAAACATATTATCTTTTATATTGCAAGTTGATTTGAGACACAAGGCTATAAATCCAAATCAAACGACCAACGATAGTTATTTTCTTATTGTGAACATAACAATGAAGATGGAACTTCCCACAGTCATATTTTATTCATGAAGATCTTCCTTGTTCAATTTTATTCAACAAAAAACCAATAAAAAGCAATCGTCACAGGGCTATTAAAAATTTCTCCTTTCTACAAATTCCATTCGAACATAACTATATCCGTGGTGAATTTATGATACTGAACAATCTGCAAACAATATCTCCAATATCTCTATGAGATGGGTGGAGAATTGATAATTTCTAAAATATTTCGAGCTGTGATACAAAAATGAATTACAATTAAGAACGCTTTCGATTTGGATTTATTTTCAATTGGATTAATGCAGTAATTATATGGATCTATTTTGACATGAATTTTCACCAGTACCAATACAATGCAATGAAATGTTGATTTATTATTGATATTATTACGCAAAATATTTTTATGTTGTGTATTTATTCACCTGAAGCTTTTCTTCGTTCATCTCGTGCATTTTTGAAGCATTCGACAATCTTTTTTGGTCTTCTGACGATGGGGCTGCTTGGTGAAGAGCCTGGGCAGAATGTAATGGAAGAGGTTCATCCTGCATTAAAAAAACAGCAACAATTAGTAAAATATTCAATGGACAAATATGTACGTATGCTTTAGCGTCACAAGGTCAAACAAGCTTTTAGCGACTGTAAAAAAGACTATTTGTTTGACCAGTCGTTTAACATAATATCAAACCTAAACGAATTTTAATACTTATTGAGGCTTTTGAGTCATTATGTCAATAGGCAAAAAAATATGGCGGAAACTGCGCAAAATGAAGAGTCCAATAGTTCAATGCCAACTCATTACCGATACATTTGGATACAAAATAATCCTATTTACATGATACAAATGAAAACTGATAAATGGCCAAACATACTATTATACAATTGGCGAGTGTGATTTTTTTTTGATAGTAATTCCATCTTTTTTTCCCTCGCAAAAAAGGTTCAAATTTACATTGAATTCGCAGTCGACAAAAAATATTATGGAATGTTTTAATATTAATTTTATCCTGTTGTTAAGAGATTTTCTACTTAGATTATGTCGTAAATCAACATTTCTGCCAAACGTACGATTGTTCTTGTATGACTCCATCTCGGATTGCGTTGTTGTTTACTGAGCAATTAGAAAGTTAGGGACCCAAAAAAAAAACATCTCAATACAGACTGCCATATACCTATGTGCAATCCCATTCGAAATTATATCACAACTGGGTGACAAATATTTATGTTATTCTATATAGGCATACAACAACGGTATAGTGATTGAAATTTTTAAAAATCCATTAGCGCGAAATTGTGAAAATTTAGTACAACATTTTTTGTTTGAAACAATGCGATTGTTCTTTTGAACTACATTTTCTCATAGCTGAGTTGCTTCGGCTTTTTATATGAAGTACTTGCAGGGTTCTTAAGTGCAATTGTTCTAATTGTATACTTCAATAAAGGTTACATTATGGTGAAGCAAGTTTCACTTCAAAATCATAAACAAGTCTTCTCTCACACAAAAGAATTCTTAGCTAAAAAATTCATTCGAAAGTCAACGTAAAAAAAAGTTCAACTGCATTATACAGTGCAAATAAGCTGTATATAACACGGCTTTCCTCATATAACACGTCTGTGTTGTGCAAATAAGAATATCGTCAACATTGAATGCATGCTGGATAAAATTATAGTCAAAGTTTAACGCCTAATCAAACCTGTGAGAAGAGAGAGATCTAAATACAAAGGGAACATTTTAATTATATAAATATCAAGGATTATTTATGGATTAAGAGACATATTAAGCCAATTTTGTAGAAATAGTATTTGGGATAGCCTAAAATTTAAAGGATGAAAGCGATGAAGCTGTCATTATTACAAATATTTATTATCGAAAACAGCAACGCGCCGGGTACCAGCTAGTCTTTTATAAAAACGTCTTTGAATCACAATGATCATGATGTTTATGGGTTAATTTAAATTTAAAAAAACGTCGTATTGAAATATACAATGATCTTGTGCTGAATTTGGCCGCATAGTTAATTATCACATCACGTTTTAAGTTTGTCAAAAACAGTGTCAGCGTTGAGTCATCCTTCGACGTCCGCAAGAAACGAGGAATAAACAAAAAACCCGTTTTTTGAAAATGTGGTCGTCAACATTTGCATCATTAGCAAACAAAAATAAATTAGAACGAACTTATACAGTGGAATCGACGTGTTCATTTGCGTTTGAAGCTTTCGGTGGCTCCATTTTTGTAAACAAGGTTTAGCCACTTTCACAATGAGGTGAGAGGTCATATCTAAATGCATTTCGTTGCCCTTAAAGATGAATCTTCTGGTTTATCATTAATGGTAACAGACCCGTGAAAGTATCCACGGAAGATTCGTAAAACGCCTTTGGGTCATCGCGCGAGGGCAATGGTATTTCCAGCACGAACTCAACAACCGCTCTCTGCGAGGAGAAAGGTGAAAGCTACCATCGTCTGCAGCCGCCATAGAAGACTATTCCTTTTGTACCAGGAGACCAAGCTCTCCGACGCGACATAAATAATAATTTATTAGTGTTATTGTGGCTCTTAGTCGGCTGGAGTGACAGCTCTTTAGCTGGCGTGACTCAATAGTCTTTGTGAGCAGCCATTGTTGCGGACCATCTCTTATGGTATATGTTCATAGAAATAGAATATATTAAGGCTTCTTCGTCCTGACCGTTTCAACCTTCACAATGTGAATGTAGCTATGAATTTAATCAAAAAATATACTGTTTTTTAAGACCCAACCGACAAATTTGGAGCAAAAATTCATCATTCTGATGGTTATCGTGTCGCTCATTGACTTCACACAAATCTTAACATATTGCATAATATGCAATGTAAAAAATTGGATTTTAAGATTTACATAACATACAAAATTGAGCTTAAAACTCTCCCAAGCGATCAATCTACAAATAAAAATACATTAAATACCACTTCCTTGAAAAGAAAAATAAGCATTTTTTTCAAGCCAACAAGTGAAAGTTATGAATTTCGTCGATGCTCAAAATGCAACTACAAATCTACGATTATATTTTGGATATTAAAGCGTACATTTTGTTCGGTAAAGACTAATTAAACTTTCTCCATAACGCTATTGTATGGGTGAAATCTTCAAATGTTCGTCGCATGCTAATAATACTAAGACCGATTAATTAATTTAGCACGTGATTCCCATTGTTCATTTTTTTCATCGATTTGACAGTCGCCTACTAATTTATGAAGCAATACACAAACACAATAGACGTAACAATCGAAACGTATGAGCAATAACGTAATAAACAATCATTTTCATGAGCAAAGAACAATGTGCCTCTGAAATATTAGAGATCATTTCGCCTTGAATCGTATCAATCAGACTTTCACACATTTCGAGACTTTCCAGACTGCAATTAATTCAACACTGTGTACATTAAGGATGCCGAAATTGTTATAATTTTGTAATACATGAAAATCTTATAATATATGAGAATCATTGGCAAAGATGCGATTTCTCAGATTTCATGCCATTTATCATATGTTTTTTTTATAATTCTTGCAACAATCGGTGTATTTCAACGACATCAGATATTTTCCATTTAAATTTATAGTGACCGTGTTAATTAAATTTTCGTCAATATATTAAAAATGATCTAATATTCACACTCAATAGAAATTTCTTAATTTCTATTATTCCTATTTGGAGTGACTAATTTCGACCTTTTAAGACCCAGGTCATCGTCAGACTCAGTTAACAAATTTATTCATTGCATTTCTTCATAAATATATTCTTCAATTTCTTGTTATACGACCAAATTGATTCATTTATATTTAAGCGAAAGGACGCATTTATCCTATAAATAAGTTTCCAATCCAACTTTATGAATTATTTCAGTATTTATTTTAGAGCGATCGGAGGTATAAATACTATAATCTGGTTTTGAATCCGAAACTTTATAAGAATAGTCCAAAAGAGAATCCATATATCATTATTTGTTTTTTATGGTTATCATCTAATGGTTTGAAAGATTTTAGGATGTCATTTTTTTACCATTTTGAAGATATATCAAGGCTTTCAACATTCACCGACGATAATAAAATTAGCCCGGGCATACATTTTGAATCTTTTTATCTTGTCCGAATCAATAACGCCGATAAAATAACGTCACTAGGCCAAATAAAGAGATTGAAGGCCAATTGTATGTATATAATGGAAACGATCTCCACACCGATGATTTACTACTATATTCTATTATACAAATGCTATTTCTATCGTCGATATGAAAAAAAACGAGTTTCATTCTATTAAATAGTATTTTTCCTATACCCGCACGACTATATGGCCATTTAAATAAAGCAAATGACATTGTATGAATATATAAGTCTGAACGTACGCAAATATTTAAATGAATTATTAGAACTGAACGAACGAGCAAGTGTGAAACCCGAAATCATTGATTGTTTGCAGACTTTTTTCTTCAAATGTTTAAAATACACGCAATGAAAGTGATGATAACATATTGGAAATTCTTATAAAAACATCGATCTATCAAATATTAAAAGCAATCACCGCATGTATTTCTTAATGTGGGATACTTTCGTATTTGTATTTCCTTTAATTTGTTCCTCGACAATCCTTTATAGGATGTAGGCAATCTCCATACGAGATTTTTGTATTTATTATTTCAAAAAAATCACTTATTAACAACTCTGCTTAGTTTAATTAATCATCTTAATATTTGTTTTTCCAGATCATCGATATTGGGCTAAATCTGGATTGAGATAATTGATAGATATAGATATAGATGCGTCTGATCTCTCAAATTTGATGATGTTATGTAATTTTTCCTCCGAGCTTGGTTTGAACCCAAATCTTCATAGTGGGAATTCAAGTACTAATCCATTATTCAAACTCTTGATCATTCCTTTCACTAGCCTATTCAAATTATGGCTAAAGACAGAAACGATACTATTTTCACGGCGATATTTTCAAAGCTGCAACCGCAGATTTTACGCGATCGGTTTCTGCTTTCACGCGTCACGGTTTCGTGCTATTCACTTTTTACAGTCCATTATTGCCAGAAGTGTAAATAAATAATTATCGAGCAATAACAAAGTCATCAAGAAATAGAAAGCCCTTCTTGATTTCAGTTTGTTTTTTCGTTAGCATCGAAGCATGTACAGAATTACGTCGATTCTCAAATAAACGTATTAATAATAACACATGTGAATGCATCATTCACGCACTGAAGAAATACTTTCTTTTGGAGCACATGTTTCTAGAAATTTGTGGCGATATTTTTGAAGACTAAAATTTGAATGCAGCATACGATCATTCTTCGATATAAAAAGGATTTGCTCGCTGGTGCGAAATAACCGATAAAAGGTTTTATCTTCTCTTGATATAGGGTTCATAAGCTAACAAGAAGAACATTATTCTTATTGCAAAATTGAAGTTTTTCCAAATTAAATTTGCAATGAAGGGAGAACAGATTTTCTTATATTGTACAATAATTTAGTTTCAAAATCGCATGAAAAAAGCTCAGCTAATTATCATTACTTCACATACTATTTCAAGCAATATCTATCAATTACCATTAGCAAAATTAGCGACCAGATCAGCATATACAAAATCAATCACAGTTACTCATCATTGTTTCTAATGATCTCATTGTCTACATACAATTTTCACTTTCCCCGTATTAAGTCAAACGCCATTACCACCAAAGTAATTCATTAGCCATTCCATAAACGACCTTTATTAAAGATGCACCAGGACTCTTGAGCTTTTTACAAGTTTCAATTAAGGACGTCACGGCTACTGGCGTCATTCGCGGAAAACGATCGTTTCACGCGCGTTACTCCGGGTAATTGTGTCTTACGTGACGACACGAGAAAATGACCCGTTATTATTTTTCCCCATTTCTGCAGCATATGGTTAAGGCTGAAGCATCATCTTCATGATACTTCTAATTTCAGCAATCAAATTGTCAAAGGATGCTCTTGGATTCAAGTCACATTGCACGGAGCGTGATGCTTGAACGATCTGCTAATTTGAATGAAGAGTCGAGGATTTACGATCCACGATAAGAGCGAAACGATTCGAGCCACGACGTCCTTGTTGATAATGAATTGCCTTGCGTCATGATCAATATTTTTAGAATGTGCTAACAGGATTGATGAAATTTTGACACCGTCCATATGAATTTAGTGCATTAAATAAGAGTGATTTCTGAAAAAAATAAGATCAAATACTTGTTCCATTAAATAGTATTTCCCATATGAAACTCAACAATAATACCATTATTTATAAATTATGTCAATATTATTTAGAGCTTTTAACAACTACGTAATAATGAAATTTGCATTTGAAAATTATTTTAAAAACATGTGTATGTTTGTCTTCTGTAAACCTCATAAGGAAGTATTTGATGTTTATTATGATAAATCAATCAGGATAGCATAATGAATCCCAAGAAATATAATTTTATAAATATTTTTAAGCAAGGAATAATTGTTATGGAATAATCGCAAAAAATATCCTAGTTTAGGAAGAAGTTAGTACGTTTTTTAAAATGTGGTTGTTAGCTATTACTTGTATTTCCAACTGAATTGTGAATCCAATAGCTAAAATTTGGGAATACAAGCGAATCAATGCAGGATCTCCAGGATCTTCAAACTATTATATCATATTGATCAATCAAAGTTCATCCAAACAAATATTATTTCTATTGATTGATTCTTATCCTATTATGGATTCAAAGAGTTAAAAATATAATTAATTTTGTAATTTTCAATAGATCTAATTATTTTCTAACAATGAAGCTTTGATGAAAGAGTTTTGTGTATTTAACTGCTTCATTACCCGATGATGTAGAGCCTCAATCTACATATTATGTTGATCGCACTAGCTGAACTATCAATTTACTATTCATATTATCTAACAGCGTCTTATGAAAGTAATGTGAGAACTACATCAAAGGCTGTTATATAAGTGTAGCAAAAATCTAAATAAGGATTATCATCGTCTCTAAGGTTCTTCCGGGGGAAAACGAGTCACACAACGATTTGCTTTATGTCAATGCGGAACAAACGTCGAGATTGTAGACTTTTTGCTGGAAAACGTGCTTTGTTACGTGGTATTCGCATACTTTCTTCATATTCTTCCACATGCTCAACAGCAACAATCGCAGAATGCTCAAAGACATCATTTTGTATGAGATGAATGCTTCCAAATGTCGTTTTGTTTGTAAACAGTGTCGACACCGTTGGCCCAACCGGATTTCTTCTTTGTGCTAAAAAATTCTTGGAAGACGATCAACAGTTGTGCGCAAAATGTAAATCAGCTAAGATTATTCACCCGAGACAATAACACATTAGGTCCTTAAATAAAACCCATTTTATTGCAACCCATTAAGGACGTCCGTTGTTTGTTAAAATTCGTCCCTCGTTTGCAATGGAGGATAAAATTTAATATCTTCATGCTTGGACAATATGAATACATATTTGATGCACCAGGCACATACAATGAATATTGGTTTTTGGAAAAAATATCACACTATCGAGTGACGATATCGCCATTCATTTACTTAACATCTTCGTGTGATTAGCAGCAATTTGTGCACACAAACTAAATTAGCGACACATTTTCTACGGCATACACGACAACGGATGATGCTTTTCGGCATGTGTCACGTTTCCGCTTTCAAAACTGACTTATATGTACATTATGCGCTCATCTTTTTTGTAAATATGATCAATTGTTGTGTTTCGTCTCCCGAAAATTACATCTTTGTAATTCCATCTGTGTTTTATTGGCCTTCCAGAACTTGTTTTAAGAATTCACCTTGAATTGCGCACATCCTGGTCTGCATGCATCGAATGAATTTTAAATGCATAAAAAATAATCGATGCACTTAAATATGATCTCGACTCGTGATTTTAGACGTGAAGAAGCTGCTTTGACCAACCCTGATTTGCGGTCAGAGAGTTTCGATTGACTTTCGAGAAGCAGCACGTCTGGTACAGCCTGTCACCGAATCCGGTCTCTAATACAGACAGACTCGACGACGGATGCAAGAATCATATTGATGTGGAGAATCACTAAATCGTGGTATCTCAGCTTATTTACCGCATTGCATAACGAAGAGATTACAACACATTAATTGCTGAAAATTCTCAAAAACTGGCATGAAACAGGCATGAAAAGTCTATTGTAAACGATATGAAAAACAACAATTCGGTACCATGCTAACGAAATCAAATACGTTTTTATGCATTAAATTATCATCCATGAGAAACATCGCTGAATTTAAGTATAAAAAGCAATGAATTATCAAAATCATGTTGCATAACATCCATGGACCAGAACCAATTAATGAGAATAGGTTTTATTCACCGCCGTTAATGAGCCAAAATTAGCATAATTTCAACAAAATTCACCAGTTGTTATTTCGCAATGCTAGGAACTCTTCAAAATGTCATCTTTAATTGCATAATTATCAATTAACAGAAATCAAAAGGCACTCGAACTCTTCCATCGCCGTTTTAACACATCCATTGCAAAACGGTCGTAATTCCGTGAACTATGGATCGCAACACTGCTCGTTTTATTTGCGATAACTCATTCGAGACGTGTTTCTATATTTGGCTTAAAACATATATATAGAAAGTGTAAGTGTCGAATGGAACTCGTGACACTTTAATATTTCATGACCTGGATTCGATGCATTTAAATCTGCATCCGGGATTATAAAAAAATGGATAAAATCACTCAAATAACCGTAACCGGAATGACTTACAGGAACATCAATATGATTAATTTTGCATGTAATTTTTATAAAATGTAAATACTATAATGTCTTTCATAGTCAATCAGTCCTTAATATGGATGTGGTATAGCATAAAGCTATAAGAAACAATATGAAAGTTCTTTCAAAACATATATTGTTTATCGCAAATTATTTCATTGGATTTTTAATCAGTTTGCTGAAGTTTGACATTGATAAAGAACTCGCTTTCAAATCAAGACATTTCAACAAATATTATCGTTTTAGCTAGATCTAATGAGCCTGTCTATTCTCAAAATGAAACATAAATTTTAACTATATTTCTAAGTCTAATCATATCCACTCAAAAAATTATAATTAAATTATCAGATTTGCAGATTAATTAGGCTGTCCAATTGGTTAGTTATGATAAAATTCTGTACTTTTACATTGATCCATTGTCTTATGAATTGATAAAATAATAGATCCATATTTCACATGGTTAATTATATTATCTTTTAGCTTTGAAACTTTCGATGTGAATGCATTCGGCCGCCATTCTTTACGAAAGTCCATATTAAATCCACGAACAAAGACGCATTCGTAAATCTCACGAAAGCGATAACGGTTTATTCATTAATACAAATCCACAATAAAAATTGTAATAACGAACATTATGACCTTATCGAATTCTAGCGTTAATATATTTTTAACACAGTCGAATAGTTACATTCAGATGAGTGATTTAAAAACGGCTCGTTTTGCATTCACCGCATAAAAAGTGCATCCGACCGCATTTATATATGAAGTAAACTCGTATATAACATGTGATTTAACAGAAGAGTGCATTTCTATTACATTTCGATTCGTTGCAAGCAATATAGTCATCAACAATGCAATGAATTCCAGCCGTAATTATCCGTTCTTCGTGCAATATTTGCTTTTATCTCGACATCTTAATGGGCGTAATTGCCTCGTTGAAGAAATATTTTCGGTGCATCCATTGGAAAGCTGGATATGAAAGTTGAAAGTTGAAGGTTTCTGACCTGTAGTAGTGCTTCCGCTTGCATTTGTCTGGCTTCCAAGGCGAGCTCCTTCTCTAGGACGGCATCGAGCTGATCCAATTGAAGACAGCCAGCTCTTGCCTGGACGTAACTAGCTGCCAGGATGAAGGCCCCTAATATCATCGAAGATATTATTATCGTCACCGCTGCAATCTTGGCGATCTGGACGGATGCTGCCTTTGGATGTCTATAAGCCTGTAAATTTAAAATGTATTAATTTCAAATGAATTTATATTTGTGAAAGGCGAAGAGAATATTTTGAGCGTAGGTTGTGTTGAAAGAAGCGTCTTTATAAGATTGGCATTGTATATGATATTTTTTCAATCAGGTTTTGAATGTCAGCAAGGTATTTAAAATGATTAACAGAGCTTTTGGAAAATCCCATTCTTTAAACTATGATACAAAACGATAATCGGAATACGACTATGAAATCCCTAATCGACAAACCGCTGAATAATTGTTGCAAAAAATTGCATCTCCACTATAAAAAGACATTTGGATGTCATAAAAACTGAATCCAGATAGCAAAGATGAGCTGATGAATATTTGCAATTCTATGTATTTCCATCATCAAATTGTCATTGAAAATAAGAATATTTTTGGAACTACACTTAAACCTTTTTTGTGCGATAGATCAGACAAAAAAGCTATGACATTCATAGAAAAAATGAAGATGCGTTCCATGGATTTTAAAAACCGCGTAACTTTGAAAGCGCTATATAAAATATATACAAAATCGCATAAAAAAAGTTAATAAAAAATCAGAAAAAGAATAAGGAAATTAAAAATAACATTTTTGGTAACATTTAGAGGACGTCTTGCATCATTGATAAAATTTTAAGGATGTCTGACATCTGATATCTCAAATGCCAGATATCTACTAGAGAAATACTAATTATTTTAATTACAAACTATCATCGCTGTATGATAATTTTCGTTGCGATTTTCGATATGACTCAAAATCGCTCTCTTCTTCGGAAAAAATAATATACCCAGTGTCAATGTCATCATTGTTCTCTGTAGATTTTCTCTTTCCAACAATATAATTTATAATTAGTAAAGATATCACTATATGGGACTATAGTGATATCTTTACTAATCACACAGTCCCAAATTATAATTTTTTTCTAAATTTAGGTTATTTTTGAAGATTTATTTCTTATATAAAATAGGAAATATAAAATATCTCGATCTTTTTATGAAATTAAAAAAAAATTGCTTTAAAAGAAACCGCATAACTTCGAAATCGCACAAAAAAAATTTCCACAAAAAGAGGTTTGAGTGTAAACGAATTGAAAAAAATCAATGGCTTTTAAAATAAGAGTTGACCCAAATAAATTCTTCTTATGGATGATATATATATAATTATGCCATTGACAATTTGTAATATTAATTTTAAAACGTCTTTATACAGTAAAAATTACCTTGAAATATCTTTCCAATAACTAAATAGTACTTTTTAAACATGAAGTTGAGCTGGATTATACTAAGCATTATAATCTTTTAAAGGGGCAAGTTTTGTATTAATGTTCATTGACGATCCGGGTGATTAAATGTACGTAAATGTTGTGAATTTACAGTTTATTTATAGAAATATCTAGAAAATATCTAAAATTATAGAGTTATCGCGTTGAATTACATGTAGAATTTATAAGCTATTAGCGGGAGTTTGGAAGTCCCATTGTAGTATATAACAGTAGGAAACAAATTAAAATCTGGGACTCACAGACTGAGTACATAACAAATATATAGAAACAGATAACCTAAACAAAATACATAATTGTAAGCTGGAATTTGGGTTGATAACAATATTATCTGAAGTATGTATACAATCATATAAATTCTGCATAAGAATTATGAAAGCAACATATTATATCAACACAAAAATCAACCAAACTCTCTTTCCGCTTTTCGTTCCAGCAAATATCGGTTTTATTGGTTTTCGGTTCAGTTCCGGTTCGAATCCCTGTTTTAAACTCACAAATTATATCATCTGTGCATCAATTTCAAACTAATTAAATAATGTATATTCATAGTGGCTTATGGGAGATATTCTTATGTGGCTGCAAGCTGTTAAATAAACATTTAAAACAATTAAGGATATCCTCTTTTTTTGTATATATATTATTCATCCAGGATGTTCTGAGTTGTTTAAATAAAAAAAAATATCTAATTAACACAACAACCATAGGTTACGAAATTCAATGGTGAGAAAAATGAAAACTCCAAATGCATGTCGCACTAAAAACCCAATAATTCTCAATGCAGTTTCGTTCTAAAAAAAACCTATTATTTTTTAATCGTGAGAACTTCAATGTGATCAAACAAATAATTTAATTCCCACATTTTTATTAACAGAATAATTTTCATCAAATGCTGATGATTAGCATTGAATTCGCGTTTGGGAAGGTCGAAACATTTCAAATGGTTGATATAACCACAAAAAAAATTGATGATACATTATGTCCATCAAATAGCACGCAAACTCCAATTCAAGGTACATTTGGTTGACCCAAATCAATTTAATGACAAGCAATAAGGAAATTGCGTGATTTATCTGCTCGTTTGGATTTTTGTGCGATTCTATCGGAACGTGACAATTACCAACATGCATCAAAAGCACGTCTATTATCATGCATGTAAACCATTTCCATACTCCTAACATGTCAATCATAAGTGCAAAGGTACACTTCTTGGATGACTTGCATCGATTTTTCAATTTGAAGTGAAACGCAGAAGTAAAAGCCGAACGCTTAATTGCAGAGTTGCCTAATGGTATGTTGCGAATCTAATATCGGACACGTGGTTTGCCATTATGTTTTTAATGGACGAAGTAAAAAAGAGATTAGTTTCGACATTTTTTGATCTAGTATAGGCATTGCAAGAAAGTCTACTGGTTATCTGATTAAATATAGAGCATTTATTGAACGAACGCTGATAATCCAGATATCCAATCGGCCATAACTAATCGAGGAGATTTGATTTTCTCTTATTAGAAATGAAGAGCTGAATGGTTTGCTCCAATACAAAGATACAGTGCATCTTATTAAATTCTATATATTTAATTCGTTTAAATTCACGCACCATTTTCATAGCATAATTCTATCTAAATATGATACTTTTTGCAATAGGATTAAATTTAAAAAAATCTGCAATAAGGCGTACAGATATCAAAGCATAAAACCTTTGCATTGAATCACAGCATCCCAGCTAGAGATATTTTGGACAGCAAATAAATTTAAATAATATCATAATCATATTAGATTTATAACGGATGCAACAGCATGACATTTGCATTTTCCTCAAGAAAAGCGCTCGATAACCTACATGATAAATTGCATTATGTCAGCAGCCTTGAATATCAATTTACTTGCTATCATCAAAACTAAAACCACAAATTCGAATACAATAATATGCGCCAAATATTATGATTGAAACACGATCACAATGGGATGCCATTATGTTTACAGGCCGATGATCGTCAGATAAGACACTTCCGTAATGATATGGCTTGTGGCTGTAAAATGTAGCATTGGATGACTCTGAAATGGTTTGCTGATTCTATCTTCATTCAATGATAATTTTCTATAGTTTTAGTGACCGAAGAATATTGTTAAAATCGAGAGAAAACTAGAAGTAGATTGAATAAATCATAAATTTTGGTTCCCTATGAATTATTGCTGATCAGTACTAGAACAGCGAAAAATCTTGTCTAAATATAAAATCCATTCGTTTTTGTAATGAATTGTGACTTGACATGTGAAGTGGATACTATAAAATAATTCAATGTTGATAAAAATATTGGATCTCATTTTTAATGCATATTTATCAAATAATGAAGAAATGTGATTACTTTCCGGTTCTTCAATATCAATATTTTTACTCCCCATTTATCGTGGCTTTTGAGCAGCAACTTTCCATGCACCGAATGCATCATAGCGTCGGTAAAATGCAGATATCTTTGTTGCCATGAGATGTTAAAACGAAACATATTTCGTGTTTAAATAACAAATTATCGCTCTTATGAATATGCATTGTGTCTTTCAGTTGTGTTGACCCTGGCACCAATCGAAGACATTCGTCTTCGACTCCTTGTCGTTTTTTACTAAACACCATGAAGCGTACCTGGTAGTACCTGTCTACTGATCCAGCTCTCAATACTTTCAATTAATTTATTTAAATAAAAAAACGTGCTAAACTCTCGACGAATGGTCACGCTCTTGTTCTTTGCGGTTCAAGAACGAGATACATCAAGATCAACCGATTTTTTATCAATTGCGATGCAAGTAATCCAATTGCTGATTTCAACAACAAAAAACACCATCGTCATCAACGACGCTGTTTACATGTTATCAATGCATTTCTTAGTTTAAAACCAGCAATTCAATAAAAAAAACAAGCATAACATGCACTTATTGCACCTTTATCGCCGACCATTAAATAAAATAACATATCGCTAATTCTATTGTACGATTCGAACATTTTAGAAAATTATACACATTTATGTTCAAACCGAATGCATTTTGTTAATATTATTGAAATAGTGTAAAACATAAATTGCACCAAATCATACCAAATCACATTCACTGGCCTTCATAAATGGCATTGGTGTATGTCAACATTATACCATCACGAAAACTAATATTTTGCCAACAAATCGATAGTGGTTCAAATAGAAATAATAAAAATCATGTTTATAAATTAATTAGCGCTTTTTGGTTGAACTTGGAACTTCACGAGATATTCCCAGACAAATTTTACAATGTCATCGAAAATTTAAATACACGTTAATTATATAAACACATTAACTGCGGGAAGCATATTAATATGACCTATGTTGGCGGGTAGTTTCATGATGTTGATTACAGAGTCACTATGCTTAATTTTCAGAAATATCAAACCATTATGATTTTAATATAAATCATCAACGTGTTTTTTAAACCAACCAAATATTCCAAGGGTGGTGTATTGAACATAATCCCAGACCTATGCATTTGGTGGGACTGGAAGGGGGTAATTTATTATGAGCTACTTCAGCAAGGTGAAACGATCAATTCAACAAAATATTGTTTCCAACTAGACAATCTAAAGGATTCAATTGCCAAAAAACATTGTTTTTCATTACGATAACGCCAGGCCTCATGTGTCTTTGCTCTTCAGAAATAAATTATTATCATTTGACTGGGATGTTTTACCTCATCCTCCATACTCTCCAGACATTGCCTCTTCAGATTATTATAGATTTCTTTAATTGAAAATTTTTTTACGTGGTAAAAATTTTAATTCAAAAATTGATATAAAAATGTACCTTGATCAATGATTTGCAAACAAATCTGAGAAATTTTGACAAGAAGGCATTATGAGGCTTCCGGAGAGATGGAGAAAGGTAATAGAACAGAATGGATCATATGTTATTCAATAAATTTTAATGTAATACAAATTAATGTTTATTTTTTTCTTAATGTGAAAACGAAAGAAACTTATGGGACACCCTAATATTTACTATCTCATTCATTCGCTAACAAGATGCTAATACACAAATAAAAAAACATGTTTTTCTGGATTTTCAAAATATTTTTGAGCATCAATTTAATAACTTTTATGATCATTCACGTGACGTTGAAAGATTGCCTACGTCACGGGGATCACACGAGCGTAGTGCCCCCGCAGCTATTGTGTTAAAAATATGCCATATAAACATGTAAATAATACAAATTGTATCATACTTAAATATTTTTTCATATTATTCCGAATTCTGATATAAAATCTTGAACAAATAAAATTTGTGTTGAATAAATTTAAATTTGATATAGTTTTTTGAAAAATACTGTTAATTTTGTTTGATAAATAGAAAATGCGTGGCAATTATGAGATGGACCTACTTAGTAAGATAACTAGAACACCTTGCAGAGATTCGTGCAAAGTTACTGTTAAAGTAATTAACGGAATTCTTAAAATAGCAATGGACTTGATGAATAATTATAGTTTGGGCTTTAAATATTTTATCGTAGCTGATACAAATAATTCATGCTGAATGTGTTTGAAAATCCTGATTTTGTCATTGTTATTGTGTGTGTCCATTGTTTGTTTAAGAATTTCCGCATTGTTAATGATATATGAAATTTGAAGAAAGTACCGGTGGAGGCTCTGAAGTGCTGTAGACTTCCGAAGGTGGATATTCAGGCTTCATGGTGACGGTGGCCATGGAATCTGGCTGATGCTCTTTTTCCATAATATGCCCTCCGAATACTTAGCCCAAACTGGATGTTTGGGAAACTGGCAGATCACTGTTTGCTATACCGACAGCTGGTCCACGGAGCGACAGACGATCAGTTACTGATGATGAGCAAAGCCAACGCGTGCCGCCACTCCGACTTCTTCTGCCGGTATGAAAGTTGATCGCTGGCGAAACAATCACTTACCTTCGCCAATGCAGCACAAGAGTGGGGAACGAAACACTCCAACACCAAATACACCATTTAGTTGTCACAAGTTGTTTTGTCAACAAACACAACTTGAAAGTTTCGATGATTTCTTTTCTAGTCGAGAGCTACGAAAATTGATTGAAAATATGGATTTCAAGACAGAAATTTAGTGTCTTTTAACCACAAAAATAAAACCCCATCGACGAAGACATGTCAACAATGCTCGAATGTCAAAGAAAATATCATCTTTCATAATTTGTTGGCGTGAAAAGTACACGTCGTCAGACATTCTAGAGCAGATTCATTGTCGTAACAAGATCAAAGCAGTGTTCCATTGCCAGAGCGTTACTAGATCTCAATTGCGATACTCTGAAGTGGCACCGATCCCGGACTTCGAAAGCTTGCAGATCCGGGAATTATTCTTACCATGTTGAATATAATTTACAACAACATTGTATTTCAATGTCTCAAATCACGACTTATATTAAATCATCGTATTAATTTATAGTAATATCACAACTAAATATCTTGGTATTAAAATATAAACTAATGTTGTTATAAACTCTACAAAATCAATAAATACCAAAGAGCTAATAATCAATATTTTTTACATACACGTATCTAAGAATATTTTGATGACAAGTAGGCTTACTTTAAATAAACAGAACCAGGATTGAAATATAATATTCAATTTTGATAACGCGTAAAACTAAAAAATGAACTAGACGTTGAATTGGAACGATTAGCATCGGTTGATAAGAGGCATATCCCGAAAGTAAGTGTACTGCGACAATAACGGGCTATAGCTTTTTGTTTTTTAAAGGTTGGCCATACTAAGTGGTAGAAGGGGATCTCTTCACAAAGCAAACATAACAGGAAGTGCGAGACGAAATCATGGCTTCAGTATTTTGGAACCAAAAAGGCATAATTTTGGTCAATTTTCTGCCTCAGGGAGATACCATCAATGCTCAGCGATATTGTGAGACCCTAAAAAAACTCAAAAGAAGCATTCAAAATCAACAGAGGGGTATGCTGACAAGAGGAGTGTGCTTAGTTGCACGACAACGCCCGTCCTCACATAGCCTTAGCCACCAAGGCGCTCTTGGACTTATTTGGTTAGGATGTTTTGAACCACCCTGACATGGTTGCCTTCAGATTATTATATTTTCCTCTCATGATTGGAATTAAATTTTCAACTGACGAGCTGGCGCAGAAAGAAGTTCTAACGTGGGAGAAGGAGCTGACAGGAGAGTTCTTCAAGGAAGGCATAAAGAAGCTTGTGTCGCGGCTCACAGAGAGATTATATTGAAAAATAGTTAACAAGTGTATCAACAATATCCTGTATTATTTTTCAAATACACTTTTTCTAAAAAAATAAAAAATTTAGTACACTTACTTTCAGGATATGCCTCGTATAAATAAAGAAAATATTCCTTTTATAATACAAACAACCAATAAAAACAAAATTGGACTAAAACATCATACATTCATACTAAATATTTCGCATAACTATTTAATTAATTTAACAAGAAATTCAATTAGTGTTTTGAACATACAGATGTAAACATTTCAACATGTTCTTGAAATTCTCATAAGTAATACGAATTCCATGATGCAATATTCTTCGTATTGAGTCAAATTCGTAGACTGGACTTATGCAATTCCCCAAAGCAATTTTATATGAAGATTTCTCAATATGGCTAAAATAAAAGGATCTTTTAATATAAGTGAGTTTTTAAATGATATTTTAATTATTGTAGCAAATCATCATTTGGCCCTTAGGCTATATTAATCGTCAAAGTATTTACTTTTTCAAAACCAGGATATAAGAATAAACCTGATTTATCGGAAGTATCAATACATCCGGAGTGAATAACTCGAATAATTCTGGATTTAAACTCGAACTTTCATAATATATTAAGAGTTGAGGAAGTATCTCACCATGCCAACGTTTAACTTAATATCCCGTTGAATTTCATCGGGTCAAAACACTCTAATGAATCCATAAAAAGTGATACTTTCTTCAGTAGATAAATCATATTTGGCTAGAAAAACAATTCAGCATTCACTTCTCAGTGCAAAGGTTCAGAACTCATAGCCAGATGGCATCCAAAGCGATCATCCGAGTGTTGCACCAGAAATGAAAGTAAACGCACCGGTATCACTTCGACTAGAAGAAGTACTATCATTTTAGGTGATGTTTAAAAATTAGATAAATTATATTACATCGCTGATTGAAATGGAGTACCGATGCTCGTTGGATCATGTCCGTTCATGAAAACATGATTCTTCGCCATAAAATGTTGACTTAGCAACCGGAAACGGAAATACATGCAAAATTTTCTCACGTTGCCATGCTTGACTGCAAAAATGAAACGTCATCCAGCAGATGATGAACAACTTCTTATGTATCTCCTTTGATGCTTGGATTAAATCATTGCATGTGGATTCCGTTCGTCTTTGGGTCAATTATAATCTTCATTGACGATTTTAATCAAGCCTGTCATTTTCGACAGTAATTAAATAGTCAAAGATAAGAAATAACCATAAAATTACCGCGCATCTTTGTTGCTGCTGTACATAAACAAATTTTTAGTATTCATGTCACATGAAAGCCACTAACGATAGACTTGTTGTTATACATATGTACTTCGGCAAAAATTCTTATGGTACACAAAGAAGTCCATGAATAACATTTATTTTGTCTCTGAATTATTTATTTCCAACCATTTACTTCTTATAAAATACTCGAATACCTCCGAAGATTGATTTATGCGAAATGTCTAAAAAACCGTGTAAATTAAGCCATTTGTAAATTAAGCGGTTTTAATTTTTAATTAATAAAATCCCATCACTACTTATGGACGCCATGATAAGTTGGAATAAGTATGTATAATTGGGAAAATAAAATGCTCTCGCTAATGACTGAATTTAAAGTGAGGAGCAAGGCAGGGCTCAATCTCAATACATACCCGTAGAAATTCATTAATAAAAGGTGGAAGGGGAGGAGGGTTGACTGTAGTGAAGTAGTGAGTCTTTCTGCATAATTAATAAGTCAGATTAATAGTTAAGTTGCCATACAATGTTTTTTCTGAAACTTTAACTTTTGTTAGCGACCTCTAAAATCTTCTTTTTTTTTAATAAAAAAACACGTATTCATTTTTTTAGGGCAGAAAGTCATATGACGGGGTGACCACCCAATTTTTTAAAAGTCGAAAAATAAGGACCACCCTAATGTATATGGATTAAACGATAATATAACAAGATTTCCATGCTTTATACTTTCTATGTCCCTGTATATTTAATATAAAAATTAAGTATTTGTGGTTTAGGTTGATATCTATTGCAGCATTTTGGCTAGCATTATTTGCAGTCGGAAATTCTGGTTACTCTAAATCACTGACCGATTCGCTTTCGATTTCGACATTTAATACCATGCTAACCAAATCATCTTCTATGATCTCTTCGTTGAGCAATTTAACAAAATCATTACCATTTAAATCAAATTCATATAATGCATCGTCTCTCAACCAAAAAATATCGTCTGGGATGCTTTGAAGACTAAAAATTGATGTATTAGGTAAAGCGGAAAGAAATGTCATTTTTTTGTTATTCGGAGAAAAATATTATTTTAATTAAAGCTGTACAATATTACTCAATTAAATAATTTCCATTGTTATTTATAATCGTCCCTTCACATATTCGGTAGCTTTTTAATGCCTCTTTCATAAAATTCGGCCGATTTTCCACTAAAGTAAGGTTCAAAATGATTTTTCACTTGTTCCACAGAAGTGATTTTTTATCACGAAGCAAATGTTCTAATAACTTGAAAAGATGATAGTCTGAAGGTACAATGTCAGGAGAATATGGTGGATATTGCAGCACTTCCAAATCCAGCTCCATTATTTTGTTCTGCGTAATCCTTGCTGCGTGTGGTCTTGCATTATCATGCTGAAATATTATTCTTTGCTTGTTAACTAGCACTGATCGCTTTTTGAGCATTTCCGCTTTTAATCTATCTAATCGTGCACAATATAGCTCTGCTGTGGCAGTTTGGCCAGATTTTAATAATTCGTAGTTAATTACGCCAAAAAATTCCCACCAAACACAAAGGAGGACCTTTTTCAAGGATAATGACGGTCAAGGGGTAGAAACAGGTACTTGATTTCAAGAAAGCCACTGTTTTTCCTTCTCGGGCTGTCGTCTAGCGATAATTCCTTTATTGTTTTTCGAGGATCAGATTCTACCAGAGAATTTAATGCGTCTTCATTGATTATTGGAGGTCGTCCTGATTTTGGTTTATTTTTCAAATCTCTGTCGCCACTTTTGAATTTTTTGAACCATCTATGGCATTTTCGAATATTCAATATGTTGCCATATGTATCACAGATGCTCTGGGTAGCTTCTTTTGCTTTTAATCCTTTATCGAATAAAAATAGTAAACAAGATCGCAAATGGGTTTTATCAATTTCTGGCTTGGACATTTTCACTGTGGCTAAAAAAATATAAAAATATTTGAAAAAGTAAGACAAACAACAGAGCTTCAAAATGACACCAACCTTGACGTATTCACTCGACAGGCAACCCGAGGCAAACTGACGGCAAAGACGCAACCAAAAAAAATGACATTTCTTTCCGCTTTATCTAATATTAATAGAAGCAATACAAAATTAATAAAAGATCATGAAGAAATTTTATTGAAGTGGAGGATTTTGTGTAATGAATGATTGATATTGTCTTCTTTCAGTTGAAGGCAAAATCAGGATATTTTTGTCTTAAATTTAAGCCTTTGGGCATTTATGTAATAAAACACAAGCATATACTTCAATATTTTTCCAATGGTTATGCAATTGTTTAAAAATAAGAAACGCTGATCTAATGAATTCGCTAAAGTTATAATGTGAGGAAATTCGTCATCAATTGCAGAAATGACGCCTTGAAACTACAAAATAATCTCTTGTAACTATTTTTAAGCAACATACTTTACACAGTTTTATATCATTCATTTGTGATTATATAGTGGGATAGTGTCTGGACTCCAGATTTGATCAATTTGACCCAGAAAAACCCTGAACACTGAAACAGTTAATTATATCGGGAAGAGCTCCCTATTAGGAACTAGATTCGTAATAATAATTAATATAATTTAAGTATATGATAGTTTCGCCACTTATATTAAATACCTGTTCAAATTATCTTGTATCAAATGAAAAGTCAATAGTAAATTACCATATGCATTGTTTTATCCTTAGTAAAATCTTCTATGAAATTTGTCTATATCCTATAACAGATATATCACCATAAAATGAAGAATTTCCAACATCTCTTGAAAAAATACAACTTTTATGGATGACGTTCAAATACTCAATGGAGGATTTCTTAATGAATCCAGTATACATATTGCAGTGTAATTATTTTAAATTCTACAAATAAAATTCAATTGCTCTGTAATTAAATCTAATTACTAAATCACAGTTGCATACGAACAATGTTCAGCATTTAAAGAAAACATCTAATCTTATGAATGTGCACAATTTTCTTGTGCATCGTATCGAGACCGTTGTACAATCAAAATATTTTCTTCAATTGTTGTAATCGATTAGAGTAGCTTTCAATGATTAGACATCTTTCTAAAACGAATGGCAAATGGTTTGCTTTGGAATATAATACTTTATGACAATAGTGGAGATTAATAATGTGGGTCAAACGTTCACTAGTTAGTCGTACTGAAATTAAGAACGAGAACATTTTCAAGTGACAATTTTCACTTTTCTCGTTTAAATCACTCGCTCTGATGACAGTTAGATCTAGTGGAACAAAGAGTTTAAACAATTATCGGCGTGCTCATTTGTCTTCGTGGTGGTTTAGCTTATTCGTTGCCATTCGTGGCGATATTAAAATGTTTGCAGCTCCATGGGCTTGAATTTTCATTGTCATTTCGTCTTTGATAATAAAACCGAATCAAATGTTGTTATATCTATGTTATTGAATAATTTTTTACCATTCAAGACTTTTTTTAATGACCTGAATAAGTCTGAATAACGATTTTATCTGCTCAAGGGCAGGATTAGCGTTTATGTTTTACGATACTTAAATGACGATTATTGAACATCAACATTGATAGAATAAAGAAAAAATACATTAATTCGATCGATGCATCTACACATTATCATCCAAATTCCAAAAAGCAGATTTTTAAATATTGCTTTGTGGTATTCATTACGCTTGTTTGGTTAACAAGTCTTTGTTTAAAAGATGATCGAATCATCATAAATGAATTTTTGTAGAATTTATGAACAATGTCAATATTAAATCATCCGATGATGAACTATTAAAGTCATATATGATTGGAATTAAAGGATCAAAAAGGCTTGTAGTCAAATGATATGAATCCAATATAAATTTATAAAGGACAAACAGAATTTCAATCAAGGACGATTTATGAATATTTTAAAAATTTGCTATAATAATAATGAGGACAATGGAGTTTATTATAAATGATGATTGGTGTTGATCATCTCGGATGAAATATTCATCATTGTATACAATTTGCAATACATTCATATCCATAACAAACGATCATTTACTGCTATGGTTTGGAATCAAACTGAGATTGCATCTTTTTTGCAAAACTGGCGATGATATTTCATGTTTTACGAGCTATCATTGCATTTTCCATCGGCAGACTTCGTTACTCGGGTATATTGAATTCAAGCGATGTGATGAATGTTGCATTCAAATTAGTTGATTCTATTCATAGAAGCAGTATACAAAGACGCAGGTTCCGGGCATTATGGAAGAATGCGAATCTGATCATGGGAAACTGTTATTGAATACGGATGCAAGATGGCTTAGTCGTGCCAAATTTTCGAGAAGATTTATGGATCTCTTGCCCGAAATAAGGAGCACAATAACGACACACAAATTACAACTGAAAGGCAAAAAGTAAATGCTGGTATGTTTTCTCACATTACCGGAAAGCTGAATGAATTAAATTTGCAATTTCAAGGGGGGCGAATAAGGCATTGATTGATAAGAGCACACCAAATACATCCGATGATAAACAGAAGCTCAATAACCTTGTCTAATTTTAAAAAAATCATGCTCAGGAACTGCCAAACCATGCCCTGTGAATTTAACTTAAAGGTGACTCTATTCTTGCCTCATAAAATATTTTAGAACTAATTTTCATGTCCTGGTCGAAAAATATATGATGAGAGCAGACCTTTAGAAGTAACAACTTGCATGACCTGTTCGGATCTTCACTGTCTTATAACCACTCGCTTTCTCATGGCAAATTATTGGCGAACATTTTCTTCAAAGATACAGGATTGTTCTCGAACCGAAACCGAACCGTAAACTGAAAAACCCGTCGTTCTAAAATATCGATTAATTTCGATTCAGTATATGTCTTGCGTAAAAGAGAGTGTGATTGTTTTTTGTATTTCATTCTAATTCAAATAATTATTTATGGAGTGAATCTTCGATCAAACACGAATGTGGCGCTATCGACGGTTTGACAGCTGCAATGGAATGAAGTCTCTCTAAATGAAAAATCGTTCATAATTACGCATTCAAAACAGTATCGGTAAAAACGTTTTCCGCATACAAATAATAAGCAATGATTAATTGCGATTTTTACATAAACATTGTCATTAAAAGCGACTTTCGCCACGAAACACAAGTAGACAATTCAAAGATGCTGTAGCAGACGAGCAGAGGAAATGCAGAGAAATTTAATAAGATGGCCAATTATGTAATCAGCGACGAGTAATATGTTTGACTGCGAAAATGAAAGAGGCTTCTCCGCCATCTTATGCTTAGCGCATCTGATTGACATGATGAATGCCATTCGCATTTTAATACATCAGCGTCGGAGTCGCAATGCTCTTTTACGGCATCATCAATCACTTCGTAGAAATAATTGACGTTTTATTTGGCTTGTCTAAAGAGCATCATCGCAGATATTTCCTGATGAACTTCATAAATGACTCTAGATTTAAATGCAGCTTACATTGTGATACCGTGCAAATTCAACAAGCAACGTTATTGACATCTCTCAACATCTTTCATTTGAAAAAGTCATCGCCATCGAGGATACATAACTAATTAGCGAGCTTAGGCTACGCCTAGGGGTAGTAACTATCTAATCTATGTATACATATATAAAGTAAATATATGTTTTTCAAATTGTTATATTTACCTTTCCCTACCGGTGATGTATTTACTACACCTCGACTCTAATAATGGGAATATCGATATAAAATATAATAGATACGGGCTTCAAAATTTTTGTATTCCTCCGTAATATAATTACAAATCACATCAAAGTATTATAGTATATATGTATTCATCTACAGCGACGGAAATAAATAATTTGTCGGGAAATCGGGAATTTTGCAAGTTTTAGTCCGTGTCTCAGCAAAAAGGAATTTTATCAGTCACATTGATGGTGTGTAAATTATAAAATGAGCAATCATATTATTCTCGATTAGAAGATATATATTGTAACACGCCTTACCGAATATTCCAGAAAAATCAAGTACAAGTCAAGATGTAGACAAATTTTAGCTCTGGATCTAACAATGTGCAATCATACATTTGTATCTCAAATTGTAATATATATTCTTGAGAAGCATCTTCAAAATTTCTTTATAAATCAATAATTTTCTCTAACTATTTATATTCAGTCATTCAATAGATGATTATTTAAGGAAAACCAATAAAGCAAATTTGCATTAATCCTATTCATAATGATTTATTATGAATTCGATTAATCAGTGTCTTTAATGCAACACTAAGCACATTTTAATGCTTAAATGCATTCAAACTAATCTGAATAGCGGAACTTCGCGATTTCAGGTCAAACGATACTTTTTAAAGAGTATTATCGCCATAAAAATGATCATAATACGTTACTAATGCACACGTTCGAGGAAATTTTGTGTAAAAATGGAAACTTTCTGCTCGCGATGAATAATCCCAGCTATTATGTGATGATAAACGAAAAAAATGGACATCATCATGACACGGAGGCATATTGATCGCTTTCTTCCACATCGAAAGTGTTCATCACATTTTTTCCGGTCAAATGAGCATTTAATCAATGAAACTGTTTTGAAATGTTGATTGTATACAGTTTAAAACCTAATTTTTCCCCCCTATTTGTTTTATAGACATACGCATAAACGAACCAAAGACGATATAAATCGTCCATCTTGTAATGAATATTTTTTTTCGGATCCATATTCCCAATCTGCAGATTTTTCGTATTATTTATTTGGTTTAGAGCGTGGGTAACTCAACATTCACGTTGACTTTCTATTCACAAAAGGTCATCAGGTCGTCACATGATATCTGCACTTAGATGATGAGCATGCACTTGTTGAACGCTCATCTTTACACACATCTTACATAGGATTTATACAAATGTTCATGCACAATATTGTGCTAAATTATCTTATTTATATTGCAATGACTTCTAGTTCTTACAAACAAAATACTACCTAAAAATATTGAAATGACCTTGTTCGTCTCGTAATAGAAAGGAAAAAATCGTTTGAACACATGTACATAATTGATCATGTACAAACTTTAATCAAATATACCTAAAATTATGCACACGTATTCTCCGAATCTGGTTCCTAACGACTATTACCTGTTTGCAGATCTAAAAAGAATGCTCGAGGGAAAGAGGTTTGGCTCCAATGAAGACATGATTGGCGAAACTGAAGCCTATTTTGAGTTTAAAAATAAATAATACTTCAAAAAAGCCATCGAAATACTAAAGCATTCGAATTAATGAATCACTCTCAAAGGAGATTGTGTTGATGATCAGTTTTTTAATTAGTCATCCTACTAACTTATTTAGTGATATGTTGGACGATCCAGGGAAAATAATGCCATTATTTCCCCTCATCTTCTGTATGTTATTTAGTTTACTGAGAACACTGCTAGTTGCTGCCAAAATTTCAGAATTTTCTCATATTGAAAAGATTGATGGATCATTTCTGATTGAGCAGTGCCTTTATCAAACATCGCTATCTTCAGGCAGTCATTGTAATATTTGCATTTTATAGAAAATCACCATTTTTGTATCAGAACATAAAACAGAATACATAAAAATGTATTAAAATATTTCACACATTTATTAAATAAAAGACAAATTTATTCTTGTTATAATTGTGATTAATAAATAAGATAAATTCCAGAAGCAATGAAGTAGATTTGTTTGTTAATTCAATGTTAAAGTAGATGTTATAATTGGTGGCAATCAAATATGATTTGCATCCACTTTTGAAAAAGCATTATAGTTTTGATCACATGATTCATTTCGACGTTTTTGAAAAGTTATTTATCAATCATCTTCATTTTCTAGATTGATTTTATTAGCAAATTTTCCATATAGGTGTGCTTTTAACGTTATCATTTGATTCTTGATTGCATCCGATTTTGATTCCAGTTCCTTTATTTCGTTCTTCTTCTGCGTTTTTGCAACTTCCAAATGTTCCTGCAAATAAATAAATATACTTTTATACGATTTTCATATTTATACATCTTGTCTCTATGAAAATGTTAGCACAATTGGAACCATGATTCAAAAAGTCATCAAAATCATCAAAAATCATCAAGTTATTCCGCAATTTGAATGTTAGCCATAATAGTAAATTGGGTTTCACATATCAATGTCTATAAAGACATCTCATAAATTATTTTAAACATAATGAATTAAACAGATGCTTCGGACCAGAACTAAACTGAAAACTAGTAAAAACTTCAGAAGTTATTTAATTGATTACCATTGTTTCCCCGACGGTTTGACAGATAAATATATCTCCAACAAGATATGGTACTTTTTCTTCGTCTTCGTCCATTAGAGATAATTCGTCACATGCTTCTTCCAAATTCTTTATGTCATTTTGTTTAGCTTTCAACTCATCTTTTATGTCCTCAATTTTAGCATTGAGCTGAGCAAACTTATTGATATTTTTTTGATCTTCATATGTAATGGTGACATCATCGCCGCCCTATAAAAAAATGTAATTTTAAAATTGGTTGTCATAATATTTGATCATTCAAAGACACAAGTATCGCTTGGTTTTTAAATAAATTTAAATAAGATATTCTGAGACAAATGATTCAAGTCAAGTAAAATAATTTGACGATTATCATTTTGAATTTAACTGACCTTTATTAAATCTTTTCCGTTTGCGCTAGACATTTTAATTCAACTTCTACAGCACAGGCGGCGACAACTTCAATATTTTAGGTTAGACTTGCCTAGTTTATTTTACTTCTTTGTTTGGCCCAAAGACCTACATTGCAGTCGTTCTTAATAAAACACATTTTCTCTATGGATATTTTTGAGAGTATCAGCTCATTTTATATAAATTCATACACTTTTTCCGATTATTTCGTAATAATCAGACATTGTTAGATTTTTAATATTTTACATATCAAAATATTTTTCAAATTTTTATATTAACTTTTCCCTACCGGAGATGTATTTATTACACCTCGACTCTAATAATGGGAATATCGATACGAAATATAATAGATACGGGCTTCAGAATTTTTGTATTCCTCCCTAATATAATTACGAATCACATCATAGTATTATAGTATATATGTATTCATCTGCAGCGACGGAAATAAATAATTTCTCGGGAAATCGGGAATTTTACGAGTTTTAGTCCGTATCTCAGCAGAAAGGAATTTTACTTAGATATTTAACTAGCATTTAAATATCTGATGACGATACCTCCAACGAGTGTGGAGGCTGAACGTACATTTTCTAACATATTTTTAAAATAATATATGCATTTTTTAGTGTTTTATTTATCTATTTTTGAATTGTATTTTTATATTTTCTTAAATAAATAAAATTCTTTCGCCTTCAAGTTTTTTTTATTAAACAAATGAACTTCTTAATAATTTTCGACCAAATATATCAATGTAATTTCTTAAACTACTGAAAATCCCGGTCCCGGGATGATCTAATGCAATCCCGAAATCGAAATTCTCTCATTTCCTAAAGCTCATTTGACACACTCTCTGTGCGCCTCTCTTCTTATTGAACTTGACTGCACTGAGCTGCAGTTGGAGATAGAGCAGAAATACTCCAACAAGAACAGAAAAAGGCTACCCATTGTAACATTGCAGTAAGCAAGAGTCGCTGCATAGTGTTTAGCTTTATCATAAGTTTTATTTTTCCCCTGAGAGCCAAATCCATATACCCGAGCACCAGACGCGTAGGTGGCTATTGTATTTTGTTGAAATTTTCACCCTTAATACTTTCTCTAAAATTATTAGTCATAAATATTAAAAAATAGGCCAAGAAAAAAGAAAAAATCAACTCAACAATATTTTATTGGTAATAAATTTTATATTGATTCAAAAATATAATCCAATGTCATATCGATGAAGATCTTTTATAATCCTTATACTTTTATCACAAATAAAAATATATTTTGATATGTATTTATTTACGAGTTCTTCATGGGATCGGAAATATTCAAAAATAACAATTTTTGTTACATCAATAGTATTATCGCTAAACTTGCAAAAAATCCAGTTCAAAAATAAATACAAAAATACTGGGCTTATACAAAAGTCTCACTCTTCCTGATACAGAAAGCGCAACACGTTTGGACTTGATGTAACAATACTGATATTGTTTTTATTCAAATTATAACTAATAAACACGAAACTAATCATTTCTCTGCATATCTTGTAATAATATAACTAAACGGTCAAGAAACTTCATTATCAATAAATGAACACAATGAATCATTTTCATCTAAAATGTGATGCTTACATACAACAAATTAATAAAAGTTGTAATCTTACACTGTTAATGTTCAATCTGTATATTGTTTACATTGTTATAAAAAAGATGTTATAAAAACTAAGACGCTATAAGAAGTATAGTTCTGTATCTACTTCATTACATAGGAAACTGTTTGAAATATATTGTAAAATGTATTATTTAAAAACATATTATCAAAATGGAATTTATCAATAAAAATTGGAGTTTGAGACTAAATCATTAAATCCCGATGCACCAAAAGGATTCTAAATGGACATGCCAATGAATTAATTTCTAATGTGAGCTCTATTACATAAACCTTGCAGCCTTCCTTCGATTGAATATCTTATCAATTTTTGCAAAGACATCATCAGCCGCTTTTGCTGCGTCCACTCGATAGTGCAATCCTTTGAGTACATAATAATCTACCAATGGTTTAGTTTGAGTGTGATAGGCTTCCAACCTCTTCTGTAATGCTACTACGTTGTCATCGGAGCGCTTAATTAGCGGCTCTCCGGTGACATCATCCGTCATCGCTTTCTTTGGAGGATGAAATTCTTCATGATAGCTTCGTCCACTTGAAGGATGAATTAAACGACCAGTAATCCGTCTGACCAATAATGAATCGTCAATGCCGAATTCGATTACGGCATCCAGAGAAGCTTTACGAACTTCAAGCAATTTATCCAGCTAAAATTATACAACCAAATAATATTCACAAAATCACATGAAAAACTTTTCTTATACAGGACTTAAAAAATTACCATTTCTGCTTGAGGAACAGTACGTGGGAAACCATCCAGCAGAAAGCCATTTTTACATTCGGGTTTATCCAGATTTTTATCGATCATATCGACGACAAGATTGTCACCGACCAATTTTCCTTCGTTTAAAATAGTCTTAAGACTTTTCCCGAGCTCTGATCCTGATGAAATTTCAGCACGAAGCATATCTCCGGTAGATAGATGACAAACGCAATATTTCTCTTTCAATAGTGGAGCCTAAGAGCAGAAGCATTAAAGTCAAAATAAATTAATACACTACAAATTTTATTTATTTTAACTATTGGCCACTTGACTAGTACTTATTTACAGGTTAAATACTTAAATACTCTTTTAACAGCAAGCTGATACTCAGTTTATCTACTATTCATTGCTACTCTTACAAATCATGGTTTGCTTGTCACTCACTATCTCTTACATCGTCGACCCTACCCAACAATATGAAACATGATGAACCTTACCGGTTCATAGTCAAGAAGCTTTAGGAACAGAACAAGGACAAGAAGAACACCAAATAGACAGCCTTGAGGAGACATAAGAAGAATTTACTTTGCAACGTTAACAGCATTGTCTTCTGTTATATCATTTTGAAATCGTCGAACTACGAGGATCAACCTGAAATAAGAAAGCACTCAGTCTCAAATTCGCTCGGGTAAATTGGACGTGGACGAGGAGACACCCTCAGTTCAGTCTTCCCCCTAGCCTGGCAACACCCTAGCGAGGAAAGGAGGGACTGGACTCTTTGCATTCCAGAAAACCCTTTCTAGTAGAATTAAAAAGGTCATCTTGAGTAGTTTTCCACTATCTCCTGAAAAAAACTACTCAGTCTTTACAAATCTCCCACACTCCCTATCGAGACGGACGCGAAAGCGTTTGTCAATACGTTTATTCAGGATACCTCCTGGATGAGCGTTCTAAAAGAAACTTGGTAGTAATGCTACCTTCAATATCGAGCGAATGAGGAGGTGAATGTATGATACAAACAATATGAATATAGCCCCTTCCTGTGAATGGATATTGAAGAGGCCCATAGTTCTGCAGTGGACTGTCACTGGCTGCACTTTGATAATGATGATTAATAAATAATAACTGCTGACCAATCAATTGGATTCTCAATTGTTAAATAGTTATATAAAGGTAACATATAAAATGAAAGTCACGTTATTATAAGATGATTTATCAGAATAGGCAATAATCATCATAATAAAATGTATAAACATAAAAACATTCATAATATTTATTAACTCGATGGTCTGTGCTCCCATTTTTGCATGATAACAGAATAACATAAAATGCCTGCTCATACGTTATATTAAAAATGATGTTAAAATGTTATTTCTGCTATCGTGCGAATACGCAGGTACGGACCATAAAAAGTTAACCCTTACAACTCAAACTCTTACAATACACTAGAAATACTGTCTTAATTGTCTGACCATTAATTTTTCATCTGGAATGTTGAAAAAAATTGGTTCAGAGGAATTGGCTCGACCGCTTGTGATCAACAGAAAGGGTTTACCTAATCATATTTAAAAAAAAAACAAGATTAGCTATGGGACGAAAGATAGCATACAGAAAACAAAATACTTTAGTATTTGCTTGGCGAGACAAAATAATAGTCACGCTCAGCACAGAGCATACGTCAATTTCCCAATCAATGAGAAGAGCAAGGACTATCCCATACCGATCTAATAAGGATGAGCTAATAAACAAGCCAGTAGTCATTACAGATTACATAAAAATATTGGCGGGATGGACACGGCAGATTAATATGCAACATTATATTGTTTCATGCACAAGACTGAAGTAATGGAAGAAGTTGTTTTTTTGTGGTTTTGAAACATCGATTGTAAACTCTTATATTTTATACAAGGAATATGAGATCAATGTAAATAGAAAGCCAATAAATCATTTAAAAAAATCGCTGACAATTGTTGATGCAACCTATTGGTAACTTTCGCGATTTTACCAAGTTAGCATTACCACCGAGGTTTATTTCGAACGCTCACCTAAAGGATTAAATGAGAACTATTACATCCACCTTATTCCCCTGATCTCTCTTTTTTCAATTCAAAAATTATTAACCAAATGACAAACTGTAATAAATTTAAAGGAAGAATATATTATTGATTAAAATTGTGGTTCTTTTTTCTTACAGTCTATAAAACTGATATAAAAACGGCACACATTTTTGGTACTACCAATAAAAAAACTTGTCTTTCCAAATAAAGGATGGTTGGTATATGTATGGTATACCCATGGGCTAGTATAAAAAAAAAGATCAAACAAAATTTAATGCACTTCTCAAAAAGGTTCGCCATCTCTATATTAGGTGATTAAATTATCGGGGTAATTGCAAATAATGATGTAGCTTCGATGACTGATAACATTGATTACATAAGACATTTTCGCAAGTGTGACGTTGAAGTCTGAACGTCAATGTCATAAGTATTTAAAATACATTGTACTCAAAAATAGAATGGATTTTTCGCACTAAACATATAATATATTGTTAATACAGAATTTTTAAAAAAAATGTTTGATGATTCTGAATAAGTCGCTATCAAAAGAATATAACTTTACAATATTATCAACCGTACTGAATTAACGCAAGTATTTTTTTAATACATTGTATTTAATAAATATCAGTTTGTGGTTTTTATTCCAATCATTTATACGGTATTAATAACAATACTTTACCTAGGACACGTTCATTTTAAAGGTTAGTATGGATAATTAATTCAAACTGAAAATAAATAGTATATTTCATTTTTGTAAAGTAAAGGTATAAATAACTTTACTATTGTGATCCAAATGCGTGTGCAGAAAATCCTAAATTTACAATGAGAATTTCTGATATTCCGATCAGCAGATCTACAATGGTATGACTTATTGACTGGAAATCAGGATCCAAAGTCAAATTATATTTAACGCAACAGATATAAAACACTACTATATTTAAATAATCATATTTCTTAGAATTGTTTGAAAGATGAACGATAAAATGTATTATATTATTGAATAAATATAATTAATCTTTTGAAACAACATTGTAAGAGTGCAAAGCTCGCTCATTGTAATGACCTTCAAAAAGCCGAGTCAGTCTACTGATCGCAAAATAATCACAAGACAAATTCAGCAAGAGATAAGTAAGACATCAAAGCCCTTAATCTTTGAACTTTATTCGTTTTTTTTCAAATTCTGGTCTGCGCTTTTATAATACTTATGTGACGAAACCAATGAATTACATCAAGGATGAAACGAAACAACGAATGATAGTACACAGCCAAGATAAAGCCTCCTAAATCGTAACACAGTTAAAAATTTGATATGATTAAGCCATTTTGAAAAGGCGCCCTTTCCATGCCCGAAATCGGCGAAAGCGAAATGAGTTATGAACGCCGGTAAGACAGCTGGAATGCTGCTACTTACTTGAGTGCCTTTCCCCGAGCCCGGAGGACCCAAAAGGATCGCCCGAATGCCCGCATGGAACGAGCCGCCACTGAGGGCTTCTTCGCGAGCTGAATTAGGAGGCATTCCGATTTTTGACAAACCGCACCGAGCCAACCTCTATTATAGACTGACACGCTGCGCGCCGCGAAATCACACGCATTGCCACCCCTCCCAAATGTCAAAAATAATCATTTTCGATCAATTTAAATATTTTTATTCAACCCCCTTAACTTCTATCAATTTTTAAATACTATATTTTATTTACAGATTTAAAAAAATATATAATCAATCTAACAATAAGATTTTTATATTATAATTTTTACGCTTTCTAAATTTGTACCAATTTTTCCCTTTTATTTATTTATTTTTAGACGAAAAACAAATTAATTTCACATGTTACCTTTAAATATTCAATTTAATTATATTGAAATATTATTTGTAATTAATTCAAATAAATTGACTAAAATTCAAACATGATGCATATTGTAAAAATAAAAAAGATTCGATTATTTTCTGATAATATTTAATTATAACCATCGATATTTATAACGATTTTCTAAAATTTAACATTTGAAACGATAATAAGCGTTCAAATAACGGCCGTGACCGAATACCTCAACGACCGATACGCTCGCTCGTGACAGCCGGCGCCGTTCTAACCTTATTTATTGTTTACTCGCCTTATTTCGCTCCATTATTATAATCTCGTCTAAACTCCATAAATCACACATTCATGACTGATACTTCTTCAATTTGGTAAGATTAAGTAATTTGCTATTATCCGATTCTAATTTTATCCTCACCCATCTTCCTATTTGAAGGTCTATATAACATGTAAATTTGTGCCAAAATAAAATTCATACAGTTCTTTTTATAATTTAATATTCTGCATTGGGATAAAAACATTTATTTATTCGATGAAATTATTTTATTTCATACTTGTTTATAATAAAATCTATTAAATTTGACTTCAATACTTTCTTAATATCCACATCACATCACTTACCTATATCTAATGATGTTAATATAATAATGTTTTCTTATTATAATGTTAAAATGCAACGAATACAACTTTTTTTTAATATTTTTAAGCTATTGGCGAGAACTATGGAGGCTGACATCCGGATTTAATGATTCTACATCCAATGGCTTAGTAGAGAAAAAACTTGAAAATGTCCAAGATCAACTGGAAAAAGGGCTTTGTTTCTTTTCGCCATCGTCTCCGGACTCGCTATCAAAAATCTTATTAAAGCATGATAAATTTCCAAAAGTTCTCAAATTTATAGAAAAGCTCCAACAGTTCATGGTAATTTAATTTATTATATTTTTGATTATCCTCGTCTGTTATTTCTTCATTTCTAATATTTTATTTTAGGATTTGGATAGTTTTCAAACATGGGATATATTCTGTCATTATTTATCTAATCAATTTCATGGAACGGTGGAAAACGCACTTAAAAATTTCTCGTTTTATGATGTCATGACCAATGATCTCCTATTTGACGTATGGACTTTTTATAACTCGGAAAGACTATTTATGCTCAAGCAAATCAAATTGATTGTAGAAAGCAAAACAAATGTTAATCATCCTTACCGTGAAGAATTTGATAATATCATGAAGAAAATCAACATGGACAAATTAAAATCTTCATTGATTAAGCAATTTAATTATTTGATTGATGAAAATCCTCCGACAAAGACTAAAAATGGCGATATGGTCACATTTGAAATGCAAAAGAAGTGGATGGAGAGAAATCTTCACGAACAAGCAGAGATACTGTCCATAATATTGATTGTAATAAATGAAAAGGCTCTCTACGTACAAGAGTATAAAAAACTATTTTCTTTATTTAAATCGCATAATTTTGGCAGACAACCTACGTACTTCAAATATTTAAACGACTCTCATAATATGGCCATTACAAAAATTGTTTATGCCGAAGTAGCAATATTTTATAAGCTCATCAGTGACGCAAAAGGGTATTTTTATGAATATATCTGCTAATATAAAATATAACCATCTATTTCTATTTAATGTTTATAATTTTTTACTTTAAAGGCCCACAATATCTGCGATTATTCTAAATATAAAAGATGAAGTTGAAGGCGAATTAATAAGACTTCAACATAATGAAGAACATGGTGCATTTTTATTAGCTTGGATGATTCTCTTACTACAGGTTTATTTAATATTAGTACAGTAAAACCTCGATATAACGGACTAATTGGGGGTAGGTTTATACGGGCAGGTAATATAGTCGTATAATATAGTTGAATTCGTTATCTGACGAATAATCAATAAATGTTATTAGATCGTCGAGATGTGATTTTATCACTGATGACTTCATTTTTGGCAGTGTTGTTTCTTCTTCTTTGCTATCTTCACTTCCAACCTAATTTTTTAGGTTTACTTTCAGTCATGATATACCCAGGGTCACCTTCATCTACTTCTAGCCATTGTAAAACATCTTCCTCACCTATCTCTTCTCCGGCATTATTATTTACGGCCCTACAGAAATCAGCAACTTCTAATCTTTCTAAATCTATGTCTGCATCTGGGCCATCAAACAAATTCTTCCAACCACTTTTTAATGTTTGCTCTTTCCATAGTGCATTATCTTCATCTTGCAATACAACCATTATTTCATCTAAAAACTTTCTACGTTATATTCGTTTGGTTGCCAACATTATTCCCTGATCCATGAGTTGAATAAGCGATGTTGTATTTTTTAGCACAAACATACAAATAAAGTTGCTATCTTCTGAACGTAGAATATTTTCAAAAGGATGCGCATAAGCGTTGTGTAAAATCGTGTAGAGTTGCGTAAATCCCCGGCTAGCATAGCAAACGCCAGTGTGCTGCGTCGAAACCTATGCCAAAACAGGACGCTTTTAATATGATCTTTTTACATTTGATCGGATTTTTTGTCTGTTATATCCAATGTCCATTATATTGAGGTTTTACTGTATTCATTATGTATTCAAATATAATATTAATCTTTTCGATTTTATTTAATGGGTTTCTAATCACGTAGGATTCAATGGCGGAAGATTTATTTATAAGCCGCTATCAACATTTTGGAACAAAGGCTCTTCAACTCAAAGTGTTTGAATTTTTATATAACTTGATCACACATCCAATGTTTTCAGTAAGTTTTATTTTGCTATTATTTACGTCAAATTGTAATGATTTGCTTTTAAAATAAATATTAATTCAAAACTTATATAATTTTAGGATACTTGCCAATGTGGCGTCATATTGAGATGTTCAATATATGAGATTTTGTGTACCTTATGCAACAGATTTGATAGTGATGGCTCCATGGCGCTTCAACCTTTTGTGATTGAACTATGCAATGAGTTACTAAGCACCGAAATGCTGGCTAGAGGCGTTTTGGAAATCAATCGATAAACAAGATAATATCGGAGTCGTCTCTTTGTGGAATACGGCATTAGAATACTTTCCTTATGATTTTAAAACACTATCAAAATTCATCACCGGACTATCCAACGCATCACCTGAGAGCTTTAAATTTGTAATACCTATTTTATTGAATCGTCATAATATAAATAGCATTAAAAATGTTTCATATTTCATTCTTTTTTTAGCTTTTGAAAGAACTGAATAGTTTACCCATGTATACAGAAAAATACAAGCAACGAATGGTTACGTTTTCACACGTTATGAATAACGAAGATAGCGTAATTTTAACAGAAGACTTTTTATCCGTATGGCGATAAGGATTTCGCAATTAAAGCTAGAACTCAAGCTTCTATAATGGATAGACGAAACGCTACTTTAATACATTTTAGAACAACAGGTTGATTTTTGGAAAATCTTAAACAGTGAAATTCGCACACTGATTGATCAAAGCTTAAGAAGCACTATCGATTTTTCTTATGAAATAGAACGGATATTATGGGGAGTGAATGCTTTGAATACGGTACTTAAACACGTACATCCCAACGACGCTATATTCGACTCGCTCGTGGGACCATGTGAAGCCGTTTTTGATCTCCTTGTAAGATTTTCACATTTAAAAATGCCTTATGTATCCCTGATTGGAGCATGTTTGGACGTCTCTACGACATTAATACCTCATTTTACGAATAAAATCTTTGTCAGGTACATTTAAGCTATGTTTATTTATTAGTTAATCAAAAAACATGTATAATTGTATATGAATTATTCATTTTCAGATTGATGAACATTAAACTTCTTCCATATGTTGATAATGTTCACTTATCCGTGGATCAATATGTGAATGGCGAATCTCTTCAAACTTCCTTAATTGGCTACTATCTCGTTAATGTTGAACAGCCCAATGGAGACTATTATGTTTTTAATTCTTATTTAGATGTCATCATCGCATTTTATGATGTAAGTATTTATGCATAATATCATATATTAATTAAAATATTTTATATAATATAATAAATATCGTAATTGATTTTCAGTGTGATTATAACAATGAAATTGCACTCGGAATACTGTTACCAGCATTGCTTTTCATATTGAGAGAAATTTTCCCTCATATGTTTGGATGGTATTATAAATCATTGCAAGCGAAACACACTATACATTTTAAATGCATAAAATTCATTTTTAAAATCTTACAATTGTCGCCTGAGCAAATAACGTGTACAGTTGATCAGCTATTGAATAAAATATGTCTTCACAGCTTACTCAATTTTGAAAATGGCATGGCCTTATTGAAACTCGTGTCTTTAGGTAATATTAATTAATTATAAATGCTTATTGAATTATAAATATATTCTATAACAAATAATAAAAACCTAGGTGAGAAAAATATTCAATCTTTAATGGAAGAAGAAACGAATTGGGTTAACGGACCGGGAATCGAACAAATCAAAATGGTTCAAATGTCCATGTCCGCATTGATGCAAGTTTTACGCTTAAAACATTTAGTCAAGGATAAAACAACTCTCAGCCCTTTGGAGCACATGATATACACTCAACCTAAACAAAAAGACACATTGAAAATTGTACCGATAGTAACCGGATATATGAACCATGTCTTCAACAAACAACTTCCCAATACTGCATGCAGATTGCTAAGAAGATTTGCTCTGGTAAATTTTATCGCCCGTCTTCCGCTATTTAAAAATTGTATTCATAAATAAATCGAATCTCTTTTAATGCAGGAATCTCATGTCTCCCTTTTGGTGTGTTTGGACATGTCGCCTCATCAAATTCGGATAATGTTCTTGGAACGCCTTCGAGATGAAACAGAATCAATTGATTTAAAGACTGTCATATTAGAGTTTGTAGCGACGTGTGTTGAGAATCAACCCGGTCTTACCGAAGTGTTCTTTAAGGTCTCGCATCCACAGGACGAATCAAGAATGTTTACTAAGGAAAGCAATAATGAAACTACTGAAGGAATCCTGACGTACATGGCAGATTATTTATCAGCTGTAAAAAATGTAAGCATTTTTTAAATTACAGTTTTATTTAACAAATAAAACACATAAGGGACGTTTTCACAATTTTTTCCAAGCTCATGGAAGTGCTCTCATGCATCCTAGATGAGCATTCTTTATGAAATTTGGCAGACACATGTATAATAAACGTCTTCATCGTATAGACTATAATTGTCTAAAAATATTCAAAAGTGTTTATTTAATGAACAAAAAACTACAAAAAATGTTGGTTTTTGCTGCAAATCGCCTGTCCAGGACTTATCAACATTCTATATTTAATAATTAATTTCAATTTTATTTCAATATTACGTAGAATCAATCACTTTTAGGTCCAACAAAGTAGAAACGTCCCTTAAGAACAAAAACAGATTTAATACATTTTAATTAATAATTTATTGCAGAATATCAGCAGTCTCTACAGTCCACTGCTTGGCCGCATAATGAGTCTTTTTCATGCGCTTTGGAAAAATAATATGCAAATGCTAGTAAAAGATTTGAGGCAAAATCCAGATTTTTGGGAATACTTATGTAGCCCATTATTTCATAAAATATTACCGGACATCAAAGCATACTCGCAGATCTATAATATGATGGGTATCGAATTGTTTCTTTTTGAAGGAAAAATAGATAAAAGTCTGCAGAACGCGCTGGAAAAATTATTAGGTTGCAATGATATTCATCTAAAAAAATGGATGGATTTTATACTTTCGTTTAACGGAAAAGAAATGGGCAAAGAGTCAATCGACGAAACCCCCGGATGGCTGAGTCTACTTACTTCGTGGAAAGATTTTATCACGATTATCATCAAGCATCTTCCAACCGCAATACACGCCGAAAATAAATACACAATGGCATCTTTATGCTTAGATGCGCTCAATAAAGAACTTAATTCGATGAACGATAATAGGATTGTAATTATTCTTGCTGAATTATACGCCATTTATTTTACAAATTGGAAAGAAGACTGCTTCGATGACGGACAGAAATATATTCAACAAATAGCCACGTTACTCAATTGTACGGCTTCAAATTTCGATTGTTTGCATCACCGTGCAAAAAATGCAATCTTAGCAATTAGCACGCTGTCAATACATATTCTTGAAGACGACTTGATGAAAGATGAAAAGGGTTTATCCCAAAAAATAATTGAAGCCGTTTGTCATATCAATACCTTACAACTGAGTAAACTATATGAAAATCAAACAAAACCTATTGAAGATAAACCGAGTGCAGACGCCAAGGATGAAAATAAATGCAAAATAATTGATCACAAATCAAATTCTATAATGATGGGCTTGAAATTACTAGAACAAACGATTTACGTCTTTAAAAATGAATTTCATTGCTTTGAGCATTTATTTACATCAACGTATCTCATGAACAAACTTATTTATTGCACAACGGAAACAGTCCAAAAATATAACAAATTCAATCTAACGCTGACTGCTTTGAACTGCCTTACTGCATTCGCACGCAGTAGTATTTCACAACAATTATTGTACTACAATATTGGTCAAAATTTATGGCTTAAATTTCTGCCACCAAAAGAATTATTAGATATAACTTCAGAACAATTGCCAAATCATCATTGGAAAGTAAACGATTGGTGGCAAGTCTATAGACACGGTATTGAATTTGTTACTGCAGTATTAGAAAAACAAGGGAACTACTTCTCTTCGGATGCCATTATGTTTGTCGGTGTTCAAGAGGAATATTTAATTGAATCCGTATTACTAATCAAGCAGACATTAGACATGGAAGCTTTAAATTTAACCAACTCGATCCTGCATTTTATTTCGGAATTAATAAAATACGAAATGAAGTGGAAACGTGAACATGAACAATCACTGAAAAATCTAATGGTTGGTTTCCGAAGATAGCGATAAAAATTATATCTTATTTAAACACTTGCTAATATTTATTTATTTGCACTTTTATAGCAAAATATAAGTATATGCCTTCACTACTGCATTGCTTTGGTATTGAGACCGAGAGGTATACATTTATCAATAGAAAATCCATCGTTATTACAGACGACTGAAGAATCCGAAAATACTGGACCAACCCCTAAAGTAGCTGCAACCTTAAACAAGTAATATGCATCTATATATGTTAGATTAAATAAAAAGATAATGGATTTATCACTAACCTGATTGTATACCCATTTAACTATTATTAATTGACATTTAACATGACTCCGTAAATGCCGAATATTCTTTTCTGGAATCTAAAATTTAATTATAATTTCAGAATTCTTGAACTCATACATTTATCAGCAGTATGCTTGAAAGCATTCAGTCCTGATTTATTGAATTTACTGACAGACCCTAATTTTGAGACTTTATCGTGGCAACCATTAATGGAACTTCAATTTGGAGCCCCAAAGTTGACAGCAGATCTATATCCTCAATTGACATTTGGTGCAATTATGTCAGCTATTTGTATACTTACGCGTTCTTTGAACTTTGTAAGTAACAGAAACACAAAAGAATATTTAAATCAAAAGAAACAGTGCTCCCTCGATGTATATTTAATCAATGTATCCTTGTATATTTCAGAATTATCATCCAGAAGAAATACCATTGAACATAATAAAAAGACATGTAGGGAGAAAAACATTATTAAGGCGCAGAATATCAGGAAATGATGATGGTTTACGGCGCAGATCTTTTCGCAGCGACAGCGTAACCAGCATATCTTCTACAACTAGCACTACAATTAATCCTAATTGGCTAGCAGCACTAGATAAAAGACTTGTTTTACTTACTCTTGAAAACGTGCTAACATTACTCGCTTCCCAAGCATTATTGGCATTAAAAGATCCAAAAATATTGAACCGAGACAAACAAATTATAAGACGTGAACTCGGTGCAGAACTACCAGTTTTTCATGACTTTGTAAAAAAAAAGGTAATCGACTTATCACACGCCAAAAACCATTTAACGAGGAGGAAACTAGGCATTTTCCCACTCTTAATAAATGATGAAGAATCTAAAAATATTTCAAACGCAAATGTGACAATGGAAGCTGAATGTGAATCAGATGAAAATTTATACACCCCTCCTCCGCCTCCTCGGAAACGTATCAGCGATTCAATGAGAGTGTCAGTTGTGAGAAAATTACATTTAGACAAAACACGGACATCAATCGGCGATTCAAATACTAGCAAAGAAGCAGCATTGCAAGATCAGAGTCCGCCATCACCTAGCACGTCAAAAGGCGATTCGCTCTCCGACAGCAGCAAACCTTCTGGCAGTCGAACTACAAAACATGTAACGTGGGATGAAATTTCACTATCGCCCCCGGAAGAAATCAAGATGTTGGGACCGGAAGATACTGAATATTGTTTGCTCTCCGAAGTGCAAATGATCGAGGAAGACTATTTACATTTTCTATCTAATATATTTTTATTTATATGTCAGACGGATCATTAGTCATCTACTCATTATTTTAATTTAAAATTCAAATATTTGGAACATTGCATACTTTTAAATATATTTTTTACAAAAATATTAAGTTTTAATTTACCCTTCTGTCAATAAGACGGTCTGGCCAGACCATTTCGCTTTTGCAATGATTTTTTTAAATATTAGGTGGACCCATAAGTAATCAACTATTTCGAATTAAAACGAAAAAAAAATGTTACGATTTTATTTTAATTATTCAATTATATAATTTCCATTATTATTTACAACTCTTTGCTATCTTTCAGGCAAAGTTTCAATCTCTCTTTTATAAAGAGGCTGACTTTGACGAAAAATAGTTATTTAGGTGAATTACAACTTCATTTACATTTCAAAACATCTTATTTTCAATGGAGTGCCTAGAACTTTGAATAAATAATAATCAGACGGCTTAATATCTGGCGAATATGGCAGAGGAGGTGAGCAGTTCCCAATTGAGTTCCCTAATTTTTTCCTGGGTTAGTTTAGCTGGAAAATGATCTTGCCAGACTCTGATTTTTTTTTCATAGAATTTGTACGGAAAACCATGTTTTTATTTATGTTCTATAAGGAAATTTTTATCCTTTCACTCCATAAGATATTTTATCATGTTAATCTGTACTTTTATCTTTGTAGTAAGAAATCATTTCGCATCATATGTTTGGAAAAACCTATATTTAGTTTGATATTTTTCTTTTATCTGTACTGCAGAAAATGTTTTTACACTAAATGTCTGTAAAATCCAGATGGTGAGTCTGTGATTTAGGAAATGACATCTTTGTAAAGATATCCTGCATACTGGAAAAGAAGAAAAAGGCCAGAAAGTAGTCAACTTAGGTGAAAAAGTGTTACTGGAATTAACTGACAAGTACAAAGGAAATGGGAAGACGGTTATTATTGACAACTGTTCATAACTTTCGATAGCGTGTACAAACTACAGCAGGCAGGATTTGCTTTTGTTATGACTATCCACCGGAATAAAAAATATTTTCAGAACGTTGCCGTCCAATATATTAATCCGCGTTCGGATTTATAGACAATGTTGCAGCTGTTTCATACATTCCAAAAAATCAAAAGCTGTCATCCCATTGTCAACTGCCCATTATGATACCGAAGTTGTTGGAGAAGCCTAAAAGCCACAGGTAATGTTATTTTACAATAAGCACAAGGGAAACGTTGACATTATAGACCAGATGCTTGGGGAGTATATAATCAAACGGCAGATTCGTCAAAGAGGTTTTCAAGCTACTAGAGTAAGCAAGTGCTGGTAAGGTGAGAAGGTGGTATCTCTAGTTCCTTTTTTTAATTAAAAAATAACTTAAAAACAAAGTTAGTTCATACAAAGCTAGAGTTGCTGGTTTGTTGGCACACAGCTTGCTCTACTTGCTTGAAAACTGTTATTTTATACATCAAACATAAAAGATGGCAGCTTTTTTCTACAATATGCTGGATATTACAAAATATGAGGGTCCAGTCAGATCACTTTCATTGACGGTAGTTAATAGAAACATTCATTGACAGAAGGATTAAATCTAAACGAACTACCATCGTCGTAGGACTAATGAAATTAAAAATAAATTGTGTATGGATATTTATTTATGTACATGACAAATATTCTACAGTGTGTATAATTTAACCATTCATAATATTAATAACAATCTATAATGGTGAATTTTTAAAGTCTCTATTGCAATAGTCTGTAGGAGATGCTCTCTCGAGATCATCGTGATAATTGGCATCCCCAATGAACCGATTTGACCTAGACTTCAATAACTTCCATCCTCCTTTTTTAGTCCAATCCTGTGGGATTACAAATTGTTACTAAAATATTACTTCGGCAGATTGAATAAATTTAAAGCGCTTCATTTTCAATGCTGCTTTGAGCATATGAGAATTGAAACACATCATAAGAAACGATTATATTAAATATAATTTTTATCAAATACCACATGAATAAACTTTAAGTTTACGTGCGTAAAATAATTTTGAATATTATATTATTGTAAATATAACTTGAGATATCAGAATCAAAAATTGACATCAATATTGATTAAATAGTTCTAGAAAGATTACTTACATTTCCATGGTATTTAAAATAATAATATCCTGCATAAAGACCAATTACAGCCATGATTCCTTTGCCAGCAAATGTTCTAAGTAATGGTGCTGAATCCCCCTGCAAAAAGAGTATTTAGTTACTTTGCAATGAAATCAATTAATTGCCGATTATTTTTCTAAACTACCATCACAAAGTTTAGTCTATCAAAAAACAAAATGTTTATGCGTCCATATTATTTATCTCAACCCCATAATTTACATGATAAATTAACCTTTTAGCAAACATTTCGAATTGTTCAATTTTTAACGTGATTAAAGCCTCTTCAATTCGACGGTGGATGTTTAAAATTTACTGGAGTATATAAATCCAGATATCAAGCAGAAGAGTAAGTTTTAACTGCTGGTGTAAAAAAAATTAACTCTATCTTTAATCCGTTGAAAGCTGAGAGTTTTCTTATTATTTCACTATTCCTGTTCTTAATGGAAACATATGTTACTATGGGCCACTGACTGAATTGTTGTGAATAAAAAAATATCCATAAAATAAAATTAAAACGTACATAGCAAAAACATGAATTAAAAATGAACGCAATTTGAAATAAAACGAAACTAAAAGATTTACATTGCCGGACCAATACGATGTGGGTATCAATGTTAGGGTACGGACTTGTTTGAATATATGCAGCGTATTACATAAGAGCATAAGAATAACGAACCAGGGTTGGTTGTAGAGGGCCGAAGAGAGCATCGAGGGGCGCTCTGTAGAAGCGGCGGATGGGGTTTGTGCGCTCTCGCCAATATTGTTCTACATACATCGGCTCGCGCTTCGTCAAATGCTGATCGCGCAGCCACTGAGCTCGATATTGGCGCTCTTCCGGGGTCATGCCAAGGAGCCTCTCGCGCTCCGACACCAGTCGAGTGCCCAGCTGCATCGGCTTCACGCCGCCCGTATCGGACGACATCCCAGGCACGTGCTTACGCATCTTCGTTCGATATTTCGGAACTCAACTGACAGCCACTGATCATACACCTCTACCAACTTACAAACTTGCAAGTGTTGCCAACCTGCAAACTTACTATTTTATGCCGTTCGCTCATGAGACAATTATTATTTTTAAATACAAATATATGACCCAACTACATTTATATAATTAACTATACTTTAATTTTGATTTTATATTATTTGTTTTTTGACAAACTCATCTGAACAATTTAATTTTTAGAATTCGCTTAACCTTTGAATATAAAATATATTGACATTTTATATACGTTTTTTGTTCTAATTCCTTTTTATTTCGTTGTTATTAATGCACTATACATTTTAGAATATTAAAATTAGCTTACATTCGGACGGAAAGGTTGCATGCACTCAATTTGATCAGGTTGGTAATTCCTAGCTGTCATCGACTAGTTACCTAACGATGGCAGGGGTCTTAAAAAAGGTTAGGGTGTTGAAAATAAATAATAAACGTTAAAAAACAAGTAACTGAGTGTCTTTCTTCCGTTTCAGAGCACGGGCCTAACCGGCATGGCGGTGGCCCTGAATCCTCATCGCAGCTTAGGAGTCCTATACAACAAGATCCTCCGCACCTTGCAAAAAATGCCTGAAGAAGCTGCCTATAGGAAATATACAGAGCAGATCGTTCAAGAGAGAGCAGCTGTTCTCAATCAGGTTCGAACTTGATATACGTTTTCCTTTTATCACTTGTGTGTTGATTTATACAAATCCTGCAAATATTTTTATTTAAAACAATAAATTTGTTTTTTAGACGAGTAACGTCTTTGAAGTTGAAAAGAAAATTTCATGTGGTCAAATCGAAGAGCTGATCATTCAAGCAGAAAATGAACTCGTTCTGGCACGAAAAATGCTCTCGTGGAAAGCTTGGGAGCCTTTAGTCGCAAAGCCTCCCAAAGGTCAATGGGAATGGCCTCCTACCAGCTAGATCCAATTCTTTACACAATTGTTAAATATCATTTAAGTTATAAAATTTATTTAATTAGTTTTCTTGCTTAATAAATTCATTCAAAAATTAAATAGTTATTATTTGCATTGTTACTAAAACTCTTCTAATAAAATTCATAATTTTAATTATTTCATGATTATATAATAGTTTTCAAGTTTCCTAATAAACATTTTTAAATTTAGAAACATGATGTAAATATATCCATATTTTAACTTTTACTGATCCACTGTCTTACTCATTTAAGACGTTGATTTGGTTTCGATGGGTACACTGTTCCACTCATTTGGGCTATTGATTTTTCTGATGTTGTTCCAACAGTTTTAAGTATGAATTGATGTTATATTTAGTCATTAACCATTTAAATGCTATGCCAAATTTCGCAAATTCTGTTGACCAAAAATCAGTAGGGCTACATCATTACAATTATTTTTTACTAAAAAAATGATCAAGAAAATGTGAGACTTATCGCAAGTATAATTGGAGATGTTCACGAGAATCAAGTCACTGACAAGTCAAGTGTTAGGATTTTACCCGAGCAACAGCCCCTTTCTTTTATATCTCTAGCAGGTAGGCTAAACACCGTGAAGGATTGTAAATACCAACATTCCTTTCCAAATACTGTCCTAAACATGATACACAAAAAAAAACAACACGTAGCATGATATTGAACGTAGCATGACTTCCGAATTTCATTTAGAACGCTCACCCAGCGGACCATATCAAAGGTCGCTTATGCAAGTCTTGATAGAAAGTGTGGAGGATTTTGTAAAGCCTGAATTTTTCCTCAGAAGACAGTTAAAAACTACTCGAGAAGACCTTGTTAATTTTACTGGAAAGGGCTTTCTGGAGTATAAAATTTATTGTATCCGAAAATAAAAAGAAAATCGTTTAGATATTTTATTTTAGAAGCATGTATACAGTATCCAACAATAGTTTTAAACGGAAACGAGCATCAAATACTCATAAGGTAAATTATAATTGATTTTTAAGGGAACCAATTGAAAGTAATCGTTACGTCCGCAACTAATATTCATTATAATTTGGATCTATATAGACTTGAAAATACCATAAATTAACGTGTAAATATAACCCTAATAATTATTATTTCATTGTACTATTGTCTCTGCTACATTATTAATAGCCTCTAATTACACATAACTGAATAGTACAAAACGAAAGTGAAAAAAAGAAAGAAAAACAACTTAAAACATAAATTGCCTTTAAGTTAATTTATTTATGTATCAGAATGCTTTTATGTGCAAAAAGAAGTTTAATAAAAATCATCATTTAAAAATAAATATTCTTTTTGCAATTCAATATTGGTTTTACGCTCTCAATCCATTTCTGAAAATTAATATACCTGATTGATGATGATATTTCAGAAAAAATTAGCAAAACGATACACATCTCACTACTACATTTACGCTATTTTTTTATACAAATTGCCTAAACATCACTTGATTACTGTTAATTTTTCAATGAACTGTTACCTTTCTCGACGTAAGCTCAAGATATTGCATAACATTAGATATAAATTAACACTTAACTTTAAAAATGAAAAATAAATGTACTTTTTTCATACATGATTATTATTAAAACAAGATAGGTTTATCACTTTTTTAAATACAGAAGAAAAAAATATTCAACTATGGTATTAATACATTTTACATAAATTAATTCTTAGAAAAACCAAAAAAAAGAACTGTAGATCTGGAAACTTAACAATCCAAATACCTGTAATTTTAAAATACTTAAGTTCTCTAAAATATCTCTTTTTAACGCACAAACAGTCCATACATCAATTAAACATAAATAAACTATGTATTACGCACTAAGGTGAATCAAAATTTAATCAGTGTGAAACATAATTCTGATTGAATTTTAAAATATATCACAAATGAATGTTAACAATCAATTTTTCTTAGTTAATTTACGTGTTAATGTTTGTTCTTTGGCAGAACTCCTGGTAATAAATAATTAATTATCTGTCTAGAATATTTGTACAGACAATGTTCAACGCCCAAACGAGTAATGCGTAAGGATTAAGGCATGTTTTTGTTTGATCCAATCATTTAAAAATAAATGCTAACCGTATTTAGATTTGAGACACAAAACATAAATTAAATCAATATACAATGGAATTTTTTCAAGATACATAACAAAAACTCAACTTCACATATCTTTTTAATGTGAAATATTTACAAAGCTGCAACCATTAATCAAACACTTCATATATGTACACAGTGTGATTTAATTTTTTTAATAGCAGGTAAATAACACTACGATTAAGAAAAACATATAAAAGGGTCAAAATCAAATTTAGCTACACAAATTAGAAGAATCGAGAGATATGTATTTCTACATAACGATCCATACAGCTACTAAAACCTCGCATAAAAAATAATAATATTTACTGCATGTGATTTGAAACAATAGCAGACCATTCATTCAATTTTGAATATTTCCATAAGGAAGGAAACCACATTAGACAGTTTAAAAAATTGTTTTTTTTTAATTTTACAAATTATTAGTAAAACTATTCAAGAATATGTTTTGAAAGTTTCACAACAAAATTCCGTTTTGTTCCGATTTTATGAGCCCGTCGGTCCAGTTTATCGAAATTCGCGCCATTTAATACAAAGTAACCGTTCAATTGACCCTTGTTCACTTACTTGGCTCTATATCTTGGAAGAGAGGAAGAGGGAGATGCTGATAGACGTCCTCATTTGCAAATTCTTAGAATAGAGGTCAAAGAAGACTAAAAATCAGGGCGGAAAGGGAAAATTGACAGAGGCTTTGATGAAAAAGCTCAGTACATATTATGGCTTAGCCATTCGGAGAAATGTGAACAGCTTCAAAGACATGAAGAAGGCTACAACGGCAACTTTTCAACACATGATATCAACAGGCAACAATCCACAACACGACAACTGTCCAGAGGGAGATGACAGTTGGTGCAAGTAGCAGAAAGCTAAAGCTCTTGGAACGAAGCCTGAAGCGCACCCTTCTCCATTAAGCCTCGACCTTCAAAAAGCAATTCAACCGACGTATGAAGATTTATCGAAAGATGAATTGCTGAGGAGATGTTCAGGTGGTCACACACAAAATGTGAATGAAAGTTTTAATTTGATCGTTTGGCATTTTGCTCCAAAACATCTACATTCTGTATTTAATCGAGGTTGCGGCATTTTTAGCTGTTGAAATTCAGCACTTGTATTGCTGATGAACGAGTTGCAAATAGTCGTTGTCTCGCAGAACTTTAATTATGCACGGCAAATGGACGAGCAGCGCGTCAATCGACAGAATAGATGCAGCGCATTAAAGACCAAGGAAGCTCGGAAAGCTCCAAAAGAAGAGATGCAAGCTCAAAATTTTGCATATGAAAAAGACGAAGAGTTGCTATATGGTGCTGGAATAGCTGATTAACCGCTAGGTAGTTTATACTAATTATTACTGCCTTAAATTTCTCGTTTTCGGTAATTATTTTTTCAAACCACTTTTTTTCAACTTTGCCGCCCTCTAACTCGAAAAGTTATTAACCAATTGTTTTAAAAATGCATATAAAGATTTAATATTTAATTGCAATCAACGGTAACCAAATTGCGGGAAAATATTATTGTTTAAAATGTTTTTTATTGCAAGAAAAGTATAAAATATGGTTAAAAAATCGTATTATTTTTTTTAAACAAACTTGGTTTATATATTTAGAAATTACATTTTTAATCAAATGTTATATTGATTTCAATAAAAATTTGCGATTTGCACATTGCATCAAAGCAGTAAACTCTGATGGCGACCTTCAAGTTTCAACAAATTATAATTATTCCTTCCCTGTTAAAAAAATTACGAAAAACGCTAAAAAATCGGCCTAATGTAGTTTCCCCCCTTAACCGTTTGAGTGCTAAGCAATTTTTGTAAAATCCTATTGAAAAGTGCTATGCATATTTTGATTACTCTAAAGCAGTGGTTCTTAAACAGGAGTCCGCGGACCCCTGGGGGTCCGCGAACCCATTTCCGGGGGTCCGCGAAGATATAAATAAAACATTTATCTGTAGTTGAACAAGATATTTTCGTGAAACTATTTACAGAAAACATTATAAGAAGCTCTATTTTGGCCAGGAAATGTTTGTTTGTTTGAAAAATTAAGTCACAAGGGTTGGGATGAGGTTCACCAAAAAAAAAATGTTCAAAAGGGGGTCCGCGAGAAAAAGTTTGCTCAAGAGGGGGTCCGCGAAGGAAATTTTGCTCTAAGAGGGGGTCCGCGGACTACATAAGTTTAAGAAGCGCTGCTCTAAAGGAAAAAAAATATGGTGTCAAATAAAACGCATATATAGAAGAAATATGCATTATATGTATATAATGCATAAAATAGCATAAAAATGTACCGTTCTTATAAATTATGTGTGAGGTACCCCCGCAGAGCGCCAAAAACGTTCTGAAACTCGCGGCGATTTTGCGCTGCGTCGCACTTTTCGATACAAATCGTCGCAGCGCAAAATCGCTGTTTAGCACTCTAACGGTTAAGCAATTTCTCTATCACCAAATTTTTCAATGTAATAATTGAAACGCACATTTTAAACAACACTAACATTAAAACATTAATTTTCTATTATCACGGCTTTTAAATACGGATCAGGATACGTGCAGCAAACATATAATATACGTACAAATGTATAAAAATGTAAAACGTTAATACTTCAAGTATACATATATTTAATCAAAATGACTAAAGAAATAATAAATTATAACCTATTACCATGGAATTATCCAAATATAAATTATTTCTCGATGAAGCCCATTTAAGCAGCAAAACAAAGAGTCGGTGTTAATAAGAGGTGGAAGTACACCGTCCATATTATACTAAATATGTTTATAGTTTCTGTGCAGTACAACTAATATGAAAATATTGAAACAATCAAATGGATGCAACATTTTTAAACCAAATTCCTTTGATTTGTCATTTATATAATATAATGTATAAAAAATCAATAATCCATGAACGTTTAATATTTTAATAAAACTTTTCAACATAGCATTGATTTGAAAATCAACAAATCCCGCATCAAATTAACTATAGCGTACATTTTCAGTCTGAATAGCATAAGTCAGAAATATATATTTAATTTCCATCCACGATAGCAAAGCAAATTATAGTTCCGAATCCGAAATGTAAATTTATAGGGGATCGATAACGTTATTTAAGTAAATATTTGTCGAAATTATGTTACGCTTAATCCGTATAATATTCTTATAAATAAGGTTTAAAGCAGACATGTCTAAAAATATATTTGTATAAAAGTTGCCAGGTAAGGGTATAACCATTCAAAAACGGTATGTCAAAAGATCCATCACGAAATGGAGAGTCAATAATGATTTTTAAAAAATCAACAAAATTTAAGAATGTGCAGTAAGTACTCGCAGCACTTTAGAGTGATAATTTAAATTACATCGAAGAGATATGTGCCATTTATTTCTTCTTATTCACAATAATGTTATCAAAATTGTAAAGGTGTATTTTGTCAGAATAAGCATTTCCTACCCCTTATGCCACATTTATTAATTCCTACAACATTTAATTCATGAATGCAATTATTTTGCACACGTTTAGAATCTTAATTACTATCAAATACATTTAATTTATGAACAAACTCAAAGCAACAATGAAAACAATAGTATAATATAACAAGCTATCGAGTAATTTTACTATTATTTTAAAATATCAAAACAATTCTCAAGACGAACAAAATTTACTGAAGTAAATTCATAACAAATTCCTAACCAACATCAACATTTCATTGCATAATAGCTTGAGTTTATCCTTAAATTAGGGTTAATAGTATATTGTAAACAGTGTAATATTACATTCAAATATACAGTGCAGTTAATACAGTCAAAGCTGCATTAACCATATTTTTTACAATTATGCATGGTTTTATCTATACTTGAATTTTTGATTAACACATTTCATGCCATGTCAGTCATCGGCACTAATATTGACATGTGCGTCACCGATAGCCGACATAAGCTCGTCTGCTTTTTTTATAGTGCAATGGAACTTGTTACTCATATTAGCATAACATTGGCACAGTTGGTAGGATATATACATCTATTTTCATTAAAAACACTTGAACATAGTACGTCACTACTATTTCATATCATCTTCGTATCTTACATGTGAAGAATAACATGCTGAATTAATTAATTCAGAAGAAGACGATTAGCTATTACTACATGTTCAAAGAAGGACTTGGTAGAGAGTTTCATAAAATAATTAATTGAAGAACAAGCTATGCTTAATTTACTTGTAATGTTAGTATTTGTTGGGAATTTCAGTCAAATAGAAGAATTAGTAGCAGATATGGGTTTATTTTCAGGTATTGGATACTCAAATGATAAAGATACTATGTTCAAATGTTTTCAATGAAAATGGTTAGATATGTCTTACTGTTCTTATGGTTAGATATATCTTAGTTCTTGAAATGGGAAGGACGCCCTCTACCCAAGAGGTTATATGGGGTCATGCTGTCAATATGGCAGAGCGAGGTCATGCCCCCTAAGTGGAGGGCTGCCTGTAATATTTTCCATCCATAAGAAGGGGAATAGGCTTCTGTACTCCAACTACAAGAGCATACCCCCTCTGAATATTGGATATAAATTATTTGCAAGAGCTTCAATTGGACGGCTGTCTTCCATTGTGGAGGAACTTCTCAGGGAGTACCAATGCGGTTTCTGACCAGGCAAGTCCACTGTGAACCAATTATTTAATGTGAGAATATTTTTGCAAAAAATGTGGGAATATGGTGCTATGACAGGAGTCAGACAAGGGGGTACCGTCTCCCCACTACTTTTTAATATTGCGTTGGAGACAAATATAAGGGAGGCTGGCAGATCGGGACATGCAAATCCATGGAAGGATAATGCAATGCATTTGGCCTTTGCTGACGACATCGATGTCGTGACTAAATCAAGATCAGAGGCTTTGGTGGCACTTACGTCTATCGACGGAGCTGCTGCTAATTTCGGCATGAAAATTAACTGTAATAAAACGAAATATATGATGGTATCGAGGGTGAATGCTGGGGGTTACACCTCCGTAAAAATTAACAGTGAAAATATTGAAAATGTCCAAGAGTTCAAATACCTTGGATCAATCCTCACGGAGAAGAATTCAATGAAAAACGAAATAGCCTCCAGGATTCAACACAGTAATCAGTGCTATCATGGCCTGTCGGAAGACCTCGGCTACACTGGACTGATCAGGTCTGAAATTGGAGCGAAGAGGCCCAGGACAGACGAATATGGCAGCAACCATTGTTGGTGGCCGGGGCTCTCTTATAGGGCTGAGGGTGGGCTTGGGTGGCTCCCCAAAGTAAAGTAATATCTTACTGACTGTGCTCATATAACGTAATATAACGAAAGAGCATTTAATAAGTATATGTCGACGAAGGATAATCGTATTATGAATACACTTATAAAACGCACTTCCATTACATGTGACATACATGAAACGGATTAAAACAAAATTAAAGTATTTTTATCACTTTTGGCAAAAATTATGAAAGCTTCACTGAATTAAGATTACTAGATATATTCCACAACCTGCTGTGGCATTTTAAAACTTAAATATTGTAATAAAATATTGAAATTTTTTAACGAATATAAAATTTGTACTTTATCCATTAGCATATTTATGCACACCAGTATAAACTTTAGAGATTATAGTGCTCTAAAAAAATCTTATTTAACACTATACCATATTCCGATTCTTTCGTAATAATTACACCGGTGTGCATTTGGTGCAAAATGGATTAACTATGATGGATGTTACATAAGATGGGAAAAAACTATCTGCTAATAAATACAAAAAACAAGTTTCCATTTATACAAAATGAATTATTATATAAAAATAGGAGAACCTAAAGACTATCTATAAAAATAATAAGCATTTCTACAATAGGTAAAAATTTGAACAATAATAATAAACAGAAAAAATCTAAATTGTATCTCTATTATTACTATTGTTTTTGAATACAAATACCTTATCCATTAGAAATATTCATATGTGGTTTTTATCATAAACACTTATTGGCATATTCCATGAAATACCAACTTAAGAGTTCATAATGGAATTTTGATAAAAACAACTTATGGTATGATAACTTTCAATAATATAAATTAACTTAATTAGGAATATAAAAACGTAAAGAATAATGTCCGTTGTGATAAATACAGTCACAAAACCTTATTAACATACAAGCAGAAGCGGCTAAAGGACCATATAAACTTAAATTGTCTTTTATCTAGTTTACTTTCTAAGTCTCTAATATTCAATAAACATGAAATATTATACCTTTAAAAAAAAGAACAATAAACCATATTAATTATTATTAATATATTAATTTTTGTATGTGCCTATACCCGAATCTGTTTATATGTGCACAAAAAGTCCTCAACTCATAAAAGAACCTAAGGTTTGAAATTTTCCATTTAAGTTTGAAACTTTTCGACTTATTCAAGGAAAATGCTTATCGAGGTTATATAGTATCTTAATATTAATTTGATTTACACGTTAAAACTTCAGAAAACTGATTCTTTGCAAGTTAAGGACCCTGTAAACATCGAATTACCCATAATATATAGAGGAAAAATAATAATGTCATTTTCGTAAAAGAAAATATTCATTTTAAAGACGATAAAAGAAATATTAAAAATAGGAAATAATCTATACAAGAAAAATTTGGCAACTGTTGACTTAATACTCTGCGGGTTGGTCACCTAAAGTATTCTTATATGTCGAAATAGCATATTTTGATTGAAAATCAGACTCAATTAAAATGCGAGGTAGATGCCTTATGTGGACGTGACGCCTTTCCTAGCCACCAGGAGGTTCAACACTGGATGTTTTTTTATGTAGCTGACGGCCTTTTTATGAGTGACCATAGTGAAATCGTACCCGTTGCATTGGAGAATTTTATCGTGCATTCTCAAACCGGACTTTGCGGCGGGACTCCCATCGTGAACCTCGGTAACATAAATGCCCTGAAAAATGAAGAAGAAAAAAAATCAAAACTAACATAGAAATTATGATCTTGAAATGTTTACGTGCAAAATCTCCTATGCTTTAATTTGTGTGCTAATCTCGTGTACATTTGCCAGAAATGACATTAACAATAATTTATATAAAAACAAAACAATTATTTAAATTAAAGCTATAATTACATCAAAAATTATATATATATAGTCATAGGAAATACAAGAATATCTAAGCAAAAATCTGTCCTTTGGAGTAAATTTAGTCAATATTATGGTGTTACTGATTTTGGCTCATGTATTTCTTTACAATATTACATAGCATGGTATTCACTAAAACAATTCAAACACATTTGAGGTGATTTTACGAAACTAGGATATGTTGAAGTCTATTTTACTTTTTTTCTCGCTTCCTGGCTATCATTTTCCAAGTACAACCATTCTCTATCTAAAAGTTCCCAGAATTTTCTGATATAATTTTATTTATTTGTTACATTTTGATACACAACATGAGAATTTACTATGGTCGTATCTGTTGAGGGACATTTAGTTCTTATGGCGTTAGACCGAGTACGCTGCCTTGAGGGACGCCGGATTTTATATCATGGAGTGTGGTGGCTTCATCTTCATATTTGACGTAGGATGCTCTGTTAGTTAGGTATGATTTGAGTATGAAGAAGTAATTTGTGGGCAGTGGTTTTCCAATTTTATATAGCAAGCCCGGATGCCACACTTTGTCAAAAGCCTGAGTTACATCCGGGAATGCTACCGAGAAATATTTTCTGTCTTCCAGATCCTTTTGAATTCTATTAAAGATCCTGTGTATTTGTTCTACAGTTGCATGTTGTTGACGAAATCCAAATTGGTGATCGGGTATTAGATCGTTTTTCTCAATTATTGGCTTAAGTCTCTTCAGTAGTAGTTTTTCAAAAAGTTTGGAAATTATTGGAAGTAAGCTGATGGGTCTGTATGATTTGACGTCTTGTATATCCTTGCCAGGGTTTGGGGAATTAGAATAATCTTAGCCACTTTCCATTGCGATGGGAAATAGCCCATTTTTAATACCGCATTGAATGTTTGTACCAAGAACTTAAAGCCTTTAGTAGGGAGTTCCTTTACCATTCTTCCCGTAATGAGATCGCAATCAGACGATTTTTTTATGTCGACCTTTGCTATGACTGATCTGAATTCTCACCTTGTGAATTTTTTAATGCAAATAGTTAATTTTTTTTATATTTGGTGGCTGGTGAATCTCATCTTTGCTTTCTGAAGTATTCATGTTTTTGTGTGGAGTGAATACTTCTGTCAAGTGACTAGCGAATATTTCTGTTTTTTCTTTGTCTTAGACTTCCAACCGAAGTGGCACTAGACCCGTCAGAAGACCTTGGCTACACTGAGCTAACCAAGTAGAAAAAGGCGCTGCACGTCTGGACCTGGGCAATTGGAGGGAGGAGGCCCAGAACTTTCATAGGGCTATATGCACCACCACAAGAAAGAATCCTATTAGAAACCCACTTCTCTCGGTAGATGTAAATTATTGTTTGGTGGTGAAATTGTTTCACTAGATATTGTCCGATAAACCACCAGCATTGGTCAATTCATACTCTTTAACGTCTACAGCCAATTCTTCCAACATCTCTTCCAAGGTTTTTTCTTGCATATGCATCCCTGTTAATCGAGCTTGAAATTGATGAAATTTTAATGCCCTCATAATCTGCATTTCTTTCCTTGTCTGTTCACATGATCCTTTTTTTATACTGTGATTGCCATCTAGCTTATCTTCCTTTTGTTTTTCTTAACATGGAGTCCATATTTATCTCATAGGTTACAGTATCATATCGCTTATTATTCTTCACTCAGATCAGACAGATATGGATCGGATAAATTCCGACCGACATGTTAATGGTGAGCATGCAAATTATTTAAAATGTTCCAATTTTTTTTTATTAGTATTCTATGATTCATTGACATTACGTTTGGCCTGCACTCTTATCATTTGTGTAAATAACGTAATATCGGTATCTAAGAATTATTTGATAAACATACACTATTCTTCAACCGTAACTGAAACTATACATAATTTCATTAAATACATTAACTGATTCTTAATATAAATGCATATTTTTACATCAAAAAATAAAGTAATAGTTTATTCTTTAATATGTCGACAATTAATTATTTTGTATGAGATAGTAGACAATAAAAATTATTGATTACAAATAAACATATTTAGCGATTGTAATGTGAATTTAGAAAATTCTGATTGTGAAAATGGCTTAATACAGATTGCTATAAACAGGAAAGGACCTTTTATAATAAATCTATAATTCATTGCTCAAAATTGAATATGCTTGAAATATCCAAAGATGTTATTAAAATAAATATTGTATTGTCCTTTACCATGATCTTTTCATAACATTTAAATTTAGTTTTTCAGGGAAATCAAGAAAAGACAACTTATCAATGATAATAGAAAAAAATACTAAGTACTTCCGTTACTAGTCCAGTAAATGAGAAACTATTATGCTTACGAAAGATAGAATTATTGAACAATTAAAACACAATCTAAACTTTTATATTAAATCTTCTATATATACAGAATAAAGCGCACCACAGAGAAACATATAATACCGCTAATTTTTATTGTATACAACCGTTTACAATTGTAATTGTCCAGAATTGAAAATTAACACTTTAAAAAAAAATCTCACATTATCTGTATATCCCTGAGGGCTCTTTCTGAAATCTTGATCGATTCCACCGCCTATTTTGAAGCCGCATTTCATAACTTCTCGTCCTTCGGCGTCCATGCCTGTTTCTTTATGTAACGTTATAGGGATCTAAAAAGAAAAAACATTTCAATGCAACGATTCTGCAATCAATAAGCTTAACTCATCGATTGAAAAACAATAATACTAATATAAATCATTTATATCATATTTGTATGGTTATGTGGCTTTAGGCGTTAAAATCTATTAATCAAAAGTAACTATGAATTATAAATGTTTTAATTGCAAAACAATCATTAAGAATATAATTGGAATCAATTATTATACAAGAAAAACGTACTCCAAATTGGAATAACGTTATTTCACTTTAAATGTTGTTAAGGCAATTTGTAATCTTGAAATGCCAATTTTCCCATTCACAATAGTATGAATCATCGAAATGTTTACAAATTGAATGAAGAGCATGAATAAAAATGTAATTGGATCGTTGTAGGAAATTCCCCTGGATTGTGGGTCATCAAGAGAAGGAAAGCCGAGCTACCTCTCGAAGGCCAATAGGCGATACGCTACAAAAGGGGAACTTACGCTCAGGCACTCCATCGCCGTGCCGGCCTGGTGCTGAAAGGCCATTTTCGCCATGATTGCGGTTTTAAGCAGCGTCAGCCGCCGACTACGAGAACAGAGTTTGACACTTGAGTTGCCTCAACCGCACCGCTCCCTTCTAGCCGCTCTTGGCCCGCCGCGCAGATGCGATTCGCGAACGTCACTCGGAGCGTTCGCGAACACCACAAACGACACCTCGATGCGTCAAACTTTTGTTTTTTAACCAAACATATTCGAATCCATCTTTACTATGGCATTTTCAGAATCACTTTTCAAATTTATTCATTTATTAGAACTTTTTTCAGTTCAATTTAATTTTATAAATGCATGTTTTTTTAATAAAGCTTGAAAAAAATCCATTAATGTTCCATAATAAATAGATCATATTTCGAGAGTATATTTAAAATTTGATAAAATATTATGTTTAATTTGATGCTTATTTTTTGTGTAATCATATCGCGCTTTTTAATAAAAGTGAATTGAATGAAATTTAATATATATATTCGTGTTTATAAAACTATACTAAGGTATACAATGTTAAAAGATCTGTTTTTGTTTCTAATTTTTGGTTTTAAAGCATTTGTTAATATATATATATATTAGTTGTGATTTTATGTATTTTTCAACCTATATTATTCGAATTAAAATTGAATTGGATATGCATTGTTTTTTTTAAAGAATTGCAAATGAATTAATTACCGTCAAAATTTAGTGCTCAGTTAGAGGAACATTTTTAGAAGAGATAAAATATATGATACGTTAAAAATTATCAATGTTGTTTTTTTATATTGGAAAGGGGTCGTTTTTATGAGGCGACAACGGTGTTAGCACTGTTTCAATTCCGAGAAAAATTTCCGTCGGTTCGGAAAAATCGATGATAAGGAGTTGCAGAGTGCGCGTTCGTTCACATCCCAGTACGCTGCGCGTGCCGTACCGTCGGTGGCGTATCGTCGGTGTCGCTACCAGTGCCGTGCCGTCAGTGCGTCAGTGCGTCAAGGCGTCAAGGCGTCAGTGCGTCAGTACCGTGCCGTCTGTACCATCTGTGCCGTGCTCGCGTAACGTTGACGGGTGTGATGGTTCAGTCGACGAGCTTCAGCGCCCGACAGGCTCCTCACCATCTTGGTCAGTATCTCACCCCTACCCTCTGAGTCTGAACGTTCCTCCCACTTTTACACCCATATTCTACCGAATTCTTCATCATTGATCGCCATTCTTCCCCTCAGTTTTAATAAATCTACACATTTGCGAAATAATTCGCGAACGTCTCCATCTCTAACTATTCTGTCGATGTGCGGATCCATTTCATTGTTTCGTGTCTCTGCCAAATTTAAATTTTTCAATTTTTAAAATGTCCAACCAGACAGCGAATCAATATACGAAGTTTCTGATTCGAATTGCACTCCTGTTTTCCACAAGTCACTGCATAGTGAAAATGTCAAAGATGAAAAGCTTACCCTTCAAATTGATTAAAACATACAAACGAAGTACTGCACACTGTTCCTGTTACTCCCAATCCTGCTACACAAAATTATCTGAAAATTTTCCACTCTGTATAATATTTTCACTATTATTAACATAAAAATGTACATACGGTATTACTCGCTTGAATTTCAATTTGCATCAATGTGTCATTCATTTTTCGCTCGTTCATACTTCGGTTCTGCATTGCAAAAATAGTCGTAGTATTGCTTGCTTGACCTGTCTACGTTTATTACCTAAAGTCTGTCAATAACTATCAGATAATCCATTTCAGGCGCGCCTCACTGCTAATCGTAATCGTCGTCGTTTTCTTCTAACATCGATTGTGAAGAGAAAATACCTTTTCAATGATTTTGAATGGAAACAGCTTTTAAGGCGTCATTTTCTTGAGACATGGCACTCCAATTCCTGCAGCTCTTCATTGATGAAGGATTCACTGCGCGATTTAAGCAAAATTTTTTAACATTTAACATGTGGCCCAAATGAATACAGCCGCACGATTATTGAAATACGGATGCAGAAAGAGTTACCGATTTGGCTGCCAATGTAAGTAATCAGATCAAAGCAAAGCAATCAGGGCATAGTTCAATTAGCCGTGTTTCTTGATGGTTTCGACGCAGATTTAGGACAGCATACATTTGATTGGACTCGAACTCGAGGACCCGGAACTCAAGACTTTTATTTTCTCTTCATTTATATACAGATTTTTTTAAAGTAAATATTTATATGTGTTACATATGTATGCATGTTTAAGTTAAAAGAACCATCTTGTTCTATCTTTCTGAATTATCATTTTCAGAGTCACTTTCTTCGGTGTTTTGTTCATCTTCATCGGAATAATCTAAATCTTCTGTTTCTGCTTGATAATTTTTCTGGTGCAATGTTTCAATTACAGCTATATGTATAGCATGATTTATGCAAACGTTCATTGACGACGGGACTTTCACGCCCAAACTTTTTCATCACACTAGCACCATTAGTCGTTTCTACGATATCTGAAAGCGTTTTCCTCTTCACAAAATTTATTATTGGTTGTTGGAATATTTTAGTTATTTTCACACTGTTTGAACATTCCACATTGGTGATGTCTTCTTCGGTGTTTTTATTCAAAAAAATCCGATGTACCCTTTCAAGATGTCTCGCTAATCCAGTTGTATTTGACCCTTTGCATGTTTTGATTTGTTTGGGACAGTGGGTGCATTGGTGCGATTGACTTCTTTTCATTATGGACTACTATAATCTTTGAAAAATTTACTGGAAATTTTTATATTAAAATCCATTAGCCACCCGTCAGAGAACAGACACAAGAACAGCACGAACTAGCTTAAAGTTAGGAGAAAAACTGATATTGTATTTACAAAACATTGATCTTTCATTTACTCCTTCTGAATTCCATCGGTCCCAGCTGTTGCCTATTGCCTAGAAACACTCGGAGCAAGCATCCGTTTCATTGTTCTTAGAATTCTTTTGATGGAATTCTAGAATCTCATACAATACCAGTTGGGCGCAGACGTATTGCATTTTTTTAATGCCTTATACCCTATTATACCTGCATTCATTCAATACAAATCGGACATTTCGAGGGTTTCTGGGACATAAAAATGTGTTTTCATAATTAAAATATATAATGTATTAGACACATTTTAAATCACAAAGTCTCAGATATAGCAAAAATGCCCAAAAGTCCCGGGACATCTCGACACAGAATCCCTACTACAAACAAAAAAATAAGACGAAATTTATGACAGTTCAAAATGTGTTGTCATATATCAAAAAAAGGTATGAATTGCATAAGATTTCGAAGCGTATATCATCGACGATTCTCCGCTCCCTTAAATCAGTAAGAATGTGAATATTTCGGTCCGTCTTACTATACCAAGACCCGTTGGTTAACCTGCTCCAAGATTCTTAAACAATCGTGGGGTTTGAATGAAGAAATATGTCAGTCTTTAATAATTAAAAATCTAAACACAAGCTCGTTTTCTGACCCAACATCTTTCACGGTTGATATAACAAAACATTTACACTATTTAAATTTAAAAATGCTAAATGACTCGCATCAAAATGGCCGTATGGTCCAACTCAGCCCTACTAGAACATAGAACTATGATCAATGCATTTATAAAGAAGTTGGTATTTTGAGATTGTCGCGTACAAGAGGAGGACTTAAAAATATTTCTACTTTTGTAAGAATTTTCCATTGCTGCTGACGTCAATTGGAAAGGTGTTTTAAATGTAAAAAATCAATACTTGAAGGTATTGATACTAAAATTGAATCACTATAACCCTGAAAATGAGGATCCTTGTAAAGGAAATCTTTGAAGGGTGTTATTTCATGAACTCTCACGAGTAGAGAAAAAGAACAATCAATAGAATTTTCTTCGGATGCCACTCTGATAACCAGGATTGTATTTGTTAGTTATGGTTTCGTCCGTCTCTCACAATATAAGGTTGAAAAAATACATGTAATGTACAATATTACATTTTATTTCAGTATTAGTGATCTGCAATTTTTTTTCCTCTATTTGACCGGTCCGCAGATGTAAAAAGTTGGGAAACACTGATCTATATCATCACTTTTATATTGAGCATCATTTTCATAATTGAAATGATTGTCAATAACTTCTCGGAACGACTTTTTCCAAATATTCTTTATACACGACTGGCTTTCATAATATTAAATTGTTTCCATCGGTTCCCATATGCCATCTTATGTTTAATTTCTGTTGATTTTACATAAACGCAACAAAGCAATAAAAAAGATCATAGTATAACAAATCCAGTCGACCACAACACTCGCGCAATAGATGATAAATTGTGCTTTGAAAATATATACCATCATAGATCAAAGCGGCAGATAGTCATCGGCACAAATAGCTTGCGAACATCTATTTAAACATCGTAAGTATGGAATATGAAGATTCGCACGAAATCTTAAACATTATTAAAAGAGATAAGAATTTCTCAAGTCAACATCGATGGCCTTGATTGACACTGAAAAGAGAACCGACTCAAATTTTTCTTGTATTTTTTGTGGATCTTGCATATTGATATATAGACAACTTTTCAAGAAAATATCTCTTTCACGAATTAAATTATCAGTGTATTGCAATTCTACTGTGTAAAATGCAGATAATGTGGTGATTTTACAGAATGGAGTGCAGTAATAATATTTGTACAGAAAGAAAATTTTGCATTTTTGTTGTTAAAATCGTATTTATATGCGAATTGTTCATATAGAGATGAGTCACATCTCGACGATATTGCTACATCTCATCATTTGTAGGATACAGTGCTGTCTCCCTAATGTTATTGCTTGAATTTTTTGTGTAAAATTAATTCAACGCATGACCATGCCATAAAGTCATATATACGTTCCTAGGTAGATCTATATTTAGAGCAGTGATGGTGAACCTATGACACATGTATCAGAGCTGACACGCTAAGACATTTCGGTGATACGCATTGTTCTTTAAAATTAAATGGTTTCCAAATCAATGATTTGCAGACAATATCTGGGATTAAATTTTTGCCGACTTGAAATTTGAGAATTTAGAAGGAAATTGTTTGAGAGAGTGCCATCACAAGCAGTACAAGACCTTCCCAGGATCATGCGATGAAAGACATGGGATAATTAGTATTTTAGATTATGTTTCAAATAATTCATAATTTTATATTGGATTTCGTTTCTACATACAGCGTGTTCCAAGAACTGAGTATGTTCCTTATACTACGTGATTAATACATGATTGATTTAGACTGAAGGTGCAAATTCGTTCTAGATGCGTGACCTTTTATGTAATTGTATAACGACCTTTGCTGATATCATGAACTCCTAATGCACCAACTAAATATTAACATCGAATTGGATTGAACGGGAAGATGTATTTATACCTTGAAATTATAAATTTTCAAATTTATATCATCTGGATGACCTTTTACACTATTGAATAACAGATCGTTTATTTGCAATCTGGTTCGTAAACAAAAGAGAATGAAAATATCTATATATTATTTTCATAGGTCAAGAGATGAATAGACACAATTTATTTAAGATGACTGTTTAAACGTTTTATTGAAAAGCATCTTTTCGTCTTCCAAGAACATTGGCAACCAGAAATCTCATCTTAATTTTGTTAACTGTTATCCGGAACAAGAGTTGAGTACTTTGACCTCTTTATCCGTCAAAAGCAAGCACATTGGCGTTGGAATTTTCAGTATCTTTCTGTATGTCCACATTATAAACACCTGAAGCATTTTGCACATGGTGTCTGTGACAGTCCATAATTCCAAACCGAAGTATGAAAACAAGAACACATTTTACAACAGTGTAATTTAAAAAAACTTGTTTAAAGAATGAAGAATAGAATTAATATGTAAATAATAATGAAATTATTATAAATAAGGATACCCTTTTAATATTAAAATCATATATATACAGGATACATTAATTTTCTGTAATCTTTTACCAACAAAAACGATTGTCATCAATTTATTATATTCCTCCATTAAGGCAACACCATGCTCAGCCATATCATTCAATACCCGCATAGAATGGATACTTTTATTTGCAGCCTTAAAATTAGAGTCATCTTCCCAAGGACAACATCTTTATTTAAAAAATGTGATGAATACTCAGTATCTGGAAAAATTTGCTTGTCACAAAGTCTTCTGTGCTTTTTTCAGTGATATGCTCGACATCAATGCTTTTTCTTTTTGGGCAATCCTCTACATCTTCGATTCTTAGTGCATCTACCATATTTTTCTTATCTTAAACTGAAAGTTCGTCCTCAAAAAATGCAAATGACATCAACTCTTCCGACAAGTACCATAAATGGTCCAGTATTTTTTTCATGGCGACTTTGGTCTTCGTTTGGTTTATACTTTCAAAAAATGCAAGGTCTTTTAATTATTGTAAGTCATTTCTCTGAGCTGAATATCCAACGGGGACTTGAAACCAGTATTTTATATATATTGTGACTGTGGTAACATATATCCTTCACTATTTTCTCTTCCTTTTTCGTCAGTTAATCTGATGTTTAAATAGGAAAATCTTCAAGTAATATATAGCTTTTGCCATCCATTTAGCACGGTGAAGACCAGCAGGCCTCTTAAATGAAACTCTTTTCAGAAATTCCTCCCAAGTAATTGATGGAAAGATTCAGCAGCTTTTTATAGTCGAGGTTGATATACTTGAAGTTGTTTTTGAGCAAAATAAATCCTGTCTGCAGCAACATTTTCTATAAATTTTGAGGATGTGGTATCATAAATTAATGTTTTAAAATCACTTTGACACAAGAGTTCTTCTGATCAGTAACTTTTTACTTCACTTTTGGTGGCGCTTATAGTCCTATCAGAAGGCCCCGGCCACCGACAACGCTTGTCGCCACATTTGTCTGTCCTGGGCCTCCTCCCTCCAATTTTCCAGACCTAGATGAGTGGCATCTTTTTTCAATTGTTCAGTCCATCATAGGTAGCAGCAGCTCCGTCGATAGACGTAAGCGCCGCCAAAGCTTCCGACCACGATTTCGCCATAACGTCGATGGCGTCCACAAAGACAAAATACATTATATCTTCAGTCCATGAATGTGTGTGTCCTAATCTGCCAGCCTCCCTCATAATTGCTTCCAATTCAATATTAAAGAGAATCGGGGAGAGGGTGTCCCCCTGCCTAACTTCCATCGTCACCTCGAAAGGTTCCGATAGGGCGCCATTGAAACGTACAACACTGACCAATCCGGTCATGCACATCCTCGACAGTCTCACCAGTTTATCCGGGATTCCTATCTTTAACATGGTCCTCTAAATTTTTTCCCGATTGATGCTGTCATATGCCTTGCAAAAGTCTAAAAATATGTGCTGGAGATCGATCAATAAGACTACTATATTTTTATAGAATTCAACCAGAAAGCGTTAGATATATTGAAATGTTCACATCGTATACTTATAATAATAATGATAACAGAAATGCTTTTATTTTCCTGAATTTAAAAACCTTTTTGCAATCCTTTATTTTATGCAGTTCTGATTTTGAGTCTAAAATTTTGTTGCATTTAATTAACCGTTATAATCCATTATTGTTTTAATAAATATCCATATAAAAAATACTTGATGATATGGAAGAAAACCTACTTACTGTTCCAGAGGTTTGGAAAAATTTAATATCCTGGATTGTATGAAAATAATCACAATAGCATCCCGTGAAATTAAGAAAATCGCCTTAAATACATGTCGCAAATGAAGTTGAGATTCTCGGATATCATTAATGCCGCCCGTTCGTTCTGTGCGCTGATTCGATAAGTTGCGTCGACTAAAATTTCAGATTTTATGAGATGGCCTGCAGGTAAAAATTACAGCATGATTCTGTAATTTTATTTTCATTTTTTCATTGAAATGCACATTTCAATGTATAATTATTAATATTTTGTGTTTACATTTTTTATTAATAACTTTATAGGGGAGGTATAGCCTCTTTTTGTAAATTTGCTGAAATTATGCAATTAAAAATTAAACACTAAATATTACTTATTCGCTTTTATGTGTCCCTATCCATAACTGAAATATAAAAAATAAAAAAATATTAATAAAGTTATGAGATAACTTATTCTGGGAAGCGGCAAATATTGACCTGCTTTCTTAGATAATAAAGAATCAACATAATTCAAGCACTTATCGCAATCCTTTATATTTCTTTTTCTATATTTACACAATAGGTTAAAGTACTTATATTTCATACATTAACATTTAATAATCAATTAATTCAACGTGCGTGTGAAAATAATGCCTCCAAGGTTGTCTAAGTTTATCATATAAATATAACAAAGAAAGTCATTAGACCTCATTTACTCATATCAAGCATAAACACATTTCATCACAATCTAGAGTCATTTTTGTTGATATCATATTCTGTATGATCTCAGAACCGAAGTATAATGTTAATCTTATTAAATGAAATCTATTTCAGTCAATTGAATAATTAAACATGGAACGTACCGATGAAACCGCTACACCGCCATTACTAACTGAACCAGGAAGATCATCTCCGCCTCCATCATGTTCTATTTGCCTTGGACAATTCCGAAATACATCGTACACAGAAAATTGCCTTCATCAATTTTGTTTCGACTGCCTGTTAACGTGGAGCAAAGTAAGATATTTAAACTAGATGCTGTTGTTTAATCTCTCGTCTGAATTTGTTTTCTGAGTAATGTGAATATACAATTTTATAAATGATTTTAGATAAAAGCTGAATGTCCACTCTGCAAACAACCATTCAAAAGTATTATACATAATGTCCGCTCAAATGATTTATACGATAAATATGAGGTTCAATCGAATGCAGTACCTGATCCTCTCGGAACTATGCCAAGTATTGCAGAGATTGCTGAAATTGCAGATAGCTGGAATGAGCTCGAAGCAATGTATTCACGTCGCTATCGCTACAGGTAAATCTATGAATTTAATATTACAATTTCAACAACTGAAAATGAATCCACGCTATATGAATTTTCTTGTTTAAATGGTGGATAAAACATATTTATTTTAAAATATCTGAAGTGTTCATTAATAACAATTTTTTTAAGTTATGGCCATTTTTTCGCATGATGGTGACGATGTTAAAATATTTGTGCCTATGACTATTTTTAATTTGATTGAAATTTACATTAGCTGTCTTATTAAACTGTAATAATATTCATTTTCAGTACCACCTTAACTTTACATCCACGTGAAAATCTTGCAATTCAACGTTTATTGCTTAGTTTTCCTGGAGATGCACCTTTAAACTTGAGCTCGTTAGAAAGAATAGATGGATATCCTATCACTCCTCAATATCAGCCACGCAACCGTTTCAACATGTTTCGCCGTACTATTTATAGACAGAACTTATGGGTTTTGCCATTATCAGATATTACTGGTCGCTTTAGAGATTGTATGCCAGAATTTTATAGGTATCTATATATTTTCTTTTTAATTTGTATTACAATTTGCTTCAAATCAAAAATAGTATCTATAATTCTTATATATTGTAATGTAAATTTTATTATCTTTTTAGGAATAATCCAGCGCAAGTCAATCGGCTCGTACCATGGCTTACTAGGGAATTATCAGTTCTGTTGCCAGATCCCACACAAACGGCTTATATAATCGCACAAATTACTGAATCAATAACATTATATGAAATTACTTCGCGTCGTTTTCGCGATATGATTGTAACATTTTTTCCAGATGAAGCAGAACATTTTATACATGAATTTTATTCTTTTGCTCGATCTCCATATGATATGGTTGGTTATGACCATGCAATATCATACCAATCCGGTAACCTAGAGTCAGAATATAATTCCGTGAATGAAATATCTAGTTCGTCACCGGAAAGCGCAGATAGTGATGTTTATTTAATATCTGAACCTGGACCTTCCAATAGCTTACCACCCCAAAATAGCAGAAGCTTACTATCCCAGTCTACCAACAGCGGAATTTCTAACTCTAGCAGAAATACATATAGATCATATACTCCACCACTGCCATCAACAAATACCCAAGCAAATCTAAATAGCTTGAGTAATCCTGTGGTGATTGAGACAATTTCTCAATCTGATACAGATGATTCACAAGATGAAGTCGTAATGGTTAGATATATAAAACCTCCCCAAGATAGGACACCCGAAGTTGTTGATTTGTTAGCATCTGATAGTGATGCAATCATAATTGAGGACCAACCTTCAGAAAATGTAATTGATTCTCAACCAACTTTGGGATCTCCTCTACCAGATCCAAGTATGCCTTCAACATCAGGTCTTGTTAAATTAAGCCTCAAGCGTAATTTGAGTCCTACAATTTCTCTCTCCGATACAGATAGTGATAAAGAAGTCACTTCTTTAACTTATGAATCAAATATGATGACAATGCTTAATAGCAACCGACGTAATCCAGACAAATGGTTAGGTTATAACAGCGATGACTCGGATACTTCTTCTACAGCCTCTTCGCAAGTGTCAAATTCTTCTACTACACAATCTAATAAGAGTCATGAAAGTCGTCCAAAAACATCGAGACTTGCCAAAAAGCAATTGACAAATTTTAAAGACCGGGAACAAGCCACTAAAGCTTTCTGTCGTTCAATATCGCATAGTAGTCAAAACGCTTCCAAAAAATTAAAAACTAGCAAAAAAAATAAGAGCAAGAGACACGCAAAAAAGAGTTCCGATCATCACACAAAGAAAAAGCACAAACACAAGTCAAAATTAAAAAAGAGACCAAAAAGTAGAGATAAATATTTATTTAGTGATTTTCCAAAGAACTCAAGCAAACTAATAAACCGCTACAACAAATCGAGGAATAAAAATAACAATGATCTGTATTTACACGCAAATAACCAGCCGCTCGGTTATTGGCCCAGAACTGAAGTAGAGAATAGCGCTAGTTCTACGATAGTCTCGACGACGCCGCAGGAAAACAAATGCGAAAGAAAAACACTCAAAAGTGTTGTAAATTCTATAGGCGTACAAAAATTATCCGCTAGTTTCAATTCAAACACACAGGGACCGTCATCTTCGACTTATAGTAATGTCGATAAAGTTACGCCCATGGATGAAAATTCCAATGAATTCGCGAGGGGTTCTCAGGCCTATTTAGATATCAAACCTCTTGATTTAAGAATGAAGGAAGAGAGTGAAGACATGTCATCTTAAAACTGTTTATTGTAATATATATATACTTAATTAATATGACAATTCATATAATATTTTTCTATTTATTAATATTTACATGTTAATAAAATTATAAAATGTGTATGTTTTTTTCTATTTTGCATTGAAAAATTACCTGACTCATTCTATACATCACGCAAACTCACTTTTAATTTTTTTATTAGACGACTTTCATCTTAGTTGCAGTAATACTTAAATCCGTTTTAAGCTGCTATATTATGAACGATGCAAATTGCATACAATCAAGGATATGCATTTACTTCCGCTGTATACAAATACAAAGCACAAAAGTAAATTTTAAAATTTTTTAACTCTATAGAAAAGTAAAAATCTTATTTGTTTACGAACTGAAATATAGTTTCAAATTTTGATTGGAGCCTTAAAACAATGTCCTTCTCAACAATAGCTTGGATCCAAAATCATATGTACACTCGCTCTCATCTCGAAGTCCAACTTAACCACCGTATTGCGCTCGCATCCTTTCTCTCCTTGTCCCCGCAACTCAAATTTAATTTCACCAAACCTAAACATGGTGTATTCATACAATATTTTTACTATACCTATGTTATTTCCGCAAGTATAAACAGTAAATTGACAAAGTTTTATCACAATTTGATGAACGGTATGGCAGCGCATCCAGAAATTCATTTTTATATATTACTAGATAATTAATATCGGTAAAAGGAAATATTAAAGTCATTTTGATAAATACGCTATATATCTTATATAATTTTAAATGGTACATTAATTATGTATTTATTTGTAAATTTATACAAATACACACATGCTTTCAACATGTTTTTCTATCTTTGAACTCATTTTAAATACTGACCATTAAAATAAAAATCAACATAAACACAAACAATAATGACACGAATTGTAAAAATCGTATTTAAAATGTATGCATTTACAATAAAAACACAAAAGTTTAATTGAAAAATTATATATTGTATATCGTTATCTAAGACAAGATTTTCAATAAATTCAATTATATAAGTATAAAAATAACAATAGTGAGCATAATCTGAAAATAAAAGCAACCTAAATTGAAGGCATAAGTTGAGTGTTTAAAATTAATTAAAAACAATTTTTTTTTTTAAATATATGCTTCGAAAAAATATAGTATTATTGATTAAATAGAAGTTGAATAATTCCTGAATAAATATAAAAATCATTATATTTTTATATAATGAAAAATATTAGTGTACTGCAAAATAATAAAATTCTGTTTATTCCAGGCAATTTATAGGGCGTAATCCGATATTAAAAACGTTTCTCACGTTTCTATCCTGGCAACACCATATCGTTTGTTCACACTGTTCACAATATCGACGAGAGCAGTACGAGCGGACATCTAACAGCGAAACAAAAATTTCAACTTTTGCCTGTCATCAGCAAGAATATCAATAGAAAAAACATTTGGATTATAGAAGGGACGTTGGTGACGAATTCTAGGCTGTTTACCAATGACAAAAATCACCTGAATTTTTGTTAGCTACTTTTTAATATGTACATTGTTTTAATTTTGTGCCGTTCTTGTTTGTTCACTTCTCTTATTTACTGGATGAATATCGCCTATTTTAGCAGCCATAGGTGCTCAATTACTAGAATAAACGTTTCATTATATATTCAGTGGCATTTAATTTATTTAATTAATTTATTTATTTATTGATAAATAATATTTATTATAAATAAATATATATTTATTTATAATAAACACCACTCTAAGCTCGAATAGCGTTGTCGGGAAGAAATTTCAAATTGAATCCTTGTGACGTCATAGTTGCTCACGGTGCTCAATGCAAAAGAGGTAGCAGCGTGAGCAGTCATCATGACATTTTTTATAATGGCAACTCCGGATTCACGCTCCACCGCATCGAAACACCGAAACTCGTCGGCGAAATAGCGTCGGCGGGAAGAACTTTCATATTGAGCAATTCATTGCTTTCTTGCAAAAAAATAGAAATATCTACATATTCAGCCATTGTAAACTCAACTAATCTTGGAAATAAGATTGACGCCAATTTCGCGTCTTGTTTCAACGCAAAATGGCGTCTGTCACTATGAAAACTGTGAACAAAGCGTAAAAAGCGTATAGTGTTGCTAGCTTCTTGGTGCGGTGTGAAACGTGGGAAACGTTTTTAATATTTAATATTTTTAATCATTTGTTTTTTTTAAATAAATTTTTGACAATTCAGAGCTGCTACAAATATGGCAACACTGGCAGTAGCGTATTGTAGTTTTGGTTATAAAGTTTGTCTGTCAAAGTCACATGGACGAAATAGATAACTTGTTTAAATGTTTTGAAGGAAGAAACTCTCAAATGTAGACCATCCTATTTTATTTTTAAAAATTATTTTTGATTGGGGATAATCTTGTAAATGTATCGCGTGTTTATTAAATTCAAAATATATAGTTTGTGCAAGTTCGATCTTGTCCCAAGAATAATTTTATTTGACATTGATTTTAATTTATTTATATAAGCGATTTACGGATTAAATAAATGAATGGAACGAAAACTTAAAGCACCATCTCAAATTCTTATCTTCGTCATTCAGCTTGCGCGTACCTACCCCCAAATGTACAATTGACTTGTCAATTAAATAGGCAATTTTTCACTGTTAATTAGTCTTAATTGAATATTCTATTGTATTTTAAAAAAGAGCACTATTTCCATTAGAACTACCATTAGTATTCCATAGATCAGAGCTCTGCAACTTTTTATCTTCCACTGCATACCAACATTATCTCCAAAAATTTCACAGCGCACCATAACATTTTTCAGTTGCTACGATTTGCGTGGTCCCTGGATATTTTTTGAAATCATACCCCATAAAGAAAAACTCCAGAAACCTTGTCGAAAGCTTTGACAGCTTCTCTCCAAATGTGGTCGGCTCCCAATCATAGTTTAATAGAAAGTGCAGCTTCACATAGGTTCACAAACAGAACTAATACTTCATTGTTTTAAATGAGGTTTTCTTTTTTCATTTTTTTCTGAAATGAACATAGTGACTCGGTGCAGTTTTGAAAACTGCAACTCAAAGATTTGTCACTTTGGACTTCAATGAGCTTAGAGACCAACAACGTCTGAAAATAATTCAGGGAAGTCTTCAAAGTCATGTCAAATGGGTTGCACATATTCTTCCAATTGAAAAATAAATATTTTTGCTTCTTTCATCTGTGTCTTAAAGTGTTTTATATTATATTTAAATTATTCGTTTTCATTCTTCTATGAGAGAAATTCTCCGCGATATGAACGATGATTCGTTTACCATTGTATTCTGTGGATATTACTTTGTCAAATTATTAATGCTATAAATCGAGTATCGCTTTTTTATAACAAATATAAGGGGGTAAATAAAGGATTAGGTATTTTAGACGTCTTATGAATGAATTCATATTTTGCATTTATAATCTGAGACTAAATGTTTTATTATTCTTAATTGTTTCGCACAAAAAGCCATGTTCGTTTGTAGTGTTTATGAGGGTGCTCATATGTATTTTTCCGAGGATGAAATAGGTCTTAAGAAGTAATATTGTAGTTGAGTTTGATTGGTTTGGTTGGTTTTTAAATGTATCTATTCTTTCTAGTAATCAATTATGGAGTGCATACGGTTCAGAAAAACCTTTATTGCTAAACGAGCATTTAAAAGCATCCCAAGTGAAAAAGAAGAAAAAACCTCCAGAAGACGAAGAAATGAAAGAGAATCGGTATGTACTTTTCTGTAGTCTATCACTAAATCCATCCAGTAAAGAAAATAAATCATTGCCGGTTCATCTAATATATAATGAACTCATGGAAATTGCTTCTTATTTATTATTCAGCATAAAGGATGAATCTTTATACCCATATAAACCTTATCCGTTTTATTTTATCCATATTTTTCATGTACAGAAATGAACATGTTGATATAAGAAATATACATACTGAACCAATCATAACAGATGGAAAATGTATTCACGAAGTGACAGTTTCTTCTCTAGCAAAACTGAAGAAACTCAAAGCCTCCGAATCACCACCAGCCAAAACATATAATTTCACATTGGATTCATTTCAAAAACAAGCAATTCTATGTATTGAAAATGACCAATCCGTACTGGTGTCGGCACATACGTCCGCAGGAAAAACCGTTGTAGCAGAGTATGTATTATTTCCAGTTAATTTCTAAATTAATTTCATTGTTAGTCGTTATAATAGATTATTTATTTTAGGTATGCAATAGCTCTTTCATTGAAGAGAAAGCAACGTGTGATTTATACAACGCCAATTAAAGCACTGTCAAATCAAAAGTATAGGGAATTATTAGATGAATTTACAGATGTAGGTTTAATGACGGGCGACGTTACCATGCAACCAACAGCATCTTGCATTGTTATGACTACAGAAGTAATGCACCATTTGATTTTATCAATATGCACGTATTTATTTTTAGTAAATATCTAAAATGTATATAAAATTTAATAGATTCTACGAAGTATGTTGTATAGAGGATCGGAAATGGTAAAGGAAGTTGGATGGGTTGTATTTGACGAGATTCACTACATGCGAGATCCAACACGTGGCGTGGTATGGGAAGGTAATTATTTCATTTTTGCTTATTTGCATAAAAATATTTTCCTTGTATCAAATTAATGTAATAATTTACAGAAACTCTCATTCTGCTACCTCACAATGTGCGATATGTATTCCTATCGGCAACAATTCCAAATGCTCGACAGTTCGCTGAATGGGTCACATATATTCACGATCAACCGTGTAACGTAGTATATACTGAATTTCGACCCACACCATTGGAACATTATCTATACCATTCGACTAAAAAGGAAATGATTCTCGTTTTCAATGAAAAGGTAAAGCCAAAATTAGCTTCCAATTAATCGATTGCTTTTTTCGCGTTTTTCTATGTACTACATAAGAATGAAGTTATGCGCAATTGATACCGCATATTTCAAGAAACTCAAATGTCCTTTGCCACATAATATTGACTTCCGCTTTGCCTTCTCTGTATTTTTATTTAACATATTGAGTTGCGAAGTTAAGGCTTTTAATATTGCGAGGCACGGGGTAACAGGCCTTCCTGTCACATCCTTTGATTGTATCTGCATATGACTTTATTATTTGTTGTTTCGTTTCCAAGGCTCGATTTTCTATTTTTTTGAAAAAATAAATATGTTTTAATAAATAGATAAATTGGTGAATGAAACCTTTTAAAAATTTAAATATATACAATTTCTTCTATTGATGTTATTGTTGTTTGCAGGGATTAAATGAAAATAATTTTAATGCTGCTTTTGAAATTGAAATTGAGCCAAATAATGTGAATCCTAATGATCCACAACAAAAATCAACCCTGTTTTATTTGATTACTGATTTAATGAAAAAAAACTGGGCTCCTATCATTGTTTTTAGCTTCAGCAGAAATGATTGTGAAGAACATGCTATGAAAATGCTTCAGCTCAACTTTAATACAGGTTTGACCATAAATTCTCATATAAAAAATAGATCTACAATCAGTGGCAGATTTACTGATTCGTATCCTTGAATTACCTGTAATGTAAGGGATTCAAGAAATTGCTCAAAGAATATGTTCTTCCTTTGAAATACACAGTTTCACTTTTATGCGGTATATAGAAATTGTGGTTTAATTGAAAAACTAAGCCATTGTCTGCCCGTATGCCGCATAATAATGAAATCATATTAGTCAAAATTTGTCCCAAGCTGAAAAATAAATGAGTCCAGGGGGTCTCAAACTTAAATTGCACCAAGGGCCTCTCAAGTGCTAAATCTGTCACTCTCTACAATTAAACATTTTATTTGTCCCGCTTTATATCACGCCTTTTCCCTTGATTAAACTAGTATGTTTTTCTAATAACGTCCCTATCATGATGTAGATAATGAGTTTATTTTTATCTGTTGATGAATAAAATAATTTTAGAATCTTCTTAATAAGATAGCCAAATACACAACGTCTCCAGTCGATGGGCAGCAACAACTAACACGCCGTCAAAATAATTTTTTTTTCAAACAAACAGTCCCGGTGCGCCAGCGGTCACATTTAGTTCGAATTTTAACATAGAACGTGACCTATATGGCGCCCCTGAGTCGAATGCATATAATTTTTTTTTTTCAAAATTATAAATCTTAATTTATGAAGACTATATATGCATACATAAAATACACTATAATTTGTTTTAACGGCGCAGGTATGTATTTTCTCAAAATGTACTATGGCAGTAAACGTGTTAAGCTAATTAACTAATTTTTGGCTATCATTTGGGTTAAAGGTGTTATAAACGCACAATGTTTTCTATTAAAATCTGATTTATGACGCGTCATGTGTTTGGGTTGCAACATACCATCTACGATGCAATATAGAATACTGCAAAATGTTTATTTTCATAAACAATAAATATATACATCCGTATGCATTTATATTATATATACAGTAGAACCTACATTATTCGGACCTAGATTATTTGGATTGTTTAAAATAAAATTTAAAAAGTATAATTTGCTGATTTGCACGTGGAGAATTGTACCCACTTTTGCTCACGTACATGATGTACTGCATATTACGAAGTTTAATAATTGTTTAATATCGGAAGATGGAAGCTCAGAGCGAATATTGCTAGCAGACGAAAACAATAAAGAAACAGTTATCAGCTTCCACAAAAAAATAAATATGAAATATTGTTGCTACTTCGCAACAGGTAGTTGGATTTGTCAACTTTGTAAAAAATCATGGAGCCATTAGTAAGTTCATGTAATGCGGAAGAACCTGATATAGGAGACATTGCGGAAACAATAGCACACATTTCTATATGCGCTGAATGCGATGAGAAAGATGTAACCAAGTAGTTAAATTGCGATGCAAACGATCCTGAATTTCAAATTTTAAATGATGAAGAAATAATCAAAGAAATATCTGCCTCAGAAGAACAAGGTCAAGAAGATGAAGGAGAAAGGGGAAATATTAGTCCCACACATTCTGAAGCTTTTCAGTGCTCAGATGTCACCATGAAATGGCTTGAGAACCAAGAAGAGTGTAATTCAGGACAACTTACATATCTTAAGAGTATTCGCGTTTTGACGGCTTCTGAAAGAAGAGCTAACTTAAAGTCAAAATCAATAATTTCATGTCTTTCCCTGTCAATTATTATTATTTTCAATTATCCGGATTTTCATTATCCGGACTACTTTCATCCCCAATTAGTCCAGATAATCAAGGTTTTACTGTATTGAAAGAGACAATATTTATCATCTATGATGAAACGAGCTTTCGAGAAAACGAGCACGTTTTCTTGACCGTGTTGATTCAAAACTGCAATAACAGGATCAGATATGTATATATATTCCTTACCATTTTTCAGCCGAGGAGGAAAAATTAGTAGATGAAATTTTTAACAATGCCGTTAGTATTCTGGCTGAATCTGAAAAAGATTTACCTCATGTTACTAGTATTATTCCTTTACTGAGGAGAGGAATTGCATTTCATCATAGTGGACTATTGCCATTTATTAAGGAAACCATTGAGATTCTTTTTGGAGAAGGATTAATAAAAGTAAGATTTTATTTTCAACATTTGAAAGTGTTCTTAAATCGAGGCATAGGATAATTATATTTGTGAGCTGAGTATGATGACCAAATGAATACTTGCTCATTATGAATGGGATTTCATTTTCACCCAATTTGTCGTCATTCTATATGTTATATTGAAATATTTTATCTGGATTCAACGTAGGATGCTGCTAAATAGAAAAATCAAAATTATTATTTGTTTCCAGGTTCTTTTTGCAACTGAAACATTTTCAATGGGCCTCAATATGCCAGCTAAAACAGTTGTATTTACAACTGTAAAAAAATACGATGGTCTATCTGAAAGAGTCGTAAGTTATTTAATAATAGTCATATGCTATCAATAAATCTTTAATTTGATAACCAGAAATATTTTTCCTTCATAAAGATTACATCAGGAGAATACATACAAATGTCTGGTAGAGCGGGAAGAAGAGGAATTGATGATAAAGGAATTGTTATAACAATTTTACAACAATCCCCTAAAAATAAAATAAAAGAAATATTAATCGGGAAAACTGATCCATTAAATTCCGCTTTTCATTTGACCTATAATATGATTTTGAATTTACTCAGATTAGAAGAAATTAATCCCGAATATTTAATTGAAAAAAGCTTCCTCAATTTTCAAAATAAAAAAAGGATCATCGAAAAATCTAGCTGTATGTTTATATAATCTCATTTATGATCTTGAACAATGAACAAACATTATGTCTTTATTCATGTTTTATCATATTATAGTACTGAGTGAAAAACAAGAACAACATGATAATATTTCTATAAGTTATGAGTCAACGTTAATGTCATATACAAAAATCAAGAAGAAACTTTCAACATTACACAGCACGATGAGAAATTTTATTTCTAAACCAAGATACCTCAAGGATGTTCTTCAACCTGGTAGATTAATAAAAGTATGTCAAATTAAAATTGAACACAATTTCTTTAGTATTTTTGATCCTTAAGATTGTTTTTTAACTCGTTTTAGCTTAAAAGTGATATGCACGAATACGATTGGGGAATATTGATGCATAATAAGAAAGAAAATTACCCAAAAAAAAAGTATGAAGATAACGTCATAGATGTAGATGAGGAATCGTTAACAATAAAAATATTGTTATTGATAGATCAAAATTACGATAAATTCCCGCTACCTAAATACTTACCAAATCCTTTTTATAATAACAAAGTAAGTATACGTTAAATACATTTTTCCAGATATTTTTATATTAAAGATCTTTCTTAATTATGTTTCTTTCCTTTCACCAGGAACCGGTTTTGCAAACATTTACAGTAGATCACAAGCTGGTGTATCAGATATGCTCGGAAGTTGTGGACATAAATGTATTTAAAATGAGACATGCGGATAAAAAGGCGACATTTATGAATATAATGAACCATTTCAAAGATATCTATCCGCATGGATTCCCATTGCTTCACCCCATCTTTGATATGAACATAAAGGACCCTGAGATTCCTAACCTCATCGATAGAATAAACACTTTGGAAAATTCGTAAGATACTATTTCCTCAATTCCTATACAAACTGCAGCGTTCATAATGAATATGATAATCTATGAATAATTTTGTAGATTAATGAACCACTCGTGTATCAAACATAAGAATAAAAAAAAATCGCTCGAAGATTACGAACTCAAAGAGCGACTGGCGAAAGAGATTAAATTTTTACAAAGAGAGATAAAAGATCTGAGCTCCGCCATCACACTGAAAGAGCTCCAACAGCGAAAAAAAGTTCTCAGAGGATTAGGCTATTGTGACGAAGCTGATATTATCAGCATGAAGGGGCGTGTGGCCTGCGAATTCAGGTTTTTTTCCATAACTATAAATGCGACAATTTGCAACTTTTTCAAGCAAATCTCAACTATAATACTTAATTTTTTCCCAGTGCTAATGAACTTCTATTGAGTGAAATGGTATTTCATGGGGTTCTAAACAAAATACCTGTCAATCATTGCGTTGCTCTTTTATCTTGCCTCTTATGCACAGGTGAAATCGGACCCTTCTGCCCTCAAATGAACGACACTTTTCAAGAAGTTCAGGTAAACGTGATATATACTAGAACTACTAAATATAGCTTCGTTACTAAAGTTGGCTGAACGTTCTTCATTTTCAGAGCTTGATAAAAATCATCAGCAAAGTCTGCTATGAAGCAAATTTACTGACATTTGCCGATGAAAAAATACTCGATTTTTCACCGAGCATGATCGATGTCATGCTGGCTTGGTGCAACGGAGCATCTTTCCTAGAAATCTGCAAAATGACTTTTATATACGAGGGTGAGTATCTTTCTAAAATAAGTGGATAATATTCATATATTGAAAAATCACAACCAGCTTACATAACGAGACCTTCCGTGCAATATAATCCTTTTTATATTTTTAGGAGTGATCATTCGTAACATGCGGGGAATTGAAGAAATTCTCATGGAACTCTATAAGGCAGCCAAGAACATCGGAAATATCGATCTGGAGGTCAAATTTAGCGAAGGAATAAAACGTCTCAAAAGAGGAATTGTATTCACTGCTAGTTTATATCTGTGATTTGCTTTTGAAAAAAAAATAAATGTAAAATAATTATGAAATACTTTTTTAATGCTACCCCAATTAAACATCATCATCATCATAGTGCAACCACAAACAGTCCACTGCAGAACTACGGACCTCTTCAATATCCATTCACAGGAAGGGGTTACATCCATCTCATCTGTATCATACATCCACCTCCTCATTCTCTCGATATTGAAGGTAGCATAACCTCCGAGTTTCATTTAGAATATTCACCCAGCGGATCTCCTGAATGAATGTATTTGTATAGATAAGAAGTGTGGGAGGTTTGTAAAGACTGGGTAGTTTTCTTCAGGAGACAGTGGAAAACTACTCTAGACAACCTTTTTGATTCTACTGGTAAGGGCTCTCTGGAACGCAAAGAGTCCAGTTCCTCCTTTCTTCGCTAGGGTGAAGACGTGACATTTAAGTGCATCTTGGATTTGCTCCATCGTTGAAAAACTTCACCATTTATCCGTATTTTTTTCTGATAATCATATTCAATTGAAATACTTTTGATATTTTTAAAGCATCTGGGGTTCTTTGATTTTCCAATGACAAGCAGTGGCAGTCTGTGTCTGCCTGCTGCATTTGCACACACCATTGTAGTGATCTTCTTTACTTTAATGTTCTTTACTGGTATGTCAGCAGAAAAAAAATCCCAATGAATTTTAAGTACCCTGATACCATGTCGTCCTTTAATTTTTTCAAGCCAGCCCGAACTTGCTTTGAAGGTGGAAACTCCATTAAAGTTTGTTTTGAAAAATATTGCTTTTTGCTGGACCAGATATACCAATACACCCTTCAACTTTTGTGTTTTTTTAAAAAATACACTACAATAACTTTTCGCTCTGAGCTTCATCTTCTGATATTAAAAAAATAGTAAACTTCGTAATATGCAATCCATCAGATACGTGAGCAAAAGTGGACACAATTCTCAATGTGCAAATCAGCAAATTATATATATTTTTGTTTTATTTTGAACAATCCGGATAATCGAGGTTCTACTGTATTTGTTTTCCTGCGTGCGAAAATGGTCTTTTATCAGATCTCTGAAAATTTGTTACATGTAAATTATATTTTTAGTTTTTATTTCGATTCTCAGTCACTTCAATGAAAGTGATTATTTTAGATGTGTGTATGATATTATATTTAAAAAATCGGAATAGAGACGATGTTATATGTGATGTATTTTTAAAAAAGGAAGATTCGGCCGTCCGGCAGCGGACCGTCGATTCGTCGGTTTGGGCCGCAAATGGGAGGGGGGGTCGACGTATATAAACGGCCGCGGAGCGTCGCCGGCCAAACTCGAAGCGAGTGCGGGGAGGGCCTCTGAGCCTCTCCATGAAAACATCACAGTCTACGGAAGGCCACGAGAGTGCGGCGGCGCGGGCCAGACGGCGGGGGCGCGGAAGGAGAACGGACGGGAGCGTCCGCAGCAGGCGTCGCCACGCGCCTACGCCTCCGCGGTAGACGAACGGGAAGCATGACCAACTGCCACGCGCGCGTCCCGGGCGCCGCCGCGTCGCCCCAGCAGCGGAAGCCCCGCTGGCGGCAGACGCGCGGCTTCCAGGGCCCGCACTCGCCGAACCGCCTCGCGCCGACGCCCCAGGCGGCGCCCACCTTCGCCAACAGCAAGTGGGGCGAGGCGCCCGCGCCGCAGGCCCTGCCGCGGCCCCCGAGGCACTGGACGGCGCCCTCGATGTCGCTGCCGCTGCTGATGCCAGCCGCCTGAGCGGCCCGGGCCGCGGGCTAGGGCCGCGCCGGAACCCCCCTCGACGGCCGGCTCCCGCGCTCCGGCGCCGTTCCCTCCCGAGACGCTTCTCGGGACCCCTCTCCGGTCGGCCGCTCTCTGATCGATCAAAAAATATTCAAAAAACCCGCCGAACCGGCGCTCCGCTCCGGTTCGGGGTGAAAAAAAAATGACCGTCGGCCGACGCGGAACGGCGCCGCCCCCGGGCGGAAGCGCGGGCGAGGCCTCGCCGAGGTTCCCCCCCAGAGACACTGTGGACTCGAGTGAATGAACGTTCGAAGAGGAAGAAAATAATACAAGTGGACGGAGACGCAGATCTCCGTCGAATTCGTGCGGCGCCAAACCGCCCAGAGTTTTTATTTTTATTACTGTCGTTTTATTATTTTACTGTAGAGACGCGAAAGCGTACGCATCGCGAGGCCGCACCGGCGACTCGCGATGCGGACGCTTCCCGCTATTGAATATTGTGATAGACGAAGATGCGACATGTCGAAGCGAAATTATTATATCATATATTCGAGCGAGCGAGGCGAAGGACGACAGGCGACGGACGACAGAGACGAGTCTAGAAGGAAAACAGTACAAAATTGTATTAGATTTCAAAATTGCGAATATTTCGAGATTCGCATGTAAGGAGGTCGCTCCGGCGTCCTCCGCGCGCATTTTATAAATATATATATATTGTAAATTTTATCTTAGAGACTTATGTCTAGGCGGAGGGGCCGACGGGAGGGCTCCGGCGGCGCTCTGAAAAAAAAAACACGATCTGTCGCTTGTATATGTTCGGGGTCGACAGACCGACCGAAGCGCCGGGGCCGTCCCGGGGGCTCCGCCGCCCCCCGTTTTGTATTTTCCGCATTTTTCTTCTTTTATGTGAAGGACGGGGGCGAGCGGCGCCAGATCCGAGTCGCCCCCCTCCCGTTTTTTATTTTTATTGTAAATTGTCTCATGCGAGAAGTCGCAGAGGTCGCCCCCGGAACCGCCGGGAGGCGGCCGTTCGAAGTTTTTGAAGGCGACCCTCCGAGTCGCGCGAGACGATCTCGGTGCGGGCCCTCCGGCGGGCCGCCGCGCCCCCGCGGGCTCCCGGCGGCCGCGGAGCGCCCGGACCTCCACTTCTGTGATGTAAGAGAGTTAAGAAAAATTATATAAGTATTTTAAGAGGCCGAATCGACGCCGGCGGAGTTTCGAGCGCGCCGCCCCCGGCGGTTTCGCGTCGACGCGCCCCATCGGCGCGCGTCGCCAGTCGGACCCCGCGGGGAGGGCTCGCATCGCATCGGGCCCTCCCCGCCTCCCCCGGAAGCTCCGGCGTCCCCGCATCCTTCGCCCCCGGCTCTCCCGCCCGCCCTCCTCCGGTGGCGACCTCCCGCACCCCTCCCGTCCCCGATCCTTCCCGTCCCGGGGCTCTTTTCAGAGCCCCCAAATTTATCAATCGGTAAAACGAAACGTCTTCAGCGAAAATCTACCACACACGAAGACCTCAGCGACGACTGCGTTCTGGATCCAAATTTATACTCTTCGAGGTTCGTATCGAACATATCCTTGTATCGTCCCAATTTTAGTACGAAAACCATCTAAATGTCCAGCTTCTTGACAAATCCAAGCCGATTCACCTAAGGTTCCATTCAAAATGTTGAGGTTTCATTGTTTGTACATCAGCTGACGTGCTATTCGTGAGCCCTTTACCTGTTTACTTTGAAAGGATATGCTGTTTTGTAGAAGCGTATATTATATTGCCGTTGTTAAGATAGTTGTTATTTTTTGCATTCAAAATATATAACGGACTAATAGCATTATAATGAATCTATCAACATAATAATTAATTAGCCAAAGCGACGATATCATCGAAAAATACCATTAAACCGAGGGCTTTGAATAAAATGCTTGTTTATGTACTGGAAAAATTACGATTTAAATTGTGGTTCCGATGGCGACCTCATCCATACACATTGTGCATCATCGATTTAATTGATTTTTGAATGTTATGTGCGCTTTTATTTTTCAAATTAAAACAAATGAATTCAAATCGTTTGACAGTTGGGAAATGTCACCCCGCGTTTCGATCGATTTCGGTTGTATAAAAAAGCCTTATCGCTGTGGACGCATTTGCGATTGTGCTTTAGATTGTTGTGCTTATTTGACAAATGTCGATTTTATTTACGCAAGTGCGTCGTCGGTAGAGCGTTTGTTGATTCAATTGTGCGTCAATGCGAAGCTTGTTATTCGAAAGACGATGTTAAGCGATGCCTTTCGTGGCCATAAAAAAGCGCAACGCCGGCTGAAAGTAATCCAATAATATGAGGCGGCGCTACAGAAGTTGTCTGCGTCGTAGCCGCTCTTATCGGGACTTATTGCGTCGCATCGGATGCCCGAAAGTAACTCCACACCGAAAGTCTCAGCCTTGACTTCGCTCGAGATTTCTCTTCGAATCCACTTCCCTTCGAAAATCGTCGTTTGGAGCTATCTTACTTTAAAACGAATCAACGTTAGCACGTCTGTGCTGTACGCGGGAAACGATTCGGCTGTTCGATCGTGACTGGACTAAAAATTTGACTTCTTTCGAAACTTTCTTTTCTTTCGTCGTTTTGATGTTTATAAATATGTATAAGATAGCTTCATATTTTGTAGCTCGACCCGATCGCTGTTCATTTAGTTTTTAAAACGATTCATAATAAACAACCTCCAGAAACATAGATCTCGGACGCAACCAATTTCTAACGATGCATATTTCAGCCGATCGTTGAACAACTTGCGTCCATTGTACGCAACAATACTTTCTAATTTTGTACACCGAAACAATCGACGACACGTTTCAATATTCCTCATTTGTAGATTTATATTTGAGTTTTTTCAATCTAAAGTAACCTGGAATGTTTCATCATTTTTTATTGTTTTTTCATATTATAAAATCGGGTTTCTTAACTTAAGTTTGCCGATCTTTTTAATCTAGTTCTACAAATATTGTAGTCTTTTTAAAAAAAAAACAAACAATTTATTTGGTTGCATCATATTTTCATATATAATAATTAGTAAAAAATCTAGGATATCATAGTAAGGGCTTTAGTAATTTTGTTCATGAAATTCCATCGAATTGACGGGTGCGGTAAACCTAGTGTTAAAGAAATGATACATTATTGAACTGTGATTAATTCATTTGCCCAACATGTATCGACATCATGGGCATGCATTGACGAGATTTGACGTATTGGAATGCAAGAAAAACTAGTTACCCGACCGAATAGTGTCACTCACAAACGTATCAGTGATTTGAGTGAAGATATTTTAAATAATTTATCTCAGTTGTCAGAACTAATACTGTGGAAATCTCAATCGGTTTGAATGAGTCAAGTCTTCGGTTGTTGTCAACCCATAGTATCAGCAAAGTATGTAAATGATGGCGGTGTGCAAAAGGATTTCCTGTTTTGTAATGATTCGAAAACAACCATAACTGTGGCTGATGAAATACTTATTTGCTAAACTTATTATTGAAGCTGCGTTCGATGACATCTATGATGCTCGGAACTGGAAACTGGAATCACAAGAATTCACCAAAATGCTCACTTATTTAAGATTTCCATCATGCAATTGACCTACATATTCTCTTCAAATAAATAGAGAATTATCAAAGAAAAATGCTAACTACTATAGATTAAAAGAGGCTTCCTTCGCTTTTTGGCAAAATTATGATTGGAAAGCAATAAATTAATTGAATCTATCAAAAATCTCATTTTGAAATTGCTAATTTAGGAATATCCAACAACCCAACGAGAGATGTAAACATTTCGTCTTAATCTCAAAACTTAATTCTGCTCCATGACCAAAGAAATAGTGTTTATTACTATGATACTGTAAATATCATCATCATCATTATAACATCATAACCATGCCGATTGATACGGATATTTGACTCCTAAATGGTGGAATCGTGCAGATTTGTATTTCAAACAACATTTTTGCATTATAGACATTGCTCAAACAATCCTGGAATTAAATTTTATGGATTCATTTATGAAAAGAGATAAGAACAATAACACAAACCATGTTGGACTGCATTAATATTTTGTATAAAAGAGGAACAATATAAAATTTGCATAATATTTACCATATAATTGAGTAATTTATATTCACATTTGCATACTTTTTTTTGCTTATCCGTAAGTTTTGCATTTTTTTAGATTATATAGAGATGAATGAAACTAATTAACACCAAAAGAAAAAAGAGAAACAGCATATAATATACTACATAATACTTCGAGCCCTCGTTCTTACGTATATGGCCAGTACCATTGAAATGACTAATGGTACGAAACACGTCTTGTTAAAGTTTAGGTTTGCGAATAAAAGATGAATGGGACTTGCCGGTCAAATATAAATCAATTATCTAGTTCGTTTGAATGATTGCAAAAACCCTTTATTGTTTCAAAAAAAAATGAACCATTTGATGCTATCGGCGATTTGATAGTTCCGATGGAGTGACGTTGATAACACTTGGCTTGGCGGATGTCTTATATAAATTTTGTGAATAAATGTTTATTGCCCTGCTGTATTATTTTATTCAATGAATGGCTCTTTCCCAGAATGACTCTGTGGTGGATTTACATGACTATGTGAATGTAAATTAGAAAGACAACATTGAATGTGGCATTCGTGTATGGAAAGCGTGTACAACGAACGTCTATTTCCATCCAGAATGCCCATATCGTAAACTTAATGGTTTAATTGTTTATTTGAAGAGCACAACCAGTTTTCAAATTTTATTGACGGTTTCTTTTTTAGTATCGAGTAACATATTATAATAGCGGTTGCGCTGTTTTGTTTTGGTCTCTCCCTCTCTAAAAAATCTGCGTATAGTTAAGGGAGATCGTTGTTAGGGTTGCTAGGATATTTATATTAAAAATAACAAGTTACTACGATACATTCTGAAATACATACTTTGAAAGCATTATAGAAAAACAATTACTGGATTTCGGTTTAGATTGTCATTCTGATATTTCTTAAATTGAACATGAACTTGAACATGAATACATATTTCTATTTTTTTTTATAAATGCTTTTAAGGCATTGAAAATATGCAATTCCGATGGAGCAAGATTGAGCCTATGAAGAGGATGTTTTAACACTTCAAAACAAAGAATGTCAAGTAATTGAACCGATACGAATACCACGGGGAAGGAAGAGCCCTCGCAGTTCGTCATCTGCTGTAGCCACCTTTTAATTGAGGTTGGACTTGCGGTGGCAGTAACCTCATATCGTAGATCCTTTGTATGTAGCATAACCTTTTCCTTCCTCCTCCAACGTACCTTCGAATGCGTGCAGTCTAAAGCCGATCTTCTTAGGGAACCTCGTTTTTTTTATGAAGGGTGCAAAATGAAAGTAGTGGGTACCTTGGTAGCTCTTTGGGTAGTATTTCTTGGGGATCAAAAAGAGGTAGATAACACTCTTACGTGGCTAGTCCGAGGGCACTCGAACAGACCACACAGCAACGCGGGGCATGAACTCTATCTAAAAAGAGTTCAAATAGCACTAAGTTGCTGTTAGTCCGATCTAAACTTTTTTGTTGTTAGGCTCAATCAACATAAATATAAAATAATACGCTTTATCGAGTTTTCAGCGTAAAAAACTTAAAGAATGCTCCTTTTTCAAGTGTCGCTTATTAATGACGTGTTTTTAATTTACATTTCATTATCTGCATTAAATAAATAGCTCGACGACGACGTTGTGATTGTGCCCCGGGCTTCGAATGCTTGAGGTTAAAATTAAAAATCAGATTTTTTCACGCATTTAAAAAGATTGGAAAGTCTAAATGATCGACGTAATCGAATCGGAAAAAACCGGATAAGTTATAATATATTATGATGGTTTCATCTTCACGCCGGGATTACCATTCAAATAATATTGTTGATGCATAATTTTATTTTATGAAGTATTACAGTGACAATAAACAAATAATAATTTTGAGTTGGTTATTGTCGAGATTTTCGAAGCTAGTACGACTCGTTGTACATAATAATGACTACATTTAAATGATGTGTTTGCTATTATTTTTGGAAGACATAAATATTGATATTTTGATTGATTTTTGGCAACCCTAGCGAGTATGACGCATCGCAGTCGCACCCCTATGTATGACTCGTTTGACATTGAAGAGAGAATGCGCTCTCGGAGGGCGGTCTGCGTTCCCCGTTCTTTGCCGCCTAAAAAAGTGCGTCCAATCTAAAATAATTCGGATAAATATTTTGTAATCGGGTGTGTAGTCATAAGGAGAGTGTAGTCATAGATTCGGCACCCACGCCTCGGCAGCTGCGGGACGTAAACAAGACAAGGTGCCAGTGCGCAATCTCCGACAGATGTTTTTGTTTACCAGCGTTCGGCGGCGGGTTCGGGTGGTGGGAGGGCGGAAGGGAGGGAGGGCAGGTGCGCGCGCAGCCTCGCCCATTGCGGCGTTGCCGCAAGTCACGTACGCCAATCCAGGAGCTTCGAATCCGAGGACGCCAACCCGGACGTCAATATTTACATCCAACGCATATAAACAAAACAAAACCTCTCCAAAAAATGCAACAGGAAAAACTCCGCACGCATACCGAACAATTGCAACTTTATTATATTACTATATTCATAAACGCAACAAAAGTGCGTCCATCCAAACGTAATTTAAACGCCCAATACCAAAAAAATAACAGATAATGGAAAAAATAATATGATATATTTCTATTTAAAAAAAAAATGATTTTACGAATTAATCTGCATCGCATCTAAAACATAAATTTAAATTATATAAATCGATCCGAAAGCTTCGTTTCGTACGTCACACATGCCAGTAAAATAACTTTTTATGACCTCGATGTACTTCGTGATATCTATTGTCGGAATTAAATTCAAATGTGTTTGAATGCATTCTCCTTCGTCTATTTTTGTATTTATCATCGATTTCCACTGTTTTCAATGTTAGCATGTTTTATTCCTATTATAAATTATTACCAATTACAATAGACCCATGATAATCCGACGAATGTTTTGCAAGGTGATGTCGGATTTTCAAATTTGTCGGAGTATAGATTACGGCCTCCGACCCCTTGTAGTCCAAAACTATTTGGAAAGAATATGAAAATGGTGGGATTTGCATAGACAACACAAGGTTTCATTTAAACGTATTCCATGACGATTTTTAAAATGTTTTAACTATCCCTCGCTAATTACAAAGTTTTCTTTTTTGTTATCTCCTTATAAGACATCTTTGCTTTCATGGCCAATGTGGGCCCAGAAATAGGTTTATGTCTGTTTCTTTCTTGAAAAACTACATATACAAAACTTCCTTCACCTCTTGACTGTCCCAAAATCAACGGTGGAGACGAACTTTTGAATGTTCTTTTTTGTATTATAAATTTAAGATCTTGTCTTCACCCTAGCCCGGCAACGCCCTAGCGAAGAAAGGAGGGACTGGACTCTGCATTCCAGAAAGCCATTTCAAGTAGAATCAAAAAGGTCATCTAGAGTAGTTCTCCACTGTCTCCCAAAAAAAAAAAAAAACTACTGTCTTTACAAACCTCCCATACTCCCTATCGAGATGGTCGCGAAAGCGTTCGTCAATACGTTCATTCAGGAGACCTGCTGTGTGAGCGTTCAAAATGAAACTCGGAGGTTATGCTAACTTCAATATCGAGCGAATGAGGAAGTGAATGTATGAGACAGATGAGATGGATGTAAACTCTTCATGTGAATGAATATTGAAGAGGCCTATATTTCTGTAGTGGACTGTTTGTGGCCGCACTATGATGTTGATGAAAATATTTTGAAGACACTGCAAAGTATTTTATTTACATTATTTTCCATAGATTTTTATTAAATCCACAGTCTTTAGCACTCCAAAGCAACCAACCCTACACTGTCACAATTTTACCTGCGTGTTTCGTTGCAGGCACTGTACATATTTCTGAAACGCGTTTTCATTTTGTTCGGCGTACAAAACTCCTTTTTTTGGTCCAAAAATGTCACTAATCTCTGTTGTGTTTGTATAAACATTAAAAACAAGATAAAATAAATTATTTGTAACAGTTCATTGTAATGTTTTTACATAAAGCTCGATAATATGCTAGGCGTTTCCAAACTTGTAGTTTAAGTCGTACTGCTGTAGTTTGTACGTACGTGGCCTGCATTTGCTGGTTCTCTTATTGATTTTATCTTCTTCGAGGGAGACAGCCAACGTTCAATTGCACTCTATGTCAACATCATCTTCTGTTTTGAACCGGTAATATGCATCCGTTGAGGATCTACCACTTTAGTGTCTCGGATTTTAGCTCTTAGCTGATGAAGATTTTCCCTTTATCGAATTTGTCATTAAATCTTCTTGATAAAAAAACAAATCTTCAATTGGATATTCCAAGCTGATAACATATGTATTAAATTACAATACACCAGACAATTGATAAGCTTTATTGATGCGGAAACGAATGGAAAATTTGTATTTTTGACGAAATCAGTCCACTAACGGGATATCTGATAAAGCAGAAAAATAGAAAAGAACTTGTCCTCTATTATTCTTAGCTAAAATATGCGGATTTCGATCATTTTCTTTTGTAGAATTTCAAAATTATGTACATGAAAGTCTGTGTCATGAAGCATTGCTTTAATGCATGTTTTGCTGTGGCATTTACCATGACATTCCCCATTGCGTTCTTGCTAAAAATATATTTTTATCTGAAGAACACAAAGAAATAGGTCTCATTCGGTGTATATCGCTCGCAATTTAATTAAGCCAATTTAGCAATATTGTCAGTAATGAGTAGAATGTGTTTGAAAATGATCGACAGTGTTGCATATGTACGTATAAATAGACCGTTATGTATGAGACCTTTCGAATACTGTTTGCACCAGCACATGACTGCGTATCAAACAGCTGGAGGCCTAAAATCTTGGACAAATAATAGAAAATCGAAGTTGCAAGTTCTTCAGACTGCAAGTCTTCCTTCGGCAGCACAAACGATGGATATTATCAGACCAAGAATTTTCTTGCAAGGTGCAAGGAATTCGATTGCTGTTACGATGTATGTTATTCTGTAGTTTTTTAGTTATTTTATCTTCTTATGGCTTTCTTTGTTCTCTGTTATACAAGCGACCCTCGTATTTAACCACGCGAGCAGATGCGGACCGAAGGGTTCGAGGGACTTAATTGGTGGCAAGTATCCGTTCCCATGGTGTTTTTATGTGTGGAATTCCGATTCCGAGGCGTATTATTTTCAACCGGGTACTCTTGTGGTTGAATAAATTTTCAGTTAATTGAAGGCAATATGAACAGAAAGTTTTATTCTAGTTATTTGTGTATTTAAAACAGATTCTGCGGTATAAAAATACATTCGTTCTCATCAGAGTTGATTTTTTCAGTTTCTTTAGCAAAATAGGAAACGATGAATTGAAGCGACAGCTTTGGACTAGAATAGAACAGTCGTTGACTCCTTGGCTATATTCTGCATGGGCTGCCGTCTGCCCTTATGCAGACTGGTTCAGAAAACAACGCTAAAATACATTTTATGTCAGGATGAAACGTCGATTTCGTGCCATAAATATAACAAATGCTATGCTAAAAACCTTTTCTTGAATATCGATCGTTGATCCATAACAAAGATCCCTATATACCTGTGCTTTCAGAGACAAAGAGGCGACTTTTTCCACTGGAAAAAAAAAATGGTAAAAGGCCAGCTGAACGTGTCTCTGCACGATATCGCTTCATAAACGATTTCTTTGAAGGTGTGTCAGGTTTCTATGCGAACACTAAAATACCGGATTTCTCCCCAATGACTTTTTACCTGGATTCTACCTGCTCCAGATAAAGATTCCAATTTTGATTTCAATTGCCTGCTTTGAAGTGATGAAAATTTACAAATCAAAAGCATCGAAGCATCTTCGCATGAATCGTCTACCTGAGCATACCTTCGGCCAGGACAAAGCATCAAGTAGAATATGTGATCAGATGTTCTCTCAGCTGACGGTGCATATCGACACAAAGAAAAGCATCGGCCTCGTCAGTATGCGTGAGGTTGTCTTGTACCACCTGCTGCATTTCAATCCTACAAAAAATGCACCCCAAGCCTCATTTTGTCTGGAGTCTTGCGAAGATATCTCGGAGGACTACGCAAGCAACTCAATAGCAAAAGCAAACAAATACATCCAACAGCATAAGACGACTCTGAACAATGTGGAATGCTCCGCAAATACTGCATCTACAAGTGCTCGATATTTGGACGGCAGATGGAGTGCCCAGTTGGAACCGGCTCTGCTTGCCAAATGGCTTCCAGGATATTTTAAAAACTATTTCACAATGTTCAGATCAATTACATTAAAAACTAACCGCCTACTTAAATACACACTGTGCATTGTAAAGTTTTTGGATTGCGATCAAATGCTCAGCTAGTCCTGATGTCCGAATTACAAAACATAGCTGAATTATACGAACAGTCTAGAAATCCATTAGCTAACCTTTGGATGAATTTGCATTTTGTATGCATTATAATAATTTTCACATTCGTACATACATATAAAGCACGTTGAACGTATTCAAATACATATTTATGCAATCACTATGAACGTGATCCGTCGAACGAGCGAAAATCGATTTGACACTTTCGGAACGTAACTATCATAAATACATAGACGACTGTGCAGTTTTCAGTCAAATCAACGGTTGTATAACTGGAGCAAAACTATGATGATGCGTCTTATGCTTCATCGACGAAGAGTGGTTTACCTACAAACGGTCAATGAGGGTTGCATACAGTGATGAGGGTCAGCCGGTTCATACCGGTTCTTGTGAACTGGATCCTAAAATTTCTTTAAAGTTCATTGAACTGTCCCTTAGCCCTAATTTCATTCAATGTTAAAACTACACTTTGTATATTCAATAGCAATTTAAGAGTAAAGTATATCTGAATGTAGCATCAAAATTGATATCTGTACCCGTTGGATAATATCTATCCTAAGCTATTTTTATCTACATTGTGCAACGATAAGCATTTTATAACAATACTTGTCCACAATTGTTGCGTTTTATTTGTCTTTTATTAGTATCACTTTGAATTTCTTGCATCGACGAAACAATGGCTCTCATATTCATCAGACTTGAAACCCATTTGAAGTATTTTAGAAGTCAAGGTATTCACCAAAAACTATCATCAATTAGACAACTTGAAGATGAGTCTTCAACAAGAATGGAGACAACAAATTTATCAGACTTAGATATAACGGCTATATGGAATTCAAACACCATACATTCAAAATAAATGTATTTTCTAATACTATTGAAGTTTTGATAACATTTAGTCTGGCTGATCATGTACATCATGTCTTAATAACATAAGCCTGATTTACAGCAGAGACTCTTCAAATCGTTTTTGAAAGGCAGCATCTCTGCGGTTGTAGTCAGCTCCTAATCTTGGTGTTCATAACAGAAAATCTGGCTTCGCATAGTTAACATAAGTAAGGAAAGTAGCGATTGAACTCAGAATTTAGTTTTTGTAGCTGCTGAATTATAACATTTCTAGCCTAGAAAAATATCAAAGGAGGACCTTCAAAATTGATAAAGCTGGATATGACTCAGAAAAAGAGTAGACTTCCAAATATGTACATCCATAGTAAATTTTGATATTGAAGAGGCGTTAGTTATGCATTGAACTGCAATCAGACCCGACGATGATTCATGATACTTTAGACTCAAATTGTGACATCTTAGTCATTCATTTGGTGTATTTTACACCCATGACACCCTTGATCGCGTGTTGATGCCCATAAATTCTCATCTTTAAGCATGACATCAGCCCCAGAATTCCTGATAAATTATTTCAAGTGAAATGTAAAGTAGAACAACGATTATCCGGAATTTACTAATTGTTTAATATCAGAAGATGGAAACTCGGAAATACATAAGTTGAAGATTGTATTTTTATGTGGTTCATACAAAGAAGATCAACTGGACAGCCAAAAATCAAGTTCGAGTTGGATTGAAAAAATCAAAAGGACAACATGGTATCAGGGAACTTGAAATTCATGGGGAAATACAAAACTGGTAAAGAACGTATCACTATAATGGTATATGCAAATGCAGAAGGCAGACACAGACTGCCACTGCTTGTTATTGGAAAATCAAAGAATTCCAGATGCTTTAAAAATATCAAAAGCCAAAAGGTTGAATATGATCATCAGAAAAGAGCCTGGATGAATGATGATGGTTTTAAACGGTCCATAAACATACCAGAAGTGATAAAATATCGAAACTACATAGACAAAAGAGGAAAAACATCATTATTACAAGACCCATTTATAGAAAGTTTAAACCAGATCGATGAAATGCTTGCGGTAAAATTTCTTCCACCAAATGACACGTTGGTAATACAACCGATGGATCAGGGTGTAATATATACATTCAAACGTTTACATAGAAATCAGATGCTTCAACGACTATTGCTAACAGACAAAAATAATGAAGAAACAGTTAACAGCTTTCACGAGAAAATAAATTTTAAAGATCATTGCTACATCACAGCAGATAGTTGGAATTCTTTAGATTTGTCAATTTTGTAGAAATCATGAAACAAATTTTTGAAAAGATCTTTAGTAAGTTCCAGTAACGCGGTAGAACCTGATATAGGAGACATTGCAGAAGCAATAGCACAAATTTCTATATGATGTAAAATATGTAGCCGAGTGGTTAAATTGCGATGCAAACGATCCTGGATTTCAATTTTTTTCAAAGAAGACGAAGAAGAGATTAACACGGGGAAGAAATTGGTCCTACACATTCTGGAGCTATTCAGTGTTTAGATGTCACTATGAAATGATTTGAGAACCAAGAATATAGGACTTGTGAATCATAAGAGTATTCGCGATTTAGCAGCTTCTAAAAGAAAAACTAGCTTAAAGCCAAACTCGATCCTTGATTCTTTTAATAAAAAAGAATTACGTGTATGTAAATTCAGACAAATACAAATTATTCATACTTTCCCTGTCCTTCCCTGTCAATTATCGATTATTCGGTTTTCATTATCCGGATTACTCTTATCCCCAATTTGTCCGGATAGAGGTTTTACTGTACATATTATTTTGCACGTTGCATGAAGTTGATAAATCCCAATTGTTAATATGACTACTTGTTCTCGGCATCTTTTCAAATGTTGATAATTTTCGGAAAACATATGTCTGCTGTTCAATTAATCTGTATATCTTTATCAACCGATCCCAATTAAGTCCAATTGAGTCCAGTAGATCCATGTGTTTGTATTGTAGCAAATGAATCGTTCTGTATATCAACCATGAACTTTCATCGTTTAAGCATTCATATTAGGCAAACATCTGAAACATCTCGATTTATGCTAAACAGAGATTGAAACATATTGTGGCAATGAGGACGCTTAGACGCTACAGGCAGAAAGTCACGTAGTCGATTAGGCGCTGCATTAAATTATGTGCAAACAACAAGCGTCTGTTTGTCTGCAATTTGCGACAATCAAATAGAGTTGGACTTGATTGTGAGCATAATCTATATATTAAACACTTGTTCAAAGATTGAATATTATTGTGAACGCGAATCATCTGATCAAATATTTTAAATATGAGGAATGAAAACATTATCAAGCAAAATAATAAAATTATTTTCCAATGCCCACACAACAGATAAATGAATGTTTTCCTTCTGATATGTAAAACTCAAAATGACTATAATTTTACGAAGAAATTGGCAGGAATGAGGTTTTGATATTTACATATGAAAAATAAAACGAAATAAATTGAAGCATGATGTAATAGAGGATGTTGATTAAATTGCACAATATCTAGCTTATATTTGCGGTAATATAAAAACAATTAAATTTTTGTGGTTAAATTGGCAAAGTATAGTTTCCATTTATACAGAAATTTTCAAACGTTTACAAATATAGTATACTTCATAGATTACAAATATTGGATTTATTAAAATTTTAAAATTCTAAAACCATATAACGAATAACAAATTATGATCTCAAATATATATATATATATTTATATACAACATATATATTATATGTCCGTTGTTTCGTGTATATGTTTATGTATTTAACTAGCTTAATATTGCTACAAAGCTACTTGGAGACAAAAATAGGCGATAAAATAGGCGCATTTTATTGCACTTTGCATGAATGAAGGTACGAATTTGCATCATGATGCTGTTGTTTGTTTACCTTGAAGTTTCTGCAAGGTATCTTTTTATCGGTAAATCCGCAAAAGATGTCCTAGAAAACAGATATTTTATTTACTTTTTTAAGCAGTTTTTCCTCCGTTTAAATTAAACTATTCTAATGAGCAATTATATTCATTGTTACAAGTTTTATTACATCATTTTATCACATCTGTGATAAACAGCTCATATTTTAAAAACGCGTTAAAGGAGGTTTCTATTTTGTTGGGCATAAAAATGATCGACTTTTTAACATTTTTTTATGCCAAAAGTATTAAATATAGAATATTGATATTTAGTGTGTTGACTAGGACGATCTTTATTGAACATAAAAATATTTTTTAAAGTTTGGTAAAGTATAGTAGTGCGGAGTGGGGGGAGCCACGTATGTCGGTGCGCAAGCGATGACATCCTTCGCCATGGAAGTCCTAAGTCCTGGACAGGTGATTTTCAGCAAAAAAATTAAACATATTTTTACTTTGTATAATATTGTGTATAGGTTAGACTACAATTAAAAAGAAATATTGAAAAATAAAAATATGGCGAGCGATCGAAGAAAAAATTGGATTTTTACCAACATTTTTTGTAGTTTTTTGTTTATTAAATGAACACTTTAAAGTATTTTAGGATAATTGTAGTCTATACAATGAAGACATTAATTATACATGTGCCTGCTAAATTTCATAAAGAATGCTCATCTAGGGCGTGTCGAAGCACTTCCATGAGCTTGAAAAAAGTAGTTTCGAGAAAAACGCGTTTAAAGTCTCTCCTCTCCTCAGCTTCTCTTCGTCGGCCTATAACTTCGCGAATTTCTTTTATATCGACTTGAAATTTACTGAACATATTCTTAAACAATTGTTCTTTCCGATACACGAAGAAAAAAAAATTGAACTAACGAAGTTTTAAAATAGTCATATCATATCCATTCGATATCAGATCGCGTAAGAGGCATCGAAGGATGGATGTCAATCAGGAAGAGTCTGGTTCAAAATTCTTGCTGGAAAAACATCTATTGTTCACATCGTATATCGTCATTGCAAGGCATTGTGATCAAAACAAAAAATCATAAGCCTACTCATGCATTTTAATTCAATGCAAGTATCATATTTCGGTGCTTAATTTCATCGAGCTGCTTTGTTAATCGATTATGGCAATATTTCCAGGCGTTTTACCAACCAAAAATACGAATTTTTGAGTAAATTCTTAGTAAAAGAGTCGATGACGTAGTAGAGTTCGTTGCACCGTGTGTTTTGCGCAAGCTGTACGCTTACATTTAGTACGCTGAAAAGTGCGCATTATCTGATTGCTTATTTTTATTTGGTTAGTGACGTCTTAATGTTTTCTAGCTGACTGAATTATTAAACAGTTTGTTGACTCATTATTTGAAAAAAGAAATATTTAAAAGCAATAACAACGAATGTGGAACAACAACACTTTTTTTGGTTGAGATATTTGCTTGATCTTATTTGATTTGTCTGTAATAACATTTTTTTAACACTTTTTGTTAGGAGTATCATGTCGATCTCTGTTGATGAAAATTTTACTATTTACTAACTAAGAAATTTTGTCAGAAAGTTAATAAATAAGTAAATTATTCAACACATAGTTTTGCAATTATGTTAACACATTATATGCGGAGGCACTTCGCGGGCGCGGGCATCTTTAACGTCTCATATTTTTTGGTTCATTAAGCATTTTGCTAGTAAATAAATAGCGTAACATATTTTTATGGAGCATTTTCTGCATCTCTTTTTGCAATATTCTGCTTTATAATTAACAGCCCCCAAATGCTTATTTGGGTTAGGGCCCAGGATTACTTCCAAGACAACACTCGGGATGTTATGTAGTTTATGAATACAAGCGATGATTCACATTAAATCAGTAAGAATGATTATACTGGAATATAATATTTTTGAAAACTAAATACAATAGAACCTCGATTATCCGGACTTCGATTATTCAGATTCAAAATAAAACAAAATGTTATTTGCTGATTACACGTGAAGAATTTGCTCAATTTTGCTCACGTACGTGATGGATTGCATATTACGATTTTTACTAATTATTTAATATCAGATCTGAAGCTCAGAGCGAAAAGATATGATAAAAATCAAGAAATACCTTCAGCAAACACATTCATTGACACATTGAAGCTATTTATGGAGAAGGAAGGATTCGACGAAGAGTTTATATATAATGCTGATGAAACCGGCTTAACCTGTTGAGGAGCGAGCAAATTTAAAATCGATGAAGTCGTTGATGTCATAATCACTTTACGCCGATTATTTTCTGTCAGCTCCTAATCAGCGTAAGACAATCTTCAATTGTAAATAAACACTTGATAGTGAATACAAGACCACGTCATTTCTTTACATAAACAATGCACAAAAAATCGATTAATTTACTCCTCCTTTAGAAGGAAATGATAATTGAACAAAGACTCATTCAACACGCAGAGAAGAACGGCAAGCAGTTAAATAAACAAACACTCTCGATAACACACAATATTCGGTCGTTTCTTTGCGTAAACAAATAACACACTTGAAATCGAAATCATTATAAGTCGATAAATATGGGCTTAACGATCTATACAATCATGCGATGCATGTGAGGAAGCTATCCGTCTCAGTCTCCCGAACTGCGCTAAGTTCTCTCTTTCTCTGTCTGTCTCCGAGCTTCAATGTGCAAGAGTGCTCTTTTTGGGACATGAGAATTCGGACATACATGTATGTCGATGCTCCCTGACAGCTTAAATTGGAAAAAAACTAAAATGAAAAAATATCAAAACTCCTTAGATAAAAGAGGAAAAATGTTATTATTACTAGACAATGCACCGTCCCATGCATCTATAGAACAACTAATGGATCAGGGTATAACATTCAAACGTTTACAATGAAATCAGATGCATCGACGATTATTGCTTGCAGACGAAAATAATTAACAAAGAGTTATCAGCTTCCACAAGAAAATTAGCTTTAAATATTGTTGCTACATCGTAGCAGATAGTTGAAATTCTTTAAAAGTGTCAACTTTGAAAAAATCATGAAACAAAATTTTGAAAAGATCTTTAGTAAGATCCAGTAACGCGGTAGAAACTGATATAAGAGACATTGCAGAAGCAAAATTGCGATGCAAATGATTCTGGATTTCAAATTTTAAATGATGAGGAAATAATTAAAGAAATATCTATCTTAGAAGAATAAGGTCGAGAATACGAAATAGAGATTTGCGAGGAGGGAAATCCTACACATTCTGGAGCTTTTCAGTGTTTGGATGTAACTATGAAATGGCTTGAGAACCAAGAAGAGTGTAATTCAGGACAACGTATATATATCTTAAGAGTAATTGCGATTTGGCAGCTTCTAAAAGAAGAGCTAGCTTAAAGCCAAAATCGATAAAACTGACTATTGAAAATGTGCTCGATTTTGAAAAAAAAATGTTTAATTACATCCTTATACGTCAACTAATGCGAAAAAAGCATCGTATAATAACATTTTAGCTGATACTAACCTAAAGATAACGTAACTTGTAAAAATATGCTTCTCTTACATTCGCCGACATATATCATTACTGTACATCCCGTACGTAATGTGTTAAGACTTTAGGAGTATTTAGAATGTACATATGTATTATACAATGTTATCATTGATTAATTTCAAATATAATTAAGAAATCAATTATGATACGTGATCTTATAAAGATAGCGTGATAGCAAACACGCAACGACTCAAATTTGAAATTGAAATCAATATGAATTTAATTAAAATCAATTATCGTTTGATTTAAATTATGTTGATATTAATTATTGAAGCTATAGACTAGAGTTTTTCCGAATTATATAAACGTGTGTTGGACACTGGCGTCGTATGTGTGTTTATTTTTGAAGGATTTCAGGAGTCATAGTCTATTCTTGAAGGCCCTTCCTTGACAGAACGCGCCTGTCAGTGCGTCAGTCTTTTGCAAAAATAGCACAAAACATTTGGTCTAAGATGCGAAAAATGACTTCCATTTTTTCCGAATCCGGCGAATTGCAATGAATCGTTGAACCGGTATAATAACTACCTACACACATCTCGATTCTTCTCTTTCTGATCTCATTATCTAAGATTTACGAAACTCACCCGCGGGCTATTAACGGCGCTCTCGAATACGGACGTTATGATTGATGATTTCATTTGTTTTACATAAATTCGATTCGTAAAACGTCGGCGTTTTGGCAATAAGGAAAAATTGCCATTCGAAAAAAAAACCCCGGTATTTTTGATCGATGCATATTATAATACATGAATAAAAGGAAGTGGATTTACCAGAACCGATACGCGGAAGCGTTCATTCAATGCATGTATGTTCTGTATCATTAGGGCATGTCACATGTACGTTCGGAATTCGTGAGTGAGAATTAAAAATGCCATAAATTTTACGAAACATAATAAATTCGATCAATACAATGTCCATTAGCCTCAATAGTCTTTTGCCAACGAGAAATTAAATTCATTATTGCATTTCATTTTAAATGTTGTATTTTAAGAGCCAATAAATTCTTCGAACCTTTAAGTTACCTCGTTCCGGTTTCAGATTTTTTTATTCTTTAAAAAGTACTCTAAGTGGCGAAAAATGTTGATCTTTTGGAGAGAGATCTGGAGAACAAGGTGAATGTGGTAAAATATCGTATTTTAAAATATTTAATGTGAATCATCCGGAAAAATTCGAGATTGAAATTTTTATCTAACAGAAATCGTACACCTCACCAGCAGGCTACTAAATCGAGACATTCTCGCCGAAATCTGGACGCTTGGAAACAGTGGCGTAACTGCTAATTGGTGAGCTTAGACGACGCCTATGGGCAGTAACTCTTTAATCTATGTATACATGTGTACAGTATATGAATGTTTATCAAATTGTTATATTAACCTTTCCCTACCGGTGATGTATTTACTACACCTCGACTCTAATAATAGGAATATCGATATAAAATATAATAGTATTTTTATCTTTTCTTAAACAAATAAAATTCTTTCGCCTTCAAGTTATTTTTTTTATATTAAACAAATGGACTTATTAATAATTTTTGATCCAATTTATCAATGTAATTTTTTAAACTATTGAAAATCCCGGTCCCGGGATTCCGGGACTGATCCCGGGATGATCTAATGCAATCCCGAAATCCCGGGATTGAAATTTTGGCTCGGGATTGAATTTCCTAATCAGGATCGTCGCAACGTGTATGAAGCTTGTATATAAATAAATAAACACTGTCGATAGCACACAATATTCGGTAATTTATTCAAGTAACCATAAACACTTGAAAGCGATTAATTATATAATTAGTGACTAACGGATATAATGTCATTTTTGACCGCCGATCCACTCATGATATATTTTTACATAGAAATTTTCTTTTCCGTTTGATATTTTACTAAAAATGTCAAATTAAAGAAATAAAAATGTATCATCATGCAGGGCCGTAACTATGGTGTAGCAAAGCAGGTGTCTGCCACGGATGCAACTGGGGTTGAGGAAATATTCTACTCTAAATGCATTGACGCGTTAACATATCATTATTATTCGATAAATTTGGGTTAACGATCTATACAATCGTACTATGTACGCAAGATACTCTCTCCGTCTTTGTTTCTTTCCAAAATCAACGTGCAAGACACTTTCCATCTGTGTCTTTATCGGAGCTCAATGGCGGATTTTTTTTGTTATCTCCTTGTAAAACATCTTTGTTTTAGTGGCCAATATTAGCTCAGAAATAGGTGTATGCTTGTTTCTTTCTTGAAGAAAACACATATTCAAAGCTTCTTCCCACCTCTGGATGTTTATCTTTCTTGAAAGTTTGCCTCTTCCCTGGCCCAAAATCAATGGTAGAGATGAACTTTTAAATGTTCTCGCTGTTCTTTTTTGTATCATGAATTGTGGATCTTCATTATGATTTAGGCTAACCATACATATTTACTAACGAATATTTGGGACCATTAGTTGTTGCAATTTGAAAACATACAACAACAAAAATAAGTTGATTTCAAACCAATATATTTAAATGGCAATAATGACTTCGTATTTACAGTCAATCATAGACAATGGATGCGTTTGTCAATTTTAAATGATCGAATTCGTGAAATATTGCACAGAACCTTTATCAATCACGATCGATCTTTGACTGACTGAAATTCCGACTCTTCATGTGGCATGCCCCAATAATTAATGCGTAGTTCGTCGATGAGTTAAGTGATAAAATTTAAAAGCGATTTTGAATATTTTGGTGAATAAAAATGCACAGAATTTGCATAACATTTTTACAGTTATGGGTGCGTATTTGTGACGTGTCTATTTTTCTTTGGACCGCCATATTATTTATTGTTGTTTGTTTGTAAAGAAACTAGTTTTCGAATGTTTTATTGATCAGCCCGGCGGAGTAAAATGAAAACCGGTTGACTCGCACTACGGCGCTCCCCACTCGTCTTCGTAAAATACTCTTTTATTACCGACTACGAAAAAACTTATGAACGTAAAGTGGTTTTCAAATAGTACAACAGCTGATTGCGCATGCGCAGTCATCGTTCCAATTGTAGTGTGACGTAGACTTCATACGGAATTCTCGGGACTGCAACATTTTCGTTGCGGTTGCCTCATGCAGTGCTGATTAACCCATAAATAAAATAAGCAAGTGTTTAGGGCATCTAGGGAAGGAAACTATCAAATACATTTTTAGGTGCTGTACTTAGATGTTTAGAAGAAGGAAATAGAAACCTGGATTTTTTTTCATAGTCATCAAAGATCCCAATACTACCGCGTAATACTGAAACAACGTTAAACGGGGTCTTATTGTACTTGAATATCAAAAGTATGATATTTTATCGAATTTCAATTTATTATGATTATATTGTTGTAACATTGTTCTTAAGAAATTGAACCTTGTGTCGGTCATTTCGCTAATGTTCTATGTGGTTTTGAATGATTCATGAATCCTTGAGCGGTTTTGGTAAATTTAAAAATATATTATAAGGCAACATTTTTGCGACCGAGATTTACGCCATGCACGATTTACGTCAGCACCTTTTAAAGTTTTTGCTATCACATATCACCGCAAGATTGATAAAAGCATTTTTTCTGGAAATTTTCCCCATTATAATTGAAGAGATACAAATATAGGAGTGCCTTGCCACGTCTCAAAAAAATGACGTCTTAGAAATTCTTTCCATTCAAACTCATTGCAAAGGCATTTTTCTTCACAATCAATTGTTATGGAATTGTTAGAAAAAAAACCGACTAAGATTACAAGCAAATAATTGCAGTGAAGCGTGCATGTAACGAATTATTTGACAGTTAAGGACAAATTTTAGATAATAAACGTAGACATGCCAAGCAAGTAACATTAGATACTTTTTTGTAACACAGAAGCAAGTGATAAACCTTTTTTTGTGCGGTAGATGCGTTTTGCGGTCGCACAAAAAAAGCTATGACTTACATAGAAAAAGTGAAGATGCGTTCTTTGGATTTTAAAAACCGCATAACTTTGAAACAGCTATATAAAATACATCCAAAATCGCACAAAAAAAGTTAATACAAAAACAGGAAACCAATAAGTAAATTAAAAATAACTACTTTTGGTAACATTTAAAGAACGTCTTGCATCATTGGTAAAATTTTAAGGATGTCTGACATCTACTAGAAAAATACTAATTATTTTAATTACAAACTATCATCGCTGTATGATAATTTTCCTTGCGATTTTCGATATGATTCAAAATCGCTCTCTTCTTCGAAGGGAAGAAATATTATACCCAGTGTCAATGTCGTCATTGCTCTGTGTAGATTTTCTCTTTCTAACTATATAATTCATAATTAGTAAAGATGTCACTATATTCCCTAAATAAAATAACAAAATGGCGACTGTTCAAAAAGAAATTCAGACAAGGTCATTTTTCGGCCTTATTTTGTCACAGTTTTAATTTATTTTAAATATGTAGTTAAATAATAAATTTTGACATAAATCTGGTAGGAATGATAGAGGGCTATATAGAAAAAGATTCTTGCCCAGTTTGAAGTAAATTAATTAATTAAAACTTGAGATATCATGTCAACCGTGCGATAGTAGATGTAATATGATTTAAACAGTCCCCAAACTACAATTTTTTCCTGATTTCGTATAGCGTTGATGATTTATTTCCTATTTTATCCAAAATATCTCGATACGTACTCTTTATGAAATTAAAAAAAAGCTTAAAAAAACCCGCATAACTACGAAATCGCACAAAAAGAGGTTTGAGTATAATCAACCGGGGCTACCTGTAAATATTTTTCTGGCTTCGTCAAAAAATTCTGATGATTCAATGATTTCTTCCCACATGATAATTTTAAGTGCCAAAATCTTCCTGTGTTTTTTTGTAACTCTGATTTTCTATAACTGACCCCTTAAACTTTTATTTTATGATCCACACAAGTATCAAATTTAAGGATATTAATAAATAAATTCATATCATTTCTGTTTTTATAACATTGGGTTTATACTTTTGTATCTTATCGCGGTAAAAGGCGCACCACAAGTTGAAACCTACTGATTTATTTATACATGTATATATATTTATTCAATAAGCCTTTGTGATGACACTCAGAAATTAGATTACAATATTTGTACTGTTTTATTAAGAATTATACAAAAAAAAAAATTGTTCGAAACTCGCGCAAATCTACAGATTATGCGAAATACAGCGGCTGGAATGTGTTAATAAAATAATTGCTGTTGGTCGTTTTAGGACTGCGATCCTTTGGTTGGTGTTGTTGCGAGCATAAACATCGACAACAGCGCAATTTAGTGAACCGTCGCTTGGTGGCGCTCATACTTGTTATTTTTCTGCTTGAGTATAACCTTAAAAATGGAGTATTACCAGAGACTTATTGCCAATATCAGAAGATATCCAATTCTATATAATCCATCTCATCCGCAATATAAAAATTTTAAAGAAAAAGAAAAAGTATGGATTGAAATTGCATTAAAGCTGAGAGAAGATGGTGAGTCAAACATTAAACTAACTCAACCTAACCTAACCTTTAAAAAAACTCGCCAGCAAACATCAACATGAAACAATCACCCAACACAATCTACTTCTAATATAACTATTTTAAAACATATAAACATTGTTTGTTGTTACTTTTTTTTTAAATATGCTGCTTTTTATTATTATTTGTACCACAACTAAGCAGCCTAACCTAACCTCAAAAAAATTCGCCAATCAATATATAACAACTACCCAACACAATTCACTTCCAACATAATTATTTAAGTCATTTTTCCTTATATGTGGTGTTTTTTTCATTTATGATTAGAAATTATTTTCTTTTTATAAGTAACTTGATTGAGTATTTTAGAAGAAATATAAAAACACATGCAAAGACTTGCGATTTTATCATGGAAACAACTAATTTAATGACAATCGAATGCATTTTATAATTTGTTATTTGGGTGCCTTGTTATTAGGCGACTACAGGCAGGGCCTTTCAAACAAAATTATAGGCCCAGGACAACTAATATTTTAGAGACCCTTCAAAATTTAAAATAAAATTGTGGGCAAGAAAATAGCATCTAATAAAAGTAGAAAATTGTTTTAGATTTATTTCCGTTGTGCCTTTCCCCTTTTTTTATCATATTAAATTGGCAAGATGAGGCCCTTCAAATTCCAGCATGGTTGGCCCTCCTGCCCCTCCACCCTGATAGGTCCTGACTTCAGATAATTCCCTTTTGCAATTAAAATTGACTCGTGAGAATGTGCTTTTAAACAGCATCAGCGACAAACACCACCTTGTTCTACCAAAGTAGATTTCTATCGGCTCTGTTTCTTTATTTCGACTAGGTTCAGATACAATTGCTTTAAAAGTCACTTGTATCTGAACCAGTCTGCAATCAGTCTTTTCCATCAAGTCCTATGCGGTTTATGCTGTATGATAAGTTTTTAACTGAACTAAGATAATAACTGTTTAATAAAACAATATTCAGTTGTTGCGTAATCTGTATATTACATATATAAAAATGAATGTGTGTCATCGTGTTGTCGGTTTGTTAGGTATACGTTCCTATATCGTTCATCGAATTGCGATGAAACTTTGGAAAGTTGTTGTGCGCACTTTCGTGAATGCTATAAGATAAGCATTGTTTTATAATATTCTATTATTTTGAATGCATGTTTCATTGAGTCATTGCATTCGGTAGCTATATTTTTCTCAAGTAGAAAAAGAATCGTTCATAATTTTAATAATACCGAATGTTTTTTTCAGCTAGTGAAACAAAGAAAAAGTGGAAGAACGTAAGAGATTCGTATAGTAAATATTTAAAAGGGCTAACAGCCACTTCAGAGGATGGAAGATTACAGGAGAACAACAAAAACTGGCCATTGGCTGACCAAATGAAGCCATTTCGAAATTTCATGAACCTAAAACCCAGGTCTGAGGCCATAACAATAACCGACTGCGACTACGCGTCTGACGAGCCGATTGATTTAGGACTCCGAAGATGAATCTTCAGACGAAAACTCCACCGCATTGAGTACATCCTCAAACTTGAACGCGACGGAGCTTATTTTCTTAGGATATGCAAAGATTTGCAATTCCCTCACGCCTAGATTGCAATCTGTTACGAAAATGAAAATTGCACAAGTAATATTGCACGCAGAATTGGAAAACGAAATGGCTTTCTTGTCCAAAAAGAATTCGGAAACTTTTAATGATGGCCAGATAGAATTCGTGGAAGTAAAAACAGAAGTCAAGAAAGAAATTGATTTATGAATTTTAAAAAATAAGACTTGCATTTATATATATATATATTAAACTTACTTTTATAATGCATCAACGTTTTATTGTCATTTGGCCTGATATCAACTAACCTAATTCCATTCTCACTTCTTATTTTGGTATTTTTTTAAGAAGCCTCAAGCATCATTTATTTTACCTACAGGTCTGTATTTCTTGCATGATTTTACTTTAACATTCCTAACATATAGTGCCTCATGTTCCTTTCTTAATTTCTGACAAGCAATAGGATTACAACTTCATGTACTTCAGTCTTATATTAACACTTTGTTTGCGGGGTTGGCTTGGTTTCCTATGTATCGAACGCGGAGGTATCAAGCTCACGTAACGCATTTTTTTATAGACAGCCACGCGTTATTAATTTTAACTGTTTTTTTTTAAATTCTCAAACTAAAAATAATACTAACATTTATAAAAAGTCAACATATTTTACAAGGAAATAACAAGAAAAAACGGTCTCTTTTATCAAGTAGAGCTTTACAAAAGGAACAGATATATCTTATGTAACCATTGTATATAAAATACATTCTCAAAGAATAATGCTCGATGCACACGAGAACAGTTTTCAAGTAGAGCAAGCTAGTGCCAAACCAACAACGCTACCTTTCTACAGAACTAGCTTCATTTTTAAGCTATTTTTGGCTCAAAAACGGAACTAGAGATACTATACCATGAGTTTTTTCCAGAGACGTAACGGGTATGATGCGCCCGTGGCAAGAATCTAAATTGCGCCTCCCCCTCCCTAACAAAGAAGGTAAACCTCATTAATATTTTGACTTTTTGATTATTTTATTACAACTTTGCTACATTACATTGTGTGCTTTAAACAAAACAAATCAAAAGTTGTCCATTTGTCGGATTTTTCTATTGATTTGAAAACGGTGTTTTTGATTTTATTATTGTTGGCACATACTGTAAAGCCTTTGCAAGAAAACATCGACAAGGCAAAACCGAAGGAGTCTTTCTTAACACAATAATTACTTGAAGATTATCAGGTGTTAGAGAAAGCTGAAGGTTTATTATATCACACTTTACAGTATGTGCCAACAATAATATTCAATGCATTCATTATGAAGCTGTAGCCTTCATTAATTACCCCAACAGTAATGCAGGCTGACATTTTAAAGATTTTTAGACGAGACTACGGGAGTTTTGTCCGTGGCAGGCGCCTGCTTTGCCACGCCTTGGTTACGGCCCTGATTTTGTCTTCCACTTTTAACGTTTCTTCTTCCATATTCCGTGAGTGGCAGTGAATGATGATAATTCTCAGCTCCCGCAAGCAATGTGTTAACACTGTTAAATTATATCGATTGAACGCTATCCTTTTCAAAAACGGGGGAGAGCTGATTTATGATCATGTTCTATCTTTCAAACGTATGTACTTTGCACAAATTTTACAAGTTGTGCAAAGTACGTTGCAAAGTGTGATCTCGTTGACTACGTTTCCAGAAGTATTGACCACCTGATCTAAGCTTATATATTCTTGAACCACTTCCATCATACATATTGAATGTTATTAAAGTATACACATATGTGCTCATTTAAGGTTAATGATATGATAAGTGTTGTGGGTATTATCACTTTATCTCGGTGTCCGTACAAAGGAGGAAGTTGGGGTTTCCTTTAACGTCATTGTTTATAAATTGCTTTTGAGTAATTGTTCACTTAGTTATTGCGTCTAAATTTAAATTAAGCAGCTAATGTTAGTTAAAGGTCAAAGGTATTTGTCTAAAGGAGTATTTCATACAGAAGATTATCATGTTGCAATTTTTAGAAAACCTTAACATATTTTCGTTAAAATGATGTGACCATTTATGGTCGCGTTGGCTGAAAGCAGCTCATCGTCGTTTTGGTTGCAGCGCAGATTGCTGTCGACATCTTGGGATGCAGCTATATTGGAACATTTCCGTTGCGTCTTTTAATATCGCTATGCAACTTGAAATTACTTGTTGAGTTCTAATAATAACATTTTCAGATATTCATTGTGATTTCATCAGCGATACATTTGGCATAGTTTGTGCAGTTGTCCCTCGTTTTCATCATTTTGATACTAAGTGTTGTTCTAGATGTTGGCGAGGTCGAAGTTTGGACCTTGGCGAACGTTCCCTGGATCTCATTCCATTTCATCTCGATTTAAAATACGACCCTAACGATAAATATATAGACACATCGTGAGACAGCGAAGGATGGTGTGGAATAAACGTCATTCGCAGCATTTACTTTTTTACTAAATAAAACCATCGTCAATGTCAATAAAAAATCTAAAAAACGTCCACACGAGATAACAAGTAAAACGATGACGCATTTTCAGGATTTGCAAAAACTTTTTTATTCTATTGAAAACCCATTTAAAAATAATCTTGACATATATCATCTGGATTAGAATATAAGAATAATGAAACAGATAAGGGATAATGTTCTCAATTGACATTGTATTACTATAGATTTTTACTCGGATAATTCGGTTATTCTGAAGGAGATTATGGGATCAAATGAGGTGCATTTATCTATTAATATAAAACTTTTTCTTTCGAATCACGCGAATATGAATCTCAAACTCCGACAAAGAATGGTCAAATGCTACATATGACCAGCTCTTCTGTATGGCTGTGAAACATGGAATCTGAAGGTGAATCGGCTAGAAGCATTCGAAATGTGGATACACAGAAGAATGCTTCGTATACCCTGGACCGACATGATCATTGATACAGATGTACTTAGGAGAGCCGGAACCAAGAAAGAGCTGCTAACAAAATCAAAAACAGGAAGATATCTGGGTCATGTATTGCGAGGAAATAAATATCATCTTCTCGGATCGATACTGGAGGGCAAGGTAGGGAATACGAGGAGTTGACAGGAAACAGATGAGCTGGCTGCGCAACATAAGAGAGTAGACTGGAATAAGGGGAGTGAATGAACTATTCTGGGCAGGGCAGAACAGAGATGATTTCGCCAGAGTGATCGCCAAAGTCGATCATTCTGCGTGTTTTATCATTTTTTGAGTCTTTTTATGGATTGGTCGTATTTTTGTTTTGCGAGTTGAGTTTCGAGCGGTTTTCCCGCCATTGTGTCCATTTGGAATTATGAAGTTGCCACTTTGCATTAAAAATCTCTGCTTTATGATCGTCACTGATATCATTGAAATGGTAAATAAATTATATTATTAAATAATACTTTCTTTCTCTCCTCCTTCCTTTGGAAGTCGTCTGGAAGATGAAGAGTAGCTGCAGATAAAGAACAGCACCCCTTTTTCGGATACAAGGAATATCGTCATTCATTGGAGATTTGTCTTGGAAGGGTATAATCCTACCTCACTAAGGAGGTGGATACCGTGTCCTTCATCTGGTCGAGTCTCGTAGAATATCGTGGAAACTCCAGCGAGAGGGCGATCAGATATGTTTGAACCTTGGAAAAGTTCTTCGTCTCGATATGTGCTCACAACTAGGGGTCCCAATCGAATATTCGAATATCCGATATTCGAATATATTTGCCAGTTTCCCAATATTCGTATATTCGAATATTTGTAAAATTAATCGAATATTATTCGTTATATATTTTTTAAAAAAATTGCTCGATGTTCTTCTGCCAATCGAAATAGCAACAAAGAAATGCAAAAAAGTGCCAAGTTTATTGAAATTATTTTATTGAATTTGTGTAAAGTTTATTAAAAAACTATTCAAAAATATCGATCATGCCAAAAAAAGGGTGATATTTTAGATACTGTCGATAAAACCAAACTCAATGACAACTGAGAGGGTTTTTTCAACAGCAGGCTCAATAAAAATGAAATTACGGCCAAGCTTAAAAGTAGAACGTTCAATGCACTTTTTTAAAAAAATATGTATTGTTGAAAAGTAAATAAAATTCTGATCCTTTTGATTTCGTTGAAACCAAAAACATCAAAATTTCACTTGATTTCTAGCCTTTGTCTATGAGAAAACGCGTTGCGCAACAGAAGATGATACTTCTCGCCCTCTTTGTGTGATGGGATCAAGAACCTTCCTTCCTGAGGGAATAAATTTAATTCTAATGAAGGGAACTTTATAGAAAAATAAGTTGCTCCATTTATATTTTTATATAATAACAATAATGAAAAATTCCGGGTTATATTTGAATCACCCTCGTCTACATATATAAAATATTCGAATACTCGAATATTCGAATATTTTACCAATTTCACATTCGATATTCGAATAATTGATTTTACGAATATTTGGGACCCCTACTCACAACACGTTGCATGAAGCAGCCGCCATGAAAATAAAATGGCCTAAAGAAGATAGTGATGGGCTCCATTTTACACTTACGAAGAGCTGCGTCATAAAATAAATTAATATTAATATTTTGTATTGAAGCTGATTTATGTTATTAATTAATGCAATATATCGCCTCGAAGATCAACTGATTCCGCCGTATTCCGACTGAGCCATCGTATTACGCGCGCATACTTCCTCCCCCGTCCTCGCTTCACTTTGCCAGACCAATATACGCCAACATGGTGCATCCGTTAAACGTCTCGCAAAACAAATTCTGCACACAAATAATGGTTGTACTAATTTAAAGACCTTCTTGGATACACGCCTAATAACTCACCAAAGTTATATGGCAATACGATGAGTGATATTTTTACGAAAACATATTTTTTTCGTAAAAATATGAACTACTTAATTATATTTTATATTCAAATTGATCGTTATTTAAAACGGATAATCGCGTCTTTTGCCGTACATTTATTGATTTTAAGCTTGCGGTTATATTGTTGTTGATGTATTGGGATAATACGTGAAACTTCTGAAGCTATTTCTTACATTGTGGATTCTCGCAATATAAACTATTAATAAATAGCAGCAACGCGTGGGTCTCATTATTTCGCAGTGTGGTGAGCAAGCGTCAATGTTGCAAATCTAACAGCTTTATAAGGAAGCGTCTTCAATGATCTTTTCTACTACTATGAAAAAAATTAACACTTTGAATGCGGGGTTGGTGGCTTGGCCATGAATTAAGCGCGGAGGTAACAAATTCACGCAATGTGACGTATTTTAAAACAACAATTTAGCCAGTCTACATATTATCTCAATAAACATGCTCTAGATGTCTTTAACCTGTTAAATGCCAACGACGCGCCGGTGCGTCAGACGTGTTCGTGCCCCGTACGCCAACGACGCGCCCGTGCGCAACTACGTTTCATCACAGAAAAACACTTATTTTTTAACACTTAAATTTTACTATGCTAAGAACACATATTGATGAATCCAAAAATGCCTTCACATTTTTAAAAAACTCGGTATTTCCATTTCATTTTTAAATGAATTCAACAGAGGCCATCAGGGCTGCCTACTGAATGATCTTTGCTACGTAACTGATTCTATTGTGAGAAGTATGTACATATTTGGAAACGGGAGAGCGTCGTCACTTAAATTTGCCTTATCTGTTTATATGACTGATAATACCACAATACCGGGGAATACCATTTATCTCCTAAAACATCAATCCTTCGTAAATTGTCTTCTGACAGGAATCGTTTTATACTCGTCTTGTTGCGATTTTTTATATAAAATTCTCATTTTTAAGTTTGTGCTGAAACTTTTTCATGATTTTGTCTTGAGACTATTTCGTGATTTTGTGCTGTGAATTGTTTCTTGATAATATTTTTTTGTCGTGTAAAATATTATTCCATAAAAATGGAACTCAAAGCTTTTTCGGATGAAGGTGAATACTCTGATAATGAAAGTTTTAGTGAATTACCTTTTGGGGAGGACATATTTTCTTTAGATGGTGAGGATAATGTAACAATCTTTCAAGAACCCACAGGTGCAGGCGTTTTTATTTGGGAAGAGCGGGATTTTAGTCCTATAATCCATCCATTTGATGACACTTCGTCAGGTATTAAAATAAATATCAGTGATGAAAATGAAAGCGAATTGGGTTTTTTTAAAATAATTTGTGGACGACGAAATGGTAAACATAATAGTTACAGAGACTAACCGTCAATATCATTATGTGACTTCCAAATTACCATTTTTGAGTACTCGCCTAAAATCGTGGATTGATTCCAATAAGGATGAAATATATGTTTTTTGGGTCTGTGTTTGTTATTCCCATTAAATTCAAGAAATTCAATAGACCATCACTGGTCAACTGATCCATTATTATATTCACCAATATATTCAGAAACTATGCCTCGAAATAGATTTCAATTATTACTTCGCATGTTACATTGTTACAACAATGAAGAACATGTTTAGTTTAGTTTTAGAAGTTTTCATAAAATAAATCCCATTTTAAACATTTAAAAAAAAGTTGGAGTTGGAGCTAAAGTCGTAATGTCTCTCATTACCCCATATTTAGGCGCCGGTCATACATTATATTTTGATAACTGGTTTGCGACCCCAAAACTATTCCAGAAATTGCAAGAAAGCAAAACCAATGCAGTCGGAATTGTGAAGAGAAATCGTCTCGAAATGCCAGCATTCAAAAAAAAATGAAGAAAGGGGATTCGTGTTCATTTCATATAAAAACTATTATGGCTCTAGCATGGAAAGACAAAAGGGACGTTACCATGTTGTCGACAATTCACACTCCTGAATTTGTAGAAACTGGAAAAACAAATTACAAAACCGGCGAGCCCGTACTAAAACCTACTGTAGCTATTGATTATGGTAAAAATATGGGAAGTGTAGATAGGAGCGACATGATGATAAGCTCCATAAAAAGCATCAGAAAAACCATGAGATGGTATAAGAAGCTCCTAATGCATATAATGTTCAATGCACATGCACTGTATATGCTGAAAACCGGAAAGCAGATGTCATTATCTAAATTTTCTTATTCAGTGATAGGTCAATTATTTGAAAAACATAAAATACTGATAGCTGCGAAAATAATATCCACGAGTCTACCATCACGGTTAGGAGTCAATACTCATTTTATTGGTACTAAACCCTTTTCGATTGGAACAAAACCTGGAACTTCATCAACGTATTTGAGAAAAAGAATTGTTTTTATTGTTTGTTCTTCTTCAAAAAAAAGAACGGATAAAAAATATGTGTGTATACAGTGTAATGTGCCACTGTGTAAAGAACCATGTTTTAAAATTTATCACATACAATTGAATTTTTAAAACAATATAAATAAAGTGTATTGGTTCAAAAAATATTTTTCAAATGATCTAAAAATATATCAAAAATAATAATATTTGTTTATATAAATTGAGACAACCCTAAATAAACAAGTAATTTGAATGGCGTGTATATAATATTAGCAGAAAATTAAATAAAAATATATAATCATTATGAGTTGTGGCAACCCTAATCAAGAATCACTCAAAAGCCGTAAATGATCCCGTAGGATGGCATGTGATATACATATATATGCTAGGACACATAAGTCACCTTTTGGCAATAAAATATGCAAGTCAAACTCATTTTTATGCAATTTCTAATATCTCTAAATTCGCTGGCGTGGGGCGCACGGCTCGCTCATTACGCTATGGCAGTTAAAAGGTTAAAACCTTATATCTTGATCCACCATTTCTTCTTGTTTTATCAGCAAGATTCATCCTTGACCTGACTCTTTTTTTATGAGGTTTCTATGAGCGATAAGAAAATGGAAACGATTATTCATAACGTCTAATTTAAATAAAACAGATTCGATTGATGTAAATTATTCTTGTTGTGGGATATCATCAAGCTGATGGGAATGCACAAGGAAGCTCACCACAAAAAGCATATCCGCTCTTTGGATATAACCACATCTGCCATATTTAACGATGGTTGCATTAAAACAAAAAATCTTGCCTCCACATGGTGCTTACCAAATCATTTGGTGAGAAGAAGCAAACTTCTCCAACATAAGTTTTTTTACATTTGAAGTTTTCCCAAGACGTATGAGAAACGATATCTTATAAAATTTACCTCGACCGAGTTTTTTTGTTTGTTTACTGATTTAATTTATGCAATATGTGACCATTCTGAATGTCATTTCGTACAAATAATTTGAGTTCTTCATACGTTTATGTCTCACCCAGCTTGAAAACACATACATATGAGATTTGTTTTTTTGGCAGTCGATCGTTTTATCCCTCTTATTTTACACATCTTCATCTCAGATGTTTGTTGAGAATCTGGTCGTATTTTCGTGAGGCGGGTATTTTTATTGCCGCCAGCGTCATAGCTAACAAAAAATGCAGAGTCGTTCGATTACTATCTCAAACAACGGCTAGATCTGCGTTTTTTACTATCTAGCGTCATTGAAATGATACGTAGTTATTTTTTTTTAAATACAATTTCGATCTAGTTTTATTTGCACATAAGAAGGTAATCAAATAACGGAGGATCGCAATACAATGACATCGTAGACTGTGGAAGCGAAAGAAGCAGTTACTTTGAATCGTAGTATGGTTTTCTCAGGCCAATATGATATTGGGTCACTGCATCCTATTGTCTAAGTTGCTCAATTGCTTTGGAGACACAAATACTTGATTATCAACTCTTTGCACTCGAATGCCGGTATGAACCGCTATTAGATTAAACCAAGCTCAAACGAGACGATTAAAATAATTGGAAACAAAAATTAATTTTATATTCGAATCCAATCTTTCTGGACTGTCTATTGATGTTCCAATATCTTATGCTGGATGAAGTTAAATCATGGGATAACTTAAATAATTTTGAAGTTAGGACTCCAGTCCCTAAACTCCTCCGGGTGATTGAACCCCTGGGGTAATGATGTGGAGAATAGGTGAGCGAAAGCAGAATTGTCGGTTTGCTCATCAAATGCTGCTGGAGTAGCCCAACTAACATGATTTAGGTACGCAGCTCACCCTGTGCTTCGTACCCCTAAAGTGTGGAACTGCTGATAATAGAAGTTGGTGGAGTTTGTCTCAAAGGCATCATCACTATCCTTAACGGGGGAAAACGGCTTTAGATTGCTCGAACGGCGACTCATCTCCGTGGCTAGGTATTTTTTTTTTTGCGCGAGGAGTGGAAACATTTTAAACACACATACCGGGCCTATACCTAGCAGTAGTGTGGGAATCCAGATTAAATCTAAAATTAAATTAATTCCAAAAATGTAAATCCGGATCCGTTACCCACTAAAACCCCTCCTCTCCTTCGGCTGCCTCCCGGCTACTAATTAAGTATTGCTCAAGAGTAGCAGCAATGTATCCTCTCGGGCTCTCCTTTGTCCCTGTCATTCGGTCAGTTCGATATCAAATAAGCAATTGAGGATATTTCCAATTGCCTTCTTTTCCTTATTCGTTAAGCGTCTTCTTTTTGCTGCATAACGCACTTGATATACCTACTCCGCGCATTCCATGTCCTGGCATCCTTGAGCATTGAAGGGATCATATTGTTCAGCGAGAGCGGATCACAGTCGGAACCCAACTCATGGCGGAGATTGTCCCTTTCAATATGCCATGCCGGGCAGACGAAAGTCGTATGTTTGGCATCATCGTTATTTTCTTCGCAGTGATGGCACTCCAGGCCTGTTTCCTTGCCTATTTTCTTCAGGTAGCTCCCGAAGCATCCATGCCCGGTGAGGACATGAGTTAGGTGGTAGTTCATTTGACCATGTTTTCTGGCAGTCCACACTTCCAAGTCTGGTATTAATTCGTGTGTTCACCGTCCCTTTGTTGAACTGTCTCATCGAGAATGCCACATCACCATAGTGGTTTCATTGACCACCTTTTCCGTGTTCCCTTCTTTTAATGTTTTTTTTATTAAATACGAGTAGATCGATTGGCGGTATGGCAGTTAGTACCAGTACTGCGTCTTCCGATACTGTACGATATGCAGCAGCCACCCGGTCGCGCTCTTTCTCTGGACTCTGGCCATGTTAAGTCTGGCCCTTTCAATTTGTAGTGTCTCAGCCCATATCGCGCCGTGGCTAGGTACTACAAATGACGTACCGATACAAGTACCATGGGGGTAGCTCTAGCAGTTCATCATCTGCCGCAGCCCCCTTCAAACGGAGGTTGAACTCATGGTGGCAGTGAACCCGCGTTAATAGTTCCTTTGAACTTAGAGGGGGTGAAACCTCACCACCTACACTTGGACGCTCTACGCGTAGCGTTTCCCGTAGGTTTAAAGATCAATGGAAGACACTCTCTGTGTGGCTAGTCCGGGGAAACCCGAAACAGACAGCACAGCAGCACCAGACATAGGGTCGTTTATGAAAGACCCTCCACGTTCGTTAATCGCAGTCTGTCGCCTGTCTATTGTCTCTAAACTCCTAACTCCTACATACGTCTGGTCGTGGTCTTTTTAAAATCTAGTTAAACTGAAATGTTAGTAAAGTACTCCCCATGTATCTTTTGATCAAACCTTAGACCATCATTTAACAATATTTTATATACATTATGGACTTGCATTTTTGTTGGTGGGAAATTGCAATGTTTTCATTATTTCTCTCATGCAGTAGAAGGGAAACTTATTAGTTTCTAGCAAAAGCTGATTTTAAATGGAAGTGTTTAGCTAGAAGATGAAGTTGTGGAATATATAATAAAATTGTCAAGCCCGTATGTATGTGTAGATATACACAAAAGAGGCTGCGTGGCGCTTGCGCGTAGTGTCTATGATATCTCTCTTTCTGATCAACTGTCGCTTGGAGTTTCACTTTTCGTGACGTTTTAAGCATATTTGTACTACCATAGAAGTTTCATTTTCATAACTTTATTGTTTAATTATGATTTTTTTTCTTCATTTGTGATAATCCCATTTTTGTAAAATTCTATCAATATGGTTGTGAAGTGTTATGATATACCAAGAGGTTGAGAATTTTACAAATGACCCTCATCTTTATAAACCAAGCCAAATAGATTTTGCAGTATTATTGTTTGCGATGATGTACGCAATTTGCTAGCGAATTTATATATTTTTTTGAATCCGGTTTCTTAAAAAGTGGCGAGGCGGTTATGAAGTCAATTGCAAATTCTTCCACCACTGTGTCATTTAGGAAACTTTCTTTTTCTAAACGCCGTTTTAAGTGGCTCAATCAAAATATGACAAATTCTGCTAGAAGTGTAAGAAAATCATTACATTCTGTGGTTTTCATAGTCTCCATAAGCATGGCTTTCTCAAAGTTTCATTCCAAACAACAAAATGATCGATTTTATTGAATATTTTATTTAGCTTGGGTTCTTGCATTACAAAATATGACAAATGCAACGACAAAGTCTCTGTGGAGTTGAAATTTACATGAATAGTATTTTTGAGATATGGTGCTGGAGAAGAATACTAATAATCCTGCGGATGCCAAAGCGTATAAGTTCTTATATTATACAACAACTACATATCCAGGATCCATAATTTTCTTGGGTTGTATTCGTAGTTTTTCAGTCATATCTATTGCATATCTATCCAATGGATAGGCGAGATAAAGATGATCAAAAATCTATTTATTGGTTGATATCTGGAATTTAAAAAATGCTAGTAGATCAAGGACAATACAATTATATGGCGAATTAAACGTCAACAGGAAAATCGTTTTAGATTTCAAAACGTACTAATGTTTGACTAACAAACACCAAGTTTTTGTATCTGTTCACTGATTGACTGGAGCTATCCATTCTTAAAACAGCATTCGACATTCCATGTTAAAAAAAAAGTTAGATGCAATGATGAAAATAGATTTGTATGAAGGGAAGCGTGTTCGAATGGTCATTGGCTTGTATTTCATCGAGGCAAAGACGATTATGATCGTACAAAACTGATGCTCATTTGGATTTTCCACTGAGGAGGATAAAGTTGAACAGGATTATAATTTCTCAGTTATTTTTATCTTCAACAGTCAACTCATTTTATGTATTATTTATTGATTTGCCCGTGTGTATGCACACAAACAATGACAATATTGATAATGTCTCACGAGGCTTAAACCTGTTTTGTGTGAGACATCCGCTTGTAAGAACATATGAAACCGGTGACTGTCTTCGAGAAAATTAATTTTTTCAGATCGACTGATAAATCATTCAGAATTTCCAGAATATTGTAGTTAATCATGCTCTATTGTATATCTAAAATTCTTGATTTGAACGCGAAATTATGTTGTAAAACGAACACATGACGCAGGTTTATCGCGCGATACTGTTTCTAGAATATTTTTTTGTTAGTCGAACCACATGTTTTTTATCTAACTGTTGATAAGATTGATATTTTGACTACTACCACGTATTCTCGCCTTATGGCATCGATGTATTTTTCATGTAAACTTGAAGGTTTTCCAACGATTTTCGGGATATAAAATCATGAATTTGTAACCAAAAATGATTCAGCTTATTTATACGATAGTCTTTGACATGTCAAATCAATTTATTCGGTGGGGGCAAATACGATTACGTGTTTTTGTTGAAGCAATCGACAACTGTGAACTTGCAATCTTGTAGTATGCTTGTTGATAAAAAATGATTACACAGACATCATGTCAAGCTTATCATCACGTTTTGTTTTATTTATATAATTAATTGACTTGTTTTTCAACTGCATCCATATTTTATACAGAGCAGTGATCATCAAATACATGGATTATTTTTCTCTCCACAACTGCTTTAAACATGTCTTTGCGTATACACAGTAACTGGATGTTTTTACATACTATGTAAAAATAATTTTATGTGCTTAAAATAATGCAATTTGGAGAAAAAAACATTTCATTTGACATCCGATGGCTTTAACACTCTCGTCACCCAACCTAAATCAGTGTTGTTTTTCACGGGGCCTAAATTCGATAGTCGGAGCAATTCGATCTCGACTCTATAGATCATATTTAAATTGTCGACTATTGTCAATAAAAGAAGTAGGAGTTTCTAATCAGGGTTTTGGAATATTTTTTTCGTTCAGACTCAATCAAAATAATATATATCGGTTCAGTTCCGATTTTCATTTTAAGTATTTCTATTGTGTCGTAGAATGAACCAGAGAATAGCCAAACTTGTGTTGCTGAAGCTCAACACAAAATAAAACCAGATTTTCATTCAAGAATCGACATAAACTGATATTTTAAATCGGTTCATTTAAGATTTTCATTCAGATAAATATAATTTGGTTTAAAGCCTTGTTTAAAACACTTTTAAAAATAGTTGTCTAGTATGCTTCATGCGCCTGTTGTATGCATGTAAATATATTTATAGGGGTTGTTAGTATAGTGGGGTAGTTCCTGGACCCTTATTCAAACCAATCCACGTGGAAAACATTTTCATTGCACAAATTTGATCAATTATTTCGAATCAGTATGTATGTATGTATTTAGTTTCAATATTGGCTGCCCCAATTAAGCGGCTCTGTGGCTCAAATGATCTTCTTCCAATAACCATAAAACTAATTAAATTCTATCGTATTTCCAAGTTAAATGATGAAATTAGTTGTGATGTGAAATAGTACATTAGCTCATATATTTGCTAAAATAAATTCATAGCTAGTATTTTAAAAATAACGCAGATACGAAAGTTGTAGAATCGCCGATTAAGCAAGTATTTTTAAAATACTAATGTAAACACTGATAATTGAGCTAACTCAAACAACTGTGTTTTGAAAACACGATTGCGTCAACGTGCTTCTGAAACGATATTGAAAAAAAAACAAATTCTACAATACTGAGCGATGCTTATTTGTAGCAGCCATACGTTAAACATAAATTCGCATAATTTTGATATATTCGACTATGCAAAAAGTTCATTTAAATATTATTCTTCGTTCGATGAGAAGAAAAACAGAGGCGTCATTTATTTACAATTTTGGGTCACAATGTTGGGGTTAGGTCGGGACATTGTGAAAGGGGAGCAGGTGGGGTCACTAACCCTATGCCCGGGGTCTAACAAGAAGCACCGATGGGGGTAGTTTATATTCGCTAAGCATGAGAATTCGTGGTAACTTCAATATTTGTGAGAAAGTCGGTCAAAATGCTTTGTTCGTCTATTTTTAGTGTATTGTTAAAGAAGTGTCATCATAAAATAGATGCATTATAAGTAATGCCTTATACTATCTACACTCAGCGACTATGGAGAAGAATCTTGTTTATATATTTTATGGTCGGAGCACGAGTTGACTTTATATTTTACCATTAAAAATCAGAAAATCAAGAGCAAATGAAATATTATGACAAGCAAACATTTTACTAAACAACAATGTTTAGATACATATCGACAATCGGGCTGAAAAATAAAGTCTGATTGTCGACATAACTTATCGAGATGATGACAAATTTCCTGTATTTAAAAAGCGATTTATCAAAATTTCAGCAAAACAATTCATAACCGTGTTTTCCCCCAATGTTATGAAATAATCTTGTAGATCAGCAAACCTTTTATGATTGAAAAATGCTTTGTTTTTAGCATACGAAATAAGAAGAAGATCTTCTAGTGCGAGATATTCGTAGTTGTATTTAGAGCTCTTGGCATATGTGATATATTGTGTCTGAATCAGGGGAACGAAAAGCACCCCTAGTAGTCTATTTTCTTTTATCCAAGCTGGGTGTTGGTTGATGTGCGGGTCGTTCTTGTTGTTCCAGTTTATAGAGACTGAGCAATCAAATTATCTTTGGCAAGTGAGCCCCTACTGCGTCCTCGACCAGTACCAGCTGCAGCAAAAATAAATACGCAGGATAAATCGGAGGGAAGATTTATGTTATGAAGTGAGATGGGTGTGTTCCAATCCGGTACTTCACTCAATCCCGTTGAAATGCGGGACCAGCATGACTCTATCTGAAAAAAGTCAAGCTGCATTATATATGTAATTGTATAGCATAAGAGTCAGACGGTATAAAAGTAATGGCGGTTGATTTAAGTAAAGCACGATTAAATCGCACTTTAGGCGTAGATAACATCAAAAACATTGCTTATAACCATTGGCGGCTCGAATGTATCCACTGTGGAACTGCAGCATCCACTATTTCTATTTGATATTATTGATATTATCGATATTTTAAATATTATCAGTTTCGAGAGAAAGAGAGCACTGTCGCTCTCGCAGTGCCGATTCTGGCATGCTGGTGGAAGGCAGTGTTTTCCTTAATCCATATGTATTGTGTTTAAAACCGTATACCTTAATCACATTGACAAAGGAAAGCTCGAAACTTAACTATAAGTATGTATTCTATTGTAGGTCTGACATTCATGGATATTGCAAATTAATTGAGATGCTGAAATTTATTTTGGAAAACAATCTAGATGACGTTTTCAGTGAAATTACGAAACTGATAAAAATCTTTTTGACAGTTCCCATGACTACATTAGAGACAGAATGCAGCTATTCAACATTGAAAAAAAATAAAGAGTTTTTTAAGAACCACTAGGAACTCAGAAAGACTAAATGCTCAGTTTGTCATCAAGAGATCAAGGAGAAAATTATTGATCTCTTCGCGTAAATTAAAACAAAAATAATGGATTTCATTTTTAAATGAATAGATCAATCATGAACTCTAAACATTTAGGTTAAACAACATCAGCGAAGAGCATTTGCCAATGAATCAGTTGAACATTATCGATTGATTGTGAATGACGAGTGTGCATATGACATATATGAAAAGCCTTGATGGCATACGGGCTTTGATAAAGTCTATTGTTCACATTATAGCGGTATTAATGGTGCAATAATATCAATATGAATTTTGTACTAAATACATATACATATATCATCATCATTGTACTGTAGCTTCAAACAATCCATTGCAGAATTGAGACTTTTTCATTATGCATCCGTTCAGTATTCTTCTGACAACTTCGTTTTATAATGATTCATAATCGTTCTGTAGACATGTTCGGTTATGGCGTTCAATTGCGAGGCGTTCATTCGTCATGTCAGCGATCCGAAAATCGGACCGATTGAACATACAAACCTTGTGGCCACTCCGTCCTTTTTTTGGGGCTTTTTGCGGCATTTTCGGGAATAAATGCGCACCCGGGGCTTTCTATGGTCTGTACTATCACGGAAGCCCCCATTTGAGGCTAACTTACATAGTTGGTTTGCGCCAAATGAGATCACGAACGAGTTTAGACTTCCCTTCACTGATAAAAACTATATATGTATCTATTTTACTAATTTATACTGCTATCTTAGCTTGTTTTTTAAAATTTTAAGTCTTAGTTGTAAGAGCGCACTTACCACGGGCGCTTCCTACTTACCCTTTAAATCCAGAAATAGGTATATGCCTGTTTTCTTCCTGAAGAAACCCCATATTAAAAGCATTTTTCACCTCTGGATTTTATCTTTCTTGAAAGTTTGCCTCTTGTCTGGCGCATAATCAGTGGTGGAAACGAACTTTTGAATGTTTCACACGTTTTGTATTTTTTACATTAACGAATACCACCATATGTACTATACTTGTATTGGGAAGTCGGACTACAGGAGACGCCGGATTAGACCGGGGCCGAATCATTGCGGGTCTATTGTATCTGTATTCTTTGAATAAATCACTCTATTCGATTTTTATAGATTCACATTTAACAAAAAAATTGGAAAGTCTCATGATTCGATATCCGAAAGAATTATTTTGGGAAATTTTCGTTAAATTAATTAATTGAATGAGAGAAATATAAGACAATATTAAGATTGAATAAAAGCATAGTATTAAGATGAAATTGATTTCTGGTGACATTTGTGGCAGAATGACAGTCTATTAGCCCGGATACAGAATGAATATTTTAGATTTGTTTATTACCTATTCAAACAAAGAAATGTTGCAAAAAAATTAGAAAACATAGTTTGTATCAAACGTTTGTTGGAATTCGGAGGAAGTTATAATAATCATTGCTTTCTGAAGCACATTAAAAATTATGGCGTCATTTGAGCGGCTTTAAGTAGTGTTTATTTATTGAAGAATTTGTCGTCGTATCAAGGCAATATTCTATTTAATAACGTGATAAAAATAGTCTTGCTAATTTTATTAGCCTTCGTTGCATTTAGGAATATCCTGATCATTAAAGATTTATGCGGAATCGTGTTTAAGAGTTAAATTTAGGTCCTTTCCGGAGCTACCTCGCAATCACGGATCAATAAAGCCTCTCCATCCTACAGGGTGAGGCTCACCTCTGCTCTGGGAGCCTCATTGTTTGGAGTGCGGCTCACTGGGGATGGGAATCTGACTTCGCATCCATTCAGCTTCATGTAATGGTGGGGTGATGAAGTATCGATTTTACGTGTTAACGTATTTTTAGATGCAACTGGCGCTGGTCGTGTGGGTGGAGGTCCTCGGGTGCTCGGGGGGTCGGCGGCGGTGGGGTAGGAAACGTGCAGGGATGATAAAGGAGCAAAACACAAATAAAAGTCTACTTCCAGAAAATTAAGTTCCTGGAAGTCCTTTTCTTTGCGTTTGATGTATGTGTATTCTACGATGTTATACAGCATCCCTTAAATATAGAATCACAGCTGTGCAATATATACAGACTTCGATGTATTTGCATCAACCCCCGGGCTATCAGGGAGGGAGGGATCGATATCTAGGGCTCCTAAATAATCTAGTCGAATTGTAAGCACGCCTCCACCGATGAAAAATAAAATACATATGCATTCAAATTAATTTATTAAATGATGATATCGATTTAATTCATTCAAATACAAAAAGATCCAACATCATTATTGGCACACTTATTAATTAAAATCAGTCGTTTTCTTTATAATTTCAAATCATTTTGGATTATCCACATTTCACATGTTCACCAAATATGATGATTTCAAATATTTAATCGATTATTGAATAGAAACAGTTTAAAGTTAATGTAATAGAAAGTAATATTATATATTGGGCTGTTTGTGCTTATGAGGACGCAAAAACGATCTTCTTGGACATGCTCATTATGGTGGCTCGTATTAATTTGAATTGAATATAAAACTTAAATCCTGTGGATTTATTCAAATTCAAATTCAAATGTTCTTCGTATTGAACAAAAACAGCTTTGTCCTTTCGACTACAAGTCACAATTTTTGTATAGTTTTTTTTTGATTAGATATAAATATTCTATTACAAGAATGAAAAAAAAAACCAACAACATTGCAAACAATATATTTTTAGAAGCTAGTCCGCTTACTGGGATTATCCCGTTGTCCCGTCAGGCCTATCCATGCTTGAATATTAGAAGGCAGAATAAAGACACAAACGTAGTGGATACATAAAGGAGATAGAAGCTTTGGATGGATTAAGTCCATAGATTAAAACCAAGAAAATTGGATTACAATGTTCAGGCTTATATTAAAAAGTGACTACGAACAAATCATCATCCGCGTTTATGCAAACATTATTTTTAGCGCAATTATTTCGTCTTACGACGGCATCGTCAGCTTATGGAGCGTTTACTACGCAGAATCCTTATTTATTTTTATATCCTTTTAGTCTTTATTACACTCAGCAGCCGCTCAAGGTTATTATTTTTCATTTTCGATATAAATAAGAAACTCAACAAACAACAAATGAGCTGATGAATTATGAACAGCAATAAATAACATGATTTTGCTATCAATTAGTAGGAATCCTTTACATATGATGGTCATACGTCCTTTGTCATATAGCATTTTCTTTATGATTTATTTATTAATAAATCAAATTCATTGTCATAATATTTGTTCCCACACATTGGTGACTTGACGACACGATAGTTAAGTGTTATTTTGAAATTAGTTTTTGTATAATGTTATTAACCTTTTGAGGATTGAGCAAATTTAAAATCGATGAAGTCGTTGATGCCATAATCGCTTTACACCGATTACTTTCTGTCAGCTCCTATCAGCGTAAGACAATCTTCAATTCGAGGCAGAGTCACTGTAAATAAACACTGTTGGTAGCATACAAGACCACGACATTTTTTACATAAAAAATACACAAAAATCGATTCATTTGCTCCTGCTGTATCGAAATCGCGCTGAAATCGAAATCATTATTAGTCGATAAATTTGGGCTAACGATCTATACAATTGTGCGATGCGGGGAAGCTCCCCGTCTCTGTCTCCCGAACTGGGCTACGTTCTCTCTCTGTCTCTGTCTGTGTCCGAGCTCAATATACAAGCGTGCTCTTTCGAATAAGTGGAGGGGGGATCCCAGGCCCTGGGATAGTACTCCTTTAGGGATTAATTGTTTATAATGTTTTCCTATACATGTTGTTTTGCATATGGAATTACAATTTTTTTTTGGGTTAGGGTGGTCTTTTGTTACGATTCATATATAGGCCCAATGTCTGTCAAGGGTATCAAAATAGATTTTTTTTCAACATTTTGAAAAAATACTCAAAATTTTACCTTTATTGTCATAACTTTTTAACCTGTGTTGCTAATAGCACGAAATAACTGTTTTTGTATTTTGAAATGTGTTTTTGATCTAAATAAATTATTATTTCATGCAATTGGTTAAAAAAAATACGTCGTTAAACGTGAAGAGGTACCAGTTTGCCAGGGTCAGGGTTAAGAAATCACTTTTTATGCTTATGATGTTTTTATTAAATTTATTTACAAAATTTGTTCAAATTGGCCACCTCTGCTTCGTATGCACACACGATATCTTTTCCTTATTTCAACTGTAGTATTTTTTTTCAGCGCTTATTCCTTCAATCAGGATTTCTTTTGTGGACACTTCTGTCGCACGATCTCTAGACAATGAAATCCATTGGTGTCAGATCTTGAGACCGTCCATGTGCTGGTACACCCTGTATACAATAAAAATACAAACACGCCTTTATAATATGGCATTCTTATAACACGATTTTATTCTGTAATACAACTTCACTATTTCAACTAATTGGCTTAGGGAATCGTTGCAATGAATTTTCAATAAAGTCAACGAAGAATTTATTGAAGTAATGGGACATGGAAATGCTTTACTATTTTGAAGTTTTTTTACTTCATAACATCAGTCATCAAAAAATAAGGCTGTTAACATTGGGAAGGCTTCAATTAGGTAAAAGTCAAAGATGTCGAGAATGATATTTGAGATTCAAAGGACGATAGTGCAGATGTATACGATTAAGTTGTTAAACATTTTACTCTAAAAAGCATATAGCATATCCAGACTCTATGGAATAATATTTTGAAGTGAAACTTTTATAGGAGCGATGGGGTAAATTGGCTTGAACGTCACGAAAAGTGAAACTCATATTGGTAGTAGTTTGGAAATAGAGAGAGGGAGAATCTTTTTTACTCTCTCCGTCGCATATATCATAGAGACGCTAAGCCGCATTAGGCAACTACTAGACTAGTAGTTTGCCTATTTTATTATGTATTACACAAGCATAATTTCATATTTTAGCAAACAATTTTCACTAACAAATGGAAAAAAGTTATGCATAAAATCAACTTTTACACAATCTTTTTTTGCAAATTTCAAATCCTTTCATTAAAAGAAGCATAGAATTAAAGAGAGTGCTCAACTTTATACAATGAAATTTGTAAATATCTCTGCTAAAAGCAACAGGTTATTTACAAAAAGTGCATAGAACTCAAGATGCTGTTGCAAAAAGTCTATTCCTTTTGATCATTGTTTTTTCGTTTTTCACTAGTTCTATATCGAATATTACAGTTTTATTTTTCTGCATTATATGGGGGTCACCTAAATAATTATAAATTTATACTTGCGTAACATATCTCAAAATTCCCCATTTAAATTTAATGATGTATTCCCGACTTACGAACACTTCGTAACTCTTATACAAGTGTAAAAATACTATAAATTAGAGGCCGTATACATACATATTCATGGATGTTAATTCAACAATAGAAATTAAGAAGGCCATTCACTTTTTCGTAGGCGATGATGGCTGTTTCAAAATCGATTTGGCAATATGATGATTTTTTTTTAAATATCCATTGTTATATTTACCTTGTATTGATTGATGTCAATCAAACAATTTCCGGAAGGGTTTAGTGTGAAAATGGTATTTATAGGTAATCTTTGACTCACAACGGTTCGACTTACGATGGTTCGCATTTAAATTCGTGTTACTTGATATGAAGATTACAAGCTTCTTATAATATATTACTAGCAGTATGAAATAAAGAGTAGATTATAATACAATCATATAAATTCTGCACAAAGTCGTGCACAAAACCGATATTTTTGAACGGGTTAAATTCCGATATTTGCTCCGATAAAAAAAATGGTTTTTCTGGTTTTAGTTACGGTTCCGGTTCAAATCCTTAATTTATCTCTCCCAACAATAAATATAAATGAATAATAAAATGTGTCTGCATTTGGATCGTTTGCCAACATCGATTTTCGCAATATAAACGCAATATTTCTATGGGCGGGAAGATGTTTGAAAATTGAATCGTTTGTATTCAATGGACGCATCTATGTTCAAATTGTAGTAAAAATACATTTTAATGTTTGAAGCTCGTTTGTATTTTCCTCAGGTGCGTAGTTTCGGGCGTGCAAGGTGCGCAAAATACAAGGGCCCTTCAGTTCCTGGGTCTCATAAAAATGAATTAAGGAATGCTGACATAAATGGGTTCCCACTGGATATTTTAGTACCAGTCCCACGCGAGCGTTTTTCTCCCTCTTTCTCCCGCTGTATATTTTGCTTTTTTGCCGTTTTTGTAATTTATCGGGAGGGATTTAAGTGTATATACTTAAATTGATTGATTCGTACAATTTGTGCGAATTTTTGTGTGGTGGAATTTTGTTTCTGCGAGGACCCGGAGGGTATTCAGGAAAGGACCAATTTCGCTATATTTAGACACAAATAGCATTGAAAAATATACAACGATATTCAGATATCGATCCTCGAGCTGGTAATGTAATTGGTGAAACATACGTGGGAATCAATATGTTTTGAGCTGGTTTTGACGAGCTGTTTCGTTGGCATTGGTTGACGACTTTCACATTTTGATATACGAATTTGTACTACTCAGGCACAAAAATGAACGGCTCTTTGAGTGAATACCCAATTTGAATTTGCGTAAATAGATATTTAAAAAAAAAACCGTATGATATTTGAATATGACGAGTTTCTTTGTCCATAGAAAGCACAATAGCAAAAACGTGGATGACTCTTGTTAGATTGAGATAATGGCTATGGTTTTGGAAACATAATGCCTCTGATACCGTGACAATACATTGTCTGATTATAGATATGGGCTATTATGAACATTTGCTTTTTCTATGATATGAAAGATTCATATTCAATTGTATCATGATAAGACAATGCAACGATGCTAGTCACACTCCCACGCCTACATTTCTGCATTGTGTAATGCTTTTTGTTCTTATTTTAAGAAGAACGTCTCCTTGAACAAATCTGGTAACAGACTCAAGAAGCTAAAAAGGAGATGTGAATAATGAACTTAAGGATTCAAGGAAATAAGAAGCACTTTGCAAGCAAAGGACATTGGCATTAACACTAGAACTACCGACATTTATATAAAGTTACTTCCATCACAACCAGTCAAAATGGTCTTTAGAAATACGTAACATAATATTTTTATATTTACAAAAGCAATTCCATGTAATGTAGGTACATTTTTGGCATTACTAACTCATCTTGGAACATGATCCTAAATTAGGGTTGCCATATTTGATCAATGACAACAGCAAGTAAAATAAAGATACGATAAAGTTAATTATTAGGTATAAAAAACTATAGTTTATTACATTTCGATAGATTGATTCGCTGAAACAGACTGTGTCGAGTTTGTACACGTTATGACTCAGTGAGTCAGGTCGTGTTTATCGCATCTGTCGCGAAAGGAAAATCGTGATTAAGTTTGTACGGAATTAAAGGATCGTCTTCAAGCAGATCCGGACTTCATGGCCAAAATTGTAACTGGAGATGAAATTTGGGTCTATGGCCATAATCTTGAGATGAAAATGCAGAGTTCTCAATGGAAAACCCCTAACTCTCATCGCCCTAAAAAAGCACATCAGTCAAAGTCGGCATTACGTGTCGTTATAAGAATGAAAAATGACTGCATAATGCAGACGTGTCCGCCAAAGCACTAAAGCAAATGATTGAGGTGAATGATGAAATCGAACGAAGAAGACCTGCATATTTGAACAATATTTCTTAAATTAAGATAAATAACGAAAATACCTGTCTTGCTGGAAAAAAGTGAAATGTTTGAAATTGCAGGTCGTATGGCAATTCCATTGTGTCCGAATGCTCATTGTGATGAATGGAAGCGTGCTAGAAAGGCTTTTGTCCTGTAGTGGATTTCATCAGCCTGCTGATGAATCAATCTTCATCATCTGTCTATTGTAGTTCGGAGCTCATGATGACAATAACGAGTACCATTTATGAATGCTTACCCCGCGAATCGCCGTTTAAAATGATAAATGCAACCTTTTTGATTGGGTATAAGCGTTCAAGTTCCTCACCGTGAAAATATTTTCATTTACGGATTCGAAATTGGGAAGATCCAATCAAGGATGATCAAGATCGATAAGGAATACATCGGAATATAATGACGTTGGACATTTTTATTTCATTTCATAGATGCAATATAGGAAAGATGTTGCGTTTATCTTATTTCTAGTTTTCTTCGCATTGTTGTTTGGTTGAGAATTATCATGTTGTTCGAATATTTTAGTATTACTCAATGTTTTTTTCGCCTTGACACGCTAATTTATATTTTTTGTCAATCTTAGTATTTTTAGTAACGTCAGCATCTTAATGAGATACTGCTATGTCTTCTAGAGTGGTACTGCAAACTTTATTATCCTGGTCTGCAGTAAAAGGACCAGTTTATTTGATAAAAATGACTCGTCTCTCATGCGATACTGTAATATAGAAATATCAAAGAGAAGCAATTGTTTCAAATCTTAAACAGACTATCATTAATTCACATTTTGAAAAATCAAGTCTAAAAAATATTTTAGGATTTATAATAACACTAAATCTTACTTAACCATAACAATTTTCCACATTAAGGACTCTCAAGTTGTAAATAATAGAAGCGATAATGGATATGTATTTCGCAATTTGTAGTGAGATCCCCATTTATTATTAGAATTCGACTTGAGTTATATACAATTTTAAGTAGTGTTTTAAAGGGAAAGTCTTGTCTTGGTAACAAGTAAATCAATCTTCATTAGTGAAGTATTTCAAGCAATGTTGTTCCAGGAATCTAAAATATTTTATTATGGATGAGAAGGACGCGATTATTGTGGAAATAGCTGAAAATAATCAAGACTCAACTTCGATATTGAAACATATAAAAATATTGATAACGATCTTCCAACAATGCAAGCATTGTAAATTTGTATCATTTTAAAATCAGCAATTAAAATTTCGCCATCGTATTACAATGCCGAGATTGTATATGGACTTTCTTTTTAAAACAAATTGCTTCAATTCATGGAAATGTTTATTAATATGTTTGCAAATATTTCAGAAGTCGTTCACTTGTCCTTAATCCATTTAAATATTGTTATTCTTAAAGCCACATCATAATTTTATAAGGCTAAGTGTTTAATATCAGAAGGTGGAAGCTCAGAGTGAAACGTTATGAAAAATGTGGTTCATATAAAGACGATCAACTGGAAAGCCAATATCTGGTCCATTACTATTTGAAAAATCAATATTTTTTAATACAAAATCAAATGAAGGCTAGCTTGAAAAATTTAAACGATGACATGGTATCAGGAAACTGGAAATTCGTGGGTAAAAGCATTCTGCTGACATACCTTCAGCAAACACATTCATTGACACATTGAAGCTATATGTGGAGAAGAAAGGATTCGACGAATAATTTATATACAGTTCTGATGAGACTGGTTTAAATTGGAAAAAAAAACTACCCAACAAATCTTTGGCATCAAGGTGTGAAAATACTTCACCTGGGTAAAAAAAACTAGTAAAGAACCTGTCACTATAATGGTGTGTACAAATGCAGCAGGCAGACACAGACTGTCACTGCTTGTCATTGGAAAATCAATGAACCCCACATGCTTTAAAAATATCAAAAGTCTTCCAGTTGAATATGATCATCAAAAAAAAGCCATGGATGAACATCAAAATATGGATGAAGATGAAATATCAAAACTTCATAGATGAAAGAGAAAAAACATTACTATTACTAGACAATGCACCGTCCCACCCATCTATAGAAATCGATGAAATGTTTACGATAAAATTTCTTCTACCAAATGACGCATCGGTAATGCAGCTGATGGACCACGGTGTAACAGAAACATTCAAACGTTTACATAGAAATCAGATGCATCGACGATTATTGCTAAGAGACGAAAATAATGAAGACACATTTATCAGCTTTCACAAGAAAATACATTTAAAAGATTGTTGCTACATCGGAGCAGATATTTGAAATTCTTTAGATGTGTGAACTTTGAAAAAAATGATGAGGAAATAATTAAAGAAATATCTGCCTCAGAAGAACAAGGCCAAGAAGACGAAGAAGAGATCTACGAGGGGGAGGGAGAGATATTGATCCTACACTTTCTGAAGCTTTTCAGTGTTTAGATATCACCATGAAATTGCTTGAGAACCAAGAAGAGTGTAATTCAGGAAGTGAAGAGCTAGAAGCCGAAATCAATAATTGATTCTTTTAATAAGAAATATATATATGTGTATACTTATTTACACTAAAACCTCTTTTTGAGCGATTTTCTTTGTGCGATTTCGAAGTTATGCGGTTTTTTTTAAAGCGATTTTTTTCTTTGAAATTAAAATAATTAGTATTTCTCTAGTGGATGTTTGGTATTTGAGATGCCAGATGTCAGGTATTCTTAAAATTTTACCAATGCTGCAAGACGTCCTTTAAAATGTTACCAAAAATGTTTTTTTTAAATGCGATTTTAAATATTTTATATAGCCGTTTCAAAGTTATACGGTTTTTAAAACCCATGGAAAGCATCTTCACTTTTTCTATGTAAATCATAGCTTTTTTTGTGCGATTCCGCTTTAAGTGTATTAGATATTTTGAGACACAGTTCTGTCGCGATGTGAATATTAGGACGCCATTGTATACGCAACGATATATCGCTGTTGGCACTTTTCGCGAGTGCTGCCATCGACGACATAGCGTTATCAGGCACTCAAATGGTTCAGGTAGCAGTGGTTGTTTAGGTAATGCGCTAAAATTTCATAAGCCTCATTCAAGAGCAGATATACTTACGTCAAATTTTACTCGCCGTTACGACACTTATGTATGCCTAAGTAGCGATTTGGACGTTATATAGCATATATTGCTACACTATGTTGTGAATATGTGCAATTACAATGATTCGATTCGAATATTATGCTTATTCAACACACTTTATTTATGAGCGGAATTTCGGACCAGAATCTGTCTATGCCAGGAAAATTATTTGTGACCATAAAATCAACGCGGTAAACAGTCTTTTTATTTATGATTCTGTGTCACGCTCGATGTGCTGTTTACAAAGCTGGACATTGCCAGGATGCCCAATTACATAGGTTTTTTGATCACGTATATCAAAGAGTCTGTTTATTTAGCAGCAACGCCGAAGAAGTTGCTAGAACGAGCTGCAGTATGCTTGATCGATCATTTTTTCATTGGACTATAAATAAGGTTACTTGTTTATGTCTTGTACTGTTCGAGAGGTCTTTTTGCTGACGCAGACGAGATTTTTTAAAAGCGGTCTCGTATAATTAACTGATAAACGATATGCGCATTTGGATATGCCGCAACCGAGTCCAGAAATGGATGCATTTCGTTATCTGAAGTGCATAATGGCGAATAAAGTTGATAGGAACTGCAACACTAATAGAGCAACGACCTCAATTGTGAACAGGGCATCGACTAACAACGATTGTGCTTCTATTATAGTGGCTAAATATAGTATTTACTCAGTAATGCAGAGCGTTCTTGATTATTTCAATTGGAAAACGAAAAACAAACACGAAAGAAAACAATTAAATTCATAAAGCGTTGCTAAGAGGAGCCAGCATCTGCCTGCAATTATGATAATACTCAATATTACCTAATAATCATTTGTACAACTGTTTATATTCAGCATCGAATATCTTCTGAAAATAAACAGAACAAGGACGATATGCGATGAAAATTTATCGTCAGCCCTCGGTCAAACGAAACCTTCAGACGCTAATAGTTAGACCTTCAGTCCAAACTAATGTAAATCATTGAAATATTTAACCTTCATCAGAAGCCGCAATCTCAATGAATGATATTAATAAGTGCTTGAAAACTGATGTTATTTACAGCGAGGTGATTTGATAACTTCAAACAAAAATACCCTCCTCAATACCGATTCGCATCCATGTCATCTAATATTCATTATTGTTCCTGCAAGATGTAATACATATAACATTATGATGGAATAATGGTCAAACTAGTTGATGACTTCAGGATTTAAGCTGCAAAAATTATAAAACATATATCTCAGAAACATTTTTATTGATTAGGACCCTGGGGCGATTGGACCCCCGGGCTGTTTCTTGCCCCACGATTGCTTTACAATCGGATGGTCTACGTGCTTACTTCTACTAACCGGATCGGAGAAGAGGCCCGAAATGCAAACTGAGGTGGTCAGGTGAATACAAGAAAGTTAATATGGTTCAAGATATGTACATATATAAACGTCTTCAATGAGAGGAAGATCTCAGCTGCGAGACTCCCTTCTAGTAGGGGGACAGCGCCCAAAATTTTGCACTCATTTCTACAAAGTTAATTTTTTTGTCTACAAGTAGCATGCGTTAATTATTGTTAAATAAATGTTGTCTTCGTTTGATACAAGGTGGCTAAGGATTCGGTAGACATGGTTAAAGTTGTAGCGTAAGAACTTGATTGAAGTATTGCAACTTTCAACGTATTATAATATTTATTATAAGTAGTTATAACATATGTCAGTCTTGTAGGTATAAGATATTCTCTCTCGCATAACAAACTTCGTACACAAATAATATTTTTACTATGCCTATGTTATTCTCGCAAGTGTAAATAATAAGTTGACAAAGTTTTATTGCAATCTGATGAACGGTATGGTAGCGCATTACATACGAACAAACAGAGATTAATTTTTATATATTAGATTTATTTACAGATCTCAAAAAAAAAAAAAACAACAGAACGCTTCCTCCCGTACTATTCTGAAGGCGTCAGATCTAACATTCCTTCTTCTCTGCGGAACTTTTTTACCAATCAAGAAGAACGTATAATTTAGCCAGATAACGCCAGATTAGGGTTTTCACATCAGGACAATTTTCCTGAATGAGGAGATTATAGAGCACATTTAAATTCTATTAAAGTAGCAAAAAGTAGATAGAATCTTGAGCATTATATGATTTTGGATTAACAAGCATTAAATCGTGAATTTTGTCGCTGTTGCATCAAAATGTTTCTATGTATAAAAGTTGGGAGTCTGTGATTTAAACATAGGTTAGTTTGAGATTCCAGATCGTGGAATTTTACTTCTTGATTCACATCCGCTAACATGACTAATAGCAGAGCCCAGATATACAAAGTCGTGAAGTGCTTTGAGGTCTTATAGTGTATTCACATTGCGTAGGTGGTTCGGTTGACCTATCACCGTTAGCATGATCTTTATATATTTGTTCTTTTTCAGAGAAATATCATGAATAAAAACAATATAAGACTACAGGAAGATGCAACCCGTTGACATTGTCGTTGTATTTCGGATCCGCGTCAGCTAAAAATGTACTGTAAGATCGAGTGCTCAGACATGATTGTTCTGTTTTGCAGACCGCAAAGTGGTCGAGCCCGTCGAGAAAAAGGTACATCGGAGATCGGAACGAGTTTAAATGATTTACGAATCTAGATCGTTCTAGAAAAGAGTGCCAAAGGGTGTTTTTTGTACGATGATGGAAGATTCTGTTTGATGCGATATGATGTACCTTTATTTTGTCGAAGATTGATGATTGCATGGGACTGGTTTGGATTCGGGCACTCCGTATATGGAGTATAGAGGTTGGATTTGTTTCGATGGATGCGTGTTGAATGTTCAGATTCCGAATCTATGTTAGGTTATTTTATGTGCACAACGTGCTCGATGACGATGGATCGAATGACGTCGGTTTGCGTCATTCTCTAGGAAGCCGATCATTTTATAAATTGAGGCGTTGCGAAAGGAGGCGAGGAGTTGATGCGGACTGAATATGGCGGGCGGTCGAAGGAGGCACTTCAGCATCCGATGGAAGACAAAGAAACGACGCGGTTGAAGCGCCGAGAGGGTGGAGAGATGATATCCCTGGTCACCCGGATTAGAAACCATGACCTCCCATACTGTCGACGAGGCATGAGTATTGTATAAGCATCGTCAGCGCATACGTGTCTACTGACTATATACTACATAGTATATATACTACATACAACAATGAATATTGGCGTTGCTCCAATGAGCGTTATTGAGAGAAGGGCACTCCACTTCGCCCCACCACGAGGAGCTATTTCGATCTAGAGAGCTGGCAGCACGTTTCGTAGCACACGACCGTGCTGTAAACAACTTCTGCCAGATGAAGGTAACCTTTTTCTCCACAAACAATCTATCTTCTCTCCTCGACGAAGAGAATATCGACGTAGGAAATATGCATGAGCGCTCCGATCATCGACCGTATGATCTACTCGAAAACAAACCCTCTTTTCGAGACCACGTACCATAACTAATTGTTCTGTTGTACGACCTCTAAATTGATTGGAATGAGCGTTGAATAAAATTGTAATTCATATGGATCACATACGTTCAACTAATTAAAGCAACGGATGCACAACAACAAGTAAAAACATGTAAGCTACATATGATTGCAACGAAAGTGGGTCGTCAATCGAGAGGCATCATCATTTAGAACCACGTAGTCCATCACGAGACAAACAATCTTCTATTAATTATTATTTTATCATAGTGCAGTCACAAGCAGCCTACAAATAGGCAGGACTAGGATCACTTCAATGTCCATTTATGTAAAGGATCACATCCATTTTAGTATCCACCGAAAAAATGGTATCCAAGCGAATTTAAGCAAAATGGGAAAGCGAAGAGCAAAATAATATTAATTGAAAATCACTAGGAAAAATGAAATGATGAATTTGCAAGTACAATAGACCTGCGGTAATCCTACAAACATTTTGCAAGGCGATTTCGGATAGCCCAATTTGTCGGATTATAGAGTACTGCTCCCGACTCCTTATTGCTCCCGACATTAAAATGGCGAGATATATATACATAAACAACACAAGGTTTCATAATATAGAATTAACGCCATAAACACAATGGCCATAGCAGTTATATAAAAATAAATATCTGTTACTGTTATCAAACGTATTCCATGACATTTTTGAACCATTTTAAGTATCCCTTGCTAGCTAAAAAGTATTTTTTTTGTTACCTCCTCTGTAAAAATTGTAATTCTAAAACTTATTCTTATAAACATTGTATTTGTATTGGGATGTCGGACTATAGGGGGCGCTGGACTAGACTGGGATCGGATTACTGAGGGTCTACTGTAGTTATCGTAGTTATAGATATCATATAAGGAAGAAAACATACTTGCGCATCTCAAAATCGCTCCTACAAGATTTATGATCTAATAAACCTATAGTAATTGTCATAATCATCAAAACATGCTATGTAGAAATATGATAACCACCTGTTATAAGTAATTGATTGTATTTTATTACTCCATACGATCATTAAAGCTAAATTAATCAATTTTGACACATAGATTAAATCATTTAATGCAGTAGCTTTAATTAAAATTTCTAGCTTTGTTTTATACAGGATGCGGCAGGGAAACTTCCTTATTTAATATATTGCCAAATGCCATTATTACAAAGGGTATGGATATGGTTATATCACCATATTGATGATACAAATTGATGTCAAAGTCTTCAAAATAAAAATGACAATTATCCGCATATTCTGATACCAAAATAGCGTCAATGGTCTGTTATGCTTCTGTATTATAATATTTTTATTGAGAAACAGAAAAGCTCGCATACGGATCAGCGAGTGAGAGGAATGGCTTAGGATCATAAATGTAAGATCGCTTAATTTTTGAGTTTTCATGCCCTTTGAATCGCCCATCACATAATTTTTTCTACTCGACATATGTATAAAATCCATGAGACCCATAGAGATAAGCTTCGACAGTGCAAATGTTGTTATCAATATGACCATTGTTCGAAATACCATAAAAGGCGCCAATAAAGATGCTATAATAATAGGGGAGATTTCAGCGTTTACGTGCGCCTGAAAAATTCTATAATCTTATACGATTCAAAGAACATGACGCACCTTAATTGGAAACGACGATAAATAGATAAAGAGCGACTTAAATCAACGAATGCATTGTTTGTTATCAAACGATTATTATAGAAATCGGATGATATTGATTTAGTCATATTTATCTGTATATATCGATTGATATTTTTCTTCATACATAAAACAATACTCTTTGTTGTTGTATTTTGAAATGCCTTTGACGAATTTAAAATTTGCAATACCAAAAAAAGGTTTTTAAGCATAGGTTAACCACAATAAATGACATCATCAACGAAAGCATTTGTGTTTTATTTATCATGACATGAATATATTTAAAACTATTTCGTGCATTGTAATATTAAAATCAGAAATTCTTTTATAAAATTGTAAAGAAAAACAAGAAATTTGACTTATTGACTCGTTAATCGCATTAAAATTTGAAGTGGCACTTAACATTATCGATTTGGACTTATTTTGCACAGCTGCTCGTATTTAGCTGAGCGAAAATTTCAATTGAATACTTGTGGTAAGTCGAGTGTCGTTTGGCGGATTGTTTGATGAGTTGTGGCGCTATGAAGCAAATAAAAAATAGTTAAAAGCGACGAGTTGCAACGAGGAAGCAAATACCTGCTCAGGTCATGATTTGGGTTATATTTAGGATCTTACAATAAGGACGCTTTATTTATGCATGTAAATAAAACAAGTTGCGTTTGAGATAAACACTCATTTATTTTATCTGAAAGAATAATTGATGGTATCAAGTGTGGAATATAACGTCGTTCAAATGTCCGCCGCGGCTTTGTTTGGTGGCACGTATTCGGAAGGTCCAATTTTCGATGACTGTCGCATAAACCTGGCTGAATTTGTTATTCTGATGGCATTAATTGTTTGCGGTTTATACGCATAAATCTGCGATTTAAGACCCAGTCGAGAGTTGCAAATGGCTTTTATTTTACTTGGCCACTCTATTCTACAAGAGTCAACATTGATTAATTCTGTCCGTTTTTATAATATGTACTGAGTTGTCGGAGTTCGATCGGGAGGCATTCATTCGTCATGCCAGCAGTCCGAAAAGCGGACCGATTGGACATACAAACTTTGTTCCAGGTTCTTTTAGGGCTTTTTGCGGCATTTTTCAATAATTTGTATGATAACAGGAGCTCCCTCAGAGGCTGACTTACATAGGTAGCTTACGTTAAATGAGGTTAGTACGAACGAGTCTAGACTCTAGACTAGATCCCCACCCACAAAAACATTATATTTATCTATTGTACTAATTTATGCTGCTATCATAGCTATTTTTTTTAGTTTTAGTTCAGGATGAACCCATGTTTCATCCTGAATAGATGCAAAAACTCGACCTTATTGATAAATTTGATCGAGGATTACAAATAAGTCCATTTAAAAATCAATCCATTTAAAAGTCCAAATAAAACACTAAAAAATTCAAATACTATTTTGAAAATATGCCTGAAGTAACATAAAAGCATCGAGTGTTTCGTCATTTAGTCTGGATCTGATTTTGGAAGCCAGGCAACCTGCTGCTGAAAATACACGCTCAGTCTCCACACTCGTTGGAGATACCGTAATCAGATATTTAAATGCTAGTTCGAGTTGATGATCGCGTGAGCCCCCATTTTCGTATAATACCATCAATGTGACTGATAAAATACTTTTCTGCTGAGACACGGACTAAAACTCGCAAAACTCCAGATTTACCGACAAATTATTTATTTCCGTCGCTGCAGATGAATGCTTATATACTATAATACTTTGATGTGATTCTTGATTATATTAGGGAGGAATACAAAAATTATGAACCCCGTATCTATTATATTTCGTATCGATATTTCCATTATTTGAGTCGAGGTGTAGTAAATACATCACCGGTAGAGATTCATCGTCTTGGTGAGGTGTATGAATTCTGTTGGATAAAAATTTCAATCATGATTTTTTCGGGATTGCGTTTATTAATCCCGGGATTTATGAGCACCTAAAACTGTCCGGGATCCCGGGATTGGATTCCCTACTCATATCTAATGTCTTATAAGGTTCAGATTGTAATAAATGGCTTTCTGATTGTATCGATGATAAAATGTAATCATCTGCAAGAAAACAATTACGTTCGGCGATAATTATGTTTTTAATAAAAACAATTTTTTTCAAGCTTTATCTGACATATAAACGGTTCGCTGCAGCGATTATTGATAAAAATCATTATTTTTACAATTGTTTATCAATTTAATATACAAAACAAAAAACAAATTTATCGGTGAGTAGCTGTTGGCATTTTATAAAATTGTTTTTGTCGTGCAGCATACTTTTCTGCACGATGACTGAATGATGATTGAATTAAAAGCGCAATAAAAACGATTCACGACCAAATGTTTCCGATCGCTGAGCGCTAAAATCGTTGGGTAACAGAAAGAATAGACGTCCACTTTTGGCTTCGGCGTTCATGTTTTCACCTTTGCTGCGACTCAATGTATCTTGGTGAAAATTTAATTTTCACATTTATTCATCAGGGCTGTCACACGCTGAAGCCTCTGACGGTTTCTAATTAATGTTGTTACGCATTTATACGCTTCGAAATGATTATTTCGCAAGACGAATACTTTAAAAGGTTTCCATTTTGTTCAACGGTCCTTAACGACATTGAATCCTAGTCAAAATAATAAAATAGAAGGAATAAAAAATAATTAAATTTATTTTTGAAATTATTCAAGGACGAGCAGAGACACTAGAGACATCTATCTTTAATATTTGAAAACAATATTTAAACTTCGCTTGGGGGAAATATTATTAATTAATTAATTTAAATTATGTATTAATTTAAAAAATAAAAGGCATTCAATTGTTTTTAAAATATTTTTTAAGATTTATGATTGAAGCGCGCTTAAATTTAATCCAAGCACGTACGCCAAACAATTTATTTTTTGAAGGTTATGATGCCAATGGAGGGGATATTTTTTTGTTAGGTTCGATCGAAAGCGATGTCGTTTTTTGGAGGCAGTCGCAATTCGCATGCGGATCGCTCATGACGTCTTTTTGCGGGTCGCATACGAAAATCGCACCGATCGACGATGGCGAAATTCACGCCGGATGAGCAATTCATACGCGTCTGTATGCTTTACGAATTCCTCCGCAAGAATTCCGCCACGACGACGACCAAGAACATATGCGCGCTCTTCGGCAACAGACTGGACGTCCGCAAGTGTCAGAGATGGTTCAAACGATTCCGAACTGGCAATTTCGACCTGAACAACTTTCCCGTCAACGGACGACCGATGGAAGTCAACGACGAGGCCTTGGCTGCCGAAATCGAAGCCAATCCGACGGCAACGGTACGCGAATTGTCGCACAAGTTCGGATACACCAATTCGAGCACAACGCGACACATCAGGGGTCTAGGATTGACCAGGGAGAATGGCGTTTGGGTGCCACGACAGCTAGATGAGAAAATTGAAATGCAAGAAAATGAAGAGAGCTCTTGAAATCAATAACACGGATGAAAATCATGGATGCTTAAAGTTCAGATAGAAGATGCAGCGCGCGCTTTTAACAGAACAAAATGGTTATTTTATCTATTCAATAGTGTTCCAAAACGACAACGCACATTCAAAGATAAATAGAACGACAGTAGAAATAAATAACTATAAAAAATATCGATCACAGTTGCCAAAGTTCTTTCGCAACGGAAGAAATGATCCACAAATTTAGATAATTAGAATTGAAGATTGCATTGTCCATCTTGCAAATATTTATAGATTTAAATTATATTGTATTTTATAATAAAATATAAGATAAACGACATATCTTTTATTCACTTATAATTATACACATTAAATAGCAATCTCATACGTTTTTATGCGATAGATTTAAGCGAATATTTTTAAAAACCGCATAACTTCAAATCAATGTGATGAAATGTAGCAAAAATCGCATAAAAAAACTTAGCGAAGATTGGCCAATATTTTTTTAATGCGGTTTGTGATATGGAGACATGCAATTCTTAAGCTTGAATTTGAAAGCTCGTTCAGAATTTGAGTCATGTACAATAAACAGATTGATTTCTTGTATATTTTTTTAGGCGCAGGAGTTTCTTCCACTTCAATATCGTCTTCTGTTTCTTTCCCGCCATATAACATCAATCCAATAATATAATTCAAGGGAGTATCCTCAAGCAATTCATCGACATCATTTTAATAAAAAGTATCAAAGCCTTCTCCAAGTTAATTAGCCAAAGTAATGATTTCAGCTGACAATGTTTAAGTTTTTATTATTTCGCCATCTGTAACATATTTGTGTTAAAACTACTTTCCAACAATAATTTAAAGTGGCAGAATTAAATATGTCGTGTTGGGTGGAAGAAACATTATTTATACATTTGGATGTCCTAAATCAGGATGACTTTTGTATTTTTTTTTATGCGAATTCGCACAAAAAAACTTTATGCGCTATAGAAAAATGAGGGATGGGTTACATTATTTTTGAAAATAGCATAACTTCAAAATCGCATAAAAACAGATGCTCTCCATGTCTTCAATCTATAAAAAATAAATACACAATAAAAAATTAATGGGTTTCAGCCATTCACCAAAAATAAAAGAGCATTGTTTGATTGTTGAATGAACATAGTGATAGTATTGATTATGAATAAATGTATATTGTAGCCTTGAACTGAACTTCAATTGATAAAATCTATTATGTTCTTTCATCGACTACAAAGTAGTTCATATTTTACATGTGGAACAATTAGATATGAGAAAATATAGTATGCACAAAAAAAAACAAAGCCAATCCATGTCACATTGTTTATTTTAGTTAAATATTTTCTTAGTACAATCGTAGAGATCATTCAAAAGCAAGCATTCAAATGTCAGGCAAGATGTTGAAGAACCGAATTCCATTTAAAAAATTGCATCGCCAAGAAATTTATTTAAAATTCACAATCAAACAGTACGTTATTCCTATTTATTAGACAAATACACTACAAAAAAAAATTAGTGATTTTAAAAACAATGATTATTATAAAAATTACTAATTCGTACAATATTCGTAGAGATGGAATGTAAAATTTTTTTAACGCAAATTCGTTCAAATCACACAAACGTTTAAATGGAATTTTTCAATACATATTCAAACAGGTATTCCTATACAAATGTGGGCGTTATTAGGAATATAAGCTTAAATATATTACAATGATTTCCTAACGGCCACGATACTTACTGAAATCTATTCGACAAACAATTAAGACTCGTTAAAATTATCTACAGCACCTCACTGTCCCTTTACTTATTGAAAAATAATATCCAATAATAAGAGTTAAAGCTTGTATTATAATACAAATACAAAATAAATAAATTTACATTTCGACAACATTTATAAATCTTAAATTGAAGCAGGGGCGGATTTACCATGGACAAAGTAGGAAATCCTATTTAGCTAATATTAATTCGTGAAATGCAAAATGCACGGAAAAAATATTTATACACATACAATCGGATTCCATATGAGATTACAACGGGACAAAATCACAGAAGCTTTCGGTTAAAATATTAAATTGGTTCATAAATTCGTGCATATTTCAATAATATTCATATCGAGATTATGGAAGAATTGAATGAGTTGATTGAAAGATCGGTTTAATTTTATTGCGTGATTAAATATTGAAAGATTTCTATATTTAGAACCTATTAGTATTTGATCAAAGCGTTTAACGTAAATAAAAAGGTTTAGATCTGTTTAAGCAATGCTAGATGGGATCACAATGAATGCGTTTAAATGCAATATTGATACGATTTTTAATGTAAAAAATATTGATTAAGAATTTGATTAAAAATTGCACACATTTATGGACTAATCTGATATTTCTAAATATGAAGATTTAAGAAAAAAAAAACATCAAGATTACATGTGGCTCGGCAGTTATAGCTTTCAATTATTATACAATTTTTCTAATATGTTTCATTTTCTTAAATTTATGCATTTTTAATACCTCCTTGCTACATTTAAGAATCCCCCGTCATCAATATTGAATTGTTCATGTTAATTTAGTTTTTAATATTTTAAAAATGTTACAATATTTTCACCAATTTCTATGCTAGATATAAAGAGCGGGAAAATTAATCTGTGTACAAGAAAGAATTATTACGTTAAGATTTAAAAGAAAACGAATGCTTCATTACAATTGAGGGGCAAAATTATTTGATAGATTATAAGAACGACTTCAAAAAGATTGTTAATTTTTTTTTTTTCAAAAATATCATCTAAGCGATGCTGTATTCGAATTGACAAAAATATTGTTTTAACTATTCTTATACATATAGAAAATATTTGGGTATGTTTTCCCAATAATCACCGAGAGCACAGCGAATCACTTGCCTAAACGGCATACGTTAAAACGAGTACAGCTAATATTATTACAGTAAGACCCTGCTTAACGCTATTTCATTATTAAATGGTATTTTTGAGATTCCCCGATATCAAATGCAGTTTGTTTAATATCATCACAGTATTAAAGTATGTTGGAACTTAGTTTTAAGAAAAAAATTCAGACCTCTTCGGGACGAGATCTCTTGCTCCAAAGCCATCAGGTCCAATCAAGAGATCATGGACGTGTATGGGGAAGCGTCAATTATTAACTTTATCAGATATAAAAAGACACTGCACATCCACCAATTGGAGAGAGGAGACTCAGGACAGAGATGCATTAAGCAAGGTTTTACTGTACTCGTATATCGATCAATCTGCTAAGTTTAAACTTATCATACCGTTATTTAAATTAAAATGAATAAAGATCTTGAAATTTGGTTTTATCACAACCTGAAAATGTATCTAAAAATATAAGAGCGATACTAAAAATATTAACGCTTAAATTACATATAAAAGCATTCATAAAAGAATGGAGCAGAGCGTTTTTAAAAACTTATTATATTTGTTCGGAGATAAAAACAATAAAGTTATATTAAAAAAAATGTTTAAAACACAGCGTTTTGAAATTTATAAAAATAGATGAGATCATACGCATAAATATACATGTAGATTAAAAATAATACTGTTTGAATATACAAAATGATACATTTAAATAATAGCGATTGATATAAGTAAATATGTTTGGAACACTATTATAGTACCTAGTGTATTTGATTTTTTTTTTGATCAGGATTACAATTGAATTAATCTTAATAGAAGAGCAAATTGGAAATATAGTTTTCCAATATTTTGAACTTTATAAAGCGGATACAGATAAGTACAAATGATTTTTTTACAAAAGCCAAGCAAAAGTAATCAGAAAACGTGTTAAATTAAAATAAGAAAAAGAAGTATTAATGGATCTAATGAAATTAAGGGATGACTTTTATGTATAGATTTTCATGAATCTATAGTTTTTAGATTTACGAGACATTTAGATTTAAATTACATACGGTAAGCCATAGAGTCGAGGTAAAATAAACGTTATAATTATATAACAATTTCATCAGTACATATATCTAGCAGCTGAATAATGTTTTTCAAACATTCTATAATTTATTAATAAATAATTAATATCAAAATAGAGAATTTTAAATACACGTTATAGTAATTAATATTATTAATTTTTTGGTAAGGGCATCACATTTGAAATATCTACGACGAGTAATTAATTTCAGTGATGCAAGATGTACACAAGAATATTAGCACCACATTAACTCACATTTTTTTTAATTAGCTGCCCAGTGTTCGGCACGCCAAAGAAGACAATGCATATTACTAGATCCCTGCGATGAGGCTCCATTAGTAGCAAACTAAAATTGTTTATAATTTACATCAAATAAATGGCGCAATTTACGTCAATTAATAATTTACAAGTCATACCTGATTTTGAGCCTCGGAATAACGAGCTAAAAGACTTCTGTATCCGCGTCCGATTGTAGCAATCAAAGGAGTATCTTCATCTGACCATCCATCATTAGATTGATCATCACTATCGTGTGTAATATTTTTATACGCGGGAAGTGGGATTATTGCTCGCACCTTAAATTATGAAGTTAACTTTACAAATTGAATCGGCACACAATAATTAATGTAAATATTGCTGAAGTACCTCTTCTTCATATGATCTGAATATAGTAATAGGTCTTAAGGTTTCTCTTTCGGCGATTATAATACATCCCCAAGGTAGTTCCAATGTAGACATCATCGTTTAGGACAGCCAATGATGTAACCTAAGATAAAATTGGGTTTTCAATTTTTATGCATTATAATTTAATGTTGTTGAAAAAGCGTTTTGTAATTAATATAACCTGACAGCGTCCCCGGACTAAGATGTTCCTCGATGGAAATAGAACGAAGGCTTTCAGAGCATGGGACTAATTTAGAGCAATCTAAACGAGCTAATAGGCATTTATCTATTGCATCCCATTGGTATATAACACAACCTGCGGAATTATGAATACATAAATTAATAATACAGTATCAAATTATAATATACAGTATAACCTCGCATGATGAGTAATTCACATAAATAGCAATACAAATTGTATTAATGATTAACGAGGAGAATATCGGGAATTTCCAGATTATAAAAGCAAAGTTCTATCACTTGAGCATATAGCTGATAATTAGCTAGACAACCTGTCTGTATCTAGTACTCATTCTGCAGGAAAATGTAGTGAGCCTATGAAGCGCCCGTGGCAATCTATAATATGTTGGGTGGCAGAGTTTAAACAAGGCCGTTCGAGCTACCAAGATGAACAGCGCAGTGGTCGACTAAATGAAGTAACTATTCCAGAAATGGTGAAGAAAATCCATAAAATGATATTAGATGACTGTCGACTGTAAGTGCGTGAGCTAGCAGACATGGTAGACCTTTCAAAAAATGCTGTAAATCACATATTGATTAAAAATTTAAACGTAAGAAAGCTGTGCACAAGATGGGTGCTGCGTTTGCTCACAATGGAACAAAAACAGCGTTGTGCTGATGTTTCAATTGAGTGTTTGGCAATGTTTCACAGCAATAAGGCTGAGTTTTTGCATCAATTCTGAACTGAAACTAAATAAAACTAGCTAAGATAGCAGCATAAATTAGTAAAATAGATGAATATATAGTTTTTGTAGGTTGGGGGAAGTTTAGACTCGTTCGCGGCTTCATTTTACGCAAGCTATCTATGTAAGTCAGCCTCTGAGGGAGCTCCGGTTATCGTACAGATCATAGAAAAATGCAGCAAAAAGTCTTAAAAGAAGCCGGAGTGGCCACAAGGTTTGTATGTCCAATTGGTCCGTTTTTCGGACCGCTGACATGACGAATGAGTGCCTTGCGATTGCACGAGCTGTATCAAGAATGTCTCCAACATGCATATCATATTTCAATATTGACAACGTCATACCTGGATATAAATATGTGCACACAGTATTTCCACTGGAAACGGCATGTAATACATGTGAACTAGATGAAGCAGCTGGTATAGGGCATGGTATTTCTTGTGCTCCTGCAGCTCCCAAGCCGGCCACAAGTCTATATACTGACACACCTCCACCGGCATCTCCTCCACACCAGAGTTCACATCTAAATTCACATTTTTAAAATAAATCTGATAGTAGAAAATAAATGATTAGAATGTTAATTATTTAAATAAACTTACGTGTCATTCGTAGTCACAGCGGCTAAACAATGAAGTGCAGTAGCAGCGCCTAGTTCTGTCATTACAAATGTTCCTTCTCCAGCAGTTGGACTTAAAGGAGCAGCACTATTATCCAGTAAAAATAGTCTAAAATTCGAAATTACATAACAATTTAAAAACTATTTAGGAAGTATTGAAGATAATAAAAATAAACAAAATGTTTATAATACCTTCCGTTTGATAAAGCTGCAGCCACTCGGGCCTAACGAAGGAAGGTGAAGAAGTGCTGCTACTTGACAGGAAGTTGTGCTTGCTTCCAAATTGTATGAAAATAAATGTCGGCAATCAGCGGAACTGGAAATAATTTTTATTTTTGTATGACAAATGTTTCGATGAGCAAATAAACATTATTAAATATTTGCAACAAAATTATTGATCTATACTTGTATGCATGAATTTGTCCTATTGAATCTCCAACCCATAAAGTATTTCCGACTGAGCACACTATGGTAGGAAGAATTACTTCATCTGATGTCGTTTCTAGCAATTATATTAAAGAATGAAACGGGTGACAAAAAATATAATATGCTAATAAATGCAATAATTAATTTCAAAAGAACATACCTTGATTGATAGGATTCGGAATGGGTAAGGCGTGATAATGTTGCCAACGACCTTGAGCTGTAGCGAGAACGTCGCATCGAGGATGCGAACGAGCAACCCATACCTCCCATCCTGCAGATCCTTCTTCTGAAATGATTTATAAAATTAGTTCACATTATTACATAGAACATATGAAATTGAATGTATATATACCAGCTATGTTTGCAACTTGTGTAGCTGTTGCATGTGTTACGTCAGCTGTGTGGTGTAACGAGACGACATCCGCTAAATGTGTGAATTCAGGAGCAGAAGCAATTGATACAATTTGGGATGCTGAAGGTCTTTGTTCTGGTTGTCCTGACCAACATGCAACCATAAGGTCTAGCATATAGCATGGATACAGAGTTTCCTATTGAAACAGAAATATATATATTACATTTTCAATAAACTGAAAATAAAAAATGACATAAATTTAGCAAATAAAAATATAACCTTGTGAGTTAAAGCAGGCCGACCTCCTTCTAATACGCACTCTTTAACAGCTTCATGGCCTTCAAATGGTTGTCTCAATGTTAACAATTCATACAAAAACATACCAAATGAAAAGCAATCAACCTATAAAAAATACAATATGTTTTATTATTCAATAAAAGAAATAATATGTATTTGATCATAAGTAAACAATTCCCTGGTTAAAGTATAGATTTATAAAATAGGGATCCAACAGAGTCATAACTGACGGTGATCAATCTTATTTAATGTTATGAAGAACAGAAAACTTTTATAATAAAATGAAGATGTATTACGAATGAAGATTGATATATTACCTTTTCCGTATATTCTTCTTCTCCATTATAGCGCATTATTTCTGGAGCCATAAAGCCTTCCGTGCCCCCAAAGCCTTTTGTACCAGAAGGTAAAGTAAGACGACTGATTCCTATTTGAATTACATACAATATTATTAGCTACATAAGATGATATAAGTGATGATATGAAAATTTAAAGCCAAATTGACATCCCAACCATAGTCAGCAACTTTAATATGAACTGCTAATTCTGGGTGATCTTTGAATGGACCAACTGGTGGAGGCATCTCCCAAACGAGCACATTTTCAGCCTATTTTAAAAATACAATTCAATTACTTTCACATAAAAAAGTTATATATATATATATACATATATCGAAAAGCCAAGAATTAAGTGTATGTACTTTTAAATCGCGATAAATAACTCGTTGTCTATGAAGATATTCGAGAGCTCGTGCTGCTTGTACAGCTACTGCTTGAGCGCAATGTGGACCTAATCTGGCGCCTGATTGTCTGTATCCTCGTAATACTCCATCCAATGCACCCTAATAAAATGTTAATATTTACCTTATTCATATTTAATTAAATTACAAATGCAAATAGATTAAATATATACCAACCATAGGGGCTAGGGCAAGAACTAATGCAAGAGGACTTGTACACGCAGCTAAGAATGGAGCTACATTTGGATGTCGCAAAGGAAGTAATACGCCCATTTCTCCACGGGCTGACAAATAAGCTCGACAGGCTGCTTGAGCCGGATCTCTATCCCATCTTGCTGCTGCAGCCTTTATAAGAAATAATAGTATAATTTGATGCCAGTAAACACTACTAAACTACTAGTTAAAAATAAACCTTATAAGCAGCAATCGCACTATTGGGTGCACGAGGACCAGGTGGTACAGGCTGTAAAACTTTTAATGCCACAGGACCTCTGCCTCTCCATTCTGCTCGAAACACTAAACCAAATGCACCTCTGCCAATCAATGCACCTCGGCTTAGATCAGCATTAAAGGCTAAGCGATGAGCTCCTAAATCAAGGAACATCTAAAAACATCCAATAGTACAATATAAAAATGTGAAAACTATTTACAACTATTCATATAAATTAATATAGATGCATACCACATCTGGCGCAATATGAATAAGCTTTAATTCTTGATGAATGGGACATTCTACAGATGCAGAATTTCCTGCTTGTAAAATGCATTCTTCAATTGTCCAAGAATTTACGGAAGGTAGTGATGGTCCCAGACCTTGACCTACAACTCCTTCCATAGACGGCATTCTAGATGAACCTATAAGAAAAATAAGCAATTATCGCAAGTGAAGAGCAATATAGATATGAATTAATACTAATTTAGAGAATTAGAAACCTGTTGAATCTGGACCCACTCCACTATCACCATCGGAAGTGCTTGATTCTTGTGAAGCTCTAGGTCGAGCAGGAGGAACAGGTAGCTCTTCCCGCGGGGCACGTTTGAAAGCCTAAGTATTAAAAAATAATTTTAATTACACCTATTAAAACAAAATATGAATGTAAATGAAATATAAATAATAGACCTCTCCAAAGTGAGCTTGAATATTAGCCATGTCATCACTAACATTGTCATTTGATTTTGATAAATTTCCATCAACTCCGTTTGTAAGTGCGGAATCGGCCTCCAATAAACAACGAGGACACGGTATCAATCTAGTAACTAAAAATCTCCCTTCGGACGTATGGACGAAACGTGTACCTGGAATCATAAATAAATAATAAATAATAGTAAAATATTTCTATGATATATATATACATGATATATTTAGATTTAGAAATAATTGTTACCTAGAGTAGGATACCAGTCTTCTAATAGTATATCAATGTGATCCACAACTAGCACAAGCAGCTTTGCCATGGCTTCGGTAGATGGTTCGATACAAATTTTCTATAATACATATTATAATTTAATTTAACTTGCAACAATTAATTGTAAATTTTCAGCTTTGTTTATGACTTTGTTTTAATATTTTTTATTAATTAAGTACCCAACAATTATTTTTAATTGTTAACCCTTTCGAACCGGAGAGCAGACATGTTACGCTCTGATGTAAATCCACTTTTCTGTCAGCTCCGCCGCAGTGTGTAACAAGTTTGATAATGAATTAGGCTCAATAAATGAACCTTAACACTGTTGATAGCACACAATATTTGAATATTTCTAAATGTTCAACTTGCATGGCATTTGCTTTCTGTTGTTCAGTTGCAAATATAAAAGGACAGGTTTACCATGCAAGCTTGCCGGTTTACTTCAAAAGGAGTAGATTTTACAAAGAAGTGGTGATACTCGGCTAATGACGCCACTCCAGAATAGCCAAGGGGGAATAACAAAATTGGTCAACGATAAGAATGATGCAAGTATCTTAGTTATCAAAACAATCGCCTGCTCTCAAGACAACACAAACGAAAGTCGTTTTATCTGTTGAAAGAACTAAATAGCTTATCCGATGATAGCGATTTCAGTTAATTATACCTAAATATTATGACGGTTAAAAGATTCTTTAGAATACGATTTTTTGTTGAATAGTATGTATGAACATTTATGAGTTTCTATAAAAAATCTCATATATTGAGAATGTTTAGATGTGTAGACCTTTACGGGACGATGTTGCCATCGATGCACGAGTGTATGATGAGACGTAAAACATCCGTTTCAGTTTTACGGTTTCCGGTCCGATAAGGTTAAAAAGTATGAAGCTTTTAAAAAGTCATTTTGTTATTACATTTTGGTATCCTCTTTTACAATTTCAATACAAAAATAATACATTCATTTATTCTTAGAAAAATTGAACCCATTTAAGATAACAGGGTGGTATCTATGATCGATACCACCCTGTTCTTATAAAGCAAGTACTACAATTTTAGTAACCAAACCTGAAATCCAATAGTTTCGCCTTGTTCATCAGTAATGGGACGTTTAATGATCATTTCATCTGCTGGCAAAAGTATTTCTAAAATTGATGAACTGATAGTATCTACATCACCCCAAATTCCTTCTTGCTTTAAACGAAATCTAAAACAATAAATTAGTGCTATTATTTATTATGTTCTAATGATTTCTACTTTTACAGATTTCCCGACTTGTTTGTCACTCATTAACTTTTACATAGTTTATACATAGTACCAAATAGTATAGAGCCTCGCCAGTTCAGACTAAAGAATATTCATAGAACACAACAAATATAAGAAGAGCAACAAGCAGACTGCCTTGATGAGGGGGAAACAAAGAATTTCATTTTGAAACGATAACAACGTTGTCTTTCATTGCTTTCCATTTTATTTTGAAATCGACAAACTGGGAGGATCAACCTGGATGAGGAAACCACCCGAATTAGGTACACATGGACGGGGAGATGCTTTTAGTTGTTGTAGGAGTGAATCTTAGATACATTTAAGCGTTATATAGCCCAACAACACTTTTGTGAGGAAAGAAGAGACTTGGAAACTGGTCTCTTTATATTTCGAAAAGCCCTCTTCAGTAAAATAAATGAGATCGTCTCTAGTAGTTTTTCACTGTCTTCAGGGAAACTGCTCAGTTTTAACAAATCACCTACACTTTCTATTAAGATGTTTATAAAAACGCCTTTCAACACATTCAGCCAGGTGACCTGTTGGGTGAGCGTTCTAAATGAAACTCATAGGTACATGTTACCTTCAATATTGAATGAATGTATAATACAGATGAGATGGATGTAACTCTTTTCTATGAATGGATATTAAAGTGGCCTAAATATTTGATTTAATGTATAAATTAAAATTACCGAATGTTCTTGTATAACGAATTATCTTGTGGAACTTCTCTAACTGTGAGGAGTAATACTCCTGATTTTAATAGCCTTAAGCCAGATTGCCACGGCCACCATTCTCCACCGAGATTAGCAACCCTCATTATTGCACTATCACCTGCAAACTATAAAATAAATTGGATATAAGCGAATATAATTATATTTAACATATATTATTTTTACATATATTCATTATAAGTACTTCTTCTGGTAATATATAAAACTTGTCCACTATATCAGATATAGTATCATCCGCCAATAATCTGGTAATAAGTCGTGGCCAAAATCCACAAGGGGAATATGATGCGATCAGTAATCTACGTAGGGAATGTTGAGGGTGAGAACGCCCATGAGCTGAACAACCAGCCATTGTTGGACCACATGGGACAGTTGTAGCTACAATTGACCCTGTATAAAAAAACAAATTATTATTTTATATATAAAAGAATGGGGATATTCAATGATATTTTCATATAATTTGATAGTAATAGTTAGTATATAGTTATATACCTGACGGAGTTAAACCATCAGCACTTTGATGTAGAATGGAAAGTGGTGAAACGGCAATTTTTTTATGACCTCTTGCGGTCCATCCGCGTGTTTTCATTGGAATCTGAATAACACATAAAAATAAAAATTATGGTAACAACATTTTATTAATTAAAGAAGCAGTAGTTTATTAATGTTTAGAAGTAGTTTGTACCTTAGTACAATTGTTAACACCCATTCCGTCTACAGGAGGTTCAATGGCAGGTAATAAGGGTGGTAGCAACAACGAACGCCCATCCCAACTTAAAGCCACTTCGAATTTATTTAAAAGTGAAACAACATAGTCTCTACTATCACCTGCGCGACTAGATTTAAAAAGGATTTGCAGTTCTTCAAGTCGCATTACACCTGTGAGTGTTACAGAAATCATTTATAAAAATCATATCAAATTTAAAAGAAACCGAACAGTTCATTAAATATATTATTACCTGAACGAGCGAACGGATTTATTTCTCTCACAGTAACGACATGAGCTAGCATATCACAAAGCCATTGGGGATCAAGAAAATATAGATCTTTAAGTGTTGCATCATCGTAATGTAATAAAACGCCTAAAATATAATATATATTTGATTAATTATAACTACAGATTGTTTCCATTAAGCTATAAATTTGCAATAGTGAATATTAACCATTATCATGAAGAAACATAGTGGCTTGATGTAGTTCAGCATGATCTCTAAAACCACGTTGCATCTTCTGCTGCATATATTGCGTTACCTGCAAAAAGTACATAAATTAGATAAATATTTGAAAACGATAATATTGTAAACACAGTGATTTATTTAAATAAGTACTTGATGCTTAAATTGTTCATGAGTTAATACTGGATCTAGTCCACGAAGTCTTCTTTCTGAAGCCATTACACCGACAGCATCTTCCAAAGCAAGATAAGAAGCTGGAATACGCTGCTCAAGAAGAAGCTCTTTACTGCCTATATATAATTACAATAAAATAAATTTGTTATATACAATTGTAAATAAGGATAAATTGAGGTTATATTAGAACCATTCTTTTTACCTGGTTGTCTAAGACTGAAGACAGTATCATATATTAAATTAGACAACAATCGTATATTATGACGGGTGGTACAACTGACTTCCACACTATCGAGAACACGCGGTAAGCCTCGTTTTTCTGGATCGCTTACAGATATAAAACGTTCTTTGATGATGCGTTGTAATTGTTCAGGAGATTGTTCACTTGAAGTCTATTAACAATGATCAGTATTAGGTATGCATATAGTTTTTAAAATTTAAAATAAACACATTTATTAATATAGTTATTTATATAGGTATTAACCTCGGATACGAGATCATAATGCGTGCCAACAATAATTACTGGGGAATTCGGTGCTCTTGCTTGGATGCTAACTAGCCAATGTTGTAATACCAGCTAAACCAGCAAGTCCATCGGGTACTCGCCATACCACAATATATAGGGAACGTCGCGATAAGAAATATTGATGAGTCGAATAATATCTGTAAAACAATCCGTTTTTAATTTATATATATTAACATATTCAAAGAAAATGAGTTCTTTTACGACTGCGTCTTACTCTTTTTGGCCACCAAAATCCCATGTTCTAAAAACAACAGCTCCGTGTGCTGAGCGTCCACTACGAGCAGGATGCCTATCATAAACCCAATCACCAATATCTACTCCTACTGTAGACATATTTACCCCTCGAGATGTTTTTGTGTTAACATTCTTATTTCCCATGCGTTTCGCCCAGTGCTTAAAATAAATAATAGACATCAGTATAAAATATTTCATACAAAAAGATATAATGATCTAGAATAAGACCTCTGGAGCTCGTCGTCGGTGTACCAGAGCACTTTCTAATCGTAATTTTTCCAAAAGACTAGTTTTACCAATGCCTTGTATCCCTACAACCATTAATTTCATGCGAGCATATGGTTTTGCATCTTCCAAAACTGATTTCAAGTAACCTTTAATGAAGGGAAAAGTAGATATAGTTATAGATATATATATTTCACATTACAAATATAATAAAAATTAATTTTTCTACCTATGATATCCATAGTTTTGTATTTTTTAGAATCAATCATCGATCTAAGTGGTTCTTGTAAAGGACAATCACAAGTATTCAAATTCCACAATCTACTTAATAGTCCCATTTGTGGTGGCAATTCTGTTATTTCTGGAATTCAAATTTTGTTTAATACTTCATTATAATTTATAACTAGAATTTAACATAAAAACGTTTTAATTAATACTCACCAACATTTCCACTGATATTTAATACAGAAAGGTTAGTTAATTCATGAATTGCTGGTGGAATACATTTCAGTAAATTGTTAGACACGTCCAACATCGATAAATTTGGAAAAAGTAATCTTGATCTCACAATGGGTAACAGGTACTAAAAATATTTTTTATATTTATGTTTCTAAAACCAAAATGATATATTTTTATCTATGTACAATATATACCCAATCATCATCATCGTCAGTAGAAGCTCCACCATCACGATTTATTTTCTCATTTGTCAAAGTCCGTTCATTACCATCTAATATTCCTCCTCCATCATCATCAGTAGTTAGTTGAATACGATTAAGTAAATTGTCTGCTAGTACCTTAAATTTGATATATTAAAGGCGTTATTAATTTTATCAACATGTAAAATACACATGGGAAATATAAACCGGATTCTTACGAGAGTTCGCAAGCCGTCTAGACGTAGATGACGGCGAGCTGGACACAGAGCTGCTAAAACAGCTCTTCTTACTACCACCAGCAGACCGAGCTCTAGCTCTAGGTGCCCCAGTTGCCTCCAGGGCAATAGCATGAAAGATTACCTTGTTCTAATGGTCCCCAACTATCAACCTGCATGCAAATTTATAAAATGTTACAACTAAATTTATTAATACTGGATTAAATATTGAAACCAATTTAAAAAAATACCTGTGGTAAACTAGGCCAGCATGTAATTTGGTTATGACTCAAGTCTAATAATTTCAAAGAATTAGGATAGCTGGTAACATGAGACATACTACGTAATCCATTGTACGACATATTTAGACGCGATAAAGCTGGTGCTAGGCAGGGCAATCCTGCAGGAATTGATGTAAATCGATTATGAGATAAATTTAAAATCGATAGCCGCGAATATCGAGCGGAAGGCGGAGGATCTGGTGGCCTTTCTGCTATTTCAAGTCCTCGAGTCCATAAGTGATGCTTGCGAAGTTCTTGCTGACTATAAATAAAACACAAAAAGTACTTAATATAATTTATCAGTTTTAATATAAAAAATGTATACTAAATAGAAGTTTAATTATGTTTACGATAAACCAAGTTAAACTTACATTACTCCATCCACCTTTTTGACACAAGGTAGCGATTCTTCATCAAGCGTGCCTGATTCACAGAAGCTATCTCTGGAATTTTCAGTTTTTATTCCAGAAGCTCGATCGACACTCCAACTCCGCCGCTGTATGTTATTAGATGGGGAGCTAATGAAGGAATTGTTTGAGCTTCCAGACAGTTGACCGGAAGAATTCGAATTTGGAATCCTCTTTTCATAAGATTCGGATGGACTAGCTAATGTTAATACAGCTTCTTCTGCTAATGACACCTATAATCAATATTTTAAGATATAGGCCAAAAGAGTGTGATATAGTTTGTATTTGATTGGTAAGATTTAAAAAAATATATTAACATGTTCGGGTCTTGTAGGAAGATCTTTAAGTAGATTTAAAGACACGTTTAAATCACGTAATCTTGGCGATCTCCATAACGAATAAGGTAGTTTTTTCAGTTTATTATTTGAAACATCAAGCGTAGTAAGAGCAGGCAGAGAAAATAATGCATCAGGTAAGTGCTCCAAGCGATTTTCCTGTAAATTCAAGAATGTTTGTAATTTTATAACTTCTAATCATATATTATAAATGCGTAAATGAATTAAAATTGAATTACTTGTAAATATATTTCTTCAAGTACCGGAGCAGAATAATAATCTTCAGAATTAATATGTTGAGATCCTGATTTTCTACTTCGACGACCTCTTGTAGGAACTTGTTCGATTTCATCATTGTCATTATTTGACGGTAATTTTTCTAATTTATTTTGAGCTACATTTAAATATCTAAACAACAATAAATGTTAAAAAATTTAATATGCTTTATGAAATAAAATTATGCATCAAATGAGTCATACCTTAGACTCGTCATTTGAAGAACAGCTATTGGTAAAGACGTCAACGCATTTCCAGATAGATCAAGTCTAGTGACAGCATGTAAGGCAACAGCACGACCTCTGGGAGAGCTTTTTAATCGAGGATTAACATGCATCGCTGCTTCTTGAACCCATGTCATTCTTTGGAAATGTTTCAAGAAAACACAAATTTGAATTTATAAAATTAAAATTGAGAACAATTATACAGTGGAACCTCGGGTTACGAGTTTAATTCGTTCGGTGGAAGGATTAGTCGGTGTTACTGTCTCCCTCGATCAGCTGTATCTCGAGAGAGTTGTCAACAGATTCACTCTCGCAATCACTGACTTTTACTTTTTTAGATGATTTTGACTCATTTTCTTCGCTATCTTTAACTTTTCTCTTAAAGAATATTTCAATCGACACTTGTTTTTTTGACGACTGACGACTTGACGACTTTTCAACACTCTGCTGAAATGAGCCATAGCAACATCATTAAATAAATGAATAGCTGCTGCTTTATCTGGATGATTTTCTTCCATAAATGTTTGTAATTTTAACCACATTAAAGTATGAGCTCTATTCTCTGCTGTTGACAGTTTCTTTTTCTTCCTCTCCTCATTCTCCGCTCCTTTAGAGACGGTGTCGTTAATCATGCAACTCCTTCAACTTGTAGACGCTGAGGTCCTCGCTATGTTCTTCAACGAGTTCTTCGATGTCAAATTTGTTTACCTTGAGACCTATAAATTTTCCCAGGGACACAATTTTTCCGACAGGGTGCTTTTCAATCACAAACCCCTCGAAGTCTCGTTCTAAACACTCGTAACCTGAGGTTCCACTGTATAGTCATAATAGGATTTTATGAAATTTAATGTGTTTTAATAATTAACTAACTTTATAGAAGTGATTTGAGAACTTTGATTATGCCAATTGAGCATTGCTGGTTGACTAGGAAACATTGCACTGTACGTAAGAAGAGGCATTCTGCGATGAGGCGAGCTATTATTATCGGATGAATGATTATCTGTGTAACCTGGACTTAAAAGACCATTTAGGGACATACTTTCAGTCATGCCTCTTTTATTTATCTTGTATTCAGGATCAGGGTATGCCTAAAAAATAGTCAATAATGAATGAATTAAAGATGTAATTGATTTCAAAAGCAACCAAATGGAAACATTGATACCTTAATTGCTAACAATCGAGATATAAGGGTTTCATCTCCATGATTAACAGCTTCTTTGAGAGCAGCACAATTTAAATCTTTTGCACCGTGCTTGAGAAGCAACTCAACCAGGCTATGGTCTCTTGCTCTAATGACGATAAATATTAAGATAAGCAGAAATGAAAGTAATATAATTTACAATGATAAAAACATATCTTACTTGCAAGCTTCTACAAGTGCAGGTAAACTGATTGGTTCGGGTATCACGGTAAATAAAGCATTTGTAGATGCAGACACGATGTTGTGAGCAACACTTTGAACATTTGTTGAATAAATTGAGCATTGTGATTGATTAGAGCCTATCGACGCTTGAAGTGAAGTGGAATGCTATAAAATAATATTATGAAAATATATAATAAACATATTATTACAGTAAATATAAAAATATAATACCTGAATGATGCTCGGAGCATTTGGATCTGCGCCTGCAGATAACAGAGCTTGTGCTATATCAACATGTCTACCGCGAACTGCCGCACGTAGACATGTATCACGCGTGACTCCAATTAAAGCGTCTAAATGCACTGGACGAATTCGAATATCTGAACATTCCTAAAATAAATACGCCTATATTGTTCATCAGTACAAATTAAATACATGACGGAACAAAAAAAATAAATTATATAAAATAGTTATGATAACTTGCAATGTAAACGTTAAAAGGCAAACGATTTCTCTGTAGTTATGTTAGTTTTTCAAAATTAATATGAATACAGCTTACTGGTAAACTATCAAATTGTTTATTGCTCATACTCAATTTTGATAAAATAGATTGAATTCCATCAGAAATTTTTCTTTTAGTTGGGCTTATTACTATTTCATGCTCTATGCTTTTAATAGAGCTTGGTGTTGATGGATCAGCTTTAGAATCAGATGATTGCTAAAAACGTGATGATTGAAGACATGTAATAAAATAAAATAATAATGTAAAAAAAAAGTTTTGTAATTGAAAGCGGAAATACCTTCGACGGAATTTTGACGGCTTTCACTGAGTGGTGCAAAAGAATATCAGCAATTTGACGATTTCCAAGCAAACAGGCCACATAGAGAGCCGTCTGCCCACTGACATCTCGATGGTTAATATCAAACACCGCTTGATATTCAAATTCTTCAGTTGGGTTTCTGTTAAATATACATTTAAATGTTAAGAATCGATTCAGATTTTACTTAAAATGCCTAAAAATTGAAATATAATTACCTAAACGTTTTTAAAAGGCTCTCCGGATAGGGAAAATCGAGTAATAGCAATACGAGATCTGCGTGTCCGTTTATACAGCATGCATGCAAAGGAAGCCATCTTTCTACAGTTTGTTGCTATCAAAAATTAATTACAAATTTATAAGAAAATATTATGAAAGAATTCAAATAATGATTGTTTATTATAATACCTGCACCATTTCAGGAAAATGAAGCAATAGGGTTTCAACGATATCTCTATTTCCATGATAACATGCTACATATAGAGGTGAATATCTGGTAACTGGATGGGATCTTCCATCGGCTCCTGACGCTACCAACGCTCTGACAGCATCGACTAGCCCCATTTCAGATGCTCTATTATGAAAAAATACAATAAGTATATTTTACGTATAGAATATACAAATGAAATACAGTAGTATGTTAGTGACGTTGAAAAATAAAATTTTCACATTGCTTGATGTACAAACCTTTCATCCTTCAATATGATTTTACAGCCGTTAACACATTTGAATAGCATTTGGATTATATTTTGGTTGTCTTGCTGAGGATGCGTATTCAAACATTTGTGAAATAATTCAAGCATTATAGTTATTATACTATGAATGTTTTTAAATATAGCAAACACGCCCAAACAAAATCATTACTGCAATTTTCAAATTTAAAGTGATATGTGTAGCACGAAATGGATAAATAAAAATGTATGAAGTTGCCTTCATTGCTATTCGGATGTATTAATAGACTTTCCATTAATTATTTAGAACAGTGGTAGTCAACCTGATCCCTAGCGCTCACTAGTGGACGTTCAAGCTTTCAGCATTTTTGGTAACGAACTTAAATTGTATGTGGAAAAACAATTTGAAGATATTTGGAATTTGAATATTAAGGAGGCTGATACATTTTTCCAAGAAGAATCCATCTCAGATCTTATAGAATCAGGCTTTAATGCTGTTAATCGTATTATGACCAAACAGAGAAACGCTCTGAATATTTCCAATAGAGGAGACCTTCGTTTGTTCCTTCTTATTTTATTAAAAAATTACGAGTAGTTTGCAGTAGTGTTAAATTGAATTACTGTGGAATCGGTCAGTCGAATAACAGAGTTGACTACCGCTGGTTAAGAGTCTCAAGGTAATATCAATAACTTGCATTTTGAATAATAAATTCATAATTAATAACGCTGTTTTTAACTGTGACGAAATGTGGAATTTTAAACAATAATAATTGAATATCATGCATAAATTGAAATTGAGTTTATAGTTAGGAATGTCGATTTTATTTATTTCTGCGTAATAAAATATCTCACGTGAAAAGAAGTGTGTTGGCACCAGCGGGTGCCATATTAACAATGAGGCCTGCATCGGGACCCAAAGCTAATAAAAGACTTCTGAGAGGTGCACCGGCTATTAAAGCAGCTCGCAGTTCAGTATGTCGAGTGGCTCTTAGACGTTCACTTTCCTCTATAATATGAAAAATATATTAGTTAAATAGTTAATTAGGTAATATCCATATTCCATCAATTGTTGATCGATTATTTGGTTCAATTCATATGACAAATTGAAAGTAAGTATATTTCATTTGAACAGGTATTGGAAAAAGTGATATTTGAAACCTTGTGGTTTAATATAAGTTAAGTAATAATTTTATGCAGATTAGTCATCATATAATGTTCTCTCGACCGTTAAGAAATTAATAATAATATGCACACACATATCTGAGTGAGCTAGAATAAGTATCTTAAATAAATCAACAAAAACTTTTTAAAACAATGAATATAAACATTCTGTTAAATTAATATGTCTCGGCAAAATATTGAGAGTACACATAATTATTCATCACTACTTAAGAACATCAAAGGCATGAGCTTAATCAAACATGATCTGTTAAACCACAAACATAGACAATCAATAAAAAAGCAGTCTTTCAAGCATGCGGACATCGAATATATGAACATCTATCTTTTTTCAGTTATATGCTTTGATAGCATTTTTAAAAAGCATTGCTTCAACATCAATTGTGTATTTGCACCCCGTTTAATTGATTGACATAAATACACGTTTCATTGATACAAATAATTACAATTTATCGATACTAACAAAATATACTTACTCTGCAGGAGTGCTAACATTGTGATTTTGGGAATTTATATAAGACGAATAACGTTTTAAAGACTGAAATGAAATATATTCCTTAATGAACCATTTACAAGCAAGCAGATAAGGCCACGGTATAATATTATGGTATTAAATTATGTTTAACCCGTTTGCTACAATAAATCTATACACATATTGTTATTTCCAATATTGTTCAAATGAAACGTTAGATAAATAGAATGTTTAGCTTTATTGCAATTAAGTGTTTCTTATTCTGAAATATTTATTTCATTTTTACTTGTTTAAGATGATTGTTACTTGTTTACTTGAACTACAATTAAATGTTTTTTAAATTAAGAAACGCTCAAATGCATCACGTTTACAAAATTGCTGGTTGTATAACGTTTCTTTCTATAATATATTCAAGCCCGAGAACAGTTGACGTGTTAATACCGGCAAACGAATTAATCCTTCATGACAAATATGCGTTTAGCAATAACATTTTACACAATAGGATTGAAGAAATGTTATAAATCGGTTATTATCAACTATTGTAATTTACCGAGGAAAAACATTAACGACAATAATGCGCCAATTTTATCTGATGACAAGCATTTATACTACGGCGAATAAATTATAGTGATTGCAAAAACCTGTTAGTGATAAATATTCAAAACTAAATCACTGCCACGTTAGGAATCTAAAATTATAAAACGCGGAAGGACCCATGTGACCCCATATTTCAACAGTTTTATGTCTCGTTTCTGTCGTAGATGCAGATTTAAAAAAATAATTATGTAAATTAATCACATTTTTGCAAATTTCAATTGGTATTTTCATTTCATTAAGTCAGTCTTTGAGTTTTTATCCAATAATGACATTTTAAATAGCCATTTTGATCAGATTGCAGGAAGACCAAAATAATTGAATTCACATTTCACATTTAAACGCTTAAAAATAGATGATATGAAAGATATTCCAGCTTGAAAAGTGGGCGACGTACGAATCGTAGTAGTAAATTTTAATTTTCTATGATAGTAGATAGTATTTTTAATTTGTGATGGAAATAACAAGGTGATTTGGTTCGTTTGTGTATGGTGGGATTTCTATATTTGCAAATTGTTATTCACATACATGTATTATATTATAATTTATAGGATATATATTTTTTTAGAGAGCGTTGGCTATTAATTTCATAAGAAATGTCTTTGGATCAGAATTTGTAAATATAAATTTGAGATGATTTTTAATGTTACTTGAATTATGATTGATGAGGCTTTATCAATGTGTTGATTAAAAGTCACTTCAAAAATATAAAAAAAACGGGATTATTTGAATAAGATCATTTCCTTGTTTGTAGTTCTCGAGGATGGAATTGAAGATCTTCCTCATGATCAGTTAATATAATGCTTAAAATTGTTAGCACTAGTACACGTTAATACAAAATAGACAAAAATTACAACATCACAACAAGTATGGTGGGCGAACGAATACGAAAGGCAGGGTTAGATGGGTTTTTGGAAAAGACACACCCATTAACGATCGTCCTGGACACCCAGGGCGTGCCATAGCACCATTAGTCAAAACATATATGTTCATGCATATGAAAGATATAAAGACTTGCCCATTTCGATCCAGGGAACAGTGACATCATCAGTAAAGTAATCGCAAGCATCGTAGGCCACTTCCGGGGAAAGAGCCGAAGAGGCACCCTCTTGTCTTTGTGGACCCCTCCTACGAAGACGAGCTCCCCCAGGAGACCCGTTTTCTTTCGCTTTGCCATTTTTATTAGGCGTTATTCGCTCCAGCATTTTCAGCAATTCACACACAATTCAATCGAAAAAATATATTATCTTAGATAAAAGCTATTTACGCGCGAAAGATCAAATTCTCAACAGAAGAATTTAGCACGTACAAGTATAAAAAAATACTCTTAAATTCACCAAAAACACTTTTTCTTACGGTCACTAATTCAAAAATACAGCTTGAATTTATTCACTGGATATGGCAGTCAAAGTTTTGAACACAGCGATCACAGATTTGTCTCCTTAATTTACACCATGTACAAAATTTACACGTATTCTGTCGAAAATATGAACGAGTACATCAAAAATGTACCAGCTTGTGGTTGATATTGGAGAAGTCTGCATCGGGAGACGATTGACGACAAAGTGAACAAATATATTGGCGGTCGGCACGATTTTTAACAAGTCGCCTAAAAGGATTTTATATAACAGTGAAAAAATAAACATCCACAAAAATACGATATTGACCTTCTCAGTTTTAGCGATAGACTAAATGTCCATTGATTTCATAACATATTGTTCTTATCATAACTAAAAATAATATGGCATTTATTTCCATATCCGAATGGAAAGGTTCAAGCGAATTGATTCAGCACGGAATAGATCAAGTTCAATTTTTCGTTGCCAAGAATGCGACTAAAATTTTGATAAAAATTTAGAGAATGGCTTCCTTCTGACTAATTTTATTTAGAACGTGTCGTAATCTGCCTAAACCTGTTTCAATGTAATAAGATTATCTTTTCACACGAAACAAACCAAAACATTATGTAACCAAATACATTAGAATAAAAGAAGCCAGCTGCAAAGTTTAACATGAAAAACGATTTTTTTGCTTGACAGTGATGGGTTTGGGACGGGATATTTCATACGAATAAAATAGAGAAAAAAAGCAATAAATTATGGCATTTGATATTATAAGCAGTGATTGTTATTCCATCATTAATGGACCGATTCCACGAGCGTGGTTTCTTATGCATGGTTTATTAGCATGCCGATTATTGCAGTGAAGTGACCACACGTTAAGGCTAACAATATTACTTATGTCAGCTATTCCGTATATATATAAAATGTTATTAATAACAAAGACATTATTTAGCGGTGAAACGATGTCTCACAAGTGATCGTTAGCCTAAAAGTTTTTGATGATTAAAAAAGTATAAGGACACGTTTCTGAATACACCCATACCTTATCTTAGCTTTTCCTATGGCGTTATATGATTGATTTTGTCGAACGCTTTATTAAGGCCGAAGAAACATGCTTACATTAACACATCCACCGAGCAATACAAAGTGATCGGTTTCGGAGTATAAATATCCATAAGAAAACTCAATAAAATGGATAATTAAGAAGATCGCTATATATAAGAGCAAGTGATCGTTGTATCTCAACACATCTTTTGTGGGAAGCTTCGATGACAGTCTTCGGCGCGTCACATGCCATGACTGTAAATTTACTTGATCATAATACTATGAAAAACTGTGATCATAATGTGACAAACAATATCGTTTTAAGATAATTTATCAATAGTCAGTTGTGGTTTCTTGGTTGTCTTTCACAACATGTATTGCATTCGCAATAGTTCTATTAAGATGGAGGATTTATAACCGAGTGAAGAATTAAATTTCAATGAATTCACAGCAAATGTTGTTATATATTAAGATTTCCATTAGGACAGTTTTATATAAAAACATATATATTTGATATCAACAAAAGTAAATTATGTAATTTTAATTGCAAAAAGCGAATGTCATTATATTAGATAAAGCGGAAAGAAATGTCATTTTTTTTTGTTGCGTCCTTTGTGGTGTCATTTTGAAGCTCTGTTGTTTGTCTTACATTTTCAAATATTTTTATATTTTTTTAGCCATAGTGAAAATATCCAAGCTAGAAATTGACGAAACCCATTAGCGATCTTGTTTACTGTTTTTATTCGACATTAAATTCTCTGGTAGAATCTGATCTTCGAAAAACAATAAAGGAATTATCGCTAGACATCGGCTGTCCCTGGTCGACAGTAAAAGACCATTGGAAAAGACTCAGGAAAAAACATAGACAGGGAATTTGGGTACCGCACGAGTTGTCATCAACGGCCTTGGAACAACGGATAAACATTTTTCATCGCTATTGTCCAGGTATGAAACCAATCCATTTTTAAGAAGGATCGTTACTGGGGATGAGAAATGGGTCCTCTACAACAGCCCGAGAAGGAAAAACAGTGGCTTTCTTCAAATCAAGTACCTGTTTCTACCCCTCGACCGTCTTTATCCTTGAAAAACGTCCTCCTATGAGTTTGGTGGGATTTTTTTGGCGTAATTCACTTCGAATTATTAAAACCTGGCCAAACTGTCACAGCAGAGCTATACTGTGCACAATTAGATAGGTTAAAAGCGGAAATGCTCAAAAAGCGATCAGTGCTAGTTAACAACCAAAGAATATTACAACATGATAATGCAAGACCACACGCAGCAAGGATTACGCAGAACAAAATAAGGGAGCTGGATTTGGAAGTGCTGCAAAATCCACCATATTCTCTTGATATTGCACCTTCAGACTATCATTTTTTCAAGTAATTAGAACATTCGCTTCGCGATAAAAAATCACTTCTGTGGAACAAGTGAAAAATCATTTGGATACTTACTTTAGTGAAAAACCGGGCGAATTTTACGAAAGAGGCATTAAAAAGCTACATAATCTATGAAAAGCGATTATAAATAATAATGGAAATTATTTAATTGAGTAATATTGTACAGCTTTCATTAAAAAAATTTTTTTCTCCAAATAACAAAAAAATGACATTTCTTTCCGCTTTAACTAATACATAATAATACTATCGAGTTAAAAGTTTTGGAGCAAACCAGCTGTAGATATTTGGACAAAAGATGCAAAAACAATGTCTGTCGAAAAAGCAGACGTCGCATATTAAAGAGAAATCCACCCCTAAGGCATACCCCTTTCAGCTTTTCAAAAGATCCTTTGTATATCCGATAAGAAATTAATGCATACGAAGCACTGAAAAAAATCACCGATACTTATGGGTCACTATAACTAAACTGAAATCGATGGTGGAATCAGATCCTCGCAAAACAATCGAGAAATTATCGTTAAAGATTGGTGGTCCATGATCTATAGTTAGGGATCGTCTTCGTCAAACAAGGAATTTGAGTTCCCCATGAATTGTCGCAAACGACAGTCGATCTACGGCGTGCAGTCTGTGCATCCGTTTTTGTGGCGAGAATTATAATTGAAGGCGAGAAGTGGATAATCCTGTATGAAAAAATAACGGTTTCTTCCCGACATGAACCTGTTCCGACCCCTCAATCAACACTAACAATAAAGAAGGTCCTTCTTTGTGTGTGGTGGTGTTTTTCTGGAATTATTTATTATTAACTAGCGAATACCCGAATGCTATAATTATTTGAAAAGAAACGCAGTACGTGGTTTATTGCTTCAGGTCACGTGTAGCGCGAGCCGAAGAGCTGGGATCCAAAAGCATATATACACGATCGCTCTCGTATCGAAGACCGACTTAACCACCGTATTGCACGCGCATCCTTTCTCTCCCCGTCTCAAACTTCATTTCACCAGACCAATATGCACCAATATGGTGCATCCATAAAATATTTTTATTATGCTTATGTTATTCCCGCAAGTGTAAACAATAAGTTGACAAAGTTTTATCGCAATCTGATGAACGGTATGGCAGCGCATTACATACGAACAAACAGATATTAATTTTTATATATTAAAAATAAGGGAGCTTGGATTGAAAATTTTATCTCATCCTTACTACTTTCTCAGATCGTTAGAGCATAAGTTAGCAATGTTGGAGAAGTAAAAACGCACCTAGATATGTTTTTCAGTGATAAATCAAATGCTGGCAAAAGGTGATAGAAACTGATGGAAATTATTTTGTTAATCAATATTTAAGATTTATTCAATAAATAAATATTTTTCAGCAGCTAAAAGAAAATTGATTACTTTTCGATACCCCTAATACTCCCTACAAATCTTGATTAAACCCGCATAAAATGTGTTAATAAAAAATATGTGCCATATTATATGATTTATATAGCTTATTGGTCAGTAAAAGTATTATTCTTTTTAGATTTTGAAGAAGGTTTCAATTCTTGGAGTTATTGATGAGGAAATCTAGACAGCTGAAATGATAGATGAGAATTGAGTTATTGAGTAGAAAATATGCTGTTAAAAATCCAAGAATATATTTGTAGACATTTAATCTTAGACAATAAATGTTGATTGATTGATTGCTCATTTTAAACTTTCATAGTGCATGTCTAAGTAGATTTAATTTTGCTTAAAATTCGCAAACTATAAAACTAGGCTAAAAGCCTCATCCTCCTCAATTTCCAGACGTTGCCCCAGAGACTCTTTTGTAATACACTATGAGACATGTGCTATTATATAAAATGAATTCAGTAGGTCAAATATTGTTTTCTCTTGAATACATGGATGTTAAGGACTATTATATATATTTTTAAATAGGACCAAATATTTGAATTACATGGAAGAATAAATCCAGCATGTAAAAGAAATTGGTTATACTTTTATTTTAATTATTAATAATAAAACCTGATTGCATTTTAGTGAGAGATGGTTTCTATCAAATTATAAAAGAGTCATCGTCGAGAATTAGATTTTAGGGATGATCAGTGTCAATCTACTTACTGTTGCACCATAAGAAATTAAGAAAATACAATTACTTCAGCCGATTTCATTAACATAACCTATAGACGTGGAAAAGCTCATCGGAAGCTTCTCCATTTTACGTTTGGGTATTCTATACAAAAAATACGAAGACACCAGACACAGCGTTGATTCAACATTCACAACCTAAATGAGTTTGAAACAAACTAAGCGATAATCCCGAAGGCAGTCTTTAAAGTGAATGAACGCGCCGGTAAATGCCGGCATTACTGACAGCTGTTTCGGGATCGAATTTCACTTGTGCAAATATTCTAAGACAAAAAGAACTTTATTTAAATGACCTGCGAGGGCGAGCATCTGCAAAATCATATTTTTGGCAACGTCTTCAGAGTTGATTTCATTTCCGGGAGGATCATTTGATATAAAAGATTTGCAGATTCGCGCAATGTCCACACCCCCTTTCTACAATGGATCAATAAATGTCGTCACGCGATGTTTGCCCTCCTAACACCTTCAACCAAACACGACCTGGATACCAAATAAATGCACATCCGAATAGGGATCTATCATAGATCGAATCTATCAATAAACCAAAAAATTCGCTCAATTTTAATTTCAAATAATTGAGAACGATAGTTGACTTCTCATCTTTTTTTTAACCTTGCCATTGCCAACGAAATTGTATAAAAAATTGTTTGATATATATATTTTGAAGTTAGTGAAGGTAACTTGTGTGTCCTAGCATATGCATTAGGGTGGTCCTTATTTTTCGACTTTTGAAAAATTGGTCATCCGGTCATATGATTTTCTGCCATAAAAAAATGAATACACTCGAACCTTTTTTTGTGCGACTTTTTTTATGCGATTTTGAAGTTATGCGGTTTTTTTTTAAAGACATTTTTTATTTTCTTTTTATTTTCATTGTAATACGTATCGAGATATTAGGGATAAAATAGGAAATAAATTATCAACACTAACCGAAATTTGGAAAAAAAATATAATTAGGGAGTGTGTAAATCATATTACATCTGTTATCGCTGAATTACACACCACGTCCTTTGTTCTGATTTAGAATTTTGAAAAAATTGATTTCGTTTTTTTTTGCATTTTTTCCAATTTTTCGACCTTTAAAAATACATTCTTCAAAGGAATTTCCAAAATTCAAACTACTATTACTATTTTACCTCAAACTGGGTTTTCAAACTCAAATTTTCTATACAACCCTCAATTATTCCCACCAGATTTATGTCGAAATTTATTTTTTAACTATTTAAAAAAAAAAAAAATTGTGACAAAATAAGACCAACAAATGACTTGATTGAATTTTTTTCTAAACAGTCACCATTTTATGGTTCTTTTTTTATATTGTTTACGTAGAGGATTTCCCAAAAAGAAAAAGCATTGATGTCGAACACATCACCGGAAAAAGCATAGAATACTTTGTGACTAACAACTCTATGATTTTTCCAGATACTGAGTATCTCATTACAGTTTTTGAATAAAGATGTTGACCTTAGGAGGATCACTCTGATTTTAAGACTGCAAAGAAAATCGTCCATTATACGCGAGTAGTGAATGATTTTGCTGAGCGTGGTGTTGCTTATTGTAGATATATAATAAATTGATTTGGTCCTGATAAAAAAAATCAACGCTTGTATCCTGAATAAATATGATTTTAATATTAAAAGGGTATCCTTATTTGTAATCTAAACATTAATTTTACATGTTAATATTTTATATTAATAAATACAAGTAAGTGATTAATAGTGTTTTAATACACTTATCGGCGAGTCGCTGGCGCTTAAGTGGTTAAACAGCATTGAAATATAAAATGTATATTAATACATTATCAATCCCCTCGGAATAAACGAATAGATTTCATCCATAATATACGATAGATTCCAATGAATTGGATTAGCAATTCATCCAGAGAGTTGCTTATTTGATGCAAGTGAATTTGCATACATTCACATTTAAAAAAATGATATTATAATGAAGAATTTCAGTACACGTTAAAACGTTGAAAGCAGGGCTTCGAACTAGAACTGAATTGAAAGCTGATAAAATTGTTATTTTTGTCGGAACAAAAATCAGAACTGAACCAATTCGAAAATATTGTTTTTCGATTCGGTACAAGTTTTACACAAAAGAGAGTTTGGTTTATTTGTGTGTTAATGTAATACGAGTATGTGACTTTCACCATTCTTATACAGAATTAATTGTCCTATTAAAACACTACTTCAGATAATATTTTTATGAACCCAAATTCCAGCTTGTAATTTTATGCCATCTGTTCATTTAATGAATGATATTATTATATACTTATAGTTCTAATTATTAATTATTATACCTTCAATTAATTACTTATGTTATATTTGTTGCTTATGTGATAGCTCTAAAATTCTTAGCTTCACAACTACTATGCAGAAGCAGAAATTAAAAATAATACTTTAATACAATGAAAAAATGAGAGTAAATTCGACAATAATATTCATGTAGAATGCTTGAAAATATTTTTTTTAAAACAAATAAAAACATTTAATATAAAAAATGAGTCTCTCGAACCAGAACTGAAAACACTGTTATTTTTCTCGGAACGGAAACTGAAACTCAATCAATATAAATGTTTCAGAATATTAAGCTTCTTCTTGTAAGTCTTGAGATGAAATTGCAATCAATATTAAACATTAAAAAATGTTTGAATTGCAAAATGCCATTAATTTTCGTTCGCTTACATAAAGATTTGAAAAATCCGCACAAAAAACTGTCTGAAAATAATTAAATTAATACCTAACCGATTGTTTATGTTGTCTAGAAGAATAAAACCAACAAAGTATAAAATCTTATCTCTGTCTTGATAGTTATTTACAGCTTTCAAGGTTAAACAAACAAGTTATATTATAATTAACAATGACAATCTCTATAATGCACGAGCAAGATAGAATACTTCTTTAGCTTGTTTTAATAAGATGAGACTTATTACAATGCGGAGAAAAAAAATCTCATTTTATACTTTTTAATTGCTAAAAGATTTAGTTTATTTACAATTTCCATTTAATTATTTATAAGAGAATTAGTCTTAAGCTATTAATAATTCTTCTAAATATATTCATTTTACTGTTAAAATAACAATTATACGCAATAATTGATTTTAGCAAGATGAAAAGAGTTGATGAAGTATTGGCCTATGAATTATGTTTATATTACTTTTTTTAAACTTACCTTGAGCATCTTTCAACAGTTTTGCAGCGGCGGAATGACCACATAATTCTGCTAAAAGCAAAGGTGTATTGCCTGCAATATCTCTCACACTCCATATTGCACCCGCTGTGAGTAGTTCTTTGATGTTTTCAATGTCTCCTCTTTCTGCGGCTATATGTAGTGGTGTCTAAAATAAAAATATTTTTTAGGATTGTGCTAAAATATATATCAGTGGCAGTCAACCTGCTCCCTACCACTTATTTATGAGCATTCAAGCTTTCGTAGTGGGCATTTTCAGCGTGAGATATTTTTTCATGTTGTTACATTTATGAAAAATGACATAAATCCATATCTTAACAATTAAATTGGATGCGGATAAACGATTTGAAGATATTTTGAAGTTGAAGGTATAGGACTGGATGACGCAAAATAAATGCCTCCATTATATTCCAATATGTGGAAAATTATATTCAATTTATTAATACCTTTTAGGTGCTATTAATCATACTCTACTCAAAAATTACGAGTACTTTGCAGTTGCGTTAAATTAAATTACTGTGGAAATGGTGGGCAGTTACAAAATTTCACTACTTACAAAGATACAAAAGTAGGACGTAAGATAAAAAAGGTTGACTAATTTAGATATATATCATGTGTTTTAGATAATATAAAGCATTTAAAATACCTTGCAATTATCACGAGGTCCACATGCCTTATTTGGATCAGCTCCAGATCTAAGCAAAACTGGTAAACAACGTGAACGTTCGCAAGCAGCTGCTGCATGAAGGGCTGTGCGTCCCCAAGTATCTGTTGCATTTATCAACTCTTCGTCTGTTTCTGCTGTTACAAGATCTTCGACTAATTCAGCATTGTCCCATAAAGCTGCCTGAAAATGTACATGATCTATTAAGATTTTAAAAGCAAATAGAAGTAGGCTGTGGATAAATAACAAAATCATTTAAAAAATGCTATAATAAATAGCCAATATTATAAAGAAAATTTCTTCGATTTGATCTTATGATCCAACAAACAATCCAAGAGAGTATTGGTTCAGAACTCTTCGAAAAACTCAAGTTAAGGATAGGTTATTGGGTATTGGTTTCTGAATTGAAAAATGTATTATTGCAGAAAAATGCTTATAAATTGAGAGCAATGATATTCCTAGGGATGTATTGAATAGTATTAAGAGGCACGCTTGATTATCTAATATATAAAAAAATTATGTTTGTTTGTCCGTTTTTAATGCGCTGCCATACTGTTCATCTGATTGCGATAAAACTTTGTCAATTTATTGTTTACTATCACTAGTATATTTTAAATAACAGCGCAAAAGGAAGATAAATATGTTTATACGATGTGGTCAACAAATTTGGTCAAACAATTACTATATTTAAAAAAAAATAGTTTTGTGAGGCTATAGGTTAGACCAGTTAACTGTTCAGAAATAAAAAGAATTAGGGATGAAGTTCGATCAATTTTTAAAATGTATGGCTTTGATCCTTATCCTTAAATATGCATTGAAGAGATTCTAGTCTTTAGTGTACTGTTTGCGGGTATTGAATGATAATGATAATATGGAAAAGTACAGTCTAAATTGGGAGAAAGGTAAAATGTACCCTTAAAAATGTTGCCAACGTATTTTTTAATGATTAGAATAGCATGGCTGATAGCAAAACATGCATTTTCATAAATTTATATAAGATAAAAAATTAAAAAATATGTTTTATGAAATTGGAAAATCTTATATAAAAACTTAATCTTTCATGGGGGATGTCAAATCGAAAAATGGTGAAACATAGAATTTAATAATTTACTTTTAAAATCATGAAAATAAAAATGATCAAAACAAGAAAAAAAAAGCGAAATAATGTTTATTTCATGCTCTAAGAAATATTTACTATATGGCTAAGAGAAACTGCTTAGGCTTATATGAAAACCTAGTTTATTATTATGATTTAATCTAGTCATTATCAACATTAATTTGAACTGTTAATAAATGATCTAAAATAAGAAAAATACAAGTTTATTTCATGCTCTGAGTGTTTCTCAATACAGTAAAAAAAACCTCTGAAAGTAATTGAAAAATAAATCTAACTAGAATCTTGAATACATTGATAAATACAAAAGAAAGTAGTTGTATTTTGATATTACTTTATAATATCTATTCCTGAAATTGTTATAAACGACATTTATTTTGGAGAAAGTAGTACACGAATAAATCGAGGCTAAATTCTATTGCTTAATTCGATCATACGATGATAGTTAAATATTTTTATTGTTAATATGAAAACAAACCTGATGTATTAATCTTCCAGGAAAATTATCTTCTTCCGGAGATAAATCCATTGTGTTTATATTTATTTCTTTATTCTAAAAATATTCATAATTAATTCCGTTACACTCGAGATCACAATTAGCGACCCACATAATAGTAAAAGCTGTGTTTAAAAATAATCTTTTAATAAAAATAGCTCATAAGTTATACATCGACCCATGTTTTTAAATCGAATCATAGAAATTCAACGCTTTTAATATAACAAGTCTGTGGCTCGACCCATTTTGAGCAGTTTGACAGTAATCGTTTTCTCTTTGCTCTTATTACATTGGCCATAAAAGCTCAAACACTTTCCAATTTCCGCAATTTAAAAATGCGTTTATTCGACTGATACTTTACAAATAAATAAAACACTTTGTATTTAGTATATAAATACATATTAAATAACGGTTAAAAATGAAATTGATTTTAGATATTTTATTTGATTGTAAAATAATTTATATTTTCAGCACAACAATTATATTAGTATTGTATCTATATTAACATATTAATTATTAAAGCTTGAAATATGACCAAAACATTTTAATTATGCGTATTTACAAGTAAAAAATATTTTTATTATAAAATTCTTAATGAACATATTTTTATTTTTAAAAGTAGCGTTGAAGAGTAAAAAATATAATGGTGATTGCGTATGTTTATGAAATAAATAAATTTAATTTAAAGCGTTCAAATGAAAAAAAAAAAAACATCCAAACCTCCTTATTGTCATGGTCACAAATGTTGTGCTTAATATCTAATTTGAACATGTCAAATAGCCTTACGGCTATATTGTAAACATCTACTTTTAGTGATGAGAATTGTTTTCCAAAAATATTTATAGTCCATCTGTGTATTTCCTTTTATGATGAATCCAATTGAATTTTGTTCGGCAACTCTAGATAAAGACAATTTGAAATTAGAATGTCTGTCAAACTTTTGTCAGTGTTGTTTATCTGAAAACAACCTGCGAAGAATGACCCCTCAAACGAATGATGATAGTAGTTATCTAGATATTCTATTTAACTGCTTTTCTTTGCAAGTTTGTACCATGTCATATTACTTAATAATTGATGAATTTTTGTTGTAAGAAATAAGTTTTCATAGTGCGATAATAAAATAGTTTAAATATGATCCAATATTATTGTATTTCAGTTGCGCATAATTATAACCTGATCAATTCTCCCAATAATAATAAATTAATTATTTTATTACCATTAGATTAATTGTTTTTTGCTCAATTTAATGTAATTGATGTGTTTGTATGTATTTTATGCAATTTAATTTATATATAATATAAAGATGGTAATTGTAATATGTTTTTTTGCCAATTTTCTGTATTTGTTTTATAGCATTTGATCAAATATTTATCGTTAAAACCATGTATTATTTAAAAGTGGTGTTGACTTTTGCGTTTCCTATCTGCGCACATTCATATCATGTGAAAATGTCACGATATTTAATTAAATATAAAAATGGTAGTCGAACATAATATTTATATCATTTAAAGTAATCTTAACAAATTATGCATGAAGAATATAATCAAAAACTGCTATCAAAATGTAAGGCAATATGTTCGTTGTTTTGATATAGTTTGTAAAAAACAATTCATTGAAGCCAAATCTCTTTCCCTGGTGCATTTTATTTAGGTCTACAAACAGATAGTAGTAAATGGGAGCCAGATCCAGAGAATACAGTTGTTGGGAAAGCAATTTGTGCTTTTTTGTCATTGTTGTGATCAACTTGTGATGCATGTGTTACATCAAGGCAATGTCTAACTAATTTGCTCACTATGAAGTTATGAGAATATAGTATTAACAGCATGAATCCATTTATCATCTTACAAAACAATCTTTTGGTATAGGAAATTATGTGAACAATAAATAAATTAGTAATGTTTTTTTGATAATTTTTCAGGTAGCCAATAATGAATTATTTGGAGATTCACAGTATCTAATTTGTGAGGATTGTGCAACAAAACTAAAAGAATGCCATTCTTTTCGATGCCAGATTGAGGACAGCCAGTCAAAGTTAAAAGAAGTCTATGCTAGAAATAGTATTTTTGCCATATCTTCCATTTCAGGTAAATATTTCATATGTAAATAATTCGATAAATAAGATATTTGCAGCCATGTGAAAAACAAATTAATGTATAATATGAGAAATATACTAACAATGTTAAAATCTTCTTCTCGATAAAAGATTCTAGTCTAATGACACTTCTCCAGAACAGTCAAGGGGGAATAATAAAATTAATCAACGATAAGAATGATGCGAGTATCTTAATTACAAAACAAACGCCTGCTCTTAAGACAACACGAACAAAAGTCTTTGTTGAATGAGCTTAATAGCTTATCCAACGATAGCAATTTCAGTTAATTATACCTAAATTTTATGATGGTTAAAAGATTCTTTGAATACGTACATACAAAGATAGTATGAACATTTACAAGTTTCTATAAAAAAAATTAAAATACATAGAGAATGTTTAGACGTGTAGACCTTCACAGCACGACTTTGCCATCGATGTATGATGAGATGCTAGACACCCGTCCCTGTCTCACGATTTCCAGTCCGATAGGGTTAACCCTTTGCGCTCGAGGTCCTTTTTGGCTCAGGTGAACCAGTAACTCGAAAAGCAGTCAGCCGCTCCCGCTTATTTAATGAGAACTTTACAGTTAGCTTAAAATATTTTTAGACACAATAGAACACTTTAAACTTGTATATTTTAACATTATGCACATTTTCATAGTTCATTGAAGGATATTTGTTAAACATAACATTCTATATTTTTGTTTCTTACGGTATTTTATAAAACAATCTCCAAGGTGCAATCTTGGCTTATTGGGGCAAGTGTCACAGTAGTACACAGTTTGTCACCTTTGGCCGCAATTAGGAGCAATCCCTTTTTTGTCTAATTAAAATAACATGCAGCTTATTATTAAGTCAGATGCCTTCAGAACTGCTCTGCTAAGTAGAAGCTGTGCTAGGTTGTCTTTCACCGGATACAAACGGTATTCTTGTGGGAATTTCTTCGGATTCTGTTCACATTGCCCATTCTAAAGGTTAAATCTCTTCTGTACAATCCTTATGACTTTTAGATTCATTATCCATTATTCGGTTTTTCGTCTTCTTACACCTCTAATGTCGTCGCTATCTTCATCACTTCTGTCTTCGTTCCCATGGACAAGCAGTGTAGAGATGTAATTTCGTTCGTTGTCGCTGAAAAATTTAACTTATTTTCACTAGAAATATTCTGATTGCCAAGAAAGTTGAGCTCAAACTAACACCGAAGGCAGAGTCCGACCCGCAGTCGCATGTGTTTTTGAGATAAGACTTCTTTATAGCCATATAATACATTGTGTTACTCGACACCTCATAACATGATCCAAAAGGCCAGGAGTGGACTCGTGAAGCGATATTTGTCAGACCAAACCTTAATAAACAACATTATCGCTCAATTTACCGCATCGATCCGAGTCATGGCCGACAGGCACTGCTCAAATTGTTGCATCACATGCAGTGGTGCCTGAGAGGCACCACTCGAGCACAAAGTAGTAATAATGTAGAATGTTTTTAATAAAAGAAAGAATAAAATGTTCTGAACTTTTCTAAATAAAAATAAAAATGAATAATTTCGAGCTGAACGGAAAACCTAAAAAATCGTATTTTTTCTTGGAATAAAAACTAAAATCAAAAAATAACATTTTGAAGTCTTGTTAAAAACAATCTCACTGCTCAATGCACTAGAGAGATCTTTTTTTAAGAATAAATTTACTGATATTGTTACATGTTTAAGTATTGCTTGCTTATTTTATTTGTGATTTATATGATTATCATTTATATATTGTAGGTGATTGTACACAGGAAAGCGATGACAACATATTCAAAGCTGAATATATAAGTGAAGATGATATTCAGTCAACTTTTGATGAGATTGCAAACATTGGTATAGAATTTCAAAATAAAAAGAAGGGTTCTAAAAAATCTTCAAATGAAAAAACAATAAAAAACCCAAACAAAAAAATGAAACTCAGAAGAAGAAAAAATGCTCAGATTGTTGAAAAACCCACGAGCATTTCCAAAGATGCGTATTCAACTGCAGTTGAAAATTTGTTGAATCCTGGAGAAAATGAAGAAAGTAAATCCGAGAAAGGACGGATTAATATGAAAACCATGTCAAAAGAAGATTTGCTTAATTATAAACGTGTATATAATCGCTTTCGATATGCAAAAGCTATACCTTTTAAATTAGACGAGAGTGCTTTAACGTGTCATTTATGCAATGAAACATTTTCAACTCATAAATTTTTAGTATCTCATATGGCTATACATTACCCGAATCATATATGTGATCTTTGTGGAAAATCATTTGTACTAAGAACGCACCTGGCTGGCCACATTAGAACACATAGCTTAGAAAAAATATCTTGTTCAATTTGTCATAAACTGCTAAAAAAATCAAGTATGAATAGACATTTAAAGATACACACGGGATTGAACGGAGTGTATGCATGTCCCCACTGTCCTCAGAGATTCGTCTCGTTCAGTACCAGAGTTAATCACATGGCCGAATGCCACAATGTTGACATATTTAAATATAATTGCAAAATTTGCGCGAAGAAATTTCATTTAGCCAGTAGTCTTTCAAAACACGTACGCCGATGTCACTTTCAAGAGCTCAATGTTACGTGCGAGGAGTGCGGAAAAGGATTCTTCGACAAAAAATCATTAAACGAGCATATGTTAAAGCACACTGGCGAAAAAAAGTTTCAGTGCGAGATATGCTTTAAATCGTATGCGAGACGATGCACCATCAGGGAGCATATGAAAATTCACAATAACATTAAACAGCACGAATGTCCCATCTGTGATAGATCGTTTACTCAAAAATGTACGCTTAAAGGTCACATGAAAATGCACGAAAAGAGCATTCAAAGTTCTGAAGAAATGTAACGTTACGTATTTTATACATCGTAAAATTATGCATTCAAAACAAATCACTAGACTTAAAATGTGTACACATTCATTTAGTAATTAAATATTGATTTGTTTTAAATTAAGAACATTTTCCAATATCTCGATAGATTTTTAATGAGATTTTTATAAATGGGGTATATCGAACGTTTCTTTTTTATGTAATATGGCGTAAAGTTGTGAATAAATTTCTAAATAAATAAATAAACGTTATGGCTAGTACTTTTCAAAACAAAAATCAATATCAAATTTGATGAATTACTGCATGAAGTTTTATTGCGATCTTGTTTTATATATTTTAGTTTCAATCTTTTATGATATACCTACCTAGTGAGATATATTTGACCTTCGAGTATGAATGAAAACATTTTATCAGCATCACGAGGGTTGATAATTATTTTTGCATTGGTTTGTATTGTGAAAAAAATGTAACAAACACAATTCCTATAGAAAATAAAATAATCACATACATCCAAGAGATAATGTGAGTATTTAAAAATAATGCAGACTGGTTTCCCTTGAATATGTATACTGTATTAAAAATATGTTTCTATAAATAACAGTGATTTAATGTATTTTTATATTGTGAAAATGTAAAAACATTAAAATAATCATCTCAATTGATATTTAAATCTCTTCCTGTGACTGAACTTTATATTATTGTTTATAAGATTTTTAAGTTTTGGGATGCCAATGTAAAATATACATAAATATATATATTTGAAAGCATGGACATTCTTAATTTTTTTGTGCAATACACAATTAAAATTGAATTGCCTATTATATTCATATTGTCATTTGTAGGGCAATTTAATTTGAAACTAGCACAGAAGTAATGAAAGGTATGGCAGCGCATAAAATACGAACAATCAAACATTGATTTTATATTAAACTATGCCTATGTTATTCGCACAAACTTGGCAATAAATGGACGAAGTTTTATCTCAATCTGTTGAAGGGTTAATAAAGCCGTGCCGAATGTTCATGAATTTGCAGTAATAATTATCATTTAAATATAATGATAATTTTGCTACTCACACATAGATTCTTTCCTAGTTACTAAACAAAACTTATCCGAATAATCCTATCCTTACTTTAGCACATATGTAAGGTAAATGGGAAGGGAGCACATGAAAAATCCTTTCCCTAATAAAGATCACTTACGTCTGATAATCGATATAGTCCCTTAAGAAGAAGGCGCTTGTTCATAAGTTGTGTATATTGTGGTCGGAAGGTCAAAATTGCAATCAATGTAAGAAATATATATAAATTCAATTTCCTACAGGTGTAAAATATATATATAGTAAATTTACAAATTTTTGTATGAATAATAAGTTAATAAATGATTATTTAAATTATATTCGAGAGGAGAACTCATTTCAAAGGTAAAAAATAAAGTTGATGGATTTTATTTCAGAATTAAAATATCATTCAGCGATTATTAGTTTTTTATCTAATTAATTTTCTACCAAGCTAATTTAAAACAAAACAGCATGACACTAACATAGCAGTATTATTTCCTCAAGTCAAAATAATGCATTGGATTAGTCAATAATTTGATAAATTGTTGTAGTCCTATGACCAGATAAGATGTTAAAAATATTATAGCGACGTAAAGTTACATTATTTTATTTAATAGACGTGCAATGCGTCGTAAAATAATTTATTGGTGTTTTATTAATTATTTAAAATTTAGACGTCATATTTTTAATATTCAGCTAAGGAAAGATTAAAAGGGATTTAATTTTTTTGAGCTGGCAATACCAGTTTATTTCTGACAGCGCGATGGATGCGGGCGTAAAGTTAGAATGTGTAGCCAACTTTTGTCAATGTTGCTTGACAGAAGGCGGGCTGCGTTCAATGCTGCAACTCGCCGATCCGCACCTCCTTTCATATTCTGATTTGCTTTCTACCTGTTTTTCTGTACAAGTATGAAATTATCCAAATGACATCTAGTATAATTGCATATTTTGCTTATATATAATAGCCTTTTAAGAGCTACACTCTAAGGCTTTAAATTCTTTCGAGCTATATTTGTCGTTATTTTATAAAGATAGTCAGATTTTGACCGGTATAATAAAGCTAATGCGTTTGTATTTATTCGTTAATGGGTTCCCAGTATTAAATCTATACTTAACCTTTTGATGAGGAGTTCTGAATATGCTGCAAATGGATGCGAGTGATACAGAAAGAACATTCTCGTACGTTGATTGTGAATCGGAGACAAAGGCAGAGAGAGTGTCTGACGTCTCATCATACACTTGTACATCGTACAATTGCATCGATCGATGATGATGACCCAAATTTATTGATTAATAATGATAACCCAAATTTATTGATATCAAGCTTCAATAAACGCATTATTTTGTTACTAAAACTAAAGACACAAATGTGTATTGTTTATGTTTACACGAAGAAATGAACAAATATTTATCAACAATGTTAAAGTTCATTTATTGATATACAAAATTGATTTATGCTGCGTGGTCCTGAAAGAAAGGATTTGTATGGACAATAAGCGATGCATATACGAAAATAGCATCTACATTTAGATCTAGTTAGAAAATAATGTCATATTTATGGCATTATTTTGTTGATTTGAAAACATCATATAGAGTTCATATTGGTATTTCATTTTAAAAGATTTCTATAGAATGCTTGAAATAAATTTGATTAAAAAAATTATGGTGCATATGTATATGAATTCAATCTAAATTTCATTAGTGTTGATATAAAAAAATCTTAATTTTGTTATGCAATTAATAAAATTATATTTTTTAGGTAATGTCCGATGGAATTTTTGATAACAATCAATATTTAATTTGTGAAACATGCATCGAAAGATTGAAGGAAAGCTATTCTTTTCGCTGTCAAATTGAAGATAGCCAAACCCGACTCAAGAATGTATATAGTAAATCAGATTTTGGTAAAATTTTGTCAGCAGAAGGTATTAATATTTTTATAACTATCACCTTTTAGAATCAAATGAATTTAGAAAATGAACAAATTTTTATACGTCTACATTTTATTTAACTAGTTAACTGCCATGTGTGAAAAAATTGACGTTGTCCCCACAAGCCACAATATTTTGATTACTATATTTGAATTTATTTTATATAGAAAATTTATCCTCAGAGATATTTAGTCCTTTTGGCATTTATGTTGCTGGCTCGTGTAGATATTCATTCATTAACCCTATCGGACTGGAAATCGTGAGACAGAGACGGGTGTCTTGCGTTTCATCATACACTCATGCATTGATGCATGGTAGTTAGCCAGTTAAGCAGTATTGATATTCAACCTCTCTCAAGATTAAAGTCATTTGATGACATATAAACAAAATTAACTTAAAACACTATTTAATACCTATCGAAGATTCAAAATATTTATTTTAGTTCTCAAATTTTAATCTGTATTTTGCAACTGATAATTAAACATTTATGTTATTTCAGATTTCAAAATAAGCGATGGCAAAGAGAATATGTTTACATGTGATTTTCAATCTGATGACGATATCGACCCTAATTTTGCACTAATAGAGATTGCCTCCAAAGTTAAAGTGATCAAAGAAAGTAAGCCTAGGAACAAAATTATTATTCGATCCAAGAATTGCAAAGCAGCCAAAAAAGATCATGATGGCTTGAAAATTATTTCAAAGAAAAAAACTGCTCCGATAAAAGAAGAAGAAGAAGATTCTAAACTCACATCAGAAAATGCTTATGATGTTGCTGTTCAAAACTTGTTAAATCCGGATGATGCGAAAAGTGCAGAACGTAGGCGAAATAATTTAAAAATAATGTCAGAAAGCGAATCGAAAGATTATAGACGTTTATATTATCGGCTAAGATATGCAAAATCCATTCCATTCAAATTAGACGAAACCGCTCTAAATTGTAATTTATGCTCTGAAACATTCCCAACTCATAAAAATTTAGTATCGCACATGGCAATTCATTATCCAAATCACATTTGTGACTTATGCGGAAAATCATTTGTATTAAAAGAACAACTCGCCGGACACATCAGAACGCACAGCACGGAAAAAATATCTTGTAAAATCTGCAATAAATTCCTGAAAAAATCCAGCATGAGACGGCATATTCGTACACACTCCGGAAACAGTGGAGTTTATGCATGTCCTTCCTGTCCCGAAAGATTTGTTTCCTTCAACACACGAGTGCACCATATGGCCGAAGTGCACGGCATCGATATTTTTAAATACATCTGTTCGATCTGCTCTAAGAAGTTTCATTTGTCCACGAGTCTTTCAAAACACATCCGCAGATGTCATTTTCAAGAATTAAACGTCAGCTGTCCGGAATGCGGAAAGGGATTTTTTGATAAGAAAACTTTAAAAAACCACATGCTGAAGCATACGGGAGAGAAGAAATTTCAGTGTGAAATTTGTAATAAATCGTATATGAGAAAATGTAGTATTAATGAACACATGAAAATCCACAACAATATCAGACAGCACGTTTGTACAGTTTGTGATAAAGCATTTAGGCAAAAATGCACGTTAAAAAATCACATGAAGACCCATGAAAAATTAAAAATAAAAATGGAAGGAATTTAGATGTTAGTTTTATTTAGTTAGTTAGGAAATGTATTTTTGGTCTTAAAAATTGAATGCAAGTATTTGTATTGGTTATAAATAGTCGTAAGATTTGATAACTTAAAATAGAGCTATTTGAGTGTTTGAGCCAATTCTGTTGATATTTTTTTGTTGTTTTGTGATTTAAACTTTTATTCTTTATATAAAAAAATGACCAATAAATGCAATTAATCAATCCAGTATTTTTTATCCAATAATATACTTTGGCGATGAATCATCAACGAACAGAAAACACATTGAATATTGATGCAAAAGAACGTCATGACTTAATTTTTGATGAATGAGAAATAAAGGTAAAAACCATAATTAGTTTTAGAAGCATTCAAGTACAATTTTAAAATAATAGATTGTCCCGTTAGGAATGTAGTTTTTTTCATACTTACTTTTTGATCATCAGTTGTGTCTCAGCCATCTCTTTTTTGTCAACTATCATCTGGAGAACGTTATTTTCTACAAAAAATATTTTTTTCAAACTGCGTTTCAAGATGGTGGATTTTGTGCCGAACAAACAATTTACGTGAAATTATATACTGTACGAATATCTTCAAAAAATGAATGCAACTAAAATTATAATATTTGTGATATACTCGGAGAATCTCTAACTGTTTATCAACGCCAGAGATGGTTTAAATAATTTAAAAGTGAAATTTTTAATTAAGAAAAAAAGGTTTGAAGTGAGAGAAAGGTTAAAGTGGATGACGATATCCTGCGTGCTGAAATTGAATCCAACATAGACTGTACGAGAATTAACAGATAAGCTTGGATACTTCCGGAAAAGTATTTAAATACACTTGAAAAAAATAGGAAATACCATAAAACAGGGGATGTGGATACTGCACAACATTACTGATGAGATCAAGGTGGTGCGCACGAGTATGTGTCATGATTTAATCGATAAAGAGAAGAAACAACCATTTTAAAACTATTTTGTGATTGGAGATAAAAAGTGGGTGTTGTACTCAAATCAAAAATGCAAAAGACAATGATTTTCAAAGGGGCAGGTTAAGAAACCAACCCCTCGATCATTTCTAAGAGTAGAAATAGCTTTTTTAAATGTATAGTGGGACTCCAAAGGAATAATCTCCCATGAAGGAGATTTATTATTCAAAATTAGAAAGTTTAAAAGCGGCATTAAGTTCGTATGATGTTAAAGCGTATGATAATGTGCGACCCCATAAATCAAAGTGGTTTGAAAACAAATTAAAGGAACTCAGTTGGCAAACAATCCCACATCCAACTTATTCCCCTGATCTTGCTCCTTCCGACTATCATTTGTTTAGATCGATGCAACATTATTTATCAAGAAAATAAATCGTAAACATAGAAGAAATGAAAAAAGGAATTGAAATATTTTGTAAAACTGTTGAATTTTATTCTTCCGGAATAAAAAAAATACTCAATAGATGAGGAAAGGTTGCATCTACTGAAGGAGAATACATTGTATAGATGAAATGTTTTAATACACTTTTTGTTTGAATTTAACTCTTTCATTTAAAAAACAACATTCCAAACGGGACAATCTAATATTCAGAGGCGGAGGAAGCTTTGTATATATGGTTTCTTCAGGAAAGAAACAGGCTTACATCTATTTCTGAGTCCATATTGGCCACAAAAGCAAAGTTGTTTTAAAACGAGATAACAAAAAAAGATATTGTAGCTAGCAAGGGATAGTTAAAACGCTTCAAAAATCGTTGTGAACGTTTGATGACAGTAACAGGTTTTTATTTTTTTATAACTGCTATGGCTATTGTGTTTATGATGTTAATTCTACAATATGAAAATTGTATTATTTATGTATATCTCACCATTTTCATGATTTTTCGGATTAAAAGTACTCCTTTCCAAAAAGTTCTGACCTATAAGACCGACTCTATACTCTGACAAATTGGATAATCCGATACTGTCTTACAAAACGTTGTTTTGTACTTGTATTTGATATATGTAGAAAATTATTCTTATTTACTAAATTTTATACAAAAAATAGAAATATTCCTTGACTAATGGCAGAGATAAATTCCCAAATATCAGTTGTAAATTAGGTTTTATGTTATTTAGGTGTTGTTAAATAGTACGAGACACAGTGAAATAATTTGTGTAATTATTCCTACAAAGCTGATTCTTTTTATTTTTATTTTATCACCTTATTCTTTTAAATTCTGTGTATTTATTTGAACCTAAACTTATTCATAGATTAAACATTTAAATGTTATTTTAACAAGCATGATGAACTTACCGGTTCGGAGCCAAGAAGCTTTAGGAACAGAACAAGGACAAGAAGAACATCAAGCAGACGGTCTTGGGGAGAGGAAAATGAAGAATCTCACTTTGCAACGATAACAGCATTGTCTTCCGTTAACTTCTATATCGTTTTGAAATCACCGAACTAAAAGGGCCAATCTGAAATAGGAAACCACTCAGTTTTGAATTCGCTAGGGTAAATTGCACGTGAATGGGGAGACATTCTCAGTTGGTGTAGGACCAAATCTGAGATGCACTTAAGCATCATGTATGTCTTCTTCCTAACTCGACAACGTCTTAGCGAGGAAAAGAGGGACTGGAATCTTTGCATTCTGGAAAGCCCTTTCTAGTAAAATCAAAAAGGTTGACTAGAGTAGTTTTTTACCGTCTCTTTAAAAAAACTACTAAGTCTTTACAAACCTCCCACATTCCCTATTGAGACGGTTGTAAAAGCGCCTGTTGATATGTTCATTTAGGAGATCCGCGGGGTGACTGTTTTAAAATGAAACTTGGAAGTTATGCTACCTTCAATATTGAGCTAATGAGGTGAATGTATGATGCAGACGAGATGGATGTAACCCCTTCCTGTGAATGAATATTGAAGAGGCACATTAAAAAAATGTTAAGCCATCAAAACATATACTTTATTTAGCATTACTTGAGCGCGTGTGTATTAATACCCATTTCGCTACTGAAGAATTAGCTATCAATGCGATATAAAATAATTTTGCTTGTATATAAAAAAGGAATGGATTAAAGGGTACGCTGAGAATAAAAATCATCCATTTTTCAGTTCAATAATAGCACATTTATTCGTATATCTCAGTTTTGTATCATAAACAATGAAACAGCACTTAATATCCTATGATACATTTGCAAAACAATGCATTTTCTCTAGGGACATAAAAAGTATTAACATGTTGTTTATAAAACACAACATCCTTTTTATAAAATCTACCTAGATATGCATTTAATTGACATTAGAATACAAATAAGACAATCTCGTAATTTTCATAATTTAGTGAACAAAATTACTGCGATATTGCTTTACATAATAATAGAGTTATTCTATGAGACTAGAAAATTTACCTAACAAGAATTACGTTTGCATATTAACATTAACTAATTTTCTATCTTTGGTTGCGCGACAGATTGAGATTTTTCATGTGTCAGCATGTGACTTTTTAGGGTGCATTTTTGTGTGAAGCGTCTGCCGCACACCGGGCAGACAAATCTTTTTTCATTCGTATGAATTTTCATATGCTCGTTGAGCGTGAATCTTCTTCCGTAGGATTTGAAGCAAATTTCGCATTGAAATTTTTTAATACCAGTATGTTTCAACATGTGTTCGTTGAGGCCAGATTTATCATAGAATGCATTCCCGCACTCTGAGCAAATACAGTTTCGTTCTTGTAAGTGTACGTTTTTAATATGGCGACTTAGTGTGCAGGCTTGATAATAGCGTTTGGGGCATTGTTTGCATTTGTATTTTTTTGCTTCGTCGTTGTGAACTTCCACTAGATGCTTCATTCGTTTATAATACACGGAGAATCTCTCCGGGCACTGCGGACACTTATATATGACGTCGGGACCGAAGTGATATCGCATGTGTTTTTTTAGATTGTCCGATCCTTTGTACGTTTTATTGCAAACAGTACACGTTTCTTGATTTTGTCTATGTCGAATTACATGACTTTTTAATTTGGATTTTGTAGCAAAAACGCGAGCGCATACGTGGCAAATATGATTAGGATAATGAATTGGCATATGGCGTACTAAAGTTGAGTGCAGAGGGAATGTCTCATTACAAATTTTACATGTAAGTTGGTCTTTGTCTAATTTATATGGTTCTTGATCAGACTTAATTCTTTTAGTAAAGGTTTTTTCAACATTTTCATTTTTGGAAAATGTATTTTCAGCACTGTCGAAATTGTCAGTATTATTCAAATCATGATTTAGAGCTTTTCTTTTTAACTTCACATTGCACTGTTTGTTGCTATTATTTTTTTGTTTTTTTAATAACGAGGGCTGATTTTTCAGTGTACTAGAGTTGTGATGATCACTATCGCTGTCGTTCATAAAAGTTTCGTCGCCTAACGAAACCTCTATTATTAAATCCAATCTATTTGATTTTTCTTCATTTTTAATTTCATCTTTTCGGTTTTTCGCTGGATCTTAAATTAAAAAAAATATATAAATCATTTTTTTATATTAAAAAATTATATTGCAATAAAAGCAAATGAATTTGTAATTACTATATTTATTCAATGATTCTTGTGCCGCTTCTATTTGATTTTTGAATGAGTATGCCTCACGGAGACGTGAAATACAACTAGAGCAAATCATGTAGACGTTTTCTTGACATTCAACACCAGGTGTAATAAACTAAAAAGATACATAATTTCAATATTTGATGCATATATTACAAAAAAATATTTCATAATTGTTAAGATTAAAAAATAAACTTACATAATTAATATCGAGGTAGTCAATCGTCATAAAGTAAGTAAAGATATTTAATACGAGGATTCAAATATAATCCGGAATTTTACTTGTATAAATTTATTAGTGATATATAAAAATATTTTTACATTTATGTTATTTACAGTAAAACCATTGTTTAATTGAACAAAATGTACATCGTTGGTAATGGTATGATTAAACTGAAGGCATTTATATATGAAAATAGCTTTTTTTTTAAAAGATAATTTGGATATTTCAGTCAGATGACTTTCATCGTGAGATCATTTTTAATATATGAATATGTAATATTGTCCAATTTATACGAGTAGAAAAAGAAAATAATCAGATTTACCTCGATGCAAAAGCAAGACATGGCCATTTCAGCGTATATTTCCGATTTTCCATCAACGTAATATGTGGTCATCATACACTTGAGATCATCATCTGCAAGGCAGCACCGACATAGATTTAATTTTGTTTGGGACTCTAATTTCACCTTTTCGTTAATAGATTCGAAGGCGGTTTGACAGCAGTCAGAACCAAATCGATTCATATTACTAAAGGAGCTTAGCCGAGGCGGTAATCTTTGAAAATATTCCTATGAATCTAACAGTTCGATTCCAATCTGTCACTACTTATATTTGTAATCATATTTACACGCATTGGTGTTGCCAGTCCAAAGCATTATATTTTATAATTTGGCATATAAATCAAAATTGAATTTAAAGAATGAATAAATAACAGAGTACTATTTATTTAAATGCCTAAATTAATATGAATATGTAAAAATTTAATAATTTCACAAAGAATTTTATTAAGTGAAAAAAATAATGCTTTGACATTTTATACAAATTTAATTTTAAAAATTAAAAACTAAAAATAAATAAATTATTATTTCAAAAATATGTAAAACAAAATGGAAATATTTTATATATTCTGTGAATTTCTTATCCCTTATTCAAACGCATTTTTTAATTTTAAATTATTTGCATTCCTGATGGATAAATTTAAAATAAGAAGCACATAGCTGTATTTAATATTTGCATATTAAGGACGAAGAAAAATATAAAATCTTTTTGGGCGTAATCCGATATTAAAAACGTTTCTCACGTTTCTATCCTGGCAACACCATATCGTTTGTTCACACTGTTCACAATATCGACGAGAGCAGTACGAGCGGACATCTAACAGCGAAACAAAAATTTCAACTTTTGCCTGTCATCAGCAAGAATATCAATAGAAAAAACATTTGGATTATAGAAGGGACGTTGGTGACGAATTCTAGGCTGTTTACCAATGACAAAAATCACCTGAATTTTTGTTAGCTACTTTTTAATATGTACATTGTTTTAATTTTGTGCCGTTCTTGTTTGTTCACTTCTCTTATTTACTGGATGAATATCGCCTATTTTAGCAGCCATAGGTGCTCAATTACTAGAATAAACGTTTCATTATATATTCAGTGGCATTTAATTTATTTAATTAATTAATTAATTTATTTATTGATAAATAATATTTATTATAAATAAATATATATTTATTTATAATAAACACCACTCTAAGCTCGAATAGCGTTGTCGGGAAGAAATTTCAAATTGAATCCTTGTGACGTCATAGTTGCTCACGGTGCTCAATGCAAAAGAGGTAGCAGCGTGAGCAGTCATCATGATATTTTTTATAATGGCAACTCCGGATTCACGCTCCGCCGCATCGAAACACCGAAACTCGTCGGCGAAATAGCGTCGGCGGGAAGAACTTTCATATTGAGCAATTCATTGCTTTCTTGCAAAAAAATAGAAATATCTACATATTCAGCCATTGTAAACTCAACTAATCTTGGAAATAAGATTGACGCCAATTTCGCGTCTTGTTTCAACGCAAAATGGTGTCTGTCACTATGAAAACTGTGAACAAAGCGTAAAAAGCGTATAGTGTTGCTAGCTTCTTGGTGCGGTGTGAAACGTGGGAAACGTTTTTAATATCGGATCACGCCCTTTGATGAGCACTGTCAAGGGATTTGGTCACAAATAATCAGTTTATGTATGAATAAAATATATGGCAACCCTAGATTTGTAGGTTCCCCGCACCCCGCTGCGGAACTGTCGGAAAAATGGCTCAACTCGAAGATTTGTTTTCATGTTTTGATGACGATGAAGAAGCAGCCGCTCCTGAATCCGGCATTTCACCGAAAATTTCGATTCAAGCATGCGAGGAATCGTCACAAAGTTCGGGCGCCATCGACGCTTCCGCTTTAAAGTATTGCACATAACCTTTCAAATTTATCATTTGCCATTCAATAATATTTTCAAATTCGAAACAAATAATTTTTCTCGTAATATATAATCAAATATCTCTGAGATTACCTAAAGATAGCCTTATGGCTTAGATGTTGGACTCGTAACTCAATCGCCTTGGGTTTAAATCCGCAGGAAATGTGGTTGGCGATCACATTTTTAAAATATACAAATGCTTCGTAAACCATGTCAAAATGGTAGGCAATGGCCCTCTATTAGAATCATAAAAACCAATTATTATTAATCAATTTTTGTTTTTTATTTTCAGTGAAAATTCGAAGGAGATAGAGGAAGTAACTCAGATTTCTAAAAAGAGAATATGTGAAAATGAAAGCGAGGAATCTATAAAGAAAATGCGTATTTCGGATGATGTTTTGCTCAGTGATATCAAGTAAGATAAAAAAATAGATATACAGTTCACCTGTAACGCAGAGATACGTTTTGTGCTGTAGAAAACTGTGTTTTAACTGTTTAACCGTCTGGAATAACGATTTTCGCAATTTATGAAAGTAAAATTGGAGTTAAACCATAACACACATAGCACACACAATTATTATTCCTTCGTATTGTTTTGAATCAATGACATTTATTGTTGTCAGTAGTGTTATCTACCTCATGTTAATTCTCAGAGTAATGGGAGTGAGAAACACTTGTTCTCAACCTTTTTATTGTTGCAAAGGATCCTATTCAATTTTTATTGTATTATACTTGTATATAAGGGGTGATTTCGAGGTTTATAAATTTGCGAAAATTACACAAATATTTAGCCACAATTTGCGAAAAAAAGTGCACATTCACAAAATTACACAAAAAAGAGTTTAAGCCCTGTTGTGTGCATTTTAATAATTTAGTACGTAATGAAATATTATTATAAAAATTGTCCAAAAAAACATCATGACCTTTGTAGAAAAATGGATTCATTAATCTTACTACACTGTCATCTATTTTAGTTCCCCTAGGTTCGGTATCAAATAACTATCCTACATATTTTCGTTGTGCTGCTTTTGCTGCACAAAAAAATTGATCCAGGTGTGAATTAAAATGATGAAATTGACAGTTGTAGTGCAACCAGACCAATATGCGCCAATATAGTGCATCTGCTAAACGTCTCGTGTAACAAATTGTGTACACAAAAAATATTTTTACTATGCTTATGTTATTCCCGCCAGTGTAAACAATAAGTTGACAAAGTTTTATCGCAATCGGATGAACGGTATGGCAGTGCATTAAATACGAACAAAGATTATTTTTTATATATCAGATTATTATGCAAAAGTTGAATGTGTGAATGATCCACAATGCATCCATCTTTTGATGTGTTATAGATCAGTGGTTCCTAACCTAGGGGGAATTACCCCTCCAGGGGTAAAACAGGTGTTCTGTGGGGGTAATCATGCTGGTAATTTTTGGTATGTAGATAATAAAATGGCAGATCAGCGCCATGTGGCTGAGCACAAATTTTAAAGAGGGGTAAAATCAGTTTCCCTGATAGGTCATAGGGGTAACAATACTAAAAAGGTTAGAAAGCACTGTTATAGATCAATCAAAACACTCGTTAAAATATGTTTATTAAAACGAAATCAACCAATTTTTTATCATTATTTTTCAATTTTACCTGATAATTTTTTTTAATGTATTATATGTGTTATCAATGTTTATTTATTTCAGTTTGGAAATATTGGATTCTCGGATAGTAGTGCATACTTTAGAGACTTATGAAGGATGCGTTCATGAAGTTGCCGTTCCTCCTAACTTTGAATATACGCCTTTGGAGAACCCCAAAGGCCCTCCCGCAAAACAATATAAATTCATCCTCGATCCATTCCAAAAGGAAGCAATACTATGCATTGATAATAATCAATCAGTTTTAGTATCTGCTCATACTTCAGCTGGAAAAACAGTCTGTGCTGAGTTAGTTCATATTTTATTCCAGTATATTTTAATACATACGTACTCTAAACTATGTTACTTTGAATATGGCAGTAAAAAATTGATTAATTAAATTCGTAATTGGTTATTATAAATATTTTTTAAGGTATGCAATAGCGCTTTCTTTAAACAACAAACAGAGAGTCATTTACACGACTCCAATTAAAGCCTTATCAAATCAGAAATTTAGAGAATTTGACGAAGAATTCCACGATGTAGGTCTTGTAACAGGCGATGTTACTATTAATCCCTCTGCGTCATGTTTGATAATGACCACTGAGGTAATTTCAATTAAAAAGATGTATATATTATTATTTTTTATTAAGTGTCTGTTAATAATTTGTATTTTTTCTTCAGATTTTAAGAAATATGTTATATCGTGGGTCTGAAATTATGAGAGAAGTTGGGTGGGTCATATTTGACGAAATTCATTATATGAGAGACAAAGAAAGAGGGGTAGTTTGGGAAGGTCATTTATATATTCCTTAATATTTATGTTCCGAATAATAACTATCATATGTGCTAATTAATATTCACAATGAGTCTTTTTCTTTGCAGAAAGCTTAATTTTATTACCAGATAATGTCCGTTATGTATTTCTATCTGCAACAATTCCAAATGCACGTCAATTTGCTGAATGGGTTTGTCGGCTTCATAAACAGCCATGTCATGTATTATATACAGAGTATCGTCCGACGCCTTTGCAGCATTATATTTATCCATCTGGAGGTGAAGGGATTCATTTGGTTGTGGATGTTGAAGTATATATAAATTTTATTATGACTCTTATTTGATGTACGTCTCTTTTTCAATATAAATTAATATATATTTAATTGAATAGGGTCAGTTTAAAGAAGATAATTTTAATACTGCGATGGCAGTTTTGGCCAATGCTGGAGATGCTGCCAAAGGCGATCAAAAAGGTCGTCGCGGTGGAATGGTTGGCGGAAAATCGAATATTTTCAAGATTGTTAAAATGGTAATGGAAAGAAACTTTGCTCCGATAATCATCTTCAGCTTTAGCAAGAAAGACTGTGAAATATATGCGATGCAAATGGCTAAACTTGATTTTAATACTGGTATGTTGTTAGTATTATAAATGCTCATTTTTTTATTATATAAAAATATTATTTTGTAAATTGGTTAAGTTTATACTTACTTTGAGTGGCTTCTTCAGCCCTATTAGAGAGCCCTGGCCACCGACAACGCTTGCCGCCATTTTCGTCTGTCCTGAGCCTTTTTACTCTAATTTCCCAGGCCCAGACGTGCAACATCCTTATTGACTTAGTCCAGCGTAGCCGAAGTCTTTCGACAGGGCTACTACCATTCGGGCCCGAATCCAAAATATTTCGAGGGACTCTATTAGTCGATATCCATGCCACATGGCCTGCCCACTGTAGACGGCGGGTTCTGACGAAGCTTGTTATTGACGCTTCGCTGTACATGTCCATGACCTCACGATTTAACCTCATGACTTTGGAGTCAGTGTGAAAAATTATGGCCCACCCTATACAATAGATATGAATTCACACTGCTGTAAACATGAAATACAAACATTAAAAGATGTCAACGACGCATTGTACTTTACAAAGCTTCTAGTTAAAAGATAATTACATTACAATTCATTCATTGTCAGTGGTCTGAAAGGTGGACCGGTTGGACACAAACTTTGTAGCATTCTCTTTTAGGGCATTTAGGATTTTTACTTAAGTTATGAGAAGAAATGCATCCCTCGCATCATTTGAGGTCGCGATCGAGACTAGTCTCTCTTATCTTCGTAGGTAGGTACTACAAATGACTGAATCGATACGAGTACCATGGGGAGCTTCTACAGTCCGTCATCTGCTGCAGTCTGCTTCAAGCGAGATTGGACTCGCAGTGGAAGTGACCTCCTGTAGTAGTTCTTTTGCGTTTAGCTTAACCACTTCCCTCCTCTTCCATCATACATTCAGGTGCATGTAGTCTGAAACCGGTCTTCCTCGGGAACCTCACCTCCTTTGGAGGGTGCAGAATGAAAGGGGTGGGTGCCTGAAAGCTCTGCGTAATGTTTCTCGGGGACCAGAAGAACGGTGGAGGACACTCGTGTGTGGCTACTCTGGGGGCTTGTATTATCCTTCCATGGATCTGCATGTCCCGATCTCCAGCCACCCTCATAATTGCCTCCAATGCAATATTAAAATGTAATAGCGAAAGGGCATCCCCCTGTCTGACTCCCGGTTGTTACCTCGAAAGGCTTCAACAGGGCACTGTTGGAGCGAACTATACTAACAGATCCGGACAGACACAACATCGACAGCCTCACTAGCTTACTCGGGATTCCCATCTCCAACATGGTCCTTCAAAGTTTTCCTCGTTGACGTTGTCGCATGCCTTGCAAAAGTCTATAGATATGTGGTGGAAATTAACACTGTATTCCCACATTAAGTTTATATAAAATATTTTTAGTTGAAGAAAAAAAATTGGTCGATGAGCTATTTAATAATGCAATGGATGTGCTCTCTGAAGAAGATAGAAGATTACCACAAGTAGAAAATGTTCTGCCTTTATTGAGAAGAGGCGTTGGTATACATCATGGTGGTTTGCTTCCGATATTAAAGGAAACCATTGAAATCCTATTTTCAGAAGGTTTGATCAAGGTAATTAAATAAGTTTTAAAAAATTAGGCTAATGTTTCTTACATAATAATTGCATCAATTCATTTTTTTAGGCACTCTTCGCTACTGAAACCTTTGCAATGGGACTCAACATGCCTGCGAGAACAGTATTATTTACGACTCTTCAAAAATTCGATGGAAAAGATTTCCGATGGGTACTGATTTAACTATTCATTTTCTTATAATACATTTTATAATTTTTATTTGATATAATCTTATAAATTAGATAACATCCGGGGAATACATTCAAATGTCAGGAAGAGCAGGTCGACGAGGACTGGACGATAAAGGCATAGTTATTTTCATAGCAGATGAAAAGGTCTCACCAGCTGTCGGTAAAGAAATAGTACAAGGAAAAGCTGACCCCATCAATTCTGCATTTCATCTAACTTACAATATGGTCCTTAATTTATTGAGAGTTGAAGAAATTAATCCTGAATATATGTTGGAGAGGAGCTTCTTCCAATTCCAAAATCAAACGAGTATACCAGAGCTTTATAAAAGTATGTTATATTTTTAAATAGGTTTTTTTTTGTAGATTCATTTTAATCAATAATTTAAATCAATTTCAATGAATTTTTAGAGGTATTGGATAAACAAGAAGAATGTAGTAAAATGGTTATTAAAAATGAACATACAGTGGCGTCATATTATAAGCTCCGAAACCAACTAGACACGTTGGGAACTCAATTTCGTTCTTATATCACTATGCCTCAATATTTGAAACCATTTTTACAGCCGGGTAGATTAATAAAGGTGCGTTCATTTTTATTTTAATAGAGGAAAATATATTACTTTTTAAATATTTAATTTGAAATTTCCGTATGAATTTATTATTTATAGATTAAAACTGACAAAGACGAATATGATTGGGGTATCATAGTTAATTTTAGACAACAGAATCCTGGCAATAATAAAAGACGACGACAAATAGGAAAAACCTCAGATGATACAAATCCAATGACTGCAGATTGTGTTTTGATTGTTGATATATTGTTGCATATTGAGAAATCTTCTAAGAGTGATAGTGAAAATGAAGTTCCAAAACCGTGTCCGGAAGGAGAGGTACTTTAAAATATCACATAAAGGCGTGTTTTTTTGTGACTTAGCGATTTCAGTTAATTATGCTTAAATATTATGACGGTTAAAAGATTCTTTAGAATAGAATTTTTTGTTGAATAGTAGGTATGAATATTTACGTGTTTCTATAAAAAAAATAAAAACATATTGAGAATGTTTACACGCGTAGGGGTACTTTACGGCATGACCTTGCCATCGATGCACGAGTGTATGATGAGACGCAAGACACCTGTCTATGTCTCACAATTTCCGGTTCAATAGGATTAAAATGCATAATGTTTAAATATATATATTTTTTAAATAAGATGTTTTATAATTACAATTTTATTTTAGACTGGCGAGGTTGAAGTGGTGCCTGTTCTTCATACCCTTATTTATCAGATAAGTTCCCTCAGGGTGTATTATCCGAAAGATTTAAGACCAGCAGACAATCGTAAATCAGTCCTAAAAACAATTAACGAAGTTAAAAAAAGATTCCCAAGTGGACCACCAATGCTAAATCCTCTAAAAGATATGAAAATTACCGATCCTATTTTTGAGGAGTGTGTCAAAAAAATTGAAGAGATGGAAGAGAGGTACTAGAATAGCGAACTTTACACGAGCGTTTCTATTGTTGAAAGCTATTTAATTCATTTTTTTATATCATAGACTATATGCACATCCTTTACATAATGATCCCGAGAAGCCTGAATTATTTGAAGCGTATACTAAAAAGATGGAACTTTTAAATGATTTAAAATCTCACCGAGATTCTTTACATAAAGCCAAAAGCTTATTACAAATGGATGAACTCAGACAAAGAAAAAGAGTTCTTCGACGATTGGGCTATTGTACAAGCACTGATGTAATCGAAATGAAAGGTCGCGTTGCTTGTGAATTGAGCAGGTAACTAGTAATAAAAATATTTTGTATTATTTTTTAGATAAATTCTATCAAATCAACGGGGAATAAAAATTACTCTATTTTTTTTAGTGCTGATGAATTATTGATGACTGAAATGATATTCAATGGAATGTTTAACACTCTTACGGTAGAACAATGTGTTGCCATATTAAGCTGTTTTGTATGTGATGAAAAAAGCTCAGAACTTCCCAAATCAACAGAAGAATTATCAGCGCCATTGAGACAGATGCAGGTATATTTAGATTTATATTTTAATACTTAAATTCTATGCTCATTGTGATCAATTATTAACCCTTCTGAACTGGAGAGCATGTCACGCTCTAATGTAAATTCACCATTCTGTCAGCTATGCCACAGCATGTAACAAGCTTGATAATGAACCAGGCTCAATAAATTAACCCTAAAACTGTTGATAGCACGCAATATTCGTTTATTTCTTCATAAAAATTCTTAATGTTCAACTTGCATGGCATCTGATTTCTGTTGTTCAGCTATTTTTGCCTATTAATGTGTTGCAAAAATAAAAGGACAGAGTTAGAAGCACTCATATTTGACAATGTTGAAGATATAATTAGATGATAATTAACCAATTAACTGTCATATTAAAAAAGCAGAAGCTGTCCCAAAAGGCAATTGTATAAAAAATATATATTAATAACATTTGAGGGTTTTTATAAAAAATACAATAAGATTGCTTACGTGTGATATTGGATATGAAACTTCAAGAAAAATAATATCTTGGTAAATGTTAAGTAGAGTGATCTTAATATATTATTCTTTTTAACATTTTTTAGGAACTTGCGAGAAGAATTGCCAAAGTTTCTACAGATTGTCATCTAGAAATAGACGAGGATGATTATGTAGACAAATTTAAGCCCTTTTTAATGGACGTTGTTCTTTCTTGGTGCAAAGGTGCTACTTTTATGCAAATATGTAAAATGACAGACGTATATGAAGGTATCGTATAATATTAAACATATTTAATATATTGATTTAAAAAAATAATAAAAATACGATTTTAAAAATTATAGGTTCAATCATCAGGTGTATGAGGCGACTCGAAGAAGTCCTGAGGCAGATGTGTCAAGCTGCAAAGAGTATCGGCAACAATGATTTAGAGGAAAAATTTGGCCAAGGCATTAAATTGCTCAAAAGAGACATTGTATTTGCGGCTAGTTTATATCTTTAAATATATGCATTTTGTAATCTATTTTAGAAAAAAATAAATGAAAGCAGTCGTACTGTATAAAAAGGCTTTTTTTCCATTACATAAAAAAATATTCTTTTAATACATTCAGATAAAGAGGATACACATACAGAATAACGACAAACACTTGAATTGTGATTAGTTATGTGAAATAAGCTTGATGATAAACAATGGTGAAGATGTGTTAATTCCTTAATAAAGTATTTTTTTAGATTGTATAATTTTAGAAAATGCATCAATCGAGATAATTTTATGAAACTTTCATTTTGCAATGGACACTATGAAGGAAATAAAACCGAAATACTTCGATAATTTCATTATCTTTATTCATTCACAACAATACTTTAAATATAATGATGTAAACATCGAAAGTTGAAGTACTACACATCAAAATACCTATGTTTGAATGACACATTTCTTTTTTGCAATTTTTGTATTTTTATTCAACAATGAGTAATATTTTTAGTGGAGATTTTGTCAATATAATATTTTTTTTGTATTTTTTTTTTTGCTAATTCTAACATCGATGATTAAAGCGCGGGAATTGTGTGTGAATCGCATTTCACATTTTTATAATGCCCGTACTTTAATTGTGTATATAATGGACTATACGAACATTGATTTTTTCATCCAGTTTTGATCGGATCGTTTCTGTATAAACCTCGCATACTTTCAAATAAATTGTGACATTAAAAACATATAGATTTTAAAATACATATTGTTGAGTATGTGTTTTGCTTTAGAGCAGCGGTTCTTCTTCTGTAGCAATTTTATGTAGTCTTCGGATCCACTCTAATGATTTTTTTTTTGCGAATCCAATCCCAACCCTAGGCATTTTAAGTCTTTAAATTCTGACCTTCGGCTCTCAATATGCGTTGTTTTCTATTATGATTTCACTATTACATGACAAGTGGGCAGATAAAGTCTTAGTTCTTCAATTAAGGTTGCTATCTTAACCATGATTTCTACGTGCCAGGGGTTTGGGTAGTTTAAGAACCGCTGCACTAGAGTATTTAGAATAAAATTACGTCACTTAATACAGTTTTATAATAAGAATTCACATAGAGACATTTATGATTATATTAAGGAGATTCATGGATTGAGGAATTGAGCCAATGGTTCATCAGTGTTGATATCGTGGAGTGAAAGAGTGTTGTTGTGACGATGATATTTTGTCTACTACATTGGGTTCGCAGCCATCCGAAAGCTATATGACCTCACTGCTGAATTCTTCAAATTCCCCCTGATGTAATTGCAGAGATGAATATCGCATTTGTTAATTTCTTCCTTGCAGCAAAATGCATGGCAACAGGCGAAAGACAACAGTTGATTGCAAATCGTGCATGTTACCCTTTTATGGCATACCGCATTATGTTGGATCAGTCTTTTCGTCTTCAGGCAAGACGGAAGAACACAGTTCCAATCGTGACATCGGCAAGCGTGTACTAGAGATTTGACAGCCCTTTGGGTTTCGATGATGCGGTTCCATGCTGTGAAGGGAAGCCCTCGTATCATAACGACATATTCAAAATTATCAGAATGTATCATTTCAACTTCGTGGGGATGTCCCCTTTCATAGTAACAACTAAAGCAAAAGTTTACGTTCTCGCAGACCAGACAGTGCAGGCGTTCTAAGGCGCGGCTCTTTATACGGCGGCACGTATGGCATCTATAAAAGAACAATTCGGTTAGCCCCAAATCGTATTTCCCGTACGAGATTTCTCATGCCGAGCCGTCTCATGCGCTGCAAGCCCGGCACATTTTCTCCAAAAATGAACACATCGCGTGGATCCACCATCTGTAAAATATATTTTTGTTACAGGCATGAAATTGAAAATCTATTTTAATTAATGCATTTGACTTTTTTATTTTTAAGAAAGAACATAAGAAATGCAGTTCTTTGTAATATGAGATGTAAGTGCTTGTTGTATATCTTTAGTTTTTAAGTTCTGTTTCTAAATATTAATAATGTTCTTGGTCTGAAATCGTGATCTGTGTGGATGATAGAATATAGTGTTACAAAAATGGACTTTTATACATAATTATCTGGCCATGGTGGCGGATATTGATTTTGTGACAAATGCTATATCGCAATAGATGTACTCTTATTGCATTAATTGACCTCAGAAAATCTATAAAAGCCGCAATGAATTCTAGATTTAAGAATTATTTTGGTTTAATGCGGATTTTTATGTTGTAATTTTGAGTATATTAAGGGCATGAATGATTATGAAACGTTTATGATTTGTATAAAGTATAGCAATTGTTAAATACTCTTTGTGTTTTCAACTGATTAGTGATTTTAAATCAGATTTATTTGCTTTGAATTTGATTGTTATTTTATATGAACATTTCAATACATTCATAGTAATTGATTGTATTTTAATAATATTTGAGTGAATTACAAAATTGAAAAAAGACATTTTGAAATAGTTAAGATAAGATTGTCATATGAGTATTATTTTTACTGAATTTATAACGAAGAATATTTTTAGGCTTTCATGTATCATGAAAGGGCGTGGACACGAAAGGAAGGGTGGAGTGTTCAACTCCCCTACTCCCTCTTCCCACACACCCACCCTTATGACCTTCCCTGAAAATCGAAGACTTTTTCTGCTAAATTTTCAGCGTAACTTCTTGCTGAAAATGAGAGAAAAGAGAGAGAAGGCATTTTCTAGAGACATAACCCTGTCTTTATTGGGAAAGGGGAGGGGTGTTGTTAAATATAATCGATTTTCGTTATTTGCCATATTTCCAAACGAAATTAAGTCATATTTAGCTTATGAAAGATAAGGACGACGAGGGTCACAGATGTATTTTAACGAAAACGATGTGGAATAGTCAGAGACGCCCTTGTCACTCTTTTGTCGACTATCGATCAAAGCAAAGGTACAGTGATGCTGGAAAAAAATAATTTGAAAAGTATGTTACATCTGGCGAAGCGGGGGTTTCGCAAAGTCGTTGTTGGAGAAGAAGCGCCTGATGCACTTCTTCACCTGACTTAAACGGCTCCGATGCAATTCCACACAGCTGCACCTTCAGACTAACTGCATTCATCGATCGCCTGTGCCCTGCCCATCTGAAATAAATGTACGCACCAAAAAATCAAATGCCAGATATATATTTCAAATTACGATTATTAATATTAATTATGCCCCTTTTGAGTATATATTTTTTAATTCACTTCCTCTCCCTTTTAGCCCCTTTTATGTCAAAATTATTATTTCTATTAATATCGAAGATCACCAAATTAAATTTATATTTCATCTCAAATTAAGGTGTATAAATAAAAAAAAGGTAAAAAAATAAAACCTCTCCTCAAATATCAGTTTATATCATTCAAGCAATTAAGCTGTAATCAAATATTGAAGATTTATATCTCTTGCTTTTTTCTTGTATTAGGTTATTTTGAGAGAAAATTAACTAATCTCAGATAATAGTCATTAAATGCAATTGGAGATAATTGCGCTCCAAGAAAGCGACCTTAAAGTTTCTCGATCTGAACGACTGATGATAAGACATCGAAAATATTCACAAATGGATTCAAAATTAAAACAGAGTATATGGTTAGATGATTTAATTCAATAAATTTCTTCAGCAAAGAATATGCATTAAGTATACAATAATGCACCCTCTTGATCATTACAGCGACGAATACTAAGACGGGGAGAAAGTAGGAAGTAGAACTGTTGGAACCATCTCCGACGCTAGCCCCCATACTCTAAAATTTAACGGATCAATAAAAACCAATGTGCTTGATATCTTTGGCTGCACGACAACCGGCTTAATGCTCTATGGTTACATAATATTTATATAGAAGGTTTGTTTATTTGCTGCACAAAATGAGGACTGCATTCGATCAATAGTTTGAATAAATAATAAACTTTGTAGTGCATATTTAATTATTTTATTTTAAAATTAAAATAATATTTATAAAATTATATAGATAATTGATTATTTATTTCATTAATCTAATAATTTAAACAAGTGAGCAGCAATTTTAAAATATTTAATTTTTAACAAACGAATGGAAAATTGATAAAAGATGGCGCGAAATGTCGGTGTTATGGCCAAAAGTACGAAATAAAAAAATAGCTACACGTGCTTTTAAATTTGACGTTTGTTGTTATTAGTAAGTGTGAAGAATATTCGCTAAACAATGCCTAAAGTAAGGGCCGAGAAGAAATCGCGAGTTCATAATGATGTCGCAAAACAAGGTATTTATTTTAAATGCATTTTCATGCTTTTGTTTTCGTTTATACATTCAAAACTATAAATTCTCTAATATTTTTAGGGATTATGTTCAACAAGACATTTGGACAGCATATCTTAAAAAATCCATTGATTATCACGTCAATGCTGGACAAATCTGCCTTGAGATCTACGGATGTCGTGCTTGAAATTGGTCCGGGTACCGGAAATATGACAGTCAAAATATTAGAGCGAGTCAAGAAAGTCATAGCCTGTGAAATTGATCCTAGGTAAATTTCAATTTGCGTCTTAGAAAACATGAATCTTTACATTTATATGCTATATTCTAAATGTGCTCTCTTTAAAGACTCGTTGCTGAATTGCAGAAAAGAGTGCAAGGTACACCAGTTTCAACCGAAACTACAAATCATGGTGGGAGATGTCTTAAAAACGGAATTGCCCTTTTTTGATATATGCGTGGCCAATATTCCATATCAGATAAGTTCACCGCTCGTGTTCAAATTGCTGCTGCATCGTCCGTTCTTTAGATGTGCAGTTCTCATGTTTCAGAGAGAATTTGCACATAGACTCGTAGCTAAACCGGGAGAAAAATTATACTGCCGGCTCTCAATCAATACGCAGTTATTAGCCAGAGTCGATTTATTAATGAAGGTAAAACAATATTAACGCAGAATATTTGCATTAAAATGATATTTTATATGGACTTAATGTATTGTTATTTTTTAGGTTGGTAAAAATAATTTTCGACCTCCTCCTAAAGTCGAATCCAATGTAGTCCGAATAGAGCCTAAAAATCCACCTCCTCCTATAAATTACACGGAATGGGACGGTCTGACGAGAATAGCCTTCGTACGAAAAAATAAAACTTTAGCTGCGGCATTTAAACAAACTGCGACTTTAGTCACGTTAGAGAAAAATTACAAAGTTCACTGCTCGTTAAATAATATTGTAAGTGTTGATTATTCTGTAAAAGATGCATATCATATATATAAAAAAAAATATTAATTATTTTTGGTGACTTTAGGAAATCCCTCCAGAGTTCGATATCAAGGAAAAAGTGGAAGAAATATTGGTAAAATTAAATGCAGACAAGAAAAGAGCTAGAACTATGGATATTGATGATTTTATGCAAGTACTTCATGGATTCAATTCAGAAGGAATACATTTTTCATAGACTGTCTTTGTTTGAATGATTTAGCAGGATTATTCATCATTTGGATGCTTCAACAGAAATCATCTACAGATATTAGTTGTTAACTTCTTTTATATTATTTTTCTGTTATATAAGTTTCAGTTTAGCAGGTAAAAACACTATTGTGTTTTCAACGAAATGGAATTCTAACGAGTAATATGTGTTTTACCGGAAAAAGCTTATTAAGTTGTTGATTCATATGCAAATATGTTGGCTGTCCTTCAAATTGAAAGCGCGTTAAAATTATTTAACGAATGATTATATTGAATTTGTTTGATAATACGTACAATATTGGGTTGTCAATGGTCGACTTGAAGTCTTTATTAAATAATATCGAGGCATAATAATCAAAAATGTGTTATTGAAGTTTGATATAAATAGCTGTGGAATTTTTGAATTCTGATCGAGGCGTGTGCTAAATATCTCAATATTAATTAAAAATATTATCTAAGTGGTTTTGCTGAGATAATTATATGTTGTAATATCAAAAAGTAAATGTATTTTATGTATATAATATGAATATATATTTTCACTTTTAAATTTGTTATTCTTACTGTAAATAATTGACATTTATATTTAACTCCTCTTGTTTTACTCAATGACTTCACACTGCCACTAGCAAACAAAGTCAAATATCTCATTATGCACTTGGACGGACGGTTAACTTGGAAGAAGCACATCAGAAAAGAAGAAAGCAATCTGAACGTAAAATGAGAAAGTTATATTGACTGATGGGCCGAAAACCAGAACTGTCTATAGAAAATAAATACTGCTCACAGAAGCTCTTTAACGCAGTACTAGAAGAAAAGTTAATACAATTTGACTAACCATTTAAAAGCTATTTGAATACTTTTAACTACTATGGTTATAAAATCTTATTTATTTTAACTATTGGCCACCTGACTAGTACTTATTTACAGATTAAATATTTAAATACTTCTTTAGCAGCAAGCAGATCCTTAGTTTATCTACTATTCATTGCTACCTTTACAAATCATGGCTTGCTTGTCACTCGCTATCTCTTACATAGTCGACCCTGCCCAACCATATGGAGCACGATGAATCTTACCGGTTCGGAACCAAGATGCTTTAGGAACAGAACAAGGACAAGAAGAACATTAAAGAGAAACGGCCTTGAGGAGAGGCATATTAAGAACTTCACTTTGCAACTGTTAACAGCATTGTCTTCCGTTGATTTCTATATCGTTTTGAAATCGCCGAACTGAGAGGATCAAACTGACATAGGAAAGCACTTCAGTCTCGAATTCGTTCAGGTAAGATGTACGTGGACGCGGAGACACCTTCATTTGGTGTAGGAGCGAATCCGATATGCACTTAAGCGTCACGTATGTCTTCACCCTAGCCCGGCAATGCCCTAGCGAGGAAAGGAGGGACTGGACTCTGTATTCCAGAAAGCCCTTTCCAGTAGAATCAAAAAGTCCACTGTCTCCGAAGAAAACTACTCAGTTATTACAAATCTCCCACACTCCCTATAGAGACAGTTGCAAAAGTGTTTATCAATATATTCATTCAGAAGACCCGCTGGGTTCTTAATAAAACCCATAGGTTATGCTACTTTTAATATTGAGTGAATGAGGAGGTGAAAGTATGACACAAACGAGATGGACGTAACCCCTTCTTGTGAATGGATATTAAAGAGGCTCATAGTTCTGCAGTGGACTGTTGTTTGTGGCTGCACTATGTGATGATACAAAATAATGTTAAATCCTAATTGGATGAATGGGATACAGCTCTGGGGTACTGCATCAACCTTCAATATTGACAATCTGCAACGGTTTCAGTTCAAAGCGGTGCATACAATAGCTGATGTTTTATGGTATGTCACAAATGATAGCATACACAAAGGACTAAACATAACTACAGTGAAGTAAGAGATTGAAAATGATAGTCAAAATTATTTAAAAAAAAAGTTGAAAGTGGATAAATCATTTTATTTCAGATTTTGTACCAAATCAGCCAGCATTTATTGTTTATTTTAAGAGCTGTATTTTAATTTTTTACCCTAATCGAGTGAAATAATATTATTGTAAAATTTATTTAGAATGAAATATCGACATATATCCTAGTTTTTGGACAATAATAGTTTGAGTTTGTATATTTAAAATTATAAAATACACTGCTGTATATTGTATATTTTTTTGTGCATGTTTTCAGCATTTAAAATATTTTTAGTCAGTTCTCGACATACGTCCATTCAGGACTTACGATGGAGAACAAAATTTAAAAAAAATGCATATAGCTTATTTCATGCCCGGATTTAAAGTATTCAAAGACCGTTTGACCCATATGTTGGGTGGAAATGTAGCTGGATTTAAATTGAATTAACTTTTATTTGTATAATAACTAGGGGATAGCCGGCATGAGTTGCAATGCCACACGCGCTTAGTAATTATTTGAGAAGAGATGCAGTTACGTGATTTATTGCTTCAGGTACAGGAAGGGCTGAAGCGTTAGAGTCCAAAAGTATGCGCGCGCCCGTTGTCGCCTCGAAGACCAACTGTCTCCTTCTTCTTTTACTTAAGTGGAGTTCAACCGCCGTATTGCGCGCGCATCCTTCATTTCTCCATCCCATGGCCCTGTTTCATTTTACCCAACCAATATGCGCCAACATAGTGTATCTGTTAAACGTCTCGCAAAATTCCGCACACAAACAATCAGAGTCGTAACGATGGTATGAAGTTCCCTTGGCAAGTATCTACATTATAAACTTTTCTACGCTAAGTTGTTTAGTATTTGTTTGGCAGTCATCAATAGTAAAATTTCTCAGTGAATTTGTAAACATGGAAAAAAAATAGTTATCATTGAGACGAACAGCGCAGTAGTTAACCAAATGAGGTAACCACCCCAGAAATTAAGAAGAAAATCTACAAAATGAGTTTTTGCATCAATTTATAACCATGGATGAAACATGGGTCAATCACTTTACATATGAGACAAAGGAATATGGAGACCCTTCACTGATCCGAGCTGTTTATTAAATCCGCTATTCGGGACCATGTCAGCCCGCTCAACAAAAGTGCACAGGAAGGTGCAAAATCTGAATTTAATATCCATGTTCGCAAAGACATGCTCATTCTCAACTTCAAGTGGTTACTTACGACCTGAGCGCGGGGGAGAAACTAGCTAGATAGCAGCATAAATTAGTAGGATAAATAAATATATAGTTTTTATGGGTAGGGAGTCTAGACTCGTTCGCGATCTCATTTGGCGTGAGCCACCTATACAAGTTAACCTCTGATGGAGCTTCCGTGATCGTGCAGATTATAGAAGGCTGTGAGTACGTATTTATCCCTAAATATTCAGCAAAAAACCCTAAAAGAGGACGGAGTAGCCACAAGGGCTGTGTGTCCAATCGGTCCTCATTTCGGACCGCTGATATGACGAATGACTGAGTTGGTATTTTGCGGGTGCTTGCTTTGCCACCCCCTTGTTACGGCCTGGCAAGACAGTAGTTGTGCTAATTTAAAAACCTTCTTAGTTGCTTGCCCAACAACTCTCCAACGTTTCGATATTTAGTGTGTTGACTAGGCAATCTTTATTGAACATAAAAATATTTTTTAAAGTTATACAAAGTATGGTAGTGGGAGTGGGGGGAGTCAAGAATGTCGGCTGCGTGTGCGATAACATTCTTCACCATGGAAGTCTTAAATCCTGAACAGGTGATTTGCAGCAAAAATATTAAATATATTTTCACTTTTTATAATATTGTCTATAGCTTAGACTATAATTAAAAAGAAATATTGGAAAATAAAAAAATGTTGAGCGATCGAAGAAAAGTTTGTGTTTTTACCAACATTTTTTTGCAGTTTTTTGATCATTAAATAAATAATTTTGAATATTTTTGGATAATTGTAGTCTATATGATAAAGACATTTATTATACACGTTCCTTCCAATTTTCATAAAAAATGCTCATCTAGGGCATGTGGGGGCACTTCCATGAGCTTGGAAAAAGTAGTTTCGAGAAAAATGCGTTTAAAGTTTCACCAGAAACATTCCTTAAAGACAGCAGTAGATTTTAGCCAAATCAGAAATGGAATCCAACAATTTGAAAATATGAATCCAGATACATATAGATCTTCGAAGGTACGTTGCCTCATTGAGTAAGCACTCGTCTGTTATAATGGAATTTATATAAAAAAGAAAAAGCAAACTATACATTTAATACTTCAACTTGCATCCAACTTTGATTTACGTGCCTGTAAATCAAAATGAAGCCCTTTTGTATTGTGATTAAAATTAGTATTGGTAAAAAGGAAAAGTTGGCAAGGTAGTTGAGCGAGTAAATACAATATTTATAATATTTCGAGGTTTATTTTTCTTATTTAACTATTTTTTTTACATTGAATCTTAATTTTGATCAACATAATATAAAATAAATCTTTTAGCTATCAACACAGAGTATTTATTGTGCTTTACAGATGGACAAACAAAAATGAACATTTCTTGTAAAACTGATGAAAATAAGCACACTTGTTTCAATTTATACTAATGAATTGAAGAAAGATGAGAAACACATAGTTGGCTCTACAATAGAAAAAGACATCTTAAAAATCATATGATTTTAGAAAGTTTTACATTTTATCAAGCAATAAAATCAATAATCTGCCATGTAATTTTGAACAATTCATAAAAATAAATTCATTATACCAAAGCAGATTTGATCTGTCTTAACTGTGATGAAATTTTCTTCACGAGTCGCCGACAAATCTATTTTTTTTTTTAATGAGCAACATAATTAATATCAGTTTTGTATGTATAAAAACTGTAATACTGCATAGAGGCAGCAAAAATGCAAAGTTAATAAAGATTTTATAAAAATGATATTCGAGGCTTAAATTCTTTAAAATAGATATGTGAAATATACTGATGATGGAATTTGGATTACATTTATGAAAATTTATCATTAGTAATATGGCATAGTGTTTTATAAAAGAAATTATTTTATTAATAAAAATGACGTACAAGTATAGTTCCATAAAATTTTCAGAAATATACATGTACATGTATATAATACAAATCTCGAATTCCTGTATAAATATACTTTTATAACAAAACAAATGGAATTATTCTAGAGTATTTGCCTAATTAAGGATTATGATATCGTAATAGATGTTAATTAATTTTAATAGTTAACTTAATTATCATATTATAGTTTCGTTAAACATTTCATTTAATGGAAGACTTTGCTTTATTCAAGCAGTCACAAGAGACAGGCCTTTGATAAAATTATTACATATTTGCGTATGCCTAAAATATATTTATTTATATATGTAAATGCATATGTATCTATCTATACAAATAGGTATGTATAAAAGTACATATGTTTAAAATATGTAAAACGAACATATTTTTAATATCAGTGATTTAATATTGATCTTATATGCAAGCACATAATACATACAACAGCAAAATAACTGATGTTTTCACAAATTACACAGTTATATAATACATTATAGGAAACATAATACTAATTTACATCAAATTATATTTTTATCACTATTATTGCCTTGGATTCACTCATAACCGAAAATCAATGGCTTTAGGATAACAGATCCAGACTCTCCGCTTCAAAAGATACTTAAACTAATCACTGAGCATCACAGAACACACGGAATTAAACCTCGGTCGGAGGCTTTTATTGTATAGTATTTTGTAATGTTTAATTTACGCCCGAGTATAATCAATCGATATTAATGACTCACAACGATAGAAAATAGCATAATCTACTAATCAAATAAGTTGACTCAATAAAATTGACAATTAAATTTACAATTGACTTCATAATTAATACAATTTAATAAAGAAGATATGCTCAAATTCAATAAATTATAATTGATTTAATTGAAATACTACACAACGATTAATATGTAATTTTTCTGTGTAAGACAGAATTTCACTGATATTAAAAATATTCTATCAATGCAACAATTTTCTAAAAACGAAGGAAAAAAAAACCAAAGAGAAAATTCAAAATATGCTATAATTATTTGATAGAAACAACAATGCAATTTTGTCATATAATCATCATATTAATTTAAAAAATTATAAATTTATAAGAAATTAATCCATATTGTTGGGTATCTATCCAAAAACAGCTGATGCAGTGAATTTGGAAATCAGGACAAAAATGATATTCATTGGGTGAATTACTCTGATTCATTAAATGCCATTGAATTCAACTTATTAATCGAAGCACTCAGCGTGACTGATTTTATTTCTAGATCAAAATGGTTGTGCCCTTAAGGAACATGAGTTTTATACTGTAAATATTATATTCATTATCGTCGTTTTAATATTTTAGATTGCTGAATATCAAATGTATATTCTGATTAATATCGGTGAAGCCACGAACTCTGTGAAACCATCAGAGCATTACCAGTCTTGAAATGTATTAAAGCAGCGGTAGTCAAACTATCCTCACCGCCCACTATTGGACGTTTAAGATTTAACGGTAGACGGTAGTACTTATATAATGTTGTTACATATATAAAAGATGATGTAAATCCAGGGGAGATTGAAAGATTCAATCACTTCTTTACAGAAAATTAAATTAGACAAGGAAAACTAAATATTGATCAGCTTAATATAAATATTCAAGAAAAACTGTTAGATATTAGATTTTGATAGTGGTGGCTACGTGGAAAATTATATTAAATTCATTGATACCTTTCCCTATATAGAATATTTCCAAAAGAGATTTTCGTCTATTTTGTACAAAAATTGAACCAAATGTTAAATATTCAAAGTACAAATAAAAAGATAAATTTGCAGTTGTGTTAAATTTTGCCATTTTGAAGATATAAGATACAAAAGTGGGCGGTAGGATGAAAGATTGACTACCTCCTGTATTAAAGGGAAAGTCCCTATGTATTAAATATGTAACAATATTAATGAAAGTGGATTTGTATTAGCTGATTATAGCGTCAATATTAAAAAAAAATGTTTTCTTGACAAAGAGCAAAGGTTTTCTTTAAATAATAAGAAGCTGTTATCACATCGATGGACTAATATCAGAATAATTTTGTGTGCATATTATCTAATTAGTGTTTTTTTAAAAAATCACAATCAATAATCGTCGAAAGAAAGGAAAAATAGGCATTAATAGACAAACCCTGACCGCGTACAACCTTAGACTATTTTAAAATTATGTTCCTATTTTTATAAGGGTGCATTAGAATAATTTACAATACTTATTGATGCATATGAATGTTTATTGATTTTCATTATATGCTTTATTATTGTTCGTTTGATCACTATTCGATCAATATCTATCGACAGCCATTATAGTTTCATACAATTTAGATCATACACATAAGCTAAGTATAATAATACATGTTACTCGCGTATGCGCACATACTGTTCAACGTTTTCGGGATATGTGATAATGATAAATTTCGAAGAAGAAGTTTTAAAATAAATCATCTCTTATGATTTTACTACAGCCGAGAACAATTATTTTCCATTTGTTTTTGATTTACAACTTTGATACGTTAAAATGTAAAATTTCTTCAACTAGGTACACATTTATCTTAAATATTCAGCGTCTAAAATATAAATATCTATAGAGTGCCAAAATTGAAGTATTTTTGATTAGAGAATGGTTTTTTTAAATTTAATTTTGATAATTCCAAATCTGAAGCTCTTATAGTTCAATCGATGGATTAATTTAATTTTTTGGGACATTGGAGTCTCAATAGTTTGTATTCAACCACTTTATTTGAACAGGATATTTTAAAACTATCTAACATATATTATGTGTAGTTAAGGATAATCCTAATTGATTTTGTTCTTTGAATTATCAAGACCCAAAAATATATTATATCTGCTAAAAATGGTCTGCATCATTTTTTAGTATTCGATTACTGCATTCATTGATATATATTTGATTTGATTTTTGATATGGAATTAAGATTTCTAATTAGGAAGACATCACACATAATTATGCTTATGAAAATGTTATCTAAATCTTAAAGTGTTTCAATCCCGTATTTAGATAAATTATAAATGTATGTGAATATTGACTGACTTTTGTATGAAATATTTTTTATTATCATTTAATTTTACCCCATCAAAAATTTAGCATTATGAATAAGCCACTTTTTAAAATATCAAACTTTTCTTGTTATAAGAAGCATATTGAATAAATAAGATATGTATATAAAATGTAATATTAACAAGTGGTATTTTAATTTTTGATAATTGATGGCTTGTTATTGCGTCACACAGTTGTTAGAAGAAGTAAGATGAAAAAGTAATTGCATTATGAATTTCAATATCATTAAATGGGCTAAATGATCAGTCATTTATAAAGCATCAACACAATTTTTCTAGTGAATAAATTATGTAAAACAACGTATAATTCATTTACACAATGCATATATGTAACATGAAAGTGGACAACCACTTACGTAACAACAAAGAATAAGCTTACATACTAGTTTCAATCTATTTATTATACTCCCCACCAAACAATGTAAAAGTATATAAAAATGTGAAAAGTTTCTATAAAAAGAATTAGTTTTAAATAAAACATTTTATAAACGTATACGACAACGACGAAAACTCAACGAAAATTACTTCTCTTTAAAATATCAATATGTTTAAAATTTCCTTTATACGTAGCATTTATTGTTGCATAGTTGTATTGAAATTTAATATTCCTATTTATAGAGATTCCATTTGTATTTTAATGTATATGTTCTTGGAATAAGATGTTTTTAGAATCATATTGTATAAAAATTCATTCATTTTTAATAATCCATACGAACGTATGTATTTATCATACCAATAAGATGAATTTACTCTAACAGCCAAAAGTTTTAGGCTAAGCATAACGTTAGAATTTTTTAAACAAAAATGTAAATCTCTATTCATAAAAGGAAATCTTTAAAAATGATTGCATCAAAATTTTAAATTTACAGTTATTTTGTAACTGAAAACTGTGAAATATTAATGATTTAGATTGAGAATAATTGTATAAATTGTGTTTGATGAAACAGGAAAATATATAAAAGCTGAACTAAATCTCATGGCCGGTAAAGTATCGAATATCAATAATTGCAAAGGAAAAATGTATGGGTATAAACCAAAATATGTCTCCTAAATGTACTATAATTTTAAATAGGAACATTTATTTGGAAAAAAAACCTATGATTTTATAACGACAGTCTGAGAAATGTTGTCATTTATCTTTTGTGCTAATATGTACTATAGTTTTTAATCTGAGATACATTAATACAAACGATAGATATTTCAAACGTGTAATGCCATCGGCTGATCAGAGTAATTTATTGTAAATGATTTCATTTTCAAATTTAAAGAAACGATTTAGTCCGAATGAAATAAATTTAGCGTTAAGAACAATAATACTTTGATAAATACTTAGTGTTTAAAACCATATTTTTTCAACGGTACAAAATTATGATAAATAGTTTCAAAAATATGCTCTTTCGTGAGAAATCTGTGTATAATAATGCTTTAACATCTGAACGAGAATACTTACAATGAGAAAAGTGAAAGAAGACTACATTAAGACATGCAGAAACACTCTGCAATTATTCAAATTATTATCTACTCGTTATTGTCTGAAGAAACATTAACAGTAAGTGAAACCTTAATTAATTTAAAAATAAAATTATGATGAAGCGCCCTCAACTTACATCTATATTATTGATGTTTAAGAATAGTTAAGTGCCAATTAATATCTATATCTTTATTATTTGATGTTGGACAGCTTTTGGTATGATATAACAATTATTGTCAACATGACATGCCGCTATCGCTTATTACAAATCTGCATGCAGATACTCCCCAAACTTCCAAATATTCAACTCTTAAGTATCCGTTTTTATAGGATTTAATTAATGTTTTTTGAATCTCATAAGCACGCACATCATATAGGAATTGAAATTGAATGCGAATCACTCGATAAGTCTGGAAATATCTGCACATATAATATGTATGGTTCTTTATACACATATTCATCCCAACTAGTATATCAAAACTGTTTAATAATTTAATGAAAAATTGAGCTTCAATTTTAAACATGCTTTAAGGGTTTCTTTGATATTGATTAACCCTGTAATACGCATTTATAAAAAATATTCAATAACACAACCTTATGCTGGAAAATAAAAGGAAATTCTTGGCACATGAAATTATTAAAACGAATTCATTTGGACTTATTTTTGTACACAAAAAATATTTCTAGACGTAGATGCGACGGAAAATAAAATTAGGAAATTTCAACTAGTCAGGTAGTTTTTGCAATACTTTAAGCATTTGATGACATTTTTTTATCTAACCATATAACTACTTTAATAAAATCTTAAGTATTAAGGAAGAGTGCAGATTTTTAAGTGCTCTTGGTGCATTTCTTAATATTCAACCTTAAATTTTAAAGCAAAATAAACGTCCACAAAACCCGTATACAACACATTGGAGTCGCGTTCTGAAATACCGATACGAAAAGAAATGCTCGAAATTCTCACCGGCTTATAAAATGTATGATTTTTTGCTTTAAATATTGATTGATTCAGAGTAATACCGAGGTGTTATGTCGTTAAAAAAGATATACATACTATACATAATAATCAGAATGAATATTTAATATTCAGACCCCAATGTGAATGTTTCAAAGAAATAATGCACGAGGACTAAATCACAACTACAGTACAAATAAAATATGATCAGATATTAGAAAAGGTGTACTTTTTATTTACAGCAAGTTGATTTGAATACTAATGAAAAATAATGACTTGTATTGTCTTAATTATTCAAATTGTTCTATTGCGTATAAGAAAATCCTGTTTTTGGTTGTAAACACAATTACTTTTGCAAGTAGAGGATTTACTTTATATTTATCATCAACAGACATAAAATAATATCATGTTTTGTACACCGTCTTTGCTGATTTGAATTGAATTTCCAGAAATTTAACAACAACAAAAAGCTATTTCATACTTAACATAAAATGCTAAATTTAGAATATGTTGAATGAATAATTTCATACATATAAATGTGAAAAAGTATATAAATTCAAAAATATTTATACGGTATGCGTTGAGTTCAATTGTTAGAATGAGCTTTAATCCTGTTTAAAAATATTTGGAAATAGCAAATAATGCAAAAATAATTTGCTTACATCTACACATAAAACCACATCAAAACTAAATGAGATTTTCGCACAGATTTTATATCACAAAAGGTAAAAGAGTCTTCTTCGGCTCAATATCACCCGTGCAAAAATGTATCGACACACAAACGAATGATTTGCAAAAGAAAAGATGTGAAACCAAAGATAATTGTACTCTATATTTACAACATAGAGGATGAATATTTTTCGTGTAATATTTACAATGAAACACCATTAATGGAATTACAGATTACATTGAATACCCTATGCTACATACAACATTCAAAAAATTTTTTGTTTTAACAAAGATAAAATGGATTTGATTTCAAATGACAATATCCTATATTGATTCATTTGATAATACATAAATGTTATAAAATTTAATTTCGTCTCTCAACATGGTTTATGTATGTATATACATGACCAAGGCAGTTCCATTGATAATCAGCATTGCGCTGATTGTGCCCAGCACGGGCCTGGCATCTTAACTATCTACTTTTTGAATGTATAATAGATACATACATATTATATTAAAGTAAATTATAAATACATATCATATATATATATATTTTACATATAATAAATATAAATATGTCGACAATGATGAGTTTAAATTTGATCGATATGGTCGTTGCGATATGATCGACCTACTGGAATAATTGTCTAATAAAGATGGTATCAAAATCTTGATACAAAATGTATTTCACATTTATAGGCCAATACTGTGCGTTTTTTCAACGAAAAAGGAAGATTTTATTATTCGGTCATGTGGCAATTGATAGCAACATTTTGTCGCTTTCAAATATTGTATTAATTATTACCATACCACAATCACGTAGTTGATAGAATAACTAGAAGAGATGCGATCAGGAGGTGCGTGGACATTAAAATTGTATTTGACTTTCCACAGAGCTGGATCTCGATCTCCTAAAAAAGAGAGCATTTATATGAATTATGGTTTTGATATACAAATACGATGGCGTATAAAATTAATATGTATTACTTCTGGGTGATAATTGATACATTTATGAGGACGACGTCTAAATAGTGTATTGGGATAGCGACATGGTCCTTGGGGAGTGAGCTCCCTGGCACCGGTGCCCAATTGTTTTGCACCACAAGGGCATAACGTATCCACGACAAGCAGTATCAAATTACTATGTGGTATTTTTTGAACACTGAATGGTCTGCAAAAAATGATTACATATAAATTATAAAAAAATATATTAACGAATTTATGTGCATGTTATTACTGAATATTGTACCTTTCGCATCCAGTGACATGACAATTAGTAAGTTTTCCTTTTAGCGGTTGACTCATATTTAGGCGATCAGCTTGCAAGACATAAAGATCAGTTCTCTTGTCGCATGCGCGAACTCCTGCTGCTGCTCCAGGAGGTAATGGGGGCGCAATCGGTCCAGCGGCAGGTGCAGCAGCACCGGTTGCAGTGCCTGGTGTTCCTGGTCCAGGGGCCGGTCCTGCTACTCCAACTAGCCATGGAGTAGTGGTTGTAGCCCCCATTCCTGTATCTATATGTGGCGTTTCATCTAAAGGAGAATAGTTATCTTGATCTTCTAGGTCATCATAATTCTCATAAGAAGGGTATGCAACTGAAATGATTTATTTCATTTATTAAATGAAATCACTATGAACTACAATCTAAATCCCTAATATGTTTATATGCAGAACCTTTCAGAGAAAATGCGAGGCCTGTGGCAACTGTTATTTATTTATTACATTTAATAATTTTACGGAAGTTTTACGTACATTAACAAAATAATTGATTAATTGAGAATAGTATAAAATATAAAATGGTTGAGTGTTGTTATTCCATTTAGTCATTCCAGACAAGGGGTCCCAATAACCCGGAATTTCGCTATACAAATTTTTTAGTGATATTTGAAAATGGATTATCTTTTTTTCATAGTGCCTTTCATTAGAAATACATTTATTCCGTCGGATAGGAAGCTTCTTGATCCCGTTACCGAAGAAAGAAGGCGAGAAGTAAACATCCTCTGTTGCGCAACGCGTTTTCACGTAAATAAAAGATTTAAAATCGATGAAGTCGTTGATGCCATAATCGCTCTACACCGATTACTTTTTCACAGCTCCTATCAGCTTAAGACAATCTTCAATTCGACGCAGAGTCAATTGTAAATAAACACTGTTGATAGCATACAAGACTACGGCATTTCTTTACATAAACAATGCACGAGAAATCGATTCATTTGCTCCTGCTTTAGAACGAAACGATAATTGGACAAAGACTCATTCAACAAGCAGCGACGATCAAGAAGCAATTAAATAAATAAGCACTGTCGATAGTACAAAATATTCAAGTAATTTCTTTGCGTAAACAAATAACACACTTGAAATCGAAATCATTTTTAGTCGATACATTTGGGCTAACGATCCATACAATCGTGCGATGTATGCGGGGAAGCTCTCCGTTTCTGTCTCCCGAACTGCGCTACGTTCTCTCTCTGTCTCTGTCTGTCTCCGAGCTCAATGTACAAGAGTGCTCTTTCGAATAAGTGTAGGGGGTATCCCAGACCCTGGGATATTACTCCTTTATGGGTTAAAATGACTTAAACGTAGATGCAATATTTGTATGTCCGCCACTTTTCGTCCGTACAAATCTACTTATCTCTCAGGACCGCGTAGCGTATATAAAGCTAGTATATCAATAAATAAACACTGTTGAGAGCACACAATATTCCACAATTTCTTCGCGTAAACATAAACAATACACTTGTAATCGATTATTTTGAGTTATAATTATTTGGGTTATCGATCTATACAATCATACGGTGTATGCAAAACACACTCTCCGTCTCTGTCTTACATTCAAAATTTCCGAGCTCAACGTGCAAGAATGCTCTTTCTGAATCACTGGAATTCGATCGCAAATATGCGACTGTACTCATCAATAGGTTAAAATTGGCCGTAATTTCGTTTTCGTTGAGCTTGCGTTGAGGTGCGCTGATTTCAATTATATCGGCAATTTTGTTGTCCAACTATTTCTGTAATGTTTCTGATTCTATTACTTCTATTTCTTTTTTTATTATGTGCACTTCTAAATCAGAGTTGTTGGATGACTTATGGGTTTTTATTAAAAATTTTAATCAATATCTCGGATACAACGTTCTCCGTTTCTAAATATAATTTTAACGTGATTAGCCTTGCATTTCTTGTTTCTTCAATGCAATATAGAGAAATATGTTTGCCAATCTCATGTCGATAATTTTTCTAAGTGATTCTATCGGTTTCGTTAAAAAATGAATTTGTTAACATATTTTAACAGTATTATCTCTTTTAAAATTTCGTCTTAATGTCTGTTTTATGAATAGTTTTAAATTTCGTCCGTTTGTTTAGTATATTGAGTTGCCAAGTTGAGGTTTCTAATATTGCAAGGCCCTAGGTAGCAGCCTTTTCTCTGATAGGTCCTGTTTATATAAATATAAATAAAAATGATATTTACCATCATCTTGAGCAAAAGAATGTGCACGAGCTTTAACTGTTTCCCAAAGAGGAAACCACACAGCTGTGATTTTGAATAACCATTGATACAACCAATTGAGTGGCTTTACAGGCTGAAACAAAATTGAAATTGATATGAAAGATTTGCTAGTATTTAAATATCAAAATGTATAGTTGATTAATTGATTAAAACTTACAGATAAATGACTTCCTTTTGCGCTGTATGGATTTTTACCATTTGGACATCTACCTTGGTAATCAAACAAAGGCACTTTTCTATAGATGCGATCCTGTACTAGAGAATCCATAATCGTTCCATCTATTTGACCGAAAAATTGACCAGTGTGACTTGTCTCCTCTGATAATATAACGAAGCCATTGTCATCCAGAATATAGCAATCCAAATCTTGAGAAGCACAATTCTTTTTACATCCAGAAGCTGTGCACTGAAGAAAAATAGGCAATCAATGTCATTAAAGTTCTATAAATATATTTATAAGAAATAGTATAAAAACACTAACAGCAGATGTAATATTGACAAAATGTTTGGCCAGAGTGTGGAGTTGGAAATGTAAACCAACGACAGCTGCTGGGGCTCTATGACCTCTGTTTTCAATAAATACAGCATGTGTGGCCAAGACTAGAGGTTCACTTCCTTCAGATGCTCCAGGTTCTCTGAAAGGTACTGAAAATACGAAGCTCTCCGGCTCAACATTATGATGATCAACGGCTCGCTTATACCACGATGCATCAAAAGCTCGTTGGTATACTTCGCTAAAATGACTGTAAACCAATGTTTTTTTTAAATAATCAAACAATATATGTAAGAAATGAATCTGTATATATTGCATATATTATTAAAACTCACGGTTCTGGAGAATCAGGAGCTCTGGGTACGTGTTCAATCCATTTCAAAAGTCCACTTCTCGTGGCAATGAAGGACAGTGTAACTCCAAACATTTGATAGCCTTGTCTGAAAATAATTTATAACTTTACACTAGATGATTTGTTGGAGATGGAAGACACGATAAAAATAATGATTTTCAGCATCAAATCGTCAATTTGGAATTCCAAACTGAACATTCCTTGGCAGCAGTATAAGAAGAAGTTTAAATTAAATTAATATATTACTTACTCGAATCAGCACATAAATTAAATAAAAACGATTTTTTTGTACCAATTACAATAAATATTGAATTTTAAAATATGTTTCGCCAATTCTGGTGGATTTTCAAGAAAAGTTCTGCTATAAAACGTCGATAAATGCTAATATGGGAAAAGAGAAAATTATCATAACACTTTTAAATATTATATTTATTTTTAAAGAAGACCAAAATTAAACATCTTAAGGATGATAGATTGATTATAACTGATAATTTATTAATCATTAATATCATCAGATCAATCTTTGATTATAATTTAAATATTACTTCCATAATCATTTGATATTGATTCCCATCAAATATATTATTAGTGGTTGAAGATTGGAAATATGCAAAATAAATGCTAAATTGCATAATAAAAAATTCAATTGACATTATTCGTTTGAGAATACATATCTGAATTCAAATACATCGTACAATCATAACGCTAAATTCATATTTATTGTCGATTTATATTGATATTACTGTTTTTTTTAAGCACATTGATAGCAGGAACAAAAGCTTATTAATGTAATTAAGAAATTTAGTTCTATGCTATTAGCCTTTAAAATTTAAAATGATTGCTTAGTGCAAGATTTATGTAGCTTATACTCAAAGAGTGCCTTTTAAAATTTGATTAAAACCAATGAAATACATATCAATAGGATGAATTTAATATAATTTTTTAAACATAGCTTATACCATGATTATTTTAAAATAATACTCTTGAAAATTAATTTATACTTATTCATCTAAATATTGGATTATTCATCTATTGGATACTTGTACATATTGAAAGTCATTAAAAAGTGTTTTTGTCATTTGAAAACTACATGGAATCCAATTACATGGAAATGGAATGTTTAGAACATAGGTTCCCAACCTTTTTGGGTGGCGACCCCTTTTTATAAAAGTCGTGTGACCACGCAATTAATAAATATATACGAAATGCTCGTCACATGAGGCTTTAACTTAAGAGTCAAGAAGGCGTTTTGTCATTGGATCAGATCCTTCAACAAAAAACAAGATCCGAAAACGTCATGTTCGATCAAGTCTCTGATGTTTGCAACTAGTTTCATGTCAACGAAAGAACTCCAAATCTTTTTTAGTGTGTTCTGAATGCTTTGCCTTTGAGTGACGTTTGAGTTTTGAAGGCTTCATAGATTCATGACTGAGAACAAGTTTGCACAATACGCATGGCTTCTCTATTTCATTGCTAGTCACCCTTGGGGGGTCGCGACCCCTAGGTTGGGAACCAGTGGTTTAGAATTGTAAATTATTATTTAATTTGGATATAACTATTTATAATATTAAATTGAATGACTCAAAACGTTCATCAGTAGTTCAAAATACTGATATCGACGCTAGACAATTTTATGAATTATTGTATGAATATTTTTTTATTTCAGTTTATATACGATTTTATGACAAAATGCATTTTTTAAGACTGCATTGTATTTATTAAAATTGTGTCATAAATTAGATGATTTTCAAAGAGGAGTTACATTTTTAGCTTGATACAGGTTTTAGCAAATAACTCATATTTTTTACTTTACCTGCTGAGAAGAGCCATTAATGTGGCTATAGGGCTAATCAGAATTATACAGACAAGTGCATTAGTAAACTTATAAAAACAGAATTAATAAATAAGAATAATGTGCAAAATTTAGACAACATTTAGGAATGTTGATCAAAAACTTAAATAAACTTAAAAATAAAATATTAGGGGTACCGGAAAATAATCCATTTTTTAAACATAACAAAAACTTATTGAAATATATTTACATATATTTACATATCATTATAAAATATAATTTCCATTATTATTAAGGACTGTTTGCTATCTTTCTGGCAGCTTTTCAATTCCCTTTTTGTAGAAGTTGGATGTCTTTGAGGAAAAATACGAATTTAAAAAGTTTTCAACGTCATTTAGAATACTATTTTTTTTTCGTTTAAAGAATGCTCCAACGAGCGAAACAAATAAAAGTCAGATAGTGTGAGATCTGGTGAGTATGGAGGATGATTTAAAACTTCGAAATTAAGCTCAGATATTTTTTCGGGGGTCACCGCTGCCTTGTATGGGCGCGCGTTGTCGTGAAGAAGAATCGCCCCTTTTCGATTGACCAAAGAAGGACGTTTCACTTTTAATTTTTCATTCATTCTTTCAAGATGTTCACAATAAATTGCAGCAGTTACCGTTTTGCCCGGTTTTAAAAGTTCATAATGGATAATTCCACGACTATCTCACTATACACACAATAGAACCTTGCGGAGGGTGAGACCCGGCTTAGGGGTCGGAACAGGTACTGCGTTCTTCGAAAGCCATTGTTTTTTTATTTCACATTGTCGTAGACAATCCATTTATCGTCACTAGTTACAATTCGACTCAAAAATGGATCAGTATTATGTCTAATTAAAAACGAATTGCACGCATCTATGCGTGCATTTTTGTTGTCTTCGGACAGCGCATGTGGAATCCAAACTCCCATTCTGTGAACTTTGCCGATTTTTTTCATGTACTCTTGAACTGTGGACCATGGAACATCGAGTTTTTTTGATAATTCCTGGATACTTAAATGAGTATCGGATTCCACCATGGCCTTCAGCATATCGTCTACGAATTCCCACGGTTTTCCTGATCTTGGTTCATCTTTCAAGCTTCTATCGCCCGATTTAAATCGCCGGAACCAAAACTGACATCTGTTAGCTGTTACTTTCGCTCCATAAAGCTTTTTGAGATTTTTGGTCGTCTTCGTCGCATTCCAGCCTTCATCGAAAATAGGAGCATGCAGTGCCGTATATGTTGCTCTGTTGCTTCGGGCTTGCTCATTTTACTCCTATCAATAAAAAATATTTATGGGACAAAAAAATAAACCCGAGAAACAGTACTATAAAACAAAAAATATACGACGATGTTCTCTTTACGGTGTCCAGAGACAGACTGATCACAAATAAGGCATGCAAAAAAATGGATTAGTTTCCGGTACCCCTAATAGTTTGATTCACGTTAATTTTGGTCTATTCATAATAATTGTATTGATTTGGTATAAATGGATAGCTAAAATTTTGATACTTACTGCTTGTGTCCAGTCTGAGCAGTATGAGAATCTAAGCCATCCATTACCATAGCGTCCCTTACCAAAGACTGCAATAGTGTTTTATCACCTGAAATGAAATTTCATTATAGAACTAAATGCATGTAAATATTGAACAGATTTAAAAATATATGAAATCTTTAATACTCACAGTAATATGAGTCTTTTTCTTGTTTTTTGAAATGATGATGTGAATTTTCTCTGCCTGGAGATCTTGGCCTCAGTGACATCCACTTCCATCCTGGACGCCCAGCTTTGGCCAAGAAATGTACAACACGTTCTTCTGGAGTTCTGAATGTTATTTCAGAAGCGGAATTGTATTCACAATATACCCTAAAATTATAAATGCATGTCAGACAATTCAATGGTAAATCTAATTATAAGACGTTATTAATATTCAAGTATTAAAACACTTACCAATCAGGATGGACTTTCCAGTTTTCCCCTTTGAAGTATTCGGTAACTATAAATATAACATATAATTATTTGAATGTTAATGATAAATTATCTTATTGTTTGACTTATGAAATGCATACCATTGATAGGGCTATGGCGTAACTCTTGCTCTGCTAAAACTTCATACATTCCATATCCATCTGGCAAAACGACAGCCAATGAAAATGGTGTACCTTCAATTGGACCATAGAAATATTTTTGTCGTCTTGTAGACACTCTTCTCATTTCTTCATAGTGAACTTTAATAGCCACTTCGGTTTCGCCCTCTTTTTGGTCAATCATTTCATTTCGAAGCTAAATAAAAATAAAAATATTTTCAATAAAGTTAACAATTAAAAGTTATATATTAAGTTTAAAATATTTAAAACATACGTCTAAAAGCAGAGAATGATTTTCACGAGGTGTAGATTCCTGTTCTGAAAGCTCCAATTCCGTCAAATCCACATTGCTATAAAGCGGTCTGAGCGTTTCAGAGAACTAAAAAATTCAATTACATACAGTTTTGGATAATTGCTTTTATATTTCCATATGTTTGATATGAATAGAATACTTACTTCTTCGTTGTTATACTGAATGCCATAAAATAAAAAAGTATGATTATTTATTGTTAAATAAGAAATATAGTAAAATGTGCTATCATATTATGCATACCAATGGTCTAAGATCAGGATGATATAAAACATGGCCGTTGTTATTCACAATGAAAGAATAACCATTTACACCAAGCTAAAAGCAAAATTATTTATTATTATTAAGCACAAATAAATATATTTTTCAATAGTAAATTTGAATGATATGAAGATTTACCCTGTATGGTGGGACCAGCTTTTTAACTTGGTCGATAGGGACGTCTGTGCCGACCACCCCCAAAAGATTTGCTTCTCTTTGCTGTAAATATTAATAAAAATACTGATGTAAATACAACATTAACTATAATAGTAGATTATAATGTAAGAATTTCTAACTTTGAATTTTTAAGCATTATATAAATGTATGTGAATTATATATCCATCCATTGTGTATATACTTACGGTATGGTTTCTCCTATCGAAGATTGGTGTTGTGACAGAGGTCATCAATTGACCTAAACCATCATCAGCCAGACCACTTCCCTGAAAATAGATTGAAAATATTAAGGCTAGTTAGTACTCTAATAATTTTTGTTTAAATTTTAAGCAATAATAGTATATCAAAATCCATGATTTAAGATTGATTTTTGTGCTAGGCAGCCAGACCAAATATTACCTCTTTAAAGGTTCATAACGTTTGTTCAGGCGTTTATTGATGACTTGACCATTATCATTGGTAACACTTGGTCTGAAATATTAAAAAAAAAACTTACTCTGCCACCGATGTAGGCCGGACTCCATTGAATCGGATGATCAGCTTGATACATGACCATGGGTCTTGCCATGACCGATACGTAGTTGAAGACTTTATCACGAATTTCGCTATACTCATTAATCCTGGCGTAAAATCCTGCAAATTTATGACATAGTATCAGATATTTGAATTAAATATTAATGCATAAAACGTGCAAAAGTTGTATATGCATTCACCTTTATTTGAGCAAGCTATCCATTGCATATGTGCAGCTCCAGGTGCATCAGAACCAGCCAAATATGTGAAAACTCGAACTGGCATATGTGGCCAGTTATGCGTACGAAATACGTCACGAGGGGCTCCTGTTGCTCCTCCCGCTATCAACATGGCTGCCTGGTTACATTGGCACCCCAACCCCGTTCGATTATACTGTAAAATATAAAATATTGTATAATGTGTGTTATTTGTGGGAATCGAGGTTTTTGACCTGTCTATATATCGATTGGGTGAATTTATTATAATTTAAAGGGTTATTTATTTAGTGTCTGATCAAATTCGGTTGTTTAAGTCTCTGTGCAAATTTACCTGCAATCCTTTAGCTGAACCATCGTTTGGATCTAGCTTGTATTTGCTATCTGCGACAACGATCAAATACTTGTAACCGATGGGTAAATATCTCAGAGCTTTCATAATTAAATATTAGGTAATATCAATTTAATTGTCGTTTCATAAAAGATGGTCAATCATGTTTAGCTAAATTTATGATTATTTGTATTGCATCTTATATTTAAAAAAAATTTAGCCGTTAATTTGCGATGGTACAATTTTAATCAAAGGACAGATAGGAAATCAGATCACAAATTCCAGATTGATGCAATTTAGTCAGCATGGTGAAATAAAATATTAATATTAAGTGTTGTGTATTATGAAATAATTAAATCCAACCAAATTCAATAAAATATTTTTACTAAGCTTTACTGTGTTATTCCTTGATAAAATTAAGATACTTAGCTGGAAGGTAATAGTCCAATATACCAATTTGAAGCCTTATTTTCGACAAATTTCTAATTCAATCAGTCGATATCGAATGCTAGGTAAAAGTACATAAAATTGTACTTATAAATTTGTTTTAAATTCTATTTTATTATACTGTATAACTACAGTACTTCTTCCATTACAGAATTTGCATTCTTCACAAAATTACGCTTAAGAACTTTTAAGACTTTTCTCAAAATACAAGGTTTATATCGTATATATTAACACCGATATTTAATGATATGGATGATTCTGATTATGTTGTAAAGGAATACATAGGACTAAATTTGATTCATGTATTGAGAATTTTTGCAATAAAATATCAACTTACTCTATGCAGAATTTCGAAGGCCAAGGTAAGAGCTGCAGTAAAATTAGCTTCGTTGGTTGGTTCCGGAGTGTTGCTATCCAGGGCGTACTTGAGTTCGCGAATGTTTTCAGGAGTCGCCTGTAACGAAAAGAGTAATAGTTTTTATTTTTTTATGCGAATAAGAAAGAGCGAACTTTACGACCGCCATAAAAACGACACTTTAAACGGAACACCCTAATGGTAAGATTTTTAGCCTTGCTCCCTCGCGATCGGATACTTTTTTATGGCGCATGCCGTAAGCATTCGTATAATGTCGTGAAGATGTGTCCTTGTATATTTATTCTATTCACAGGCCGTCTGCTTGGACGAAGCACCTGGGCGCTTCTGTACAGTCTGAAAGAAGCCTGAAAAAGTTTTTTCATAAGATGGCACAGCGGGGAGCCCGAATGGATTTACCAGGGATATGTTTATGAAGAAAGTTTGAGACACGATCAATGAAACCTGCTTCTATCATCTCGAGTGTTATTATTATTATAGCTTTTTCATGCTTGTTGACCAAAAATGGACAGCGAATGAACTCGAAGGATGAAAAAAGATTTAGATAGGAATATAATGAAAATAGAAAAATACCTGGACGAGCATATTCTTAAAACAGGGAACGAGTTCTTCCGTGACGTCGTTGAATCGGAAGATGTTGACAAAGTCGTTTGGTGTCAGCGTATCCAGGATTGCAGCAGCCGTAGCAGCGTGCCAAAGATCCTCTGGAACCACTAGCAGTCGTCGACCAATCGAGGAGTATCACTAAATCTTTTGGCGAAGTTGCAGCTTCGACGAACCATGGTGATGATCGAAAATCGTAAAGGTCTCGGGCGTGGTGCGATCTTCCATCTTCCGGAGGCCACGAAATTGCTATAAAATGGAATATTTCATCAAAAATTGCAGATATTTATTATTAATTGTGGAGACATTTGAGATATATTCATCCTAGTTTTGTATATCCTAATATATGTAAGACAAAAGGCACTTGGGTCTGTTTTTATGCGAATTTGAAGTTATGCGGTTTTCAAAAACAATTGAACCTATCCATCATTTTTCCATAGAGGACAAAGCTTTTTTTATGCGAATGTTAATAAAATTAACACTAGTGCAACTTACAACCGTTATAATGTGATTGTGTGTAGGGCGATGGGGGAACGGAATTGTTTTTAAATCTGGCAATCTTGGCAACTCAAAAGCGTAAGAATTGCATTTGTACGATTATCGAGTGGAAAAGACTTTAATAAAGCAATTCTAAGATAAATATGCGTTGTGTTTTGACTTATGTTAATTTTTTATGAACTTTTTTTATGCGATTTTTGATACATTTTATCATATTGATTTGAAGTTATGCGGTTTTTAAAATTAATGAAACCTATCTCTCAGCTTTCTATATAGTTTAAGTATTTTTTTATGCGATTTTTTTTTATATGCGACTCCCCGTAGGAATGTATCTATCGCATAAAAACAGGACCTAAGTGTAAATAAGTTTAATATTAATTACCTGGATATCTTCTCAAGAAGCCTGTTGAGCTTCCAAAGTACTGCCACGATAATGCAGGGTCGCTTTCATAATTATTAGCAAATAGAGGATCCAAATGCTCCGACCATGCGATTTGGCTTTGCACTTCCGGATCTAATAAAAATGTGCAAAATCAAAATAAATATCAAATATATTTTTAATGTTGATTTATATCGGTGATAATGGATGCTCTCATGAATCAAACCGGTTTGGAAATATTCACGGAATGAACGATTAGAATTCACGACGGATTTCACTGTTAAAGGGAAAAAAGGGTGATTTTTTCACAATCAGAGAAGATAAACCTTTGGTTCACGACCCGGTCGACTGAAGCACTCTCCAGTTGAGCCGATTACCAATTTATCTGCACTGGTATCTCTGTAGCAGGGCTTTTCAGTCCTGCCAGACGGTATTATCACCAAACCAATCGCCGTAAATCGTCTGGATTGGACAGTCACGATTTCGACCCATCAAATTTAATCCGTTTATGTCTGCATCGCCGTATGGCTTGGCGATTCCATTAGACATCGGAGTTAATATTTGGAGTACTCGCAGTCAAATACTCGGAGCTGATGTGTGTTTGATATGAAAATAAATTGGCATTTTTAAATTACCTTCTTCGTCTACGAATGGCGGCATTAAAATGGCGCTGCGAGTGGTGTTAACTGACAGATGATCGAAGTGTCTGCTGGGGCTGAGGGGTAGACGACGCGCCCCTTCGGCAAGACGCCCGTCGGGGGCAAACACATTTAATTTCCTAGCATCTAAGTAAGCTGGAGGATCTGCACCACGTGTCGATCCTGACAGAGCTGCCTGCTCTGCAGAGTCCATTATCCTCTGAAACAATAAAAAAACACACTTTTATACATCTGGAGCATAGGTTTCCAAAGTAGTTCCTACGGACTTATGGATTTAATTCATAAAAATACATAGTGCATATGACTGACTTATTTGTCGGGGAAATCGGATTAGGAAGCTGATTTTTTAGGATCTTTTTTATTTTTTTAACAGGGGCAGAATATTGTTGCACATAACATATTTTTAAATAGTTTTATTAACAATTTATGGAATAAAAAAATGAAATACTAATCCGTCTAAATTGTTTTCTCCCCTTGACGAAATAATCGTAATTTCAGCCCAAAAACTTATTCAACTAGCAGTTCAATATTGATTAATGAACAAAAAACATTGTTAACAAAAATCTTAAAAATAAATATTTGTAACGCAAATTCGAGGACGCGGATTCCGCGTCCCCGTAGCTGATGTGTTAACGAAACGATGTCAAGTTACTCTGGCGATCAATGAAATTTAATCAAAACGACAAGAATAATATCTGCGTTTATTGTAAAGCTTTTTCTATACAAATAAAACTTGGGGAGAGGAGAATTTTCTTATTTTCCAAATAATTCAATATCGGAAAAACGAGATGAAGATTTGCTTGCTAAGGTTTGAGAATATTCTTCATTTGGTTATCCTCGATTGGCTGTTGGACCCTTTTGCAAGTAGATCCACAAGCTCAGATTAATCCATATTAATACAGGAACAATTAATTGCATTATCCAGAGATGATGAGCTGAAATCTTACCTTATAAGGTTAATTAAGTTTATGGTATTCATTATCAACTATATGGGAATTTTTTGAACATGGTTGAACCTGACAGTTATATTGTCACATTGAAAAATTAATTCAATCCTAAAACGTAGAAATTATTTTCAATTTAACTTGTTGGGATGACAAGCAAAATGCAATAAAAGGAAAATAGGACGAAGAAGAAATTCTCCTTCTCCATTTGCTTACAACATCGAATACAACCATTTATAGACTACAAATCCGAGACTTGAAAGAAGTACAACAATTTACAGGAGGTTTGTACAATATTTTATTTATTATATTTGAAAATACATAATATTTTTTAACAAGATAACGATATTCGATATTATTAGTTTGCATTGTCAAGATCAACTTTATACCATTCGAATAAATATATTTCGGGATCATTGTACGTAGAATATCGCTTCTTTCCCATCTCCCGATTCTGGGGGACATAAACACCCCTGTAAACTCAACCACCAAGTTGATATAATCCGGTGAGATTTATGTGCGAGTTAATATAGTGTCTTTGACCAAAGCGACGATCGCCACATGGTCATTATTCATAAAAGTTCAATTTCAATCGAATTTTTTGTCCTTTTCGATTTTGTGGCGTCGGTGTAATTAATTTACAATTAGCCATGAATCGTAATGATTTTTTCAATAATTCAAACAGTAAAAGCTTAGCGTTCTTAGCAACAATGGCTTAAAATGCTCATTAATCATCATTAAATGTAGAGTGTACATAAATAATAATACATAATTTAGCATGAACTTATTTATTTGAGGAATTGAAGAGTCATCTAGCTATTATCGAGATGGAGTCAGATGGTACCATGTTGTTTGATGTGAACCCGTGAGTGGGTTGACGATCCAGATTTAATCACACCAGTTCGAGTACGTGGGTGACGTCTTACGTCATCTGGGTGAGCCGAAGCGGGAGGCTCTATTATGTGGGCATAAGACTGCCAACTATGTCGCATTGCGATAAAGGACGCTTCTCAATATATTTACGGACAGGGCTTTCCAGAGAATCGTATTATAGATTTATTTTCAAGCTTATAGTAATAGTAAGACCAAATGTTTTAAGGGACTTTTACTATGAGGTATCTCGAGCTCCTTTGCTTGCTCCAGTATCTGTTTACTCTCATATAGAATTTACATCCTTTTACCGAGCCTTTTAGCCGAAACGAATTTTTAAAATTAATTTCGAATTAAAGAGCATTTGAAAATATATTTTCAAAACAAAGATGGTACCCTATGCGGGTACCTAATACGCAAAATTGAATTATTCGGGGTATAAATTAAAGTACCGTTAAAATTTTGTGTTGTGATGTGTTTGTCGACTGTTTATTTTTGTCAGTGTAATTTTATATTAAATCTTAAATACACTTTCGACTAGAACAAGGATATTTTTATATAAGCAATTTAGCTACCGAAAAGTTTGTTTTACGCCCTCGTGAGCACACGTTTAGGCCCACGCTCTTTGTTATCTGTTAAGTTGAAAACCAAAAACATTTCATATTGATATTTATGAAATAAACCGCCTACGATTCTGTAAATAATAATATCCCAAACATAATATTGCGTAGAGCATCGTTCATCAAAGTTTTGATAATAAGATAAATACTGGACACCTTTACGGTTTCCACGGAGTAAATATTTAATTTGAAGCTCCAAATTTGCGCTAAATTAGTCGAAACTTCGTACGTGGCCAGATTAAATTAATAGTTTGAATTTTGCGTTTTTTTGCAGGCACGCATATTTTTGCGACGAAAGAAAATTTAACACATTTAAATTACTCAGGCGTGCTGTGTTACGAGAAGAGCCTCACAAGGAGCTGAACAAAGAAAACTTACGCCCTACGATGAAACACGTACGGAGTTCAATTACAGTCTAGGGTTATATGTTAACAGCTGGTAATGGAAAACTCCATTGTGTCCTTGCATCGCTGGATAAAAACTTATCACTTTTGTGAAAAATAAAATAATCAGTTGACCCTTGTGTATTTTATGCAAAGAATTCGCTGAAAGTTTTTATATTGGCAAATTTTCAGGCGCAGGTTTGAACATCCATTACGTTTGGTACTTTTCTCTCTGTAGCCTCCAATGTTAACAAAGCATGTGGGATAAGAGGGAAATGGAACTGAAGAAACTTTATGACATTTATCATTGGTGAAGTTTCAGCACGATGACCGACTTAGATGGTGTCGTCGTGGAATGAACATTATACACCATTTGCGAAAGCTTCCACTATCTACTTCGTGGATGCCACATTAAATTACCTATCATTTAGGATAAATGGTATTATTAGAATTGTTCAAAAGTAACAATTGACATTTTATAAAATACATATTTTCATGCAAAAATGTACAGAACAATCAATAAAAGTGGAAAAGAATATAAATTTAATATCAATGCAAGGATAGTAAACAATTACTTTAAAATATTATTGATCATAATGCAGTATAATGTAATAATAAAACGTGCAAAGAATAAGTTGGGAAAAGTTTTATTGCGATCGAATGAAGGGTATGGCAGCGCATTAAATACGGACAAACAAACATTATTTTTATATATAAGACTATGCCTATATTACTCGCGAAATTTTTAGCAATAAATGGACGAATTTTTATTGCAATCCAATGAACGGCATGGCAGTGCATTTCGAACGAACAAAACCAAATTCATTTTTATATATTAGATTATAGCATAAAATAAAATGTGTACATCAAATCACAATGATATGTCATTGATATGGCTTCCCATTGTCTTTTACATATGGTTAAGTTAGAATAGGATTACTCGAATATACATTTTAGATAGGAGAAGATATATAAGTGAGAATTGAAGTTATTATTATTTTTAAATTATATTTTTATTTATTTTTTAAATTTGTTGATTTGCAGATTTTTATTCATAATCTATATTTGAACGCGATCCTCTATTTGAGTCCTAAATCTAGTCCATTATATCAGCATCATGTGGAATTTAGCTTTAAAATGTAAGTATTTTATAATAATATAATATAATTAAATAATATTGAATTTATGACGCATGATTGAAGGGGAATTTTTCTCATTATGTAGTCGAGGGGTCAAATTCGTTCAGATTTTAGCTCCGAGTTTTTCTTATTTAAGATGAATTCAATTTGCAGTATAAAATTGATAAACGAAATTGAGTCTGCAAATCAAAACGACTTGAGTGGAAATCGATTATTTCTTCTCCGTGAATATAAATTGAAAACTGATGGAACAAGTTGGGTCCAGACGGGGAGGCATCTCCTACGTGATATATCGCTGGAGCTGCTGTGGATTGTACTGCGAGAGGGAATTGACTTCGGGATTTTCGGATGATTTTAATTATTTTGTAAATGCATGTAGTTTTGGCGAATCGTTTCATTCGTGTATTGTAGAATTGAGGTGAAAACAACGGTGAAAAATTAAGAAGCGAAATCAATAAATAAATATGGCGGATTTTTGCGACAGGTGTTTCCATCAGGGTTGCATTTTCCAGCGGGGGCCTACGCGGGGTCCGAGGGTGTGGGTGGTGGTATGAGGGCTGAGCTTGCGTCTTGAATATTTAATATATGGGCCGTAAGAGACCGTGAGAAAATTTCTTTTTTATTCTTAATGGGCAATAAAGTTTTTTCGCATGTAATACTCGTTCTTTGTAATGGCGGCTATGGGACGCCGTTGAAACGGGGGTTTGGGGAAACGGAAGTCGTCCCGGGTAGGAGGGAATACGGTGGCTCGCCGCCCCAATTACCTTATTATAATAATTTCACTGTTAAAAATTCCGAATGCAGCGAATAAGGGGAAAGAATAAGTTGCGTAGAAGGAGAGCACGCTGATCGCTTAATATGCGAAAAATTGCGTGGTTCATTCCGCGCGGAAGATGAGCGATATTTAAATTACATTTGGGTTTGCAGTTTCCAAAAACATCCGGAATACAAGCATAAAACGAAAGCATTGTTTGGTTGTATTATATATTTTTTGGTTGTATTGTAATTTTTGATTATACATATAACATCGTTTGTGAACTCATTCAGATCTCATTCTCCCAAATAGATTTTGATAGCTCGAAAATTGCTTTAATGTATCATCCAATATACACTTGAACCTCGTATAACACGTTCATATAGTTCCGCAAAAACATCGTGTAATACAAATCCGTGTTATACAAGGTTTGAAGTTCTTAGAGAACTCTGAAGTATTTCTGGTTTTAGCCTTCAAAAATTCAAACTTCATTATAGGGTTCCAAAATCTGTTGTAATTCTCTCTTAAAAATCCAATATCACGACAAATGTTTATTGTTCTTTGGTATTCATCTCTATTGATGGTAGAATATTTTCTCCAGAAACTACTTCTGGCCACAGCTTTTTCCAGCAAGAATTTTAAGAGTATTAAATTTTCATCTTGATCGATGTATTCTAACATTTTTTTCAATTGTTCAACGAACATAATATGCTTTAAATATTGAAATTATACCTTGGTCTAAGGGTTGGATTATAGACGTAGTGTTTGACGGTAAAAATAGTATTTCTTATTGAACTTAATTATGGCTTTATTGAACATAAAAATATTATTTAAAGTTTGACAAATGTATGTCGGTGCGTGAGCGATGACATTTTTCGCAACGGAAGTTTTAAGTCCTGGACAGATGATTTGCTAGCAAAAAAATTGAACATATTTTTACTTTATGTAACATTGTGTAACGCTTAGACTACAATTAAAAAGAAATATTGGAAAATAAAAAAATAGTGAGCAATCGAAATTTTTTTTGTATTTTTACCAACATTTTTTGTAGTTTTTTGTTCATTAAATACACACTTTTGAATATTTTTGAATAATTGTAGTCTATATGATGAAGACGTTCATTAGACACGTATCTGCCAAATCTTATAAAGGATGCTCATCTAGGACGTGTGGGAGCACTTCCATGAGCTTGGAAAAAGTAGTTTCAATAAATATGCCTCAGCTTATGTCCTTTATAGCGTAAAAATGTCCTTTAAGGGCATTGGAAAAATACATTAATTAAATTTTATTATAGAGAGTCGAGTTCAAATCCAGATTCTGGAAAAAAATGATTGCCTGGTTTGGGCACAGATTGATTGGTAACAATAACAAAAAATTGCCACTTACTTATAGATCAACTTTTCCCTAAAATATATACTTATCTATAAAGAAAATAGCTGTTAAATAATGAGTATCAATTTAATAAAAATGCGTTGTGTTAAAATTGTTTTAAATAGTCATTTTCTTGATAAGTGATATGTTCTAAACACGAAATTAAAAAAATTCAAAGTGAATACATTATTTTTTGTGAAAAAATTGAAAAAAAAAATTAATTATGGCTCGTGCGTCTCCGCTCTACGTAACATTGGTGTCAGAAGTGGGATATGCTATGTGACTATAGACAAACCTGCAGAAAAAGGGTCACTTTTAATTCGCGGCTTCAACACAGGAGTGTTATTTCCCCCACGTTATATATACAAATTAAAATGAGTTCCCAATTATGTATTTGACGGATCTTCTCATAGATTACAAATCACAATATCTTCAATCAACAAAATGCCCATACCGCCCAGTTTCAGCTTTTTCATTTGCTAGAATTAATGAAGCAATTATAAAAGTCTCATAAATATGTACTCATACCCCGAAAATACGAAAAGGGTATATTTAAAAAAAAAAATCATGTTTGCTCCAATTAGAACAATGTTTACAGGAAGCGACCGTCCGATCTTGATTACATATAGATTTCAGCGCCAAAGTTACCGCCTGCTGATGTATTATTTACCCTTTCAGATCGATACAAATTCAATTTCGGATAAAACCCTTTAAATGCGTTCGCGTTTAAATGTATTAAACAATGCAGGAGTTTTCCCCTTTGTGTTGATATATCTGGCGTATGAAGTCTCGGAAGGGGGGGGAATAAATTTTCTATAAATGGGTAAAACTGCATCTGCCATTTGGGTGTCTTAAGGTTCCGCTTTAGGCCCGGGAGCAAGTGACGCAGAAAGAACACAATCGTTAGGATTTTATCCAATAAATAATCCGGATCAAAGCCAAGTGTCTAATGATGAGTGGGCGTTTGAGGGTGCAGACGACTGCGGAAGGAGTAGAAAAGGAAAAGCGCTTGGCAAAAGCAGATAACAATTACTTTTACATTGGGGAAACAATACAAAATGAACTAGCAGAACGATCCCGCTGCCAAACAAAAACGATCCTAATAAATGTATATTAATTTATATTTTTTCGATAATATTTTGCCTCAAGGTGGCAACCATTGCCTGCCCCTTCAGGAAAATGGCAGCATCGAGTGCAAATACTTTGGCCAAGCGCCAACGTTTGCCGACCATATTCGTTATTAATACACAATTCAAATGTGTATATTTCATCAGGAAATGGCTTCGAAAATAGCGCGATATTAACCTCATAATTTGCCCTTAATATTTTTAACATGCATTTACATGTTAATGTTTAAAGAAAAACGAATTTCATGAAATTATATAAACAGACTAAATTAGGGTAAATATATATATTTATTTAGGGCAGGGGGTTGATGAGCCTGGAATGATATGCTTTTGAAAGTATGAACGTTAAACGTTTTATTTTTTAATTTCCATTTTAATACCCTTATATTTAAAATGCTATGAAATTGCACTTGTCGATGTACGAAGCGCGCTTAGTGTTATTTGCTATCCATTAGGGTCTCTGGCACCACCCCCCCCCCCTATAAATTTTTCAATGATTTGTAAACTCGGAGAGTATAAAAGTATTCATCGATTTACCTTCGAGATACACAAGTTCCTAGACATTCAAGTTTTTTTTTACATATTTATGCTTTTAAAATTTACCTCAATGTGGAACGAATAACAAACAGTTGCAGTCTCTAAAATATGTAAATAGAAATTATAAACTATAAAGAAATCCCCGCAACTGATTGTTTCATTTGTTGTAAGTCGAGAACTGCATATATAATACATAATTTTCTAATGAATATGTTTTCATTGGATGCATGTTTAAATTTCTATTATATAAGCAAAATAATACTGATGATCCATAAATCATGTCCCAGTTTTAAACATTTATACTTATTTAATTTAATATTTCTTCTTCGTATTATACACTATAGATGCGGTAGATGCGTTCCACGGATTTTAAAAACCGCATAACTTTGAAACAGCTATACAAAATATATTCAAAATTGCATAAAAAAAGTTAATAAAAAATAGGGAAGTAATAGGGCAATTAAAAAAAACATTTTTGGTAACATTTAAAGGACGTCTTGCATCATTGGTAAAATTTTAAGGATTTCTAACATCTAGCATCTCAAATACCAGACATCCATTAGAGAAATCCTACAAACTATCATCGCTGTATGATAATTTTCGTTGCGATTTTCGATATAATCGCTCTCTTCGGAAAAAATAGTATACTCAGCGTCAATGTCATCATTGTAATGTGTAGATTTTTTTTCCAACAATATAATTTATATTTAGTAAAAATGTCACTATGTAACTAAACGACTGTTTAAAAAAAATCAAGTCGAGTAATTTAAAAAAAATAGTATAAATCTGGTAAGAATAATAGAAGGTTATATAGAAAAGATTCGTACCCAGTTTGAGGTAAATTAATCAATTAAAACTTGAGATACGATGTCAACCGTGTTGAAAAAAAGTAGTTACGAGAAAAACGCGTTAAAAGATTTCATTATGGTAGGACCGGCCAAGTTGCCGCGTCACTAAAATAGCTATAATTTCGTAAGTTTTTTCCATTTTTTCCTATTTTATCCAAAATATCTCAATACGTACTTTTAGGGAAATTAAAAAAAGAAAAAAACTGCTTTAAAAAAACGCATAACATTGAAATCGCACAAAAAGAGGTTTGAGTTTTTTTGGAAGATTTTGCCACAAATCACGTGTGACTTGAATTTGAAATTTGTTCAATCATTTATATGGAACATATTTTAAATGGTTTTTAAGGGCTTGTATTATCGCAATAAATAAACAAAATAACATCTTGAGTATGATTTAAAAAATATGGGTTTATATTGAATTGTATCAATATAATTTGATTCGCAAGGCCCTATGTAAATCTATTAATATCAAGAAATATGTCTATAAGACTATCATTAATTAATTTTCCATACAAAAAAGTATTCAAAAGTAGATTATGTGTATCGCGCACAAGTTTAAACGTAGGAATAGAATAACTGAGATTTTGACGTAATTGAAAATTGTTTAGTTTGTATGGAGTATTCTATATTTACCGATAGTCGTATAAACTCGATGGGATGATCTCATTTATATTCGATGACAAAACTAATTGGTGTTAAATCAAAGCGTCTTCTCTCGTAACAATCGGAGATGAGCTAATAGCGCCGAGCCACCAGGCCACTCCCGTGCCAAATAATTGGCGAGAAGAGTCAGATGCTTGACCCTCGGATGAAGCCAGCCCAAGGAAATGCCCAATTATATTTGACGAGGGGCCACAAACTTAGTAATGCCCACTGAAAATCGGGTCGCCCCAGACCGGAACTCACTTCCGACAACCGTTGTCCGACGAGAAGGGACTGATTTTGCATTGTGTTCTTCTCATTCATGCTTCAGATGTACACACTCGGAAAACTTGAGGGAACATGCCACCCCTAGACACTTCAAAGCTGTTAAAGATATTGCTCGAATTAACGCTACGCCAAACTTTCAAATTTAAATCATTTCGATGCGGGTAAATTAATATTCGGTATTAAATTGACTTTTGCCATTCAATGATAATACACTCGTACATTCCAAATTTTAAAGGAATTGGAGATCAAATGGAGGTGGAATCCGAATTAACACTCTTTTAAATCTTCAACTGCTCTTCAGTTAAGTTTTTAATTTTTTTTAAAAATAATTTAGTAATAAAAACGCAGCGAAATTGTGGGAAAGAATTGTGAAAAATTGTTAATGCTTGATTTTAATAATACATTCGAAAATATTTAGAGAAGGGACATTATTTTTATATAAACACACAAATAGTATTCAATGAAAATCAATGGAAGAATGCAATAACCATTTTTTAAATCTGTGTTTGCAAGTAAGAAGAATGATCGAAATCGACTAATTTGGCAAAACTCATTGATAATCCCATGAAACCCTGCTATAAAACAAGTAATTTGTGCCTTTAGTGTAACTTCAACATTCTAGTATTACTAAATTATAGCTAATTATTCTTATCATCCTAATCACATTGAAGCCACATATTCATTCATCCAGGTTTATCAAATCTTTATTTTTGTTCACCCTCACAAGGGTTAATTTATGAATAAATATCCAATCTAGACATTATTTTAGTAAATGCCAAAAGTATCTTTGATTTGTTAATATACAATTTTCTCAACAATTTAATCAGAACCTAGAAAAAACTCAAAGAACAACCTAAAAAATCCGATATGACAGAACAGAATCGTAAGTATAGAATTGATTTCCACGGAAGCACCAACGACAGATTGTCAGATCGAATACTAAATCAATTATGTAACAGCGAATTGGTATATTTTCTATCAGGATTTTAATATAAAAATATTCGCAATCCACTTTTAGCTCATCACGAAATCTGAAGCGTTTTGTTTGCACATGACGTGCAATGCGGACGTGCAAATATTAAATGATGCAATGTAAGCTAATAGCAGCATTCAAGGGAGACAAGAACAAACTCAATTATGCTTATTGCCATATACAGACTGACTGTATTATTTTAAAATATCGCCAGGGATATTAAAATATAAATTCTGAGCTAGGGCTGTTATACAATCCGATGTAAATAATTATGCCGTTGCAATAATCAAAGTGCAGTTGAGGCCATCTGTAATATAGGGGTTTTTTTAATTAGTTTTTTGGATAATAGGTGGATCTTAAAATGGTTCATCAGATGCGTAGTGGTTGGATTTCATGAAATATAACTGTTGCATAAGGTGTCTATGATTAAATACGTTAGAGGAATGGCGCGCGTGTGCTAAACACAGCTAAATGGTGCTTCCTGCGATGTCGCCTTATCCTTTTAACGGTTATTATCCATTAATTTAAGTGCAGATCCAGTTTATATAAGGTACCCCCTTCGGGGTAAGAGCGTTGTTAGTCAGATATGCCTGGTTTCTGTGGCACTTTGGCATTCCCAAAGTGCGCATTTCATACGCGGGCATAACTGTATAGTTCTCAGGAGAACCCCTCAAAGTGATTAACCAAAATATTTCGTCTGTGATGTACACAGAGGAGTCGAAAGTCGCTAATCCGAAATCCGGGAACGATGGGGTTTTTAAATTCTGATGGTGATATATTTTTGGATTAAATGAATCAACGTTGAAGCGAAGTTGCTGGCATCAGTGCGATGGAGTACACGTCTGGATAGATGCCTCTTCAATTTGCTTCTATTCATCCCGATCCTGAACTAATCCCATCCATTGTAATCCACACATTTTTCAGAATTTACGGACCGACATATCTATCTTCAGACCAAGTATTAGTAAGGTGTTTTGGATCCTGGACTCTTGTGAAAAAATATGTACAAAATTTCAACATATTCAAGAGATCCTTAATTTTATTTTCGTATTTTTTTTTTAATCTGAAGAAGTAAATACTGAGGCGATTAATAAAGTCGTTTAGGGACGTCCATGAAAAAAATCATATTCAAAATAATATTATCATGACCTAACCATACACGGAAGCCACTGTTTATAGGATTATTTTTAAGAAAATGCTAAAAAACCAAATGAAGAAGAAAAAAGTTAAAAGTAAAAATAGTCCTATGAACTTATTGAGTGATGTGTTATAAGAAGAATATGAAATATATCTGTCACTCTTCTGTCAATTCGTGTCTAGTTACATTTTCATGGTAGTCTTCATCCATCCACCTTGCCACTTGACATGCCCCCATTTTGTTCCTGTTATCATAGTTCAAGGATATCCAACCTCTTTTGCTTTGGAAACTACATTTCAATTTAAAATTTTATCGGGATCGACTTCTAATATGATTATTGTAAGAAATTGAGCGGTGCTGAGATATATGGATGATAAGCAGTGTACATACGAATATAGCATCTATGTTTAAGTCATTTTAATATCAACTCACTACTTAAAGGGTTAATACCCTATATTAGCAGATAAGCATAAATCGATTAGAGCCAAATAGTTAGATCGCCGGGATTTTATTTTTCATTATCAGCTGTAAACATATTTTTTCAAAATTCACAGAAGTTTTCGGGATCGATTAAATTTCGCCTTAAGATCGACCCGTCGATCGGGATCGACCTTGTCCTTCCTGAATCCTTGTCATAGTCTTTCGCAGCATTTGTAATTGCACATTCAGAGCTTAAAGTTTGGAAGCCAACGATATCCAAATAAGAATATCCGCTCTAAATGGCTTTCGATCAAACGATATCTTCTAAGGCGGCGAATTAAAAGCAATAAAAAATAATGAGCGCGGCCATTTAGTGAGGAAGTCACGGCGAGAAAAACACAAAAGGACGTAATAATACGTCATGACATAATAGATGAGCGGTTGGCGTGTTAAAATTTGCTTTATTGAATAAAATTGATTTTCTTTATTTACTGTGTCGAATAAATTTAGTGTTTCCATTAACGCGGCCGCAGACAAATAAAACACGCACATGTGTGATTTCTACGGTTTTTTTTTCACCAATTCCCCCCTTTGGAATTCTTACGAATTAACCCATTAAACGTAATTTGGGCGAAACAAAAAATGGACAAATGCAGCCGTTTGCCATTAATGACGCACCTTTTGCATAAAATAATCATAATCATATGTCACGAAAAAATGAAAAAAATTATGTCGCCGATAAGACGCATTTTGAACGGCATGTGATTGTTTGAAGGTCGGTCGTTGAAGACCAGCCTCGATCTGGACAGCAAAAAAAAAATCGTAGATAAAGAATTGGAGACATTACTCGAAGAAGATCCGAGTCAGACACAAGAGGAGCTTGCAGAATCTTTGGAACAACAAGCAGTTTCTGTACGATTGTAATCTATGGATTTTATATTAAATTGTAACTGGGGATAAGAAATAGATACTCTACAATAACCTTCCAAGAATAAGATATATTATATTACGCTAGACCCAGTCAATCGTTGCCATCGACCTCAAAATTAACACCAAAACTGAAAATTCATTGTTCGAAGGTTATGCTATGTATCTGGTGGGATTAAAAGGGTGTTTGTACTATGAGCTGCTACAACCTGGCAAATCCATTAAGCTCGATCGGTATAGACTACAATTGATTCTTTAGAGCCGTGCATTATGAGAAAAACAACCGGAATACGGAATGCGATGATTTTAATTTTAAAAATACTTTTCTTTAAGCTTTGTTCCTAAATAATAGTATTGTAAGTTTTTATTGTGAAATATATGCACTAAGTGTCAGAAGAGCACTTTTAAAGTAACAGGTGTCTGCTTTTTCCTCCCTTAAACTCCAACCATTGAGTATCCATTTTTCATTAGCGGAAAAACGATAAGGTAATGGATTAAGGATGGACGCCCATCAAAGAGGAGAAAAGAAGCAGTCTGGCGTTTTCGCGATAGGCAACACCCCCTACCCTTCAGCTGGGAGTTTGGATGTCGATAGGAAAGTTTGTAAACTATCGCACTTTATCGCTGGATGTGGGGCATTGAGAAGCGCATAGTGGGTCGCCCTAGGGTGGGTATGCAAGACGGGCATATAGCAATCGGAAGTGGTGGCCAGTTGCTGGTCCATGAGCAGAGATGGATGAGCCAGGGTCAATAACTTACATCCAGGAATTTGAAAGATGTGCTCCTTCCAGCTTGATAGAGATGGATCGACAAGATGCGATTATAAATTAAAAAAAAATCATATCCAGCAGCCATGTGCAGCATTAGCGTTGATCACATAAATTTAATACGAATGTCATTTATTTTTCATGCAGATATTTGTAAATCAATGTTATACATTATATTACAATTGTCCTAGATCAAGTAATATAAATTATAGTTGAAAGCTTAATCGATTCCGACAAGCAGTTTTGAATTGTTTTTTCAGCTAATTTCCTGTTCGTGACCCAGTATCATTTATTTACCATAGTCCAATTTCGCTAAATTACCAGCTCTTATTTTCTATTCGTTAACTTAAAGACCACTTTTTTTTTATTGCAAAGTATACTGATTCAAATTGTCAGCAATTAACAATCGACTAAATTATGAAAGTACACGATAAATATACGATGGTCGCTTAAAAATAAAGTATTTTAAATGGGTTTCTATAGAAAGCTTAAATGTTAATAGCAAGTTTGATCCCAAGTCGATTACAATATGGTTTTGTGTTTAAGTTTAAGAAGTAGACTGCTAAGGGGGTCCGACAGTAAACCCAGATTTTGTACACTGACAGGCGATTAGCAAAGTATCTAACTCCTTTCAGCAACTCTTCAAATTAAACGAGATGGTGAAATAATAGCATTTTTTAAGGTAAAAAATTGGCACGATTGAAATTTCGAATTTTATAAGCAGCAAGTGATGAAAAGTAGATCAAATGCATTGCACGAACATAAAATCATATTTGGGACGTAAAAGTATGCTTTTACATTATATAATAAAATAATTCATTAAATGTAGTGTATAACAACCCAAATAATGTATTGTAGGGACGTTTCTATGTTGTTGGACCTAAATGTGATCGATTTTTAAACATTTTTTATGCAAAAATTATTTAATATAGGAGCGAGGATCGACATACGTTCACGTATGTCGATGGACGAGCGATGATATTCTTCATCATGGAAGTTCTAAGTCCTGAATAGATAATTGGTAGCAAAAAAATTAAATATATTTTTACTTTGTATAATATTTTGTATAGCTTAGACTAGAATTAAGAAAAAATATTAGAAAATAAAAATATAGTGAGCAATCGAAGAAAAGTTTGTGTTTTTACCAACATTTTCTGCAGTTTTTTGTTCATTAAATAAACACTTTTAAATATTTTTTGATAATTGTAGTCTATACGATGAAATCATTTATTATGCATATATCTATCAAATTTCATAAAGAATGCTCATTTAGGGCGTGTGGGAGCACTTCCATGAGCTTGGAAAAAGTAGTTTCGAGAAAAACGCGTTTAAAGTTTCTCCTCTCCTCAGCTTCGCAAAGCGCAGTTTCTCTTTGTCTGTTTTGTTGATCTTAAAAATTGATATTGATCTCGGTACAATATTTTGTGGACATTACAGAAACACAATTATGCAATGTGTGAAGATGCAAAGTAATCCAGTTTAATGTCAAGATGTTACTGCGAATACAAAATTATTTCATTTTCTATGAATTCATTCAACTCTGAATATAAAATTATATTCATACTGGAATGAATGTGGAAAAAATGATATGTTCCAATATTGGAACACTGAGACGAAATCGTCGGAAAAACCTCAACAAAATAATAAAATTACAAATAGGTCGCTGTTGTTTTTCAATTTTTTTTATTATATGGGATATTATCTTGCGACTGGCAATTTTGTCATGTTTTGATGTGAAGATCTGCAGTTAGGGTTTGGCTCCACAGATTGAATAGCAGGCGGAGGTTTCTCATAAGTGGATGGTAGTGGCAGAGTAGATTTCCGGGGCTGGACCTCGGGGGGATGTAATGTGGGTCGCGGTGCAGCCCCCGTGCTAGGGGTGGGTTACTCACAATTCATATATCTATAAAATGGCACTTGCGGCGGCTGCCTTGTGTCTCAAACTTAATGTCTATAAACCCAGTTACAGCGGAGCTATTGAACAAGGCTATTCACGTAGCGGCGTCCCTGTCCCTCCCGCAGGAGCCTGTCGTGCCAGACAGGGAGCGAGCAACCGCAGTGAGCGTCTCAAGACCACGAATCAATAACCCGTCCGGCTCGCGTGCCTCCCCCCTCGCCTGGCGCTCCTTATTGTTTTCCACTGAGCTTTTAATCAAAATATTTTCCCATTCGCCAATTTTGAATTTTCCAAAAAAACACCTCCCCTTTTACACTTCCGGCGGACGAAGTAAAATGAAACCGGTGATGCAGTATGAATAATTCCAAAATTCGTCATGGGAATAACAATCGCGTGCCTCTTCTGCGGGGAATCCATAGCGTGGGCGACGACGTCTCGCAATAAACACACTATATGTTGAAATAACAATCAGACAACCCCGTTATAATGTAGTACAAACACATCAAATAAAATCTAGCATCGTGTATTTAAATGCAATCAGAAAATATTATTAATGAACTTATCGCTTGAGGAGATGTATCATCTTGAAATCCAATGAGCATATAGATCCTTGCAATAAATCAGTTATACAAATTAATAATATAATCCTTTTAAAAAGATTCCGTACTTCGTAATTGAAAGTAAATTGAAACATACGTATAGCAAAATGATATGCTTACGTAAGTCAGGGAGTGTCTGTGTATGATCATTATCATCATTAATATGTGTTTATTTGCAATATAAAAGCTGGATATTTGAGTAATAAAATGCTTGATATGTATGTAGTTATGATGTCGTGAGAACGCTCAAAAATAAGATATTACATATCGTAATAAATACAATTTTAAATGTAGGGACTTTTTTGGCCTCATCGTTTGTTTAGTAATTTTTCCCACCCAAATATTGCTACATATATCTAAAAATTTGGAGCGATGTCTGGAGAATAAGAAGGATGTCAAATTGTCTTCGATGCACGGGAAAGAGTCATTTTTTTTGTATTTTCGCCACTAAACGGTCTAATTATTCACAATAACCCTTGCAGTCCGACCAAATAGACATATTTTTTTGTTGTCAGGCCGAATTTGAGGGTCAGTTTGGTTACCTAACCCTTCGATAGCCATTGATTTTTGCGTTCATAATTAGAGTAAATAACTCATTTCTCGTCTCCATTTATTAAGTCGTCTAAAACGGCGTTTCAGGTTCCATTTGTAGAAGTTGTTTGCATGCTGTTAATGCAGTTGCCCAGGTTCTCTTCGCTTAGCTCGTGCGGTACCCATCTTCCTTATCTCCAGACCTTCCCGATTTTTTTCAGATTTCTTTGATTACTAGATCATGAGTAGGGCCTGTCGGTTTTCAAAACTGGTTTTGAAAACCCGGTGTTTAGACAAAAATTGTGATATTCGAAAACTTGCAGCACGTGCTCTAGCACTCTTGGTCTAGGTAAGAAAAGTTTCTTCTCAGAAGAGTTTTTAACTAGTTTTAAAACCTTTTTCGCAACTAATTTTTATCTTTGCAAAGAATAAAATTCTTAAAATGAATGAATTAAGATTTTTTAAATTATTATTATTATTATTTTTTTTATTAATTTTTGGAGGTTGTGACCTTAGGGCCAATGCCTTACCTGATTTTACATGGTTGGTCTTTAATGACCATAATTGTTAGTATTTACATTATTTTTATATTTCTTAAAACCGAAAACCGGCTGAAACCGGTTTCGTTCGAAAATAGAAAACAGAAAACCGGTTTTTAAGAATTTCAATTTTTGTACAAGCTCTAATCATGAGTATCTCAGATTGGCCGATATTCTTTCAATAGTTGTTTTTGGATTATTTTAAATTTCAGCAGGCATCCCCTTTACGCAGTATTCCATTTCCAGGACAATTATTTAAAGCAAAATTTCCAGATCGTAATTTCTGGAAGCAATTTTGACATTTGCGAACACTCAAAATATCGCCCAGTACATCGCAAATATTTTTATTGGCCATTGCGCGTTGCAGTCTCTTTTTTTGACAAAATGATAAATTCTTCACTTGGCGAAAATCGATTCATTGTAATTGGGTTGTTAAATTTGAATTTTAAAAATCACAATTTGTTCTTGATGAGTATAGTCCCCGAAAGAGCACAAAAAATTAAAAACGCATAACGACCAAATGCTTTTAATATTGAGCGTATGATGCGACGCAATGTTCGGATGGGAGGGCGTGGCTGATATTATAATATTAAAATATAACCAACCATTTTCTATACGTTCCGATTAGAATATTATAAAATTGATATATTTGCTCGAGTAAAAGACGTATATGCATTCAGGGATATATCGAAAATAAAATTGGCTTAAGCCAAAATGCTGAGAAAATTAAATTACCTTCCGCTAGACGACAGCACGTATTAGCTTTCCTCGCTTCCAGCTATTATATTTTAAAGATTAGTTTCACTTTAGTGACAGTAGAACTTTTACATAATATCTTACAGTTGACAATGATTAAAATAATTGCTGGCATAAGGACTCGTTTTAAGAGCACCCAAAAATTAAACAGATGGATGTTCTATCGGATGAAATTAACGATGACCCCGAATAAATAATTTTGAGGCCATCACAGAAGTTCGATTATTGAATATTAATGTTTCGACCGAGTGTTGTTAAAGTGGGTTAGTTCCTGAACATTTATTGTGAAAGTTTGGATTCAAATCTAGACCGTGGAAAAACATATCGCTGTGCCAATAAATTTGAGGGATCGGAATTAAACATATTTCCGATCGATCGCATTGAATTTGGTACTGAAAAATTAATACTGAGTCGTTTAATATAATAGAATTTAATAATTATAAATCTGCAGCTCAATCATGGATCCATTATTCAATAATAACTATATTCGGAAATTCCTTCCCATGGAGATCACCTACTTCTCTTATATGGATTTGGAATAATATGAAAAATAATACATTGATATCAATTTATGTTTAAAATATAGAATAATATGTTCAATTCGTTCCTCTTGAATTTAGGATTCCTCCGGTTTTTCCAATTACTAAGGCACGCAGTCATGTTGCTCGCTACTTCAGCAGACCGACGACAGTGCACAATTTTCTTGCAGTATTATTAACTTCACTTGTTCTAGTGCATCCATTTAAACTGCATGAGGTCACGTAGACACTTATTATTGTTCATCGTTGACGTGGTGGCCGCTTTGCACACAAGGCTGCATGGACTTAGTACAGGAAACTTTATTCTCCTTTGGGAACCAATTGGGGTTGGTGTAAATTTAAGCCGGCTAATGTGCAGAACAGCACTTTAAATTAGTACACGTGTACCGTGTTATAATATGCATATCAACGGCTTTCTTCCTCCTACACAATAATTTTATCACTAGTCGCCGCTTATTCAGGGCATGAATACCCGCACATGATCTACATCTTCCAAATTACATTTAAATTTATAAATACAAGTAATATAAAGACAGCTGGGCTCGCACGTGGGTTTGTTCTTTTATCGGGCCGTAGTGAAGTCTAGCGGTAGGATGGCGGTGATCGGATGCTGATGGAAACACTCTCGTCTTAACGATTATCATTTATTTACGGAGAGAGAGGTTACAGCTATGAGCCTGCGAGAAGGATATCTTCCCACAGCCAAGGCTATCCGACAACTTCCCCTTGCTGTGCGTTACTACAGGACATCGTGCACGCGCTAGAAGAGATATATATCTTTATTCCAGACGCAATATGCCTGCAAGTTAATTTGATATATCGTGTCTAAAGGAAGACAGAAATATGTCGCTGATAATCTGGTGCATTGCACAAATTAATAGCGACTTTGCGTGGAAATGTCATTCCATAATGCATAAAAAGCATATTATTTGCATAGAAAAATGGGTGTACAAACTTTAGAACTGTCATCTTAAATCGAAAACGGATCTTTTGTGCAAGTTTTGCGAATCGAAACGGATGTTTGCTTCCGACAATAGATATTGCATCTTAAGAAGAAAAATAAATAGTTCATACTGAAATTGAAGTGTATTTTCATAAAATAATCGTATTTTTGAGCTGATTAAAAATATATTTAAAGTGAATTTCAGCATCAGATGAGACTTAAGAAGCCCAATATGCCGTTTATCGAGAATCTTTTTTTTTTGCTGAAGTGACAAAGTTTCTATATCTCGTTAAGGAGGGGAAGAAAAAAATGTTAATAGACAGCAGCAGTGTCTAACAGAAGTTGGGCGAGTCGAGATAAATGACAACGTTCAGTCATAAACACCACGAAATATATTCAGTTTCTCTTCCAATATTAGGGTAAAAGTGTGCTTGTTTCAGAAGTAATAAAGAGTGTCTGAAAACTTTGGGTCGACTTTTACGTGATCATTCCACATTTATTTGTGCTTTCTCTCTCAAAAGGCTGTCAATTCGTATGGTGGAACGTTTGATACTTTTATGTCGATACAACGACTAAGTCTTGAGTTTTACGCAAAGCTATTGCATTCATTTTGAATGAGTATAAAGTCTCAAAAACATACGAAGAGGGCACTCGATATTGGAAAACACGATTACGTTGCGATCGATGCGAAAGCTTTTAATAATGCTTATTCAAATGCATATTTAAGAAGACGTGTTTATTCTCTTTTTATAGTAGATGTGTCGCAAAAAATATTTCCATTAGGGAGTGTATATTGTCTCACGTTTCTGCAAATCAAATTGATATAAATTCGATCGCAAATGGGAATAAAAAATTAAGTAGCGTTCTGATGCTGGTTCGATAGTTTGGTCCGACGACTGAGATGAAGTGATTCTAATATTTGGATAATAAATTTTCGATAGAATTTGAAATATTTGCGATGCGGTCGTTTTTTTTCCCACCCAGTCCCATCCCCTGAGGGATGATAAAAGAATGCCTTTCAAAGGAAGCGGTAACTCACGATTCCGGAAGATCATAAAACAACCTCTTTTATATAAGGGAGAGGAAGGGTGCAACTCACTCTCTAAAGGCGATAATTACCCGTATTGCAATTCCTCCGCTTTCCTCCACCTTTTCTTCTATTTTTATCAGACGATGATTCTTCATTTAGAATTATAATAAAGATAATGAGATTCCATTATGCATTCGCTCAATTTTGAAATCGAACAATTCATTATTTTTTATAAGACCTCAAACATTCCATCTTTCAATATGAGTATATTATAAAATATGAAATCGATTTAATTGACTGTTTGCTTATTATTATGGAAGTTAGGATATATTTTCTAACCTAACTATATAGTAAACGTACTAAAATCATAGTCAAATTGCAATCATTTTTGCAGAGTGATCATATAAATGTGCGGTTTGGCGTTGTCATGTCATCATTCGTCGAATGTTTGCTTCTATTTGAGCAATTGGAAATGGAATGTAATTGGATCAATACCTTAGTCCAGAATTCAATTCCACCAGATATACCGAATCATCTTCTTTGGATGCATTCCAGCAGAATTTAATAAATAATACAAGCATTATTTGGGAATAAAATCGTTTATATTGTATGTAAATAGGATTTATGAGTTTGTAATGGGATTTTAACTTTTAGTATTTAATATTGACATGTTTGAATTTCATTAAAGCTTTGAATTGTTTGCCGTTGATAAATAATATCATTGTGGTTATCAGTTGATTAAAATGAGCGAATTTATGTTACCACTCAATGATGAACACAGAGCTTTAGGTCTTACTTTAAAAAATATTAATTAGAATTTATTTTTTTAAATTAGCATATATTTTGAGGGTGCTTCATGCAACGAACGACACCTGATGGGAAATGCAAACAAAGCCTCCCCTGTCCTTTCCGTCCTGGCAGACACCGACTATTCCTAAAAGGGAACTCCAGAGTAAGCACTCATCTCGAGATTCCCTCTTATTATCCTCCATTATATTGGGGGATCTGTCTGTGATTCAAATGTACGTACATACGACAAAAAACAAGAAAAACGACGCTTTAAAATGTACTCAAAAAATATTAAAAAAACATTAATTTATTCATGAACCAACGACGGAATATCCCGCTGATTATTTCAATATTTAAACGAGGAATCAAAATTTGCAAATCCAGCAGTTTTCCACCTTTTTAATTGTGATTTTGAATATAAAAATAACATTTTCATTTTCTAAGAATTTTGGATGAAAAATATTAAATCGTTCACTTGCAGCATGTGCTCTTGGTCTAGGTAAGAAAAGGTTCTTCTAAGAAGAGTTTTTAACTAGTTTTAAAACCATTTTTGATTCGTTCTTATCTTTACAAAAAATTGTTGAAGAAGATAAAACTCTTAGAAGAGCGTTGAAGAAGTCCATCAATAAATTGCTTCAGGAATTGATAAAAAAAAGCCTAACGCTAAATCATTAAAAGCAGAATTTGCAACCAAACTTTTGACCAAAGAGGGAAAAAAATATATAAATATAATTCGAATGTTTAAAATGCATTCATCCTACTTCAATACTTAGCGAAAGGGTGTTTTCATTATAGGGAATTTGTCCCAAAAATAAGATTAATCATTAAAAAAATAGATCAGTTGATGTATAATGTTTTCATAAAAAGGCTATTTCCTAAATCAATCAGAATAAATTAGAATTAAAATTTCATTTATTGTTTAGTTTCAATAACTTCTCCAAACGACTACTAGAAATAATAACATATTTTGCTCGTTGTTTTTTTGCAATAACAACTATATATTTTGTTATGATTATTGATCGTTTTGATAATTTAATGTGCTAATTATTGTTTATTTTTAAATTATTTTGATGATTATTATATAGATGTAATACTGTTTAAATGTAATGCAAGTATGTGTAATTGCATTTAATATTGAAAAACATTCGAATAATATTAATATATCCGTAATTTTAATTTCATATTTATTAAAACCGAAAATCGGTGGAAATCGGTTCCGTTCGAAAACTGAAAACCGAAAACCGGTTTTGAAGTTTTAAGTATACATTTTTATAATAATAATATACAAGAGTATGTTTTAATTAATACAAAATCTGAATGAGTCTGATTTGATCGTTGATCGTTGCCAAAATTGTCAATATGATGAATTTTTGTCCTTATTCTGAATTTAAACCTAATTCAAAACTTAGTCTAATGGTCTATAATAAATGCCTCAAATTAAATGCTTGAGATGTTATAATAGGGTTTATTAATTTTGGTCACATTAGCATCTTATTTGAAGTTGTTGATTAAATCCATTTGATATTCAAGATATTCATAGAATTATGGATGTGAAATTTTGAAATGTTTCAGCGATGGAACTAGTTTTTCATAAGTATGCATTTGAAAATTATGAAAAATAAGTATTTTGATTCAATAGCCCCTCGGAATATTGGAATTTTCTCATATTTCAAAGTTTCTTTTTCGAAGACGAGATATCTATTGGAGCAAGGGAATTGCAGCGAGATGCATTTTCTTCGCAGATATTTACATATCCAAATGGAACTCGATGAAGCATTATTGCACAGAAAGTTCTTCACAATCTCGCTTCGTTCTATTTATACTTTATAGTTGAATAAATATGGAAACGAAGAGTGAAATGTGCAGATTTTGAGTGCACTTCGTAGATGGATATTTGAAACGAAATTATATTTGAATACGAAATGCCGTACCGAGTTTGAAATGGGAAAAAAAATTAAAGTTCTCCAGCGAAGGGATGAAATTGATTTGGAAACAAGTGTGGTCGCCAACTTTTGTCGGAAAGTAGCTTCTCTCTGGTGAAGAGTTCTCCTCGAAAGCCTCTAAAGCTTCAAGCGTCTACTTTTGTCGGTGTGAAAGCGACTATTTTCAACAACCTGAGAAGCAGTCATCTGGACGAAAAGAATTCTAGGGGAATGTATTCAGTAACATTTTATTTCTTTACAAATTTGATTTTCCCAACAAATCGCTTTTACAAGCCATATGCGAAGTTTCTATAGGGATAGAACGTAATATCGTGAGCAAAATATTTATTGCACTTTAAAATTAAATCATAACGTATTTGCATTATTTGGAAAATCTTAATATAGTACGAAACAAAGATAGATATTTAATAAAAGCTTGTTTATTTTGCTGTAGTATTTTTATTAAATTTACACAGCGACAACAAACCGAAACGCTTTGAATTATACTTGAAGACGTTTATATTTAAAAGAGATTATACCCAAGCTGAGTTTTAATAAATATGCTTTAATGAAGGCGCTCATTTTAGGCAGGCTACTGTCAGATTATTTATTTTAAATTTCGTTCAGTTCAAAGGCTGTAATTGATGAGAACTCGAAGATTTTATATAATTTATATGAGATTTTATGCGATTTAAATCATATCGGAGATAAAAAATTGTTATTACAAAGAACTTATTCAAGAGCAAATTTCTTTCAAGGGTAAACAGGTCTTAATGTTAACTTCAAGGAGAATTCCAACACTTCAAATAAGTGGCCTTTGCAACCCTTTGCTTTTTTGTGCAATATTTTAATGACATTGACCACGAAATATATGCCATATGTTGGAAGAGTGATTTAGATTTTGGATACTCATAGTAAAGTTGACAAAATTGGGAAATCTATAAATATTTCTGATCCATCATCTCGATCTACGCTTATCATGGTTTCCTGGATATGAAGAAGTAAATACTAATGTGATTAATAGAGTGTTTTTAAAAATAATGGTAATTTTGCTACTTATTCATAGTTTCTCTACTAATTAAAATTTCTATTCAAATAAACTTACTCCAACTATATCATATATGGAAGGCAAATTGTAAACCATCATATAGAAACATCTTTCTCTAAAATCGAGATTGCCTACATCTAATATGGCAAAATGTGCACTTAAACTCAAATATGTTTTATTGGAATCAAATGACCCATTTTCTTCCGAGCTAGGTTAATTTTGATATATGAATGTAAGAATAGGGGAGCAATCCATGGTGTTGTACATCAATCATCATTTCAGCCTGCGGCTTCGGATCGGATGATTATGAACGCATTATTGGAGTAAGAGGGCGAGGTCTGGAGTGGATTTTAATGAGGCATGGAGTTGGAAAGAATCCCACATCAAAACATCATAAACCTCAATATCGAAATAATTTCAGAGCAAGTGATTAGGGCTGATAGAATAGATTAACTGACGCATATATTGTGGTTGACGTTCGTACCGTTAGCCAATTGGTTCATACCCTTTAGTAGGTTACAAAAGCGGAGGAGAAACTAACAACAGGTATAACCACAACCTGCGGTTTGCCACCGCTGCTTAGTTATTCTACGCGAAGTATGTGAATTGTTTGAGTGCCAAAATGTTATTTAACTCACTTAAAAAGTTCCTATAAAACAAAAGAGATGGGCGCAAGATTCGAAAAAATATACACAACCACAGTACAATTGCTTTTGGAATCAAATTTGTGCCATGTTTCACTAGGTGATATAATTTGCTATGCTGAATTACATTAGGAATTTGATCTATAGATCACGGAAAATATTTTTCAGATGAAAATTAAATAATTGAGAAGATATGATCTACTGAAAAAAAGCGCATAAAGAAAGACATGACATGGTGAAATTAGTTTTGCAAAAAGCATATTTTAAGACCTTATTTTTTTTATTTTCAGATACTGATCAGTGAAGCTTAATAATCTGGATAAAATGGTAATGATATTTTTTGCTAAATCACTTCATCTTAAAAGCCCATCCAATAAATTAATTAAGACCTGATCCACTTTATTAAAAGTTCATTTTAAGATGCTGACGAAGATTTGACATACTAGGTGCAGATGCTAAAACAACCAATGTGGAAGAAGATTAATGAACTTCCAGTCTATAAAATTTAGGTAAGAATTCCAATATAAATTGTATTATACAGGATGATACAAAATATTGTATTTTATACGCTCATGGATGTGAGAATTGCGAATATTTTCGAAGCAAGAAGCTGTAAATCTATTTCTTCAATAAAAATATATCAAATTGTGGAAATAATATTTTTATAGAGGTCTCGAGCACTTTCATAAATACGATACTTTCCTCCCTTCGCCATCTTGCGATCTTATATGGCGAATATTGTTCAGGAAAAACAATAGTTTTTCTGCGATCAAGCGCCGGGGGTAAACGCTTCGCATGAGCATATCAGGATGGGGGTTACAGGGGGTCCAAGATAGGGGTGTAAATGGAAACTGTACACTACCAGCGGGTGTTAACGGGAGCAACATGACGAAATTATACTTTCAAATTTGAAATGGGTCGGTCGAATGCCTCCCTGGCTTATTTCGAGACTGGAATAGCTTGGAGACATTGAAGACACGATCACAACTATTTGATGTTGAGCAATCATATTATTTAACATAGGTAATAGTGAAAATATCCCTCTGCGGGATCAATTTAGGATATATGAAATATAATATGATTTTATACGAGCGGAAAGCGAAGGATCTGTCGACACAAACAATTGATACGGACAGAGTAGCTGTTTATGTGAGCATCTTAAATTTTCTATTTTATATCCTTGTCTCTGGGATAATAGAATTATTCATAAGATACCCGGCTAGAAAAGTAAAGTGAATATTTTAAAAGATGATCTTATGAATCTTTCATAAGTACTGAAATCAGATTTCAGCACGATATATTGACTAATTCAATGGTTTAAAAAATATATTTGAATTCGTTCGTGGCTTGCAATGATATGTAATATTCATGACGACACACATGAGGGTGAAATTTTTGATTCCAAAGATCCATTTAAGAGATGTGGTGTGTATAAGAAATTTAAAAAATGCATGTAATGAATCAGTACAACTCAAAATGGAGACGATTGAGGTTAAATCAAAATTAAATTCAGATTGCGTGTTCCAAGAACTATTTGCCATTTGGCTTGCATTCAAAGGTCGATGTAATCGTTACAGGCCTCACGAAATAATTTAATATTGTAGGGTTTCTGCACGAAGCCCTTTTAATGGTGTGGGAAAACGACGTTTATATGCTTTGCTTTAGTTGCTGCGACTTGAGGATTTAAATTGAACCTGTTAAAGTTACACAATTCGGATTGGAATTCGAAACCGGCAATCTTCGAACGCCTCGAATGTCCCCCGAGGACGATACGTGATATTTTTCCAATTTTAATTCAATCAACTGTATTGGCGTAAAGGGGCGGATTTTTAAAAAGGGGAGAATCGAGCTGTGTATATAAAATGAACAAAGTAACCCACGGCATCAATAAGTTTGCGAACACGCGAACTGCAACAAGTAAGTTTTCAAACGCGCCTTTAAAAATTGCTACAAATGCTATCTGCAAATGCGGTCGTCCGTGGGAACGCCCCAAAAGAAAAAGTCGTTTAAAATGCGAATATATTTAAACAGTTTTTTCCGAAATTTGCGAAGTATATCAAAATCTTGACGTAAGTCATCTGTATGAGCGATATTTTATAACACAAAAAACTCGGTCTAACACTTCTATTCGGGTAACTTTCGAAAAGTTACTCAATTTTCCGATAGGAGGCACAATTCAACGTTATTTTACGCATGAACTAACTTTTCCTCTTTTTTTTAACAATTTTATGTGTCCAAAGTGGAACTTTGCACGATGAAAAGATGTTGCGATTCGATGAGGGTTATTTTATCATCCCGAATGATCAATTATATAATAATGAGTCCGTGATGGAAAATAAGATTTCTGTTGAAAAAGTATGCAATTGCAAGGAGATATGGAATTTTGGTCTTTCCGTGCACGAAGGCAGCATAATTTCATAGAATGGTGTCATGGCAGTAAGCCTCTTCAGAGACGCTCGGGTTTTTATTTTTCTTTGAAGAGGAATTGGGAGTCGGGTCATGTATGTTCTTAATAATTTGAGAGGATTTCCTTGTCTTCGTTTCAATTGTATCCTGAAGGGGCGTAGCTTCGTAAATAACAAGCATTACATATTTTATTTGTGCGAAAATTATTTTTTGGGTAAAACGGTTTTGGCAGCGTCTTCGGACTACAAATCGGTATCCAGATGTATCGCATGAGGAATTATATATATATATTTTCAATCTCCAAACCAATCTTATAATACGACCAAATGAACGATAAAAATAATAGAATTTTATAAATTAAGGCAAAAACTGATGAAGAAGCAATAGAAATAGGGGAAAAAAATCTATAATTTTTTGAGATAACAAAATTTGTCTGTGTCAACAAGCGTTCCGAGCGAATTTGCATGCGTTTCCTCAAATTGACTTTCACGGATGCTTTTCCCCGATTCCATCTGAAGCTGAAAAGCCACTGACAACCAAGGCTGAAAACGGGAAGGGAGAATGATCCCTCTTTGCCACAAAGACCCTCTTTCCTGGCCCGATGAATGGGAGGGCGTTTGCTGTGGACACCCCGGTGACTTTGCGAGATGTATCCATGATTTTTTACCAATTCTGCCCTTTGCCAAATTTCCATCCCCTAAAAAATGCTGGAATGAGTACAACTATAGAAAAAATATAACGGAAGGTATTTTTTAGCGCCACTTTATTGCTTTAGATATTTTCCACGGCCTTGAACATTTTTGACGTTTAGGGGGCTTCCAATTGAAAGGACGTAAACCACTTAGCATATAATAAAGCTCTCATTATTAAAAATACAATAAAAAGCTCTCAAAGCTCTATTGTTTATATGCGAAAAAATATTTTAATTAATAACATGCAATTCTTTGGCACATTCCATGTCCAACCAACATATTTATTACATTCTACATATTTAAATTTTATAACAGCGTTTGATTTTAAGTAGCACTTTGCAGAATTCTATGCAAAATTTACGACCAATATTTATAATAAAATACCCGATGATGTTCAATAAAAATCATTTATGACTGGAACAAAAGGTCCAAGGAGGCAAATATTCAAACAAATATTATTCAATGAAGTTGCAATTATGATAATACATATTTTATACATACGAGTTATTGATATTATCTGAATAAAATACGAAATAGTTTCATGTATTATGGAATGTTCTAATCAAAATAGTTGAATTTAGACGCATTGTGCCATTCATTGAATTAAGATCATTTCCTAAAATAGAAATCGATTACATAATGCGAATATAATGTCATAGGGGTTGAACGAATTCTGGAAATAAGTCTTTGAGCAGATCTTCAATCAAAATGCACAAATTGTAATCATATGAATTTATAAATAGGATAGAATCTATTAGATACGATCCAATGACGATCAAACTCCCTAATATAATGACATGGCGTTACACATTTAATATATTAATAATTTATGTAAAATTCATCATATTTTGAATAGAATGGACAAATTTATATTAACATTACTTTCAAATTACCTTACTTAGTGCAGAAGTGCAATCTATGATATAAGACAAAACTTGTGCTGGGGGTGTTCTGAGACTTGTAACTTACTTGTGTCGTTAGAGAAGCATAGATGGTTAATTACTAATAAAGTTCTGGGGGGAATTAAGACTTTCATTATCGGAAAGACGATGTTATTAGAAAGTGGTTAATGTTTCACTTGATACATAGTAACGAAAAACATCACAGTTCAGTTCAGGTACCTAAACTTATTATATTTGTGGTGATAATTCACACAAAAATAATATAAGAAATATTGTAATTAAATTCATATTACTAGAGATTTTTTCATGGATGTTGTAATATTGAGAGCTGAGAAAGATTAAGAGACTCTTTCTTATAATAAAATATATTAGTATAAACAACGATGAAAAATTACACGTTTAAGTGATAAACTGATAGTGCTATCATTATAGTGCGTTATTAATATTTTTTGATACATTAGGCACGAAAGAAATATTTTTAAAATTTGCTGAGCACATTTCGCCTCGAATCTTTTCCGATCATTTAATTTCTGGGATTGGAATACGGCGATCTCTTCGGAGACCGGAGTGGAAGAAGCAAGATAAAAGGGAAAAGGGAAACATGGCCTAGGAGGGCGGATGTGGAGATTTTATTTTGGGGATCTGAAAAGGTTTTCGCTGGGTAAAAAGTAGGAAAGCGAACCAGCCGATCATAATTCCGATATAACGACTCACAAAGGTATACGTGAACGGGTTTTACTGCACATTTTATTATATGGGCATTAATATTAGAAATTTGGCGATGGGAATTATAATGGTGTGTTTGAAGGATCCGCTAGGAATAATAGAGAAAATATTTTTTATAACACCCTCTTAAAAAATTCCATGGAAACTATCATCAATGCGATGGATAATATTTTTTTTTAAATATTATAAATGTCTTAAAAACAGTCAATGGATCCATCTTTACCTTGTGACCTATGTTGCTTTACTAACTGAATAGCCGAAAGATTACTGCCCATCGTTCCCATGTCATTTCCACCCCAACCCACCCCCGTGAAATATTTTCTTTTTATATACACTCCGATCTTTTCTCTATCCACCCCTTCTTTCCACCCCACATATCTTCATCTAACCCTTTTCAAAAGTTGCGCCGTTTTTGTGAATCGCTGCAAAAACGTACAATGTAATATCCCCCGCCGTGACACAGGGCGTACACTTTTTGTTTGATTTTATTTAATTTTAACGTATCATCGCTACCTACAAGAACAAGCCGTTAAAATTGTGTCATATTTTAAGTTAAACGATATTGACAACATGATTTTTCAAAGAAAAAAATGTTCAATGATTCCACAAAAAATCACGATAAAATATGTGTAAAATACACTTACGATACACTATTTAGTTCATATTTTATCCCAATAAAAAGGCTTGATGTGATATGTATTAATAAAAACTACCCCTGTGAACTGGTATACGTAGTATTACTACTAATCTCGCATTACAGTTCTAATCGCAAAAAAGAAATTAATAGGCGTTCCGCCTAAAATGTGTTAATCAAGTAAATAATTATCACTTAGAGTTAGACTAGTAACCTGATCATCTTGGGTTTAAATCTACAGGTGTGGCTGGCAACCGCTTTTTATAAAAATATATGTATACATATTGTCATAAAAATAGAAATATTGATTAAAAATGCATTTCATTCTGAGACATTCAAATAACATTGATTTGTGATATTATAAATACTCAAATCGATATTTAAAAAAAAACAAAGATGACATATTTTGTATATCAATATAAAGATATTGTTTGGACATTGGGTCACCTTTGTGCGTCAAATTAGAAAGGGCGGTTTTTAAAGACTCTGCCCGTTATTAAAAGTTGTTTAACGCTTCGGCTAAATTATTTTCCATTGTTAAATTAAAATTTGCCACTGACCAAACTCCGCTCGCCTATTTTGTTTCATTGTTTCAGAACAACGAGTCCAAATTAAAAGACAAAAGCGTCGGTCTGCCAAAACGTCGTATAATTATGGCCCGTCGGAGCTTCCATCAACATTGCCGTATGAAAGTAGGCTTTCGCAAGTCTCATTAAAAGATTACCCCATTGAAAACGAAAGTCCCCGAAAGGGACTTGTCATACTGGCAAACGGGAAATAAACGAGTTGAAGCAAAAAAGGCAACAAATTAAGGCTAAGTTTTCTTACAAAAGGTACGACCTGACATCTGAACGAGATGATTACGAAGTTTCAAGCGATAAGTACATTTACGGGAGCGATTCCGCCAGGGAAGTAGTCACAGCTTTTTTTTCCATTGTAAAAAGGCAAGTTTGAAAAGTCTCGTAACATTGTAGGGACGGCTTTATTCAGGAAAACTTTTCTTTCGGCCAATTATACTCGGTCCGTTCGTTACCTAATAGAGTTCAACTGAAAATATTTAAGTGGTGACAAAGGGATTTAATTCTGTCCCCTTATTTAGGTATTAATTTATAATGCCTACATTTTGTCTCATTATTTTTGTTTGTATTAAAGTATCGTTAATGATTAACTACTCTATTTAAAATTATTGCAAATCTTGTAAATGCATTTTACATACAGATTTACTGATTGTTATTAAATCATATAAACAAATCGATATTAGTAGATAAGTTCAAAAATATGAGCATAAATTTGAATATAAACATATAGTGCTATCTGTGACTTGTCTTGATTGAATTTTCATAAAGATTGAATGGATTAAATGAATATGGATATAAATGAAATTGAAATAGGAGTATCTTTGGATGTAACAGAAAACTATGATAAACAAGCTCTTTCCTAGTATTTTAATTGTAATTGACCACATGATTCCTTGGTCTTTTTATTCTAGTTATATATGACTTTGACAGCTCATTCTCGGATAATTTATTATCAACATCGGTTGTAAATTGTTGATTAAAATTGTAAACAAGAGCAACTAATACCATAAAGAAGTGATTAAAAAGCGAAAGTTATTTAAACTACATCATTCCTAGACGGAACTGGATAGATACATTGATCGACGTAATTTAAGGGTATTTATTTGTTCCTGTATCAAAGTGGAAATCGGCATTTAATTGATGGTCCTGCCATCAAGAACAAAAGATCATATACATACAAATATCTCACGTAGAATTTGCTAGAGTCATAATGAATGTTGTCTTGCGGAACGTCATTTTGATCACACGTACGTCGGTTTATAATGAATTTTCCGATCCTCTAGACTGGAAATCTACTTTACGGCCACAATGTGACGAGAAATATTGCAGCGCGTGCTTTAAATGTAAATCTTCGGATGACGCGGGATTTCTATCGGAAGTAATTTAATAGAAAAAGGTACGGCTACCTTAGAAGGTACACCCCAAGGGTTGGATAAAACCGAGATCGCTCGAAAAATACAAAAAAATCAGAGAAAACATGCCGTAAAAAACCCGTATTAAGGGGCTAAAGTGGGCCGAATTGATTTGTATATGTTTCTAATAAAAACATGATATTAGGGGTTAAGTTAATTTTGATTTAAATTGGTATTGGATCTAAAACAAAGTGTATGATAATACAGTGTGCGGCAGGGAAACTACCATATTTAAAAAATGATACTATAAACAGTTTAGTTGATATCAATTTAATTATTTTTCCCGTTGTTACGCATTCATGAGAAATATTGAAACGATAGAAAGCGATATGCTAGCCATTTGTCAAAAACTACCTTAAAGGACGTTTCTACAATGTTGCTTTAAAAAAATCTTATTTTTCTTCGTGTATCGGAAAGAAACAATGATTGAAAATACGTTTAAGAAATTTTAAGTCGATATTATTGAAATTCGCAAATTTATAGACCGACGAGGAGAAGCTGAGGCCAGGAGAAACTTTAAACGCATATTTATCGAAACTACTTTTTCCAAGCTCATGGAAGTGCTCCCACACGTCCTAGATGAGCATCCTTTATAAAATTTGGCAGACACGTGTCTAATAAACGTCTTCATCGTATGTATTACAACTATCCAAAAATATTCAAAAGTGTTTATTTAATGAACAAAAAACTACAAAAAAAATTAGTAAAAACACAAACTTTTCTTCGATCGCTCACCATTTTTTTATTTTCCAATATTTATTCTTAATTGTAGTCTAAGCTATACACGATATTATATGAAATAAAAATATGTTTAATTTTTTTGTTGCAAATTATTTGTTCAGGATTTATGACTTCCATGGTGAAGAATGTCATCACTCGCGTACCAACATACGTGGCTATACGTATCATAGTGATATCTTTTATCAAATGATGAATATGGTACATAAAGAAGAAGAAGAAAAGATTAGGCAAGCCGATTTTAATATATATATATATTCTTGATTGTAAATGAATTTTCGTAATCATGTCCAAAATATCGAAACGATGAATAATTGAATATTTTATCAAAAACCGTCAATTAATCATAATAAAACACATATTTTTTCATACGCTCAATGATCACTAACACAGCGAAATACTTAATTTTTAGAGATTTTTCTAGGAAGCTTACTCATAATAATCAAAATGATGAATTTATTGAAACGGGATCTCTTGAAGAGCAGAGAGTATAGTATTTTTTATTTAAATTAGAACAATATAAAAATGAAGTTTGTGTGCTACAGTAGTTATTAATAATTTTATCTCTATCTCATTTAAAATTCAAAACTAACAGAAAATTTATAAACTGTTTATTATGCGGATACTGATAAAAATGTAAAGAATATCTGACCTAATAAATTTTATTTAAATTGTTTGACGTGACGAAGTGCCATTAAATAATAATTTATAAACCGGCGCGTCAAGCCTTGTGTTCACATTTTATAAGTGATAAGTATTTTTAATTTTTGTATTTAATATTACAAATGATAGAATTTATGGAGAACAATTTTTAGATATGATAAATCATATTGATAAAAAAATAAATGGCAGTCTTTTGGTACATTTCTTCTTAGGGTACCATATCTTAATCGGATGGAGGCGATCTCCGTAGGATATTTTACTAGGGAAAATAATTTTCACTTGGCCATTTTCTATTTGCCTTCCACATATGGATATTTTAATAGGATTTTTATTTAGGCATGAGAGCATTTATTAGTGAGTATCAATTATTTAGATTCAGGGTAAATCTTAATTGAGACGGTCGATTGTATATATTAATATTTCCGATCTTTTTCCTCAAAATCTGGATTTGAATCAAAATTTTTATAATAAAAGTCAAGGATCTAAACCTACTACATCAATACATGTTTAATGGTATTTTAAATTGTATCTCCATCCTAGGTAAGATTAGGTCAATTTCGTAGATTAAGAGGGTTTTGATTAAATCTGATAAAATATCGTTATGGTGAAGCAAAGGTGATGGGATAAGATGCGTATGGGATCGGGGTAGACTGCATGAAGGATTGGTACATCGATCAGGATTATCCGTTCCAGAGCATCTTATTCCACGGCTATCTGGATGCCATGGTGGTTGAATAACCGCATTGACGTCACTGCCGAATGATTGTGGTGGATGTATGACGAAACAAAATTATAAAATAACTTTCGGAATGCTCTATGTTGAAAATATGTAAATTCGCGTGCTATTAAGAGTAATATATAACGTATACGTGATTGTGAAGGCTCGGAATTGGAATGGAATGGGCTGGGAAGCCCTGCCATCAAATGTAGGCCAAAGCTGAAATATATTTATGGGCATGTTTATGATATTCATGTATGCAAAACATTGCATCGGTAATGTCGAATAACGCCCATGGAAAACGGCGCTTTCTTATTCTCTCTCTCTAGAAAGTATGGGGGATGTTATTCTCGTTCTTGTGTCGGGGGCTGTTTATATTTCCAGTTGCCTAATGTAGCCGAGTCGAGAGGGTAAATGGCGCAGGCAAATTTATGGTGCCGACAAAATAAGACCCAATATTTTTGGCCTGTTTGAACCCGATGCTTGCAACACCTTACGAAGGATTACCGTTAATTCCGGGCGTATTTTTCAAGGGGGAGGAAAAAGGACTACGAAAGCACCCCTACGGTCGCTGGATTGATTTTGTTGCTCCATTATAAACCTGCTTCGCTCTTTTCATTTTCAGAGCCAACCAGTAAAATGACACGAATGGCACCGCATTTTAGTACGTTACTTGGTATACGATCTGAAAACATATTACTTTTGAATCAAGGAATGCTGTTTACTTACCATGACAGCGTTCATTTTGAAGTCCATAAGGTTTTTCACTTCTGTCGCCATATCTCGGATGAGTAACAACCCATCCTTTCTCACCACTTCTATATCATTTTCGTGATATTTCTGCAACAAAATAACATAATATATCAATACCATAATGCAAATGAATAGTAAATTATACTTTTAATTCAATATTGATCGTTGGCATATTGATTCCATTTAATTTACAAATTTATACATATTTATATCAAATTTAAGCATATAATTTCTATACAAAAATCCCAAATCACACTAATCATTTCATATCAATATTCATATCATAGTATGTTAAATATATTGAAAATCAACAACTTTTGCATTGTAAACAAATTCTATAGCTGACATCAATGTGACATTACTTTTAAATTGCATATTAATGCTATTTGTAGGATTGTCTCCGATGAAATTTATAATAACGAATTAGTATTTGTTATTAGAATCTGAATTGCAAATTGCAAAAACATTTTAATATAACCCGCAAAGACATTCCTATAAATAACATTGATGTATAATTTAAATACTAATGTCATATTGATGTCATCAATATTATCTGATATTTAGCGTTATTGGAAATTTCATTAAATATGTCCAAATAAATTAACATTTAACAAGATACAGCATTTTTAAAAGACATTTATTTATTTTTTTCCCAAAAAAAATATGTAAATTGACTGTGTCCGAATAAGAATTTAGCTTCTTTAAAATCGATAAAGGAAATCATTAATTATCTGATACAATTATAAACATCTCAATATTATGTCTGTCTGTTCTCTACGTATTCTTAAAAAATAATATTAATAAATCTTTTTATGTTTATTTATTATTTTTGCATTTATTGAGAATTTAAAATTTATATTGAATATAATAAAAATGAAAAAGAATGATGTTCAAAAATATAGTAGGAGGTGTTATTTGATATTACTTGGTGTATGCAGGCAGTCATTTTTTCTTTGAATAATCAGCACCATTAATTACAAAAATATTCGAATTTAATGCTATTTTCCTAGCATGAAAAAATATTTTTCACATTCCTTTAATGTGATTCGAAAGGCCGTCTTTCGACTTGTCAGTTATCTCCGCCCTTATGTAATCCATTCGCCCAGGGGCGGCTTTACATATAGGCATGAAAGCTTCTTTACAATTAAGGTTATAGCATAAATTGAGAATTAAACTGGAAATATTAATATCAATTATAAATTATTAAAATAAATCACCTAATAGATTATTTAGAAAGCGACGTATTTTTTAATAATTGTATATGTTAATGCTAAAAAAATTAAGTCTCAAACAAATTTTATGAAAACTCGATAGTCGCATCTTTCTATTTATATTCATGGAATTGTTGGGTTTTATCAATTTGGATTTATTTTTATCGATAAAAATATGGTTAGTCTGACAATGCCCTTGAAAGACGAGACGGTATTCACATAAAAAAATACTAAAATACCCATGAAGGACTTATAGCCTATTACTTTGATGTGGTTTTCTAGGTGCTTATGTGTTTTACTAGTGGTCGTCAACCTCAATTTTCTTCAGATGAATTCATGTCCATAACAGAAAATATAATGAAATTCTATTAAATTCTATAAATTCATTGATACAAAATGATTTCCTACTCTGATTTCTTTAAAAGCCCTGTTTGGCCACCAAAAATATGCAATAAATCAAATCTTTAAATATATAAAAATCGAATGTTTGTTTGTTCGTATTTTATGCGCTGCCATACTGTTCATCCGATTTTAATAAAACTTTGACGAGTTATTGTGTGCACTTTTGTGAACGTTATAGAATTACTACAAGTATTGTTTGTGTACGCAATTTGTTGTTTGAGATGTTTAACGGATGCACTACGTTGGCGCATATTGGTTTGGTGAAATTAAGCTTGTTATAAAATTAATCAAATATGAAAAACATTCCAAAAATATCATATGTATTTTTCATCCTGTAGAAATAGCTCATTTATGGCATTAAAAAGTAAGGGTAAAACAGCTCTCTTGGGTGGTGAAATATGTTAATTTGTTATAGGTATAATATGAAGAACGGCAGCGTAGAAAGGCTTCACGTTTCCGCATCCGCCGGTCCGTAGACGATGCCCGAAGGCGTTGAGGCGATATAAAAACACTAAAAAGCAACAACAGAAACACGAGAGAAAAACTCTAAGAGGAACTGGAAAAATAAAAAAAAAGAACAAAGCGACTGATGTACCCGACACTACGTTCAGTACGCACGAGTACTTTTCACTCCCAAATACGAGAAAGGACCATGCTTCTAACTATATTATTTTATCCCTTTCAAGAAATTAACCAAGCCAAACGCAAAATTCATTTTGAGCATAACAAATTGATTTTAAATACATTGAAAAAATTTATACTAAATTTAATAGCGTCTTTTATTATAAAATTGTATGCTTGGAGGTGTTTTAATAATACATTCAATCGATATCACCCATGATCATTTAGCTCAATTTTAGTAAGATTAATTTGATGTGTAATCAGTTGTATAAAGAAATACTTTTGTGCTAAATTAACTTCTATAACGGATACGCAAGGAGATTATACGGGGGTGCACTTACAGCTTTATTGGAAAAAAAAAACGTTGCGAAAACTCCATTCGACCCGAAGAGGAGGAAGCAGGGTGGATGGCTAGAGATTCAGACACTTGCCAACTATACTGACGATGGGGGAAATAGGGGGTGGGTTGATTTCTATCGGACCGAACGAATCAAACTGAGGGTATCAGATCATTTCCAAATAACTACCCCGATATCTCACGTAAAACTTTCCGGCAGGATTACAAAAGCGTAGTATTTAAGCTTGTTAAAATAAAATAAAATCAATACTCAATTAATCGCTTATGTGTATTGACAACCTTTTTCAATAAGGAAAAAGGTTTTTAGATAAGGAATACCATTACTTTGAATGGAGCCTGGATTAGAAAGGTTGAGGTCTTTTATATGTTGAATCGCGTATACCCACCAAAGGGTCAACAATGATTGTTAGATGCCATTTTAGATGGTTAAATGAAACGTCTATCTCACCCAGCGTACAGCTCATTCCACGTGGATTAGTTTCGTCCGTCTGTCTGTCACTAACCTCCCGGCTTGACGGGCTGGAGTACAATGCTCGATGAGAACTATCCAAGTTTAAACTTACAATGAAACAAATATTACATTCAAGGAAGATTTGCGTCAAAAATCTAAATGTACGTTAAGAAAACTCATCGTCGTTCTATGAACATGTTTTTTTCCCATTTAAACTGCTGAAAATCGTAGTACTCATAGAGATTTTGAGATTTTCATGATATAAGATATTCAAATAGTTCCAATAAAATTTTGATGTAAACTGTTGATAATATGATACAAATTAACCCCTTTATAAAAAGCTTGACCATATGGTAAAAATAAGCACAGGATTTAAACGAAACTAAAATAAATTGTCGGTTTTTCTTCATGTTCTTCGTGTACACTTAAACCTTTTTGGGTGCGGTAGATGCGTTCCGCAGAAAATCGCACAAAAAAAGTTATAACATTTAAAGGACGTCTTGCATCATTGGTAAAATTTTAAGGATGTCTGACATCTGGCATCTCAAATTCCAGAAATCCACTTGAGAAATACTAATCATTTTAATTACAAACTGTCATCGCTGTATGATAATTTTCGTTTCGATTTTCGATATGACTCAAAATTGTTCTCTTCTTCGGAAAAAATTGTATACACAGTGTCAATGTCATCATTGTTCTATGTAGATTTTCTCTTTCTAACAATATAATTCATAATTAGTAAAGATGTCACTATTGTCTCTAACTCAAAATAAATAAATAACAAAATGACGACTGCTTAAAAAAAATTCATTCAAGTCATTTTTTGCCCTGATTTTGCCAGTTTTAATTTTTTTAAAGAGAGTTAAAGAATAAATTTTGATATAAATTTAGTAGGAATAATAGAGGGTTATATAGAAAATATTCGTATCCAATTTAAAGTAAATTAGTAAATAAAAATTTGAGATATGATGTCAACCGTGTTGAAAAAAGTTAGTTTCGAGAAAAATGCGTTTAAAAGATTTCATTATGGGAGGACCGGCCAAATACGTCACTAAAATAGCTATAACTCTATAAGTAGTTGGAATTCTGGAAATTCAAAATGCAAAAAACCGATATCAATTTTTTTTTTAAATCTAAACCAGAATAAAGGGCGTGGTCGTAAGCAGATGCAATATGATTTACACAGTCCCAAATTATATTTTTTTCCAAATTTCGGTTAATGTTGATGATTTTTTTCCTATTTTATCCGAAATATCTAGATATGTTCTCTTTATGAAATTAAAAAAATGCTTTAAAAAAACCGCATAACTTCGAAATCGTACAAAAAAGTCGCACAAAAAGAGGTTAAAATGTAAATATAAAATAATAACGTGCCTAGACAAATAAAAGAGATGAAAATGAACCCGATATGAATAGACAGACGATGAAATTTATATTTTATACAAAAATGTTCTATTGCGTTTTTTTACACAAATTTATCTTTGATTGTGAGGGGTATAAAATTATGTATAAGCGAATTAAAGTAAAATAGAAAGGGTGGCCGTCCCTACTAGTAAAATATACACGAGTAAATGAATTGAATAAATTAATAATTTTATTTTTTATTCATGAGTATTCAAATTTGAGATACAAAAAAATCTCCATATTAAATTAATAACTTGATTAATTTTTGCATACCTTACTTATAAAGTCAATCTATTCCGCCCGCGAACAAGACAAACATTTATTCCGATTGAGAATATTTTTGTAATCAAGAGAAGAAAGAAGAAAGTTTGCTCCCGAGACAAAAGAAAAATATTCCCTTTCTAATTCGGGTGCAATGTAATTTCGGGAAGATTTAAGATGGTAAAAACGAGGGCGCAGAGGGGCGAAATGCGGAGCTGTCTCTCCAACAGTAATATGGCAGTTGTCATCGCTGAAAATTCGTGGAAAGTTTGACATGAGCTTTCTCGGCGAGCTTACGGAGGGGCCCGGGAAGGGCCTGGAATATCCGACCCGGGCCTTTCCAGAGCGAGAGGCAAACAGGACGATTGTAACGCGACAAAGCAGATTAAATTAAATGAGTTAATTGGATTTGTGCGAGATGTCCGCTGGCCCGGGTAAACTGCCTGGAGCCAGGGAGACGATCCGGGAACACGGCACTGGCGGGAATGGAAGGACCATCACTCCCGAATGTGGCCGGAAGATAATGCTGTGGCGTCCTTGCAAACAGGTCAACGGGATAATTGAAGGTGAAGCGACTGCATTAGCGACAATCTTATCCACGACTCAACTTTCTGTCTTCAAGACAATGCCGGAATGTGACACATAAGCTTACTTTGGCTTAATTACGCCAAGGGACGCTCTAATTATTCCGAATATGTAAGCCGCAATTTTGATGTCCATTTCAAAAGGCTAATGGAGCTATAAGACTTCGAGTAATTTAGTTTCCAATTTATCTAAATAACTATGATCTATTTATAAAATAAATACAAATCGTTATGGACTATAACAATTTTTTCGACTTAAGCGAAAGTTTAACATTGACTTTATTAGTATTTTTAATTTTATGAGAAAATATTTATAAAATTCATCATCACGTATCTCATACGATGTTATACTGATATTATACTTTACAATTTATAAATATGGTTTACCCGTACAGTTTGTTATCCCAACTAAATTTTGTAATGAATTTCTACTTGAAAAACAAATTAGCTGCTTCTCTTCCCAACTATGGCAGTACATAGATTAATTATTATCATTTTTGAACTTCTACTTTTGTGTAAATGAAATATGATTAAATTAAGGAAAGTCTAAAGCACGTCTAAAATATTGCATTTCTGATGTAATGAAATATATTGATGATGGCGTTTTGTGGTATAATATGATTGATAGTTCGGATGACAATATCAATTTAACAATATTGGTTAAGATCAAGCTAATATCGAAGCTTTATTTCTATTTTAAATCTAAAATTGATTAAAATTTTATCCTGTAGATATAACAATTAATTAGTAAAATTGATCGTTTTCAATTATGTATTTCTTAAGACGTTCATAATTGCATAAGTTTTTATTTGTGAAAAAAATATATGAAGGAATTTTTGGAGCAATTCATATTCAAACGTTCTATTGCTTTCATTGTATTTAATTGTTTTGGTTGAACATTAACATCTGTAGGAAATTATTATTGCGCTTTCCTAAGCTCTTCTAGATGTTAAGAATGGTACATTATTTCGAAAATTGGCTTCAAATGCGATAAATTTCTGAGCAATCTTACAAATTAATCTGTGCTTAATTAATAATATTATGGGTTTCAAAGGCGACCAATCCGATTTATCTAGCACAAATGTACGTAAAATGTAAATTCACATAAATCGCAACGTTCATAGTCTCTGAATGCTATTTAACATGGTAAGGTTTCTGCGGCTTCCATTTTAACTCCTTGTTCGACTTTCCTTTCTCATTGTAAGCGTGAGATGAATATGGACTTAAAATGGAAGCCATGAAACCACAATAACTTTAATAGTTGTCGTTTGTTGAATTTCTAGTATAATTAGACTACTTTCAGGATGATATTTCTGAGATTAGCTACATGCAAGTTCTTGCATGTATTGAGATTAATAAGAGATTTGATGAATATCAAGCGAGAGCTGAAGAAATAGAGCAACGTGCAAAAAAACTTTCACACACTTCTTTATACATCGCAGTATTAAAATTTTATTACAAAAGAACAGATGTTTCGCGTTGTTCTGTGATATTTAGCATTGGGAACGGACAAAGGCCAAAAGTGTCCAGGGGGCGATCGAAAAGCCAGGTCTTATTAAATAAATCACTCGTAGCATCCGTTTTACGATGATGACATTATAAAAGACCACAGTTATTATTTCAATTACTTTTATGGCGCCATTTCAATTCTGCGCGCCCCCATGCCCTCGCCGGGCCGTAATGGCAAAAACGGGCTTTTGCAGAAAACACGGCAAAACTTGGGTTGTAAAGCCCCATCCGCGGTAATTACCCAAACAACCTATATATTATTTCTTTGCGGTCCACATAAATTAATACACTTTGCCTTGAAGCCGCCGCCCTCACACCAGTGCGCTTTGATTAAAGAGAAAACTTTTGCTGGATGCGTGGACATAGATAAGAGCAAACTGGAGCCATGGACAAAGACATTATTTCATAAAAAAGTAGATTCGTTCAAAATTTATAAAACACATCAATCATCGATCTGTGGAGAAGCAACTCGATGAAACTCAAATAAAAAGGTAAGAAAAATACCATTACGTCACAGCAATGGCACTCAGATCATTACAAATGATCAATGAATGCAAATATCATCATCAAATATCTCAACAGTATATATGAGGTATGGCTATTAAATAACGAGATTTAGCTTAAGTGGATCTTAGATAAGCATATGCGCCTCTATGTGAAGCTGCGGGAAGATGTGTCTTTCCATTGGCATTGCTTGTAGTCTCGTAGCTGGGAATAAAATAAAGATCCTGGCCAAGACAAGCATATGTTCATTTTATTCCTCATTTTTGGATCTTATACGATCCGATAGCGAACGAACACGTTGTTTAAAATTATCGAAAAAAGTTTAAAGATTTTGATGAAATGCAATAAAATTGCATTGATTTTTTTTGGTTAAATTTTCAAATATATCTAAAAAGCGGATTCTACATAAGTTCTAGAAATTTAATAGCCATTTTTCATACTAAATTATATGCAGTTATTGAATAAAAAAATAAAATCAGATTTTCATCACACGATCAGAGAGATTTGTTATCGTTCTGTTGGGGAGTTTTAAAGTCAAATAATTTTGTATTTGTATTATAATTATTTATGCAAATCAGAAACTCGTACAACCCTCTAAAATTTTACAACGATCCCTTACCAAAAATACTTTTAACAATATGTAACTTTCTTTGATACATTATTATTTAAAGTGTGTTTGTGAACATGGACATTGTTTCAAATTTGGGTCTTTAAAATCGTAAATGTGATTGCAATTATTTAGGGCACAAGTTAATTTCGCATAAGCACAAACACGTTTCAACCTTTTTAGTGCCGAGCTATGATACATAGTTGTTTGATAGTCATGCTATTAATACCCAAGGTGAAATATTACCTTTGGGATAGTTTATCCAACATTTTAGTGCGAAATATCGGCATAATTAACATACGTTGGAAGATATTTCAGCACGAATGTACTTTTTATCAATGAAGTTTTATTCTATGCAATTTCAAGGCGCGGAAACATTGCAGATCTTTCGGGTGAATATTTAATTTTAGAATTTCGTTCAAGGGGATCATAGCGCGAACTTTGCTCATTAAAAACTTCGATCCTTAGCAATCGTTTAAGGGTTTCAATTTATGTACGGCAATTACTTAAGCATATTGCAATTTAAATTCACCAAATTTCTGCATAATTCTACTAGATTTTGATTATGAAATATTGATAATCTTTAAGAATTACGCAAAACAATTCTGCAGAAGGTATTATTTGTTATCTGAGCCTATTTTCTTGAGAGGCTTAAGATCACGTCTATTAATTAAGCTTGGCGCAGACTATAAACTATTTTATTGACACTCAACTACTGAAGTAGCTATTCTCTTGACCCAAATTGGATATAAATCCTCTTTAGCCCTATCTTTCAGCATTTTTCTTACGCCATTAAATATATACAAAACGTGCTATTTTCAGCAATTCTACATAGCTTAAATTATACTTTCCATGTCGATGAAAATTACTTTTTATAATATTCATCATGTTTGAATTGGTCAAATTTTATTTTACGTATCGATACAATTCGATAAGAGCTGCGGAAGTACGGGGTAATAATGACCCATAATGGCGTGTCAATCAAAGTGAAGTAGTTCATAATTATTTTATTCCGTAGTAAATGATGTCATTCGAATGATGAAGTTAATATTGTATTGCGCAATAAAGGTATTTATTAGAAAATTATTTCTATACCTAGGCCTCGTATAATACACGGTTGATGAATTGTGACATTTTGTACCACACGCTTTATGAAAAATAGGAGAATTTAAGGAGAAATTACGTCGACTGACATAGAATTTGCTAAAAATCTACTTCAGGATTCGTCGAAATAATAAAAAACAAGGCCTACACACCAAATCAGATATTTAATATGGATGAAACGGGATTGAATTGGAAAAAATATGCCCCAGTAGTTGAAATGTTGGATATAACTATCGTAATTAATGAGTCAGAAATCAGTTGTAGCGAAGTAGTTGTATGTTTCACATTAAAAACGATAGATGATGGTTTAAGATTGGATGATAACTTTTGAATATTTTTTATACCTAAATGATCCAGTACCTGTAGGTAGTCCCGCGTCAAGCGGTTGGACTCGTAACTCAATCATCTTGGGTTCGAATCCCACAGGAGATGTGGCTGGCAACCACATTTTTAAAAACATATACATGCCATGAAAAACCATGTGAAAATGGTTGGTAATGGGTCCTATCAAAGGGATCGCTAAAAGCCACCTCAAAAAAAAATTCCACAATGAAAAGCGGGAAAATGGGAATTACAAACTTTTGTATCGATGATCGCGAAAGCGTCCGTCGATAAGTTCATTCAGGAGACCCGCTGAGTGAGCGTTCTAAATGAAACTCGGAGGTTATGCTACCTTCACTATCGAGCGAATGAGGAGGTGAAAACTATGAAAATCATGTTAAAGTTGTCGAAAATGGAAAGGAATGATTTGGCACTTTTTTGTATTGTATTTGATTCATTTATATGACTGAAGATTTTTACAATATAATGATGGAAATGAAAGATAAGATGAAAAAAATATGTCAGTCTAATTGATTAGCATTATCATCAGAAAGGTCTTCGGCTGCCATTCATCTATATTTTGAGTTAATCTCACCAATTATACCCCATACATTTATTTGATGCCATCTACTCATTTATTTTCCGATCATTTCCTTCTAATAATTTAAAATCTCTAAAATACTTTGACCGATATTAATCTGTTCGTTTCGTTTTAAGATCTAATAATCAATTTAAATAATGCTTAAAAAGTGCATAAAACGTTTAAAAAATGGGCTAATTATACTAATATTATACATTGATTGTTATAAATGCTTTAAATACATTTATTATTCCTTTATATTATATAATAGCGTTTCTTAAACTGGGGTCCGCGAAAATATAAAAAATCATTTATCTATACTTGGACAAGATATTTTCGCGGAATTATTTACAAAAAATAACAATCATACGCTTCTTCAATAGCAATTCTTCTACCAAATAACATCATCATAGTGCAGCCCCAAACAGTCCATTGCAGAGCTATGGGCCTCTTCAATATCCATTCACAGGAAGGGGTTACATCCATTTCGTCTGTATCATACATTCACCTCCCCATTCGCTCGACATTAAAGGAAGCAAAACTTCAGAGTTTCATTCTGAACGCTCACCCAGCGGTTCTCCTGGATGAACGTATCCTTTTTAAGGTTGATTCTCTTGGATCGGCGATTTTAAATTGATATAAAAGGCATGGGAAGACAATACTGTTATCTTTGCAAATTGAAATTCTTCATTTGCCTCTCCTCAAGGAGTCTGCTTGATGTTCTTCTTGACATTATTCTGTTCTTAAAGCTTCTTGGTTCCGAATTCATCACGTTACATATTATTGGGTATTTATTAAATATATTAGAGCATTATTATATTAATGTATGCTTAAAGTATATCAGATCCAGAGCTAATGCTGTTTCCAACTGCATATTATGGTCGTGTCGTTGCATCATTAGACGCTCTCTTGAGAGCGCCTATTGTTTTCTGACCATCTTTTATTATTGCTGATTATTCTGACTTTTAACATTTCTATCATCAAATGTTACTATATTTTAGATAGTTATAATTTTAACAAAATATCCTATAAAATGTCTTGCCATTATAATTAACTTTTCTATACTTTATCCATATCATTCTGATGAAGTTAAAATATTTTTTAAAGTTGGAATTTATCTTTGTATGGTATTATTTCAAAGATTATATAAAAGTTTTAAATTTTTCTTCTTCGCATTTTTACAATCTATACATTTTTCGATGTGATTTGAATTCAATGTAATCCCTTTTTTCTATATATATATTATAATGGTTCGACCAATTTTTTCGTAGTATTTTTTCTGAAATAAATAAAACATCCCTATATAAAGGGTGTGACCCTAGACGAGGATGTAATGTT